>CM053170.1:71833782-71931879 GCA_012977825.3 Pteromalus puparum
TCGCAGCCCCCGCACCCCCCCGCACTGCCCCCCCCGCAAAATAAGCAAAATTCTTTCATTTTCATGTGATTGGATAATGTGAAAGCCCCCCCGCAGCCCCGGCGCAGCCCCCCGCATCCCCCCCCCGGCAGCTCCCGCACAGCCCCCCGCACCCCCCGCAGCCCCCCGCACCCCCCCGCACTCCCTATTAGCAGCTTTTCCTAAAATTTATTAATTGTTAGTACAATTTTTTTATTTAAGTTTTATTAGCAAAAAAATTTACCTAACAACAATTGTAAATAGTCATCGGATAAAAATCGGATCAATTTATGACACACTTTTTGAATCATCTTAACGACATTTTTAGTCGTGCACTTCGCGACGGATATTATTTCGATTTTCTAAAAATATATTAGGTATATTAGCTAGCCTATATTAGATGATGTATAAAGGTTATCTTTCCTCCGACTCTACCACCGAACGACTCGAGCAATACAATAAATTTTGGCATTAAATAATGTCTTTAGCCTCGGGAAGATCCTACATCCTTTGTAGAAACTTTTCCAGCCTCATACAAGCTCATAGACAACACAGTATCAATTATATATAGGTGGACCAGATTTATGTATAATTGTAACATATAATTGAAAGTGGGAAGAATCAAAATTAATTTCAAAACAATTTCCAAAAAAATGAAAAAAAAACTATATATTTTAAATGCCATAAGCAGTAGAAGTTCGGCGTTAATTCAGTACTTTTACTTTTTTTCTTTCGATTTTCTCTATTTCGACAAACATTAAATTCTTGACCTTTTTATGATCTACAAATTTTATATAATACAATAAGATTGTTCTTGGCCAACTAGAACTTAATCATCAGATAACGAAAATAACAGTTGAAAAATAAAAATCAAACAAAAACTAAAATGGGGGGTTGGCGAGCGAAGCGAGCAGGGGGGCGAAGCCCCACTAGTACATATATATATATACCCTCTTTATGCAGCAGTGTATGTACGCAAACATAAGTCGAGTAGCTCTCGCAGCACTTATGAGGCTAATTGCCCTCGACTAAATACTCCTTCGCAAAGGAAATTGCATGCGGGGGAGGGAAAGCACTCCTTTCTGCTCCAGATCTTTTCGATTCCAATTATACAACGCGCCGTGGCGCGGCGAAACTGCAGATTAAGAAAGCATTAGGGAGATTCGAAGAAATTGGACGGTTATAGGCACCTTGGGAGCAGCGAAACGTCCTGGACATAGTGAGGGTGTTATAGGTGATACGCGCGCGCGCGACGAAGCTCGTTCGGCTAATCGCGAGACTGCACGCGTGTGTGTAAACTTTGGGGACTGCTCTCTCGGGCTAATGGCTTCACGGTGTTTATATACGCGTTGTATGTATATTGTTGATGATAACTTTATGATCCGGAACTAATTTACTTGCGCTCGGCTGCACTTTTGATTGCGTGTATACCTGATGTATACTAGCTTCGTTATCAAACCTCATGTACGGCCGCTGAAACATTTTCATAGCAAATTTGAGGTGTGCACTGATCTCAGTTTCTACTCGTATACACACACCGACGAGGCTAAAAATACAAATTTAATATTCGCAAAACTCGGCAGCAAGGGGTCGAGAATTACTTTATTTCTTTTACGAGCCGGCGAACGAGGAAGCAATAAAGAAAGTTATATGCCGGCTGTATAATAAATATGCATACGGTATAGACGCGCCGCCGGGAATTTCGTATACAGCCCGTGGCAATAACTGAAGCGTCGACTGCTGCTTCCGAGGAATAGACACGTATACTCTGTATGTGCTCGACATCCTCGCGGATGTGACGGAGAAATAACAATGACTATAAGCTAATACACACTTGCTCGACGCTCGCATATTATAATACACCTGTGCTTGTACCGCTAATGAAAGCTCGACTAACGCGTCGAGCTTTATTATGTGCTTGCGGAGTTCATAATAGATGATATATAAGACTTTTACTTCGACATTTCACATATACCTACATCAGTTAAAATTCTCATGTCACAATAAACGAGGTAATACATCCGCAAACTGCGTCATCCCACTTATCTCTCGTCTCTCCTTATTTTCCACACAGCGCAAGATATTTTCAGCGAAAAATTCCTTCCCATTTCCACTAAGCACGTACACACTCGAGCCTCGAGTTCCGCCTGACGGCGACGGCGTACACATAGTCTCGCGCGAAACGACTGATCTGTCAAATTTACGCGACGGCAACAACAACAACAACCGTACTGATGCGCCGGCAAACTGTGTGTCTCGCGAATAACGTCTCGCACGTGCCCGCTATTTGATTTTTCGCCCCCGCGGCAGTCGCACACGTGTGCTTCCCCAGCGCGTTATATATACACACACACACACACACACACACACACACACACACACACACATAACGACGCGAGCTGGTAAAATCCGAAATGCATAATGTATACGTATACGCTCGCGTGCGGGACTTGGAGTTGCATGTCGCGCGGGAATCCGAGTCGGTCGCCTTTGAGAAACTGCAGCGTGAGCTCTGTCCTATATATGTGTACATATATATATGCGGTATAGTGTGGTGACTTTTGACGACGGAGTATTATAGTGGTGAAGTTGCGCGCGAGGAAGATATCCGTTACCTCGCGCGAAGCTTGGGTTACTCGCAAGTTTGGCTAGATTAAGTTGGGGGTTATAATTGTATACGCCTGTGCGCAGCTAGCGCGACTGATGGCTTTTGAGTTTTGACTTTTGGAATCGCGTGCTCTTGACGTCGGGCGACTTTACTTGATTAAGTCGCTAGGTAGGGAAATTTTTCGGTATAGTAACGTGCGTCAGCGCGAAGGAACGCAGGGCGCAAGTTTGTAATTAGTCCGTCAACGCGGCCTGTATACTTACCGATATTGAAGGAATTTTCTTAATACCGAGTTTGCGTGTGTTGCGGGGGTAAATATAGATATAGCTGCGCTGGTTAAATAAATTACATATGATTATACGCGAACTATAAGAAGCCATCGTTTGATATTGTATGAATTATGAATTATACGAGAGCTACGCGATCGGCACGACCCAGTTTGCGAACATTTTTGACGCTATATACTACGTCGAAAGCAAATATTTTTGATCGATCACTCCATCGCGAGAGGCTTTCCCAGGCATATTATTCGATGAATTATCGTTCTTGCGTTACATTCAGCGATCTCGTTGGTGGAAATAATATCCGAAAAACGCAGCAACCCCCTTTTTTCATCCATTTCTCTGGCTCGGCCTCGTGTAGCAGCTCGCAAAAGTGGAAAAAAAGAGGAGGAAAAAAGGAATGGTGGCGACGGGAGGCGCGCGCGCGCGCGTGTGTGTGTGTGTGTGTGTGTATATATATATACGAGACTCGCGCGCCGCAGGACGACGAGCGAGAAAGAATGGGTTCTGATTCCGCTTTCCGCGGGCTGAAACGTAGCTGCTGACGGAGCCGTTCTCTCGCCGCGCTCTGTGGCAGCCCGCAGAGTTTCCCGCTTTCGTCCCACACTTTCTATATATATATATATGTTATATACAGCGAGATACGCTACCGCAGGACCGTCCCTGAGTGCTCGTCTCTGCTTGTCTCCGCAGCTCTCGCGTATATGGCTGGGGGTGTGGAATCTTGAGGGATGGATCGCGATGGCTCGGAGGATGAATCGGAGCTGCTGAAATTCCCCGTGTTTTACAATCTTTCGAGAGAGAACGCTGATATATGTATGTGATTTGCTCTGTCGTCGTTTATTTACATTGTTATAGCCGGTGTCAATCTTAAGATTACTGATTGCTTCATCGCTTGTACAATAAAGTTCCTGGAATATAGGTACCATCGGAATTTCAGAAATAAAAGATGTATATATATACACACACAAACCGTATAAGCGCTGTGATAAGGATATACATCGCAGTCGAGCTCGTAGCTTACAAATAAACCCTCTAATTGCATACACCTCGTATAACATCTGTGCTTATATATATAACACAGTACACACACACACACACACACACACACACACACATTTGCAAAATCGTCTTACAACATCGTTGAAACATTGCGCACTGTCAGACGCAATTCGCTTTTCTTTATGCGCAAACGTTACAGCGGCAACATAGCAGATTCGCAGCAATCTCATCTCCGCGAGAAAATCCCAGTTCGTACATAAGAGCTAGAGGCAGCATCGTTGATCCGCGCTCCGAGCGCTGATGTCCCCACACAATTCTTGGTATCTCAAGGCACAGACAAGAATTGCGTTTGGACAATCATAGCCCGAGACAACGCCGACTTCTTCTTTTTTTTTTCTTCCATCCTCCTATATACACCTCTGCGCCTCGTGTGTTCTCCTCTTGCGAGAGTATAGCAGGGGCAAAGGCCATACTTACCCTACTTCGGCTGGATGGCCCTGTAGCGCCCGTCGACCCTTCCCTCTGTAGCGCGCACACGAGTATCAAGAGGCTGAAGCTCCACCTATACGTATATACGCATCGCCTGTATCGACAGCGTTGCAAAGACACTGGCCTTCTCTTGCAGAATTGCTGCTTCTCTCGCTGAAGCGTCATCCCGTGCATGCCTGCATTTAAGAGCCAGAGTTGATGGGAGACCTTATTGACTGGCTTTTTTTCTTCTCTAGCGACGTTGTGTACGGATTTTACTATATACGAATTCACTACAAAATATACCATACTTTGCATGACAAAACGCGAATATAATCACGATCGTACGCGAGCTACACACACGCCTAAACAAAAGAAATTGAATACTCTGCATGACAAAAGGAGTAATATACCTGACCCCTCGAAAGAATATAAAGGCGACTGTTCCTAATCCAAGCAGCTTATACGCAAGCTCACTTCCGGGAAAGAGCAGTAGTAGCAGCAGCAGCAGCGAGGCGCATTATTATCGTGTGGCCAAGCTTACAAAACCAATCAGGCGTTGGTTCTGGTCACGCGCGTATTTATCGCCAAGGCTCCAATCCACAGATGACGACGATCGTCCCAACGATACGTGCGCCAGGCGCTTTATCTCCTTCGTTTAATCAGCCGGAAGCAAATGGAAGGCGTTATCCGCGCGGGATTTTCTTCTCTCTGCGCAAAGACGCTTTGCATTACAAACGACGATACGCCTTTTCGTTTCATCCACACATACACACACACACACACGCGCGCGCATAGTAGCTTCCATTCTCATGCTAAAAGCACATAGCGCATGAGCTTTGCATTAGAATGGGACGCGCGCGTGCGCTGGTGCTCCGAAATCCTTAATTTAAAGTTCCACCGTGTGCGGCTGCTTGTATCGCTAAATTATTATTATCATCGTGTACACGACACGATCGTGTCTCACGACACATCGATTATGAACGTCGCGAATATATTTCGCGTGTAATATATAGAAGCCAAGCACAGACGTTTCTCGCGGAATAATGTAATATAATATTGATTCTCGTTTAGCCTTTTTTCCGCCCGTGTGTCCCTCCGCGCATACTAATTCGACAATTGCGTGAGTCTGTGTTTTATTCGCTCGGCGATTGCCCGCGACTCGAATTTGTTAATAATGCGCTCGTAGCGATCAGAGCGTGTGCGCGGCATAACGTTTATTCGGGGCTTTAATTTTTACGGCGCGTCCTCGCTCGTTATCGTGGCCCGCCGGCGGATTTCATTTCTGCCCGCGAGTTATACTTTGCGTCGATAATTTCATCCGGTAATTTGCGGATATTTTATCGGATTATACCATACAAGCTGCGTATATATATGCGTACATTCGAACTCATTGTCTACCCTCCCCTCTTAGTTATGCGTCGCGTACGCACAATTGATTAAAGCTCGCTCGATAATCAGTGGGTATAACGGGAGTCGATTATTCTAAAGAATTATTCGCTTTTATTGTTATGAACGAAACGAAGCAACGAGTATAAAAAGACCGCGGCTTTCGAGTGAAGGAGAGTCTCTTCCAAGCTCTCACCCGAGGCCACGTCTCAAGCTTATAGCGAGGAAGCTTGCAAGCTCTTGGGATCGGATGATTGGGTTAGCGCTTCTCCGGATCTAACTCGGTTAGCCCGCGCCAAATGAACAGACAAAAGCCTGCGCGCGCGTGGTCCATCCTCGCGTGTATGTAGCTATATACAGAAACCTACACACGACCTGCTCTGCATCGATGCCCCCGCTCTGTGTATAGTCTTGGCTAATGCTCGGAACTTCGTCGTGTGTATGGCGGAGAGTATCTTATTTACTCGACACAAAGTGGCGGCCGAAGGGGAAAACGAGAGACTCCGACGACGACGACGACGACGTGACGGTGATTTGGAGAGAGAATCGCTCGACGCGAGTAAATTCAATTTATTAGCCAGGATATGGAGTTATGTAGATATACGCACAAAAGGGCGATCGATCATCGCGATCCGCGCTTGCTAATCACTCGAAATTCACTTATCTTTATCGATCCGATGCACATACCCCCACGTCAAAAGATCAGCGCTGTATAATGCGCTAGGGAGAACAGCGCGACTTTGCTCGCTTGCAAGCCTCTCGCTATACATGTATATAATATATGCACCGTCCCTCGTTCCGTGACCTCCTCCATTCTCCCTGCTTGGTTTCTCGATCAAAGATGACGCAGCAGGGCAGACACGCGCGCAGCCAAGAGCAGCGCTACTGCGGCGTACGCTCAATCAATTTCGCTTCATCGTATACCTACTTGCAAGTATAAGGAGCAAGAGAGAGAGAGAGAGAGAGAGAGAGAGAGAGAGAGAGAGAGAGAGAGAGAGAGAGCTGAGGCTAGTACACGGGGAGTAGGCGAAGCTTCCGGATCGATGGAGTCTCGAGGAGGTTCGCTGCTTTTGGCTGTACGCGAATGAGCTACGCTGCTGCAAATGAAGTGTATACCGTTGACGTTCGTGTGCTGTCGTGCTGATACGAACGTTTTTCGAAATTAGAACGGGATTTTGGAAAAAAGAATCGAACGAGAGAGCTTCCACATCACTGCCACGACGCCTTGTATTGAGAGCTCCTCGAGATTTCTTTGAATCTCGCGTGCCGCGCCGGTAAGTAACAGCTGCGCTCGGCTTCATCCATCTTTCCCCCTCTCGTGTTCTCCCGTTCTCGTATTATACACCTGTATGTGTAGTTTCCGCCGATGACTTTGGCCGTCTCTCTAATGCCGCCACGCGAGAGCTTTACCGAAGAAGCTTCGGAGACAATGACACGCGGAGATGACGATGACAATGATTAAGTGCGACTTGGATGGAAGAAAAAGCACACGAGGAAATTGATGACGCTTCTAAATGGTCGATTATACGCTTTCGGTTGACCCAGTTTTCGCACGGATGGATCGAAGCTTTCCGCAGGATTCGTTAAATCGGAGATTTGTCGAAGATGGAGAATTCTCATGTTTGTCGGAAAAGAGAGCTGCGGGTGTGTAACACTATATAGAGAAAAGCGAGGCTGGTCAAAGGGGAGGAGGTTGCGAGGGATCATCGATCCGAGAGAAGAAAAGGAGGCTGTGGAGAGGCGCGCGGTAGGCCATCTCGAGGAGCCGAGAGCTTCTTTTTTACCGCGCGGAAAAGTCCGCTCGCGATGTAATATACCAGCGAAGCTCGAGGTGTCGTTCGCGAGAGAGACGTATTAAAATTTTTTTTCTCCGCACATGAAACGCATTCGGAGAGCAGATATTAATTTTCATTACACCGCGCTGAACTTTCAATGGCTCGGAATTTGCCGGGAGCGGCTCGACTTAATTTTCAAGTTCAGCGCGGCAAACTTTTGCTTTTCGAAATTACGAGTCGCGGCGAAGAGAAAACTCCGCACTGCACGGCAAACTAATAATTTGCTTGGTGCGCGCTGAAAGTTGTATGCCTTTCGATTCGAAATCCATCGCTCGATCCTCTCGAAGTGTACGTATATGTGCAAATCCGCGGCCGCGTGGAAACAACTTGCATTTGGAAGTTGAAAATTGAAAATCGAGGGCAGAAGAGAATTTAAAGTGTCCGGCAAAAATGTATGGCAAGCGATCGGGTGTGCACGCGGACATTTTCACGCAGTGGATGGTTCTAGGAACCGAAAAAAATCGGTCCGGTAGGTGTGCCCTCGATTTTCAATTTTCAACTTTCAAATGCAAGTTGTTTCCACACGGCCGCGGATTTGCACATATATAAACTCGAGCTAGCGAGCTTTCCGTCGCCGCGGATTTTCCCGTTAGAATCCATCAGTGTCCCGGCGGCATTTCCTCTCTCTCTCTCTCTCTCTCTCTCTCTGTACACTGATGAAAGAATAAGAGAGAGGAAGGAGCTCTCCGGCTGAATAAAGAAAACATTATCGTAAAATTAAAAGGACAAAGGTTATAGGTCTGGCGCGAGAGCGAGACAAGTCGATCTCTCCCGCGGACTTTAATCTTGATTTGGAATTCCGTAGGAACTCGTCTCACGTCCTCCCTCTCCACCCCGAAGCAGAAGCAGAAGAAGAGGAAGGCGAGGAAGAGAAGAGGCCGGATCGATCGGGAACTCCTTGATTTCCAGGAGGACACCGGGGAGAGAGAGAGAGAGAGAGAGAGAGAGAGAGAGAGAGAGAAAGAGAAAGATTCTTCCCTCGAATATCGTAGCCGGAAGCGTCGCAGTCGCGCTGACGCGGTCGCAGTCGACGCCAGCTGCTCAAGAGGCCGAAATAAGAGACAAAGAGAGCCTTACGGACCGGGCTCTATATACTGCCCGAAGGCAATGCTCAGCTAAGTAGTGGAACGTGGTCGGGCCGACTATGCGCGCGTGGGTCTGCGACCTGCACGAAAATGCTTGTTAATTGAAAAAGTCTACTGCGCGGGGTTTATCCTGGAGCACTTAATTTTCCCGTACCCTTCTGGATATTTCGAGATTTCGATTGTTGAAAAATTACTCGGTTAGAAATAGTAAGAAAAAAAAAAAAATAGCAAGCCTGCTCTCGGGATAAGAGAATTGAGTCCGGGGAAATTGTAAAGGACGAGTCGAGGAAAGGTGAGAGACAGGTCGGGCGAATTTATCAGACGCGCGCGATATCTCTTTCTCCAGCTTGCGTCGTCGTCGCTGCCGTGCGAGAGCAGCCCGGGAGGACATTTTTTATTCATAGGCTCGTAAGGGATCTACTCCCGTTCGCGTATAAATTTTCATCGGCCGTCCGATCGATTCGTCGGGCTTCTTTCTCGTATATCTTCTGATTTCTCGCTTTTCCTGCTTTATACATATCTACCGCGACGTCTCACTCTTTCGTCTGGAATTTTCACCGGATCCTTCCTGTTTTTCTATATTACCCAATTAACTGGATACGGACGAGAGGCTGACTTTCTTTTTCTTATATACTTTCACACGATTCATTACACGCGGCTCAGAGGCTGTATTTTCCCATCTACGTCTCTTCCTCGCATTTTTCTCGGCGACGTTAAACGGGAAGAATTCCAGACGCTCTCCGATGCAGCCTTTCATCTCGTATACACTGCTATACGCGCCGTGCTCTGCCATGGACGATCTCGAATTTTCGAATCGACTATTATCGCAATGGAAAAACAGACGTGATGCACTTTACGCAGCGCGGAGTACAATGGATACACGAGATATAGAGCAGCGATACATTTGCGGCTCCGGTGTTTTTATCGAGGACGTATAACAATGACGATGACTGGCCCGAGGGTGAACGTCCTGATGCCAAAAGAGCATACCCGGGGAAAATGCGCATTGGCACGTGGAAAATTACGTTGCCCTCGTCCATTATGCATTTCGCGCGATATACACACAACAGTGGATCGAGTCAGCCTACGGTCAGACGTCGGCACGACGCTTCGACGCTTGACGTTAAATTCAATCGTCCTAAAACGTGTGCGTCGATAAATCGAACGACGGTCGTTGCAATCTTCAGGCGTAAACTCGCTTGTGCGTCGCGACGACGAGGCCGTAAAAGTATGAATAAGCATAAAGCTCGTCGAGCGAGGGCGGCCGTTTCGCGCGACAAATCGTGAAATCCTTTACGTTTACGCGTTTTTCGGTGCTTCTCTAGTCCCTCGTAAATTAGCCGTTATTGCAGTGCGCATAGATATACGTGGCTTTATTGCGCGGGGGAATAGCCTCGTTTTTCGTCTCGATGATTTGTCATTTTGTTTAGGCGTACCTATACATATACAACGCGGGAATATTCGGGACAGTAGCCAAAGAGACACTATATAGTTTTCTCGGCGAGAGTAGCGCGAAAGAACTTTGCGATTGTTCCGTTCGGTTAGTTACGGACGTATATATATATAACGATATAGAGGAAAGTGTCGTTAGCGTTTCAGTTACACGCGGCGGTAGTTCGGAGGCAAGTGGGTTAGGCCACTTTCATTTACATGCAGCTTGAATTGTAAATGACACTTTTAGAAGTGCAGCAGCAGTTCCACGAACTCCGTCCGGCGTGTAAGCGCTCTATATATATATATATATATATATATATATATCTGTTACATTCGTTAGTCCGGATTAAGGCATTTTTTGCACTTAGTCGGGGTGGAGGACTGGTAGAGCTACCTGCTCGTTAAAATAATTGAAATGTGTAATGCATGGCTTTTATAATCTTGCGCCATGTAATTCTATGCAAACAACTTCAGCGCACGGGAGAGAGCTCGGAGTTCGGCTCTCGAGGCTTAACCGAGGCAAAAATCGCGTTAAAAGCGTTCAGCCGGGCGTTAATCAGATTTGCCCTCAGCAACTCACGTGCACATCGCGTATATGTATATACACGGCAGTACAATCGATGCCTCTCTCTCTCTCTCTCTCTCTCTCTCTCTCCCGATAGCGCGCATAATTCCAATTTAATAACCATCAGCTCGAGCGCGTGTCGCAACACGGCCGCGATTGTCGCGCCCACGTGACGCTGGGCAAGAGAGCGTTGATATCGCGAGATATATAGCCGTCGGGGAAAAGAGCGAAGGGGGGTGATTTGTGTGACAGATCGGGGCCAGCTAGCGCAGCGACTCCGAACCACAGCGACGCCAATATATTTCGTTTCCTGCAGACCACCGAGGCTATGGCTGCACCAACTGTTTCCCAATATAACGGCTACAACGCTGCATATATATAGTCGCTTCTCTGGAGTATCGTTCGGTTCGCGCACGTGTGTGGGTGTGTGTGTGTGTGTGTGCAGAGGTGCACATCGGTGTATGGGTGAGAGGAATGGCGAGCGGTTGCGTGATGCATTCGCTCTGCCGAGAGAGAACAAATTCGAAAAGCGCGCCGTCGAAAGTGCTGGATTACGGGGAAATTTAGAGGCCAACTCTGTTCTGCTCTCTATAAATAGCTTCACGAATTTATATCGCTTGCTATTATGGATATTATTTTTAACGAGTTATCGAAGCGCCCGGCTCTACATTTTAACTCGCGACGACAAACCTGACGAATTACCGCGTTACCTCGTGCACAAGAACAGAGCGGCGGCGGCGGCAGCAGCAGCAGCTTGTACGTAATTTCGCGCTATATACTCGCAATAGTGCAGCAACTGTACCCGCAGTGTATATCTGTCGAGGCGCGTTAATGCCCGGACCGAAGTGTTCCGCTGAATGCGAGGCAAACGAGCGCAAAGCCACCGCTGGAAACTAGGTGTACCCATATACTGCAGGTATATATACGTATATATATATATCGCGGTTTGACGGCGACGACGACTCGCTTGTTCCATGATGCGACTAAATTACCCGCGAGAAGCTGCTTTCGAGAAAATTCAACTCTCTCTCGTATACGTATACGGATAAGCGATGGCTGTGAGCTTTCAAGAGGAAGCGATTGCGGCCCGACGTGTGTGTGTGTGTGTGTGTGAGTGTGTTGTTGCTGCTTGACGTAGTTGCCTTGTTAACCCGACGGGGAATGGAGAATGTTGTTGCGCATCACAAGGCTCTGGTTCGCCAGTTTGGTTTGAGAGTAGAGACATACACAGCACAGGATAGTGAATTATTGGGCCGAGAGGAGTTGGAGATTATGTAAACTTGTTTCGCTGTATGAGCTTGAGAAGAAGGGGGAAATTCCAATTCGAAGACGTTCCCAACCGCCCGTGCATACAATCAGACCGAAAATCTCCCTCGACGCGCCGATCGTTACGATTCAGTCAACAACTCCTTTCGGGTTAAATTTTAAGCAAGTTTCGAGTCGATTTCGCGCGTAAAACTCGGCAAAGTCCTTTGCGTGGAAATAAAGCATTGTCCTCGTGCCGAGAGTCGAGCAGAGACAATGGGTGCCGTTAACGCGTTCCCGTAACCGTTTCATTGTTTGCCGCCGGAAAATAGAGTCGGAGAAACAGCTCTCCGATCGATCTCTCTATCCGGTGACTTTCCGGTAAAAATCAAAGCCAGTATATAGTCGGAGGAGGGTATCATCCCGCCGTGTGATGTCGTCGTGATTGCTCGCGCGCGCAGCTTTATTCTCTGTGGCCTTTTGCGGCTTTGATCGCGCGCTCGCGCGGTCTCTTTTAATGACGGATATGCGCGTTCTTTACGCAGTTTTTTTTCTTTTTCTTTTCTTTTTTTTTTTTTTTATCAACAGAGGTTAAATGCGAATTCAAAACGCTGAGTTAACTGGATTCCTATTTATACCGTGTGCTTACAAAAGGCACAGAGCTATGGGATCTCCATAGTTATACAAGGCAGTAACTTAATCCCCCTCCCCAACACCTTAGTACAGCTCGCGCTATCTCTTATAAATTGCGGAATGAATTGCGCAATGTAAAGCTCGATAAGTGCGGCACTATCTCCTCTGCGCGAGAGCTGCATTCAATGCGACTCTTATACAGGGGGGCCTCCGCAAGAGGTCGTTATCAAGGTGCAACGATCGTGTCTTGCTCGCTCGCGTACTATACTATATAGGTACCTACCCCTCGCCGGAAGAAACGAGAGCGAAAGAGAAAGAGAGAGGGACTAAACAGTCTCGCGTCGCATTAATCGTTGCTCGACTCGACGGGCCTATCGTCCCCGCGCGTGTATACTGCAGAGTTAGAGAGGCAGCGGAAACAGCCCGGGAAATATTGCCCTACCAACGAAGTAGCAGAAGAAGGGACAGCCGATACGCGCTGGGAGATAAGACAGTATGGCCGGCGGAAAGAGCCGGGCATAAATCCGATTGGAGAAGTATATACCAGCGCACCTGCACTTTACCATTTAAATACTTGCAGAGTATACATACACGTATAGAGTCATATATACTGTTGTGTGTAAAAGTGCAACAACGGAGACAATAACACAAACACACACGCTCGGTCGCATTGTTGTAATTGGCTCCCTTTTTTCACGTTCGAAGAGATCGATCTGATTGGACGCGAAGTTATAATATTCGTCGTCGTCGCCGTGGAAAAAATAAAGCAGAGGCGGCGCGTACGTCAATTAAAAAAGGAAATCCGACGGACACTCACGATCCCAATCGGACTCGCAATTATTTCGCAAGAGAGAGAGAGAGAGAGAGAGAGAGAGAGAGAGAGAAAGAAGAACGCTCTTCGTTCTAATGGTCGCTTGTACATATATACAGGGCCCAGCCAGGCTACTTCCGGTAGCGACTGCCGCCACGCGACATCATACTCTATTCACCCTTATACACTGCGGAAGCGACTCGGTGGCCAGCGCCGAATGGACTTTGAGCTATACTAAGCTCGCAAAGTGCGCGGATATGGATGTGCATATTTGGCCTGTGGGAGCTTTAATTTATCGCTCGCTGAAGGATCTTATTGTATATATGGATAACTCTTTGTAGACGGAGAAAAAGGGAAATCGATGAAAACGATGATATTCGGTTGGATGTCTCTGAAAAAGACGCTATATTGCGAATTTCGATCGGCATGCTTTGTATACTTAACATGGTGGGATTTATTATTGTTTACCAACCGCATAGAGAAAGTCCGTTATACCAGCATATCGCAAGATCAAACAACAGTTGCAGTTATAGCCTGAGAGTAGCCCAAGCGGGCCTAACAAAAGTCAGTTTTGACAAAGATGGCATAGCCAGATATAATATGCACTTGGATCGCAAATAGCGATTAAGGGAAATAGGAAAACATCTAGGCGCCACCTATCTTTGCTGGCCTGAGATACGGAGGTTTTTAGTGGTGGGGGGAAGAACCAAACCAAAACTGCTTCGTTTTTATCAAAATTGACACAGTAATTTTTCATCAAACATTATTTCCTTCGTGTACCCCGATTGATTTGACCTCCCACCGATACGATTCTTTTATTAACAAAGCCACTGCAAACCATTTACATGGCGAATCGCTGCTCTCTTCATTACCGCTCAATGAGCTTCGATTGCGAATCGCCCGTTTCGAGTTTCTCTTTTTGCACAGGCTCATTCTCGTAATGGAGATCGCTTAATTCGCGCGACTTCGAAAGTGGGTCACCGAGAAAGAGTATACACAATGACCTACTCAACTCACGTTAAAAGCCAACTTTTTTTTTCGCGAACTATCGCTTAATTTACAATCAACTCTCCCACAAAATCGGCAAAATTTCAAAACTCCAAAACGTAAACTCCATACGCAATTCCATCGCCTGCAGTGGCACATATACACACAGGTCGCGTATCGCTCGGCGCACAAAGTCTCTCGCGATGCTTATCGCGCACGTAGATCTGCGCGCGCGAGAAATAAAAGCGAGAGCTCGTACTTACCGCCGGAGGCAAAAGCCGTGTCAGCCGTGTAGAGTAAGAAGTATCCGAGCCGTATAAAGATAGGCTAGTTAGATGGGACGATGCGGAGGGAGAGAAGAGGGAAAGAGAGAGAGAGAGAAAAAAGGAATATAAGGCACGCCGTAAAATAAAGCGGAACATGATTTTTTCATGGCTAACTTTTTATCGCTTTCCTCCGCGTTTCTCTCTGTGTGTGCGTGTGTAGTGCAGCGGACGAGGTTTATGAAGGGAGTATTTCGAAAATTTTGTCGCGGCGAATCGCTCGCGTGTATTATATATTATTGTGGGATGCAATTTTTTTTTATAAAGTTAGCGTTTCACCGCCACTATTGCGTTCTCGGCAAATTATACGAATTTCCGTGGGGGGAAAAAATCGTAAACGAAAAGCGTTGCAAGCGAAACAAAGGCAAACAAAATCCACACCTGAAAAGTATACCGTGTAGCGCCTCCAGAACACTCGCTGCAGAGGCGGCGGAGAGAAAGAGGGTTGTTTTATGGTCGAGATGAGTCTACGTGATTGGACTGACGGCCGCAGCGGTTTACTCTTAAAACTTTTTTACAGACCATTCCGTCGCTCCCGGCCTCGTTGTCGCAGCTTTGATTTTAGACTCTGCAGCGCTGACCGTTAGTCTATCTCTCTCTCTCTCTCGCTCTCACTCTCTCCTTCTCGTGTCTTATCGTCGTTCTATACACCGCGAGCGGCCATCTATATCGCCGGACCCTTTTCCGCGGCGATTTTTCTTAGCGCGTGATCTGTTCTGTCTTTTTACACATGCGATTTACGGCGACGGGGTTATATGTAGACGTTATACCGCGGGCTCTCGCCTATATATATATATATATATATATATATATATATATATATATATACGGATAGCAAGGGTATAGAGGAAGCGACTTATCGGCGATTCCGTTTCGGATGACTGCAGCGGGATATCGAGAAGGGAAAGCTATTGCGATGCGTGTAATTGAGGCGGTTGTACTCGTTTTTATTTTTTCCCATGTGGGGATCGATGGAATTGCAGCATATCTGGGTCATGTGTAGCTTTTCATTGTAAGAAATTTTTTTAAGAGGACACAGCGGCTCGATGATGACCGAGATGATCACCGTGAACAGGCAGTTTGAAACAATCAAGCTCGTCGTCCCAGCAAACGCGTCTTTTCATTACGCAGAATATAGTACGTCGTCGGCAACGGCGGGAAATAAAAGTAAACAACGTCGCGTAAGCTCTCCAGCGAGAGAGGGAGAGAGAGAGAGAGAGAGAGAGAGAGAGCTGGGGAGAAAAAAAGCTCACGCGTAATTTAATTTGCCTCGCAATCCGGGCCGAAAATTACGCGGGACTCGCGCGCGCAGTGAGCCAGTAATTCCTCGAGATGTAGGTTCAACGCGTTGGAGTATATATAGAGGGGGGCTTTTTGCTCTCGTTATATAACTTTTAAGCTCTGTTCGCCGTGCATTTCCCAGACTTTTATTTCATTTCTCTCATCGCGATAAAAAAAAATTGGTCGCGCCTTTACGCGCGCTTATACATATAACTATCGAAAGAATCTTTCATTCGTCAGGGAAATCGCCGTGAAATTATGCGAATTAACAATGCAGATCGGAATTATTTGCATTTGACTCGAAAGCTCAGGCAGCTGTGAAAGTTCGTTAATCTCTGGAATCGATACGCTCTTTATTCCCTGCGCACTGTCGAAAGAAAGCACATCGTTTCCTTCCTCGGTCTTTTCTCCCAGTGGGCAAACGACGTATATACTACTCTCGGTGCGACACTTCCTTTTTGCTCTCGGACGCTCGCATGACGAGGTCTTTGACGCCGTCGGAAGACTGACCAAAAGTGCTTCTTTCGAGACGAGATCAAAGCCTACGAGTCCATTCAACTATCTCTCTCCGACATCAAAGGAATCGACGGATATGCTTTCCGCCACCGTGTGTGTGAGGAACATAGAGCGACTTACTCCTCTGCGACGAATTCTTCGAGAAATTCGCCGGAGAAAAATACGGCGCACACTGTGCGGGTCTATGAATATTTACTGCGGAAGCGGCTGATTTATTCCTCAGGTCGAAGGTCAATTATTATACCGAGAGGCCTCGCTGGTACTTGGCGCGGTAATCCTCGTACTTATTCACTGAGCTCCCCTCTGCTCTCTCTCTCTCTCTGGGATTTTTAGCCCCAAGATTTTACGGTCTTGCAAGGGTCGCGCGCCAGAGAGACAAATGTGCGAGCTAGAGGAACTTACTTTGTTGTTTACGATCACTAATTTAAAATCGAGTAAGTCGAACAGCGGATGAAATAAAAAAAGTAGGAACATAGACCCAGCAACAAGATTATAACTTTCGGCCTGTCGTCGCTCGCGCACAAAAACGACGAACGAGAAAAGCGCGTCGAGACAGCAGAAAGCACAATATGTCTCCGCGTGCAACAGCAGTAGCTACATCGCAACATCAGCTCTCGACGTCGTCGTTCTCTCATTGGCGATGCCGCGCGTTATTCCGAGGGAAAAGCTGCAGCTCGCACGTGTTGTCACAGGGCGCAACACTGAACACACGAAGAAACATCTCGCACCGCCGCGAAAACGAACGAAAGATGGCCCTCCAGCGAGAGCGAACGGGGATGAGGAAAAAAGAGAGAACGCGAGGAGCCTCGGAAATTCGCAGGGCGAGGACTGCTTTTCCCGGGGAATTTTCCAATTTCCGCGAGCGCGCAAAACGAACGAGCCGAGAGAAACGATGTGTGCGTGCGCTATACATGCAGTTCTTTGACATCTATCTATATATATGATGTAACTGTGAATTATATATCAGTAGTCCTCTGCGGGAAGCGAAGCATGATTTCAAAGCTAAGTGGAAGCTTACCGAGAGTTTGGTCAGACGCGCGACGCTAACAAATTCTCGCTCAAACTTATATATAGGGATCGATGCGTATAGGAGGAAAAAGAAAGAGAGGAAAGAGTGCAATCATAGCCGGCGGCTCTCGATTTTTCAAGAACCGCAAACGCAAGTCCATCCATTCAACATCCGGCCGCAACATCATCTCTCCGCGCGCGAGAGAGCTCGATTGGCCCGAGAAATAGCTCGAGAGTGAGAGACTCGGAGGATAAATGAGACTCTCGTGTCCTCCGACGTTGCTGAGATTTCCCTCAGGTTTTCAGGCCGTTTGACGGAGGAAATATACACAGACGTGTATATAACGTATATATAACGTGTATACACGTCGAAGACGGAGTGCTACTGTGCGGCGAAGCTTGGAATGCAGGCGATAACGACGCTCTCGAGAGATGCACGCACGCCTCGTTTTCATTTTGGCAGAACTTAACACGTTGGCCGCAGTACAAGATTTACACGGTTGACCTGATTTTTGCCTCGATTTTTGCGCGGTGTGATGGAATAATTTTTGCCCGCAACATCGCATACATTTCATCCGAATCGATATTTGCATATCACGCAAGGGACACGAGAGACACCAGAGCTATCGATCTCACACAGGATAAAGTCTGCATAGCGAATCGAATCAGTCTGATTTCGCACAGAAGCCCGCGCGCAGCTATATATAGTGTAGCGGGATCGTCTTTGCATAAATTCAATTTTTCCGGAGCGCCGTGTCATTTCGCAGAGCACAGCGACGCTGGCACACAGGTTGACTCCCCAATTTACGAGGCACTCGCTGCACTGCTCGCCGGGGACAGATTTCCGCTTTAAAACAATATCTCCGAGACGTGCGAGAGTTCGCTCTTTTTTCCTTCCTTTTCCGCAGCGCAGTGTCGCGAGATATCAGATCTACGCATGGTTCCGAAAGGGAAAATAGCGAGATTTTTTTCGAGGAGATGATGCTGGAAATTCGGCAGGTGATAAGTATCTGCTCGTTTATGCAAAAGCAAGCTCTGCACTGGCGTATACAAGCCCGAAAATCGAGCCGAAAATATATATAAGGCTCTCCCCCACGAACTATATATCACCTCAGCCGAGACTGAAAGTGAGCTGGATATCAAAAGCTGTCCCTGTAGGCGTGTAAACATCCGGTCCCTCGAGGGCGAAAGCTCTCTCCTTTGCTTCCCACCTCGGCGTCAATCGCCTCCCGACACTTTTAGTCCGGCCTCGAGATTATATCCTCGGCTCCGCTGTGCGCGTATTTTCTCCTCAACTCTCTTACACAGCTCTATACCTATATATACAGAGTATACACAGCATCTACGCTGCTGCATCAGAGGTATAGCAGGAAATCCAGAGCGAATCGAATTCGCCGTGTCCGGTTTCGGTAAAGTGCCGGCAAGCCCGAGAGGTAACTCGATATGCGGTTGCGCGGGAGATGTTTGGTTCGAGCCGACAAAACCGATCCGATGCGCTCGGCACGACACCTATATATACCGCCACGGTTGAAAGATTTAGACGCACGAGTATATTTCTCTGCAGCGACGAGAAGCCTGTTTTCGATTTCTGGATTATGGTGTATTACGGTGTATCGAAAGCTGTCGTAAATAAACAACGCAAGCTCGGGTATACTCCGCGAAAAGCGGCCCGTAAACAGCTCGGCTTTAAACAACAATGAATATGTATTATATCCGCGAGCTTTATTAGTATACCGCGATGAACAAACTTTCGAAAAGTTTTGCTGCGTGCGCGCGCGCGCTCTGAAAAATTCATCCAGCAAGCTCGCGCGAGCTTTTGATTAATTCAATGAGCGCGGCTTTAATTTTAAGCAAGCTTCGCGGGCGTAAATTTTACATACTCGCGGATTGGCCGGTTCACGTATTTGCCCGGCGCAAACATTTAAAAAGAGAAGGGGATACACAATGGTTTCTGAAATTTTATATCGACGAATGTCGACGAGAAAAGTAATTACAGAGCAGTCGATATTGTACTGCGTGTTACTACGTGTAACCGTATAAACGATCTTGTGTATATCCTTTTACAAGTAAAATATTCATAGCGCGTCGCGTCGATCGTTTATGAATATTAACTCAGGCGTCGTGATTAAACTTTGTTTCCGCCGTGCGTTACAGCGAGGAATTTTTTTTTCTCCAAAGCGTTGCAGCTTCGAGAGCTTGCGGATAAATTCAAAAACACGTACATACACTCTCTCTGTGTACTCTGTGTACAGAGAGTGTGTATGTAAAATCAAGCAGAGGCATAGCACTTACGCTCACACCGACTGTTCAAACACACTCGCCACGATTTTAACTACGTCGTGTTTACCCTGGAAAAACCTCGGCGCGCGATCTTTTTGCGCCTATAAAATCGGATTTATTCCGGCGATCGATCCGTGGGAGGTTGCCCTTTCATGTAGGATAAAATTCGCATACGCCTGAGCTCGTTAACGCGGTGTGTCCGAAAAATCGCCAGAAGCGCGGTAAATCGAATATTTATACATGTACTCGGTATAGTTACACGCGGTCGCACTTTGAATTTTTTTCTTTTAAATGACGCTTTTTGGGTGCATTAAATTTCGCGCGCGTGTCGGAGCGATTTAATCTCGCGCTAGCAGAATATTTTTTTAGAAGGTTCTTGTTA
Source organism: Pteromalus puparum (assembly GCA_012977825.3). Classification (NCBI taxonomy): domain Eukaryota; kingdom Metazoa; phylum Arthropoda; class Insecta; order Hymenoptera; family Pteromalidae; genus Pteromalus; species Pteromalus puparum. The sequence goes on from CM053170.1 coordinate 71,853,934, forward strand.
CGTATGTATGAATGCGTGCACACACCCGAGCGTTATTATCCCACAATGGTACACTCGAGAGCAACTTTTCCGAGAACCGCCTCGAGCGTAATACAAGTTTAAGTTTCCATAGAATTTCATCAAAAGTTAATTGAAACATCCGAGACGCTTCCTTGCGCAACGAAATTTCTACAAATTCCGCACGCATCGGAGTACAAAATAATACACCCGATTATCGAAAGAAACATCCCACGCGATTTTCCGCGCGTTACCCAATCGGCCCCGTCTTTGCATAATCACTCCACGTGAAATCGTCAAGAGGGACAATAAAGGCTAATTGAGAGATGATCATAGCCGATAACTCAGTTCGTGCCCAGTTGCGTAATCTGCAACCGACAATCGATTCGCAGGACGCGTCGCTATAATCGGCTACTCGCGAATTCCAAAGGCTTTACGTGCTTATTAAACGATCGCGCGATATCGAAAGCTCTTGTATACTACCCTGGTAGAGAAATTTTTACGTAATTCTTACAAGAAGTGCAGTCGGCGAATCAGGCCACTAAGCGGTTCTTCAAAAGAGCAATCCCGGTCGTAAAAAGCAGCGGCGGAGGTACTTAACAAATGAAAATCGAGGGCTTGAGAGAAATCCCTCTCGCGCCGGGGTAAAAGGTACTTTTTCGAGCTGTAAAAGCGTAACTGCTTTAAAAGCGCCTCCGCAAGATAGAGAGGAAGATGATAAGAGCGGAGAGAGGCTCGAAAAGAAAAGAAGCAGTTATTTTCGAGAAAGAGTATAGAGAGTCTTCCCTGTTTACGATCCTCTCCGTCGCGATTCTTATAATCGTTCTCAACAGGTCCTCAATCACAGCTTTCCGCCATGCGTATTATATCGGGCCTCTCTCTCTCTCTCTCTCTCTTTCGGTCGCCCTCTCTCCGTATACGGTGTTTTACGAGGCCGTGCATGCGTATAGGGGGACAGTCGTCCTTGCCTGGGTATACCCCATTCGCGATAAGGTGATAAGCTCAAATGTATTGGCTGCCATCAAATCGCGCGCTTTACTGCTATAGCCGACCCCATAAACGTCGAACGCTTTAGCCCGCGTGTACGTCTGGCTGCCGCTGTGTGTATATGTATATGCGTGTGACGGCGCGTGTGCTGGGAGCTTTAGAAATCTCGCGTCGCCTTTCTTTCGTTTACTTTAGCGATGGGTCGTCTATATCGCCCCCGACTTTACTCGGATTCCTTCTCTCTTCTCCTTTTTTTTCGTTCTAGTATATATAGTTCAGGGAGAGAGAGAGAGAGAGAGAGAGAGAGAGAGAGAGAGAGAGAGAGAGCTTTGTAGTTTATATGCATGCGCGCGCAAGCGAAGAGAGGTGGTTTGCGGCGTATCTTTTTCGCGGGAAGGTCTGGCTTCTTTCGCGCGCTCGGTTTTGGCTTTTACTCTTATTAGGTGCGGAGGAGGCGCTTTTCTCTTCTTATCATTCGGAGCGGGAGCTTTTTTTTTTAAAGAAAGGGTCTGCTTTCAATCCTTTTAAAAATAAAGAAAAGAAAATCGTACACACCCCTTGTCATCGCTTGACTAGCTAATTTTGTTTGGTCTGGTATAATCGGGTTGCTCGATTTCCTGGGGCTCGCAATAGTATAGAGAGCGTAGGTAGCGGTGTAACGCCAGATCGCGTTATCGACTTTCCAGTCAAATTCAGGAAGCGTCGCGCTGCTGCGAGGCTATCGGCTAATTCCATCGATCGCCACTATACCCTGCTCTCTCTCTCTCTCTCTCTCTCTCTCTCTCTCTCTCTCTCTCTCTCTCTCTCTCTTTCCTCCGACTCCCGACGCGAACATCCGATAGCGTTGGCTGAATTTCGCCCGGACACGCTCCGGCGGGTCTCGCTCTTTTGGCAGCGGATGCACTGCTTAAGTGGCTGTAATTAAAGGTGGCTGCTACTGTATGGCAAACTATGTGCGTGGGTGCAGGGTTGGGAAAACGGAGGACAAAGGGTAGTAGGTGGAATTGCGCGGCTTGGTGCAGTGGAAGAATTCGCTGTTTTGTTGTTTTGATCAGAGGAGGGTATGGATGGCTTCAAAGCATCGACGGCGTCGCCTTTGTGATCCTTCATTTATTTATTCAGAGCCAGCAGTGAAGTATATTAAAATGCAAATTGGTGAAAGTAAGACAAAGCGTTAAATTCGTGTAAGGGTAAACAAGCGTCAGAGCGAGATTTACCGCGTGCATCAAGGCAGGCCGTGCTCATTTACATGCTGACCGATCTCATTCGAAAGATTACCCCTTGCTGTTCGCGTGATGATGATTCCTGCTAGCAGCCGTATACACACACACACACACACCGCATCACATAGCGCGAATAATCAGAGTTCGTCGTCTCAGGGCTGTTTAAATTGCCCGCCATTAGCTTGCGCGCATCGGGCTTTTGTACTTGTAAAGTGGTCGGTTATCGGCTTAAAAAGAAAAACTTTAATAATCTCGATGCGCTGGCGTAAGGGTATATTGTAATTTCCAGAATGTAGAAAAGCAGGAAATAAAGATTGTACAAGAAGAGGGGCGCTCTTGGCATCTCGACAAGAGCCTAGTTTAAAATTCGCAATTCCGTATGCGATATATACAAAAGCACGAATATCGAAATTGGATTCTTCGGACAATCCAATCGTACATCAGCCGGTGAGTATGCCTTTTTGATTTATACATCTCGTGTCGCGCACACACACACGCATGAACATCGCGCGAGATGTCAAAATTACGCGCCTCCATGATCTTGTAGGTACATCTCGAACATTTCTCTCTCAATTTCTCGCTATTCCAGTTCGTTCTCGATAAGTCTCTATCCTAGATCCATACTACCCCTAGAGGATTGATCCCTCCATTTTTATCGGCCAAACCTTTCGATTTGCCTGTCGGCTTTCGAGCTATATAGGTATATCTATAACATCTTACGCAAGTTATTCGACTTGGCGTCTGTCTTTGTTTCGCGGCGAACTTTGATGCAGAGCGTCTTTGCACCTTCTCGAGTTTCGCTACACACCGACGTTGTAATCCTTCGTGTAAGCCGCGATGGGATTCTCTACGCGTATGTATACATATACTGTGCACACAGTATATAGCCCTTGGGCGAATTCGGTGTTACGTTGCACACAGCTCTCTCTCTCTCTCTCTCTCCCTCTTACGAACTTACTCTGCTTCGCGTGTGTGTATATATACTTACGCGACGTGAATTTTTCTTTCTTCTTTACGTGGTTGTGCAAGAGATATCGAAATGGGGAATCGATATGCAGCTGCGCGCGTATAATACATTTGCAGCGAATGCATTAGCCGGCTGTTTACACAGTGTATATACAGTATAGTCAGAGAAACTTTTTAATCCGATAATTAATTCCCTAGATCGGCTACGTGTTGTACTGCAACGTGTAATCTTACTCGGGTTAAGAAAAATTCTCTCTTTGGCTTTTCTAAGGGGGTGGAAAATTCGATATCGTGTGCGCGTGGTGCGGGAAGAATCGAGCGAAAAGTTTTTATCAATTCTTCGCTATAAAATTTCTAAAAAAGTTCTTTTGCGCAAAGGGTATAATTTATATTCCTGAGGTTTTTTTCTCTTCTTCCGTGAAAATCTCGCTTCTGCAGGGAAGTCATACGCGAACTTGAGTCTCCGGCGCGCGGGAAGTTTGAAAGTCTTTATAATAGATGTGTCGCGCTGTGAGTTTAAAATATATAGAGCTGAGCTTTCAGATGTCATTACGTATAGCAGAGCGATATCTACTATCTATGAATAAATTATTCCAAGTCCGAAAATTTTTTTCGCAGAGAGAACAATAATGCCGCGTTAGCGTGTCTGGAGGTATTTTACAAAAAAGAGCGTGTCAGTCGCATAAACGAAAGATAGTAAAAAAGAATAAGGCTCAATCGAATGATTCTAGTCGACTGATCAATTTCATACAGCCGCGCGCGCCATCCATCACTCGGCTCGTTGTCGCGCATTCCTCTTCGTCCCTCGACTTTTCTTTCCCTTCGCATGCGTGTGTGTGTGTGTATATGTGCCCCGAGAACCGACTCCAGTCCGTAATCTCTTTCTGTTTGTTTTGACGATTGCGCACGCTCTATTAAAGAGAGAATTTAAGAGCCGAGGATATAGCGGTCGTTTCGCCTCAAGAACTGATTGAGTACGTTTGTCTATTACTTTTGGTTGTAAACAATTTTCATTGCTTGACGAGTACAAGTAATAAGACGCAATTAAAACCGAAAGCAATAATCCCCAGTTCAAAATCAAAACCCTATAGCTGCACCGCTAATTTCTCGCGAAATTATTCGACGAGTGTATCGCGCTCGCGGATGCTGGGATTAAACAATTAAATCGCGGAGCTTGCCAGCACGATCCCCTTGGCTTCCTCGAGGAAACTTACCTCGCTCTCACTCGGCTTCCCCTCGTTCTCAACTTCCAAAGGAGAGAGATTCCGTACGTCTCGTCTCTTTTCGGCTGTGGAATTCGCGTTAATCGGCCTGTCGAAGCGTCGCTGAAAACAGAAGGAAACAAGGCGATTTAGTTATCGAGCTTTAATTGAGAAAATTTTCGTATATATTATATGAAGAGGGAATACACTCAAAATAATCGCGTAGACTTTCTAAGAGGGAAAAAAAAACGCAGTCGAAAGCTCGGCGGATCAATTAGCCGAAGTTATGCAGCTATATATCGACCGCGCGCGAAAAATCAGCTTCTCCCTCGGAAAATGCAAATCTGAAACTACCCGGCGTAGAGCTATGCCTATATACACTTGGACTATAAAAAAAAAAGTTGGCTAATTACACTGCAGGCATGAACTCTCTTCTCTGCTGGCGCTGAATAAAAAAATGTCCCAAAGTTCCCCGAGAGCTCCCACGAAGGAGAAAAAGAAGAGGAAGAAGAAGTCGGTGTGGATGGCTCGTGTAAATGAGAGGAGCCTAAGCAAGATAAGTTTGTAAATAATTCGATAATTGGATTTCGCGAAAAGTATAGTAGGCGTGTGCGTATAGATGTATACAGGCGAGGAGAGAGAGAGAGCCCATTAGAGCGCTCTCGTTTGTTGCTGCAGGAAAAGAAAACAGCCCCGGAGCGCAAAGTTCGCGCGCGATGAGATCTCGAGCAATTTGTCTGTCTCTCTCTCTCTCTCTCTCTCTCTCTCTCGGGGTCGAGAATATCGATCCGCGAGGAGAGGGAGTAGCTTTCACGTTTAGCACGTGGCTCGAGCCCGTGAGTCCATGCAGCGTCACGCCACGCGTATACGCTTCAGAGAGGACGTCATCGAAACGAGGACTTATTGCGTCCGTGAGGGAACGAAAAGCTACTGGCTTCGTGGAGGAGTTTGAGGATTTATTGGATTTTTCAAAGGCTCGTATATAGAGTGTGTAAATATCGCGGTATCGTCTCGAGTATAGACGAATCAATGTATAGTCAGACCTGCACGAAACAAACTACTAATCAAACGAATTTTCCTCTTCGACAAACTCGAAAGCTGGACGTTGTATATAGTTCAACCTCCGTATAATCGGCGGCGCATAAAACAAAGATCTGCGGAGGAGAAGGTCCGTTTATGGTTTTGCGGATGGCCGGCTACCGCAGAGAGTTCGCGCATTCACTGCCGTACACCACCAACGAGCCATTTCGGCTACTTTCGCTGTGTTGTACCCTATGCACACACTATTGCACACGCACGTGTACATAACGACGAGTGCTCAAAGTACTCGGTGCGGCTCGCGTTAAGCCTCGGAGGCTTTTGTGCCACTGGCCTCTGGCTTTAGCTCTTCCTTCGTTTGTTCGAGCCTATTATCCCTATCCCTCTGTGTTGATCTTTTTCGTTTAAGTCTCGATGACGCACGTTACACCTCCTCTTATATTGTATCGCGCGTATAATACGTTTAATTATTTTTCCTGATGGCCGCGTTATATAAGCGAGGTTTTACGATCATCGTCATTCACTGCGTCTTTCTGAGAGCTGTGGAGAACGACGTATACACAGTTAACGGCTGCGCACGTCCTTATTGTGCTGCAGAGACGCACTGGGATGACTATGTCAAGCCGCGTCGTCTGAGTGGAATACGGGGAGAGAGAGAGAGAGAGTGAGAGAACACGTCGTATATAGGCGAGCAGCAGTCCGGTATGCATAATTACATGCTCGTTACAAATACGCGTTGATATCCGTCCGACTGTATAGCAGCGGTGTCTATACCTCGACGGCTGTTGCAGGTGCGAGTAGCGCGCACGTGATTCCACATAACGAGCTGTGATATATATAGTCGGGTATTATTTATACGCATCTATTGTTACGGTGTATTATGCATTTTTCTTCGCGCAGGATCTCGTGATAATAATGAAAAGTTTGTGATGAATCGCGCCGCACGAAAGTTCACTGCAGCGAGTTAATAAGCGCAATAATTTACCGAGCTATTTGCAGTACTATACTATACGTATATATATATATATAGTTTCCACTACGAAGAGCATCGTGACTTATGAATTGCCCGCCGCGAGCTAGAATTCCGCACAACAGCTTTTCCTGTTTACTTCGGCCATTGTTACGATTCCGCGTGTTCATGAGGCATCCTCTTGGAAAGTTAGCGCCGCTCACGTTTCAACACCGTATAATATACGATCGACTTGGCCACGCTTTACTATATATAGATAACGACGACAACAGAGCAGCGGCAAAATTTCCGATGGCCCTTGTTGATCGAGTCGGAGAGAGGCTTATCCGATCGTTATAATCGGCCGCCCACGATCGTCGTACCTGCACACACACACACACACACACACACACACACACACATACGAGACAGAGACTGTTTGCAGAGGCGGCGAGGCTCGTGGGATTGGCGAATACGGGGAAACGTGCTGCTCTCCGCGAGTGTGAGGCTTGTAGCTATAGGTTAAGGTTAAATCAGTAGACGGAATCGTGGAGCACGTGTGCACAGACGCGCATAATAAACAAGTTGTCGAGAGGAGCTGCTGGGACGCGTGAGATGATGTTACGGGAGCCCGAGGGTGTGAGGTAGCGAATGTGTGGATTCACGGAGGTGTCGAGATCATTAAATCGAATATCTGTCGGTTTTATTTTTTCAACAAACCTTATTTGATACACCTGTATAACGCACTCGACTATGCGATCATTAGGAATAAGACCGAAATAAATTCATCAAAAATTAATTCAACCGTAATAGTACACGATACATATTGAATTCATAATCGAAGCTATTCCCGCGCGGCGTCTCTCTTATCACAGCCGAGCTCTGCGCCCGTCCCACCTCGCGCCGAGCGCGAGATTGGTTGTACGCCGCTGGTATCAAGATCGCGCCGTTCGACTGCTGAACACCTCTCTATACTTTGGGGAATATCGCGCAGACTCCCCCGCCTCGTAATACTCGTCGGCTACTTTGACTCTGGAAATTGGAAATGCCTAGCTTTCGTATTATACTATAGTATATGTATATGGAAAAGAAAAATTAACGGCGCGTCGAAGTTAAAATCAAAACGAGAGATCTTATACTTGTATCTCTTGAGTATCCGCGCTTAATTATTCCGGTGCGTGTAATAAGCCGTGTATAGTTTTAATAAATAACTTCGGCTTCCTGCCTCGTTACAACAACGTGTTTGTGCAAAGGATATCGTGGAACTTGCCTAAGTAGGCAAATATACCCACGGATATTTCTGTATAAATACATAGGTACGCAGAATATTATAGTTGTGTGCTCGAGAAGATTCTTTCGGCTATTAGACAAAATATAACCCACACTGCACAAACAGCAAGAGCAATGGCAAAATTGAGCCATCAGATGCACTGTAGCGAGCAATATTTCCGACAACAACGCACAGCCAGCTCCTATAACTATACACATCTACGGGCCAACCCTCAAGAAAGCTCCAAGTTCTGCGCAGTATCAGAGGCGTATAGTCCGCTCTCTGCTCTTTCGCCGTCGCTGCCGCCGTCAAGATTAATGACCGCAGTCCCGCAAGCTTTCCAAACTTTTTCCTAATGACATTCGACGCGGCGCAAGCTCGCGCAAAAACGCGCTTGGCGCGAAAAAAAGAGAGAGAGAGAGAGAGAGAAGCAAAGGACACGTTTAGCCTCGTCCTCGTCATTATCCGCACGCTCGCAGTCGACTCTCCTCCATATCCCACGGATAAAGCGCCCGGAAGTTAGACGCGCGTAAATTGGCTTAAGGGATTTTCCAGCAACGCAGAGCTTTAATATTCGTCGGTGTCGTGGAGCTTCGTTATCGAGCCTCTGCGTGGCTCTGGCTTTTTGTACTGTACACGCAGACGCGACAGGCTTATATTCCGCAGTAGTCGAAAATGGACGTCGCCGAGGAACGAGAGAGCTGAGGCTAAAAGCTTGGGCGTCGTAAATCAGACATGAAATCGCGCGCTGCTGGTGCTTCTAAAAAGCTTCTATTTCGCCTACTACTGGCCGGCGAGGGAGCCTGTCCGCAGAAGAGACAGTGATACACACCGCGAGCTTTCTTCCTTGTTTTTGCAGCCGCGCGCGGCTCTCTCTCTCTCTCTCTCTCTCTCTCTCTCTCTCTGCTGCGCGGATAGTTTTTGTCGCGCGCGTTGCTCTAGTTCCGAACTGCAACCAAGGGGTTATAAATGGGCTGGTGTCGCGCGCGCGCGCTCGTGGGAGAGTGAACGCGAGGTGCGATTAGTTTTTTGGGAGCCTTGATAATGATGAATATTATCCATCGCAATATTGTCAACCAATCGTCACAACTATTCTTTTTATTCTCCTATTTCAATCAGAAAGATATTGTTTTCCTTCTCGATACTGAGCTTATTGGTTCTAAGATAACGTCACAGCGTAATAACTGTGACAACCATATAATCCTCTCGGTTGTACGCGTGTAAGAGCAAAGCTGATCATCGTCATCATCCCCGTCTTTGCATTCAGCGCAAACTCTGCAGCGCGTCTATCTCGCAAAACAAGCGCTATATAAACACGATATTGAAATTGCCAGCGCGTACAGTAACGAGATCCTCTCTTTCTATATATATATGTATATATATATATATATATATATATATAGGTACACATCAGTATAACAGAGTCGCGCTTGGCGTCGGTATTTCTCCGGCAACCAATGGCAAGCCGTCTTATTAGGATCGGTAGTAATTTGTCGCCCGTGGGCTAAAGTTTCAGCTGATGAAAGCGCGCACAGATAGAAAGCGAGAGAAATCCAGGCCCTGATGGTGCAACTTCTCTCCTTCTCTCTTCTCCCAGCTACAGATACAACGCGAGCTGATGCCGTCGCGAATACACAGCCAAGCAAAGGAGAGGAGAAGGAAGTCGAGGAGGAGACACACGGCAAGTTCTGGACGAACTCTGATTGCCATATGGCCCGATCCATCAGGGGGCCAACGAATGTATATATCTCCGTATATGCTGCGACGTACACTGGTACATCCTCTCTCTCTCTTCCCTCTTCTCTCCCTTTGTCGTCGGCAAGTTAAACGCCTCGGCATTAATCCCGAAGTACTGAGCGCGGCCGCAGTCATCCTTGTAACTATATCTTCGCTCCCGTTAACTCAATTAACGCGGCTGTGCTACCGAGTAATCCTCCTTCTCTTGTCGTCTCTCTTACGAGAGCTTACACGAGTGTACTATATGTGCATTACGTCATCGGACAATCGTGCTGCGAGCGAAAAAATTATAAAAAAAGACTTGGTTCAGCGCGTACGTACAAACGCTCCAACGTATGAAATGCGCGTATTAAAAAAGCTAGCCAGGCAGAAAAGACGATTATATCGAATATTCGGAACTGTATACGCGCGCCGCTCAACGATTTCACGAAACAAGGGCACGAGCGAGCGACGACGGCGTCTCTCTCTCTCTCTCTCTCTCTCTCTCTCTCTCTCTCTTCCTGCTGAACTAGCGAGAGCCATCGAATTGTCGCAGTGCAGTACAGCGGCAGCAGCAGTGAGCTATATATATACATACATATATATATATATATATCGGCTGAAATCCGCTTGGAGCGCCGGCGGCGGCAGCCGTTCGCGGATTGATTGCAGCCCGTGAAAACTTATTCCCTGTCCTACGTCAGATTTTTCCCTTTTTTTTTCACCGGCGAGCTTTTGTTTGAAATCGATCTGCATCGATGATGAAAGTCCCTGGGATTTCTTTTTTTCCATATACCTTCGGAGAAATCGTTATTATCGTCATTATACTCAAGAACTATACGAGTTCGTCGACGAGTCGAATTGGCTGGTTAAGTCTGAAAACAGGATCAGCCTCAATCTCTTAGGCCAATTTCGCCTCGAATTCGAGTGTACACAGTGTCCTTAAACGCGGAACGAGAGCCAATTGCGGACAGATAGATAGAGAGGGATAGCGGCTGCGAAACGAGCTTATTGCGCGCGTTTGTCCAAGAGCGTAGTTAATTGTCAAAGTGAACTCGGCTCCGCAGCCAACGAAGACTTTGTAATTCTGATTAGCGGCACTCGGGCGCAAAATCCACGATCGTCGATTGCTCTGCTGTCGCAGTATATAGTGCTATATCTGTCCGCGTCTGACTGATCAAGCGTGGACCTTTACCCCTGGGGCGCTTCGAGATGATTACTTCTCCAAGTGTATAAGCCTGTGAAAAATATCCAGGTGCGAGAAAGAGAATTATTCCTATAATATTCATACATTCATGTCCCAAATTTCTCAAAGCGAAGTGGAAAATTCGAGAGAACACACGCGACGGCGAAGAGAGAGAGAGAGAGAGAGAAGCGCTCGTAAATATAGAAGGAAATTTGCCGACGCAGCGTCTTCTCTCTATATATATGTCCCCCTCTAGAAAAAAAAGAAGCGAGCATATACGACGAGCATCGGAGTATAAAGTAGCACATATAGGAAGACGTACGTTTGCATACAGTGTGTCTCGTCTGCTCTCGCTCATTTTTTCCCCATCGCTCGCACTACACACTTTGGGAAATTTTCGTCGCTTGCGCGTTTTGTACATCCGACCGACTGTATTCCTCGACTCTCTTCAGGCCCGGCGTCTTCAAGTTTCAAGAGCTACCGCCACCGTCGTCGTCGTCGTCGTCGTCGTCGTCGTCGTTGTCGTCGCCCAATCTAGCGCGTCACACTCTATCCCCTCCTCCTCTTTCTTCTTCTTCTTCTCTTCTCGAGTCCCACTCGACTTCCAAATACTGCAATTTCAGGCTTGTCGCCGCGCGCTCCGGCATTTCGCGCTCTGCGAAATGATAAATTCCTGCCTCTCGGCTGTATATACATACATAGTTTCTCCTCGACGCTTCGGCCAAGTGCTGCGCGACCCCCTTTATTTCGACCATTTTTGTCGCTGCTCTTTTTTTTCGTATTAGGTGTTTCCGGTAGAGCATAGTGTGGCAAAGGGCTGCAGTTGACACATAATTCATGCGCCGCCCGGAGGTTGTATACCGTTAAATTCGAAAATGATTCGTTCGCATTAGCGTGAGTAACTTTTGCAAGTGTAGTAGTAGGAACGAAAAGTTTTTTTTCGTCGAAACTATCTTCAACTTTTGCAAAACAACGCAACGGGAACAGTTCCTTTTACACAAAGCGTTTCTCTGAAAGGATACTTTGCAAACCCTTTGGTTCAAAAGAATCTTGCTCTTCACAAATTGCAGAGAAAATTCCGCGCTTTGTTGCATGTCGTGCAGCGCATAAATTCCAAACCTATAATATACAAATGAGTCAAAAGTTATATCACCGTCTTTTTCGCGCTTAATCGCATTTCTATAGATTCGGGCTCCATTATGCAGATCCTCCATCCATGTCCGTAACACACGCGATATATTAATCAGCGCGAAGGGGCACGATTATATCGATACCTCCGGACTTTAATTTCTTCTCTCAAATCGGGTGAGCTGCGAAGGATGCAAAACAATCTGTTGTTCGGGACTTCTTCGGGGATGAATAAAACATGCGACTCAAAAGCCTTGTTAATTGTACTTCGTAACCCGGATCAACTCGTTCCTCGCTTAAAAATCCCGTGATCCGCGACTACATTTTTCACGCTCGCTTTTAATAACAATTTCGCGCGACGCTAGGATTCATGAAATTCCGGCAGTTGAAAAATTACCCGCGGCGAAAAATCTAGATTTTCCCCGAGGAGCCGCCGAAGTTGAATGGAATGACATTCTTAAAGTGACAGCTTGTCCCATCCATCTTTCACTTTGCCTTTTTCCTCACCTCCTTCTCTCTTGTATATATGTATGTATATATATATATACTATAGCGTTACTACGCCGGCGTTTGACGCTGTAATCGGTGAGTCTCTGCGCCTCCACACATATTCGCGTCTCGCCGGGGGTTAACCCATTCGTGTACATACTTACACACACACACACACACACACACACACACACAGAGAAGTTCTGGACAAACAGACTCGGGGAGAAAAACGTCGCCTGCGTTCTTTCTTGTATACCACACAATACACGCGTACGTGACGGATGGGGGAAGAGAGAAATTTTCTGAAGGCCCATTAATTAACCCATTTGCCTGGTTGTTTGAACAAGCCGTTAGCGCCTCGAGTGGTCTACTGTGGAGAGAGAGAGAGAGAGAGAGAGAGAATTCTGTATATTCCACGGCGGTGTGTAACGCGTTTAGATCGTATAATCGCTCGCGCGTGCTTTTCGCTAACTTTGATTTGTTGCATCAGGCTCTTTAATTCGCGGTGGTTCATTGAATTCTTGTCTAATGCGTGATGGAAGCCGTTAGAGCTTTTTATAACGGCGCGAATCATTGACAAAAATCTAAAAATCGCATTCCAATCGACGAATTTTCCATACCACTGAACGGGGAAAAAAAAATCGATCACAAACCACACAAAGAGTCGTGCACCGGCAGAGCAATTAGTTCGGTCCGAAAAAGTCTCTGCACATACCCGCACACACAGACACACATAGGCGGGAATTCGTCACGCTCCGTCAAAAACGCGGATGCTTTCAAAAAGATTTTCATTATTCGCGATTATTTTAATTTTCCGAGCCGGCGATTCGACGCAAGCGCGCGCGCACGTTATTTATCGCGTTTGGGAAGGAAGCGACTCGTCAGCTAGATTTTCCGAAAATATAATGCGCCTGGATGCGCGTTATCGCACTCGCGAGATATCCGTGCAATAAACTGCGAGAAGCTCAATATTTGCACGTGATTTTTGATGCTTTCGATAATTAATTACAATATTTTAAATTTTAAAGTTGCTTGTAGGCATGATTTATTCAAGGAAGAGTCTCGACAAAGCCGCGTATACTCAAAACGAAAATGTCCATCATTTGTATACACGCAAACACTCGACGTTATACCGATAAACGCCAAATTACCATCATCGTGGCATTCAAAGCAAGCGGCACTCGCCCCCTCGAAAAGATCCTCAAAATTTATTCCAGAACGACTCATTAGCCTAATGCTCTCGTCTCTTCTCTTCCGGCTCCCCTCGCGTCGTAGCAAAAAAAGCCCAATTCATCGCATAATTATCAAGAAGCAGCTCTCGCCACATAAACAGGCATCTTTCGCGCAGTCCTCCCCCTCTCGGAATAATGTTCCGACGTTTTTTGCGGCGGTGGTTGCGCATCTCTCTTTCTCTCTTCTCTCGCAGCGAAAAGCCTCGGTATAACGTCGCTGGAAACGAAAGCTTTCTGGAGAATCTTCCAGGGGGAGAGAAGGACGGCTGACTCCATCAATCTTCGGTAAGGGCTGACGTTAATACCTGCAGCGACATCTCGTCGCCGGCCAATCGCGCGGATGAGACTCTAGCGTTGCCCGCATTTACGAGAGGAATGTATTTTTTCCTCTCTCCTCACTCGCTTTGGCTCTCGTGTGAGATATTTTCGAAAAAGCGTCTTCTCTCGCTCTTATTCCACGTTGGGGCGTTGACGGATTGAGGGATATATATGATATTTAAATGTTACCGCGCTGAACTATGAATTATTCCTTACGGGGAGAATCGGCACATCGGCACAGGAGCTTTTGACGGATCGAATATGTCTGATTTTAAAGCTTCGCAGCTGTATGTATGAATGAATGAATGAATGGGACGCTTGTATGACACGTATGCGGGGGTGTAATGACGCGAGAACCACGCCGTATTACGGTCTGTTTACTTTTAGATGGCGAGTGGTACCGTCATTCTCGATCGATGTTATTTTATCGAATTCTCGAGAAGATGTATCGAACCCAAATATTCCGAATGGATATATAGGTATCCAGTATATAAATCTTGAATGCAAAAACGGCTCTCAGATGTATATTAGTATATTATCCACCGAAAACATCTTGACGTGAAAACACACTGCGCTATCGCGATGAAAATTATGAAACGATCTCCTCCGGGTTAATAAGATCTCGAGGCGACGACGTCACTTATCGAGATTAGTAGTTCGATCTCATTCGTATTTTCCAAGTCGCGCGTAGCTGCTGCTGCTGCTGCTGCTGCTGCTGCTGCTGCTGCTGCTGCTGCTGCTCCGGAGGCGACAAATCGCTTCGCAAATGAGACCCGATCGCCTACTTTTTCCCCGTCTAATCGAAAGGAACGCAAAGATTTAACGCTCTCGCGACTGCGCGCGCGCTGTAATTAAATTTGAATAATTTGTCACTCGCTCGGAGAGGAAAAACGAAGCCGGGAAAAAGTAGCGCGCGCTCGCGGCGCGGAAAAATGGTCCTTCGACTTATTACCAGAGCTATATAGAGATCGTACGATAGCGCAGATTATCGCTGATTTCGCGCGATTTATCAATTTTACGGGGGGCAGCGAAAGTTTTTAAATTACAGCTCGGATATCGAGCTTCTTTTCCCCGCGTTGTTCGCATTACCGGTTTGAATTATATACGATTCGCTGTGTTGCTCATGCTACATAGCGTCAATTGCGTAATAACGAGGGCCGTTAAAAAGTCTCGCGAACGAATAAGAGCCAGCTTTAAAATACCGTTGCATTTATTCGTAAGAAGATACTCGCTTATATATCATCGCTCCGCGACGTCTTGCCGAGATTTAATCCGTATATAAGATCCTCTTCTCGCTTTCCGTCTCGAAACGAAGGATCAGCCGCGGAGTATCCCTTGGCGGTTTGTTTGTGTGTATATAGTTAAAGGATAACTATAGATTATAAGCTCACTTTCGCGTCGAAATCGAAAGGTTGAATAGGCCGTTATGGAAACTGGCCTGAGTCGAGTCACGCGGCAAGTAATAATTACGCTGCAAAGCGCGCATCGAGCCGAGGCTAACTCGAGTCTCGAACTAATCCGGTTTAGTTTCCTCGAGCGGCTCTAGGGCCGGCACGTGCAATATCGTCTGGTCCCGCGTGACTCGGAGCCTCGTCTCTGCGCGAGACGTTTCGCCCTGAGTGTATACGATGAAGAGTCCAAAATTTGATGGATTTCACGCAATCGTAATAATAACAATTTACTCGAGCCAAGTCTAGCTCGACGACGAGAAACCGAGAATGTCCAACGCAAATCCATTAATGGGCTCTCGAACGATGTATCGACATGATCGATCGCTGATTCCCTTCTGATTTAACTCGCCATCGTCAGCCGTGAAACACTCGTCGAAGAATATCAAGCAAACGTATTGACCGTCTCGCTGATTCGGAGACACAAGCTGATCCCGTGTAGGAATCGAATAAAACTCCACAGCATTATCGCCGTAGAGGCTGTTTGTTTCAATACACATCGAGCGCGTGTGACGAGTCGCTATTTGTCGGGGATAGCTTCCGCGCGAGCGGAACGTGATTTCGCCAAGCTCGCGAGGATCACATCCGTCGAGGCTTTCGGATTATTATTCACGCGCACTGCGAGAGAGAACTATATATATGTTATATACACACGCGCGTTACATCGATGACCCAGTTATGTATATACTTTTTCCTGGCTTGTGTGTGCCGTTTGCGAGAATGAGTCGCGGGTAAACGTTGTTGCTCGGGATGATTGCGCTCGGATTTATTCGTGACTTTCGAGTCTGTGTGTGTGTGTGTGTGTGTGTGTGTGTGTGTGTGTGTGTATCGGGAGAGTTTATTGACTGAATTTGCGAGTGTCGTGATATAACTGTGGGGAAATTGATTCGCGCGTTATTTTTAAAGCAAATATACGGTGTAATCCGATCTTCGCGGATTAGAACTTTTAGTGCGATATCGAAAATCGATTTTGACTAAATAGAAGAGGAATTTCCAACGGCGTATATACTCGTATGTCACTATATCAAACATTTTCCGCTATAAAAAGAAAAACACAAACTAAAATACATCTCGCTCGCTCGCCCAACTTCTTGAAACTTTTCCTCGCACCTCTCGACTTTCTTTATATATTTACCGGCGATTCCCACACGCTATCGCCGTGCTGCAGGCATCTCCAAAGCGGCTCCGCTTTTTGCTTCTCTCTCTCTCTCTCTCTCTCTTTTTTTTTTTTTTTAAAGGATAATTCTAGGGGGATTCGGGTCAAGACGCAAAAGCAGAAAAGCGCTGCAGCAGCCAGTCTCATATGATCGCGCGCGCGCATTTATTAGTGTTTGCCTTATATTGCATTACACCCTTAATATCGTACGTGATCTTGGATGATCGTCTTGCGCGCCGAGATTACGCTCCTGTCTCTATCCTTTCATCGCTTATAGACCGTATAAGAAGGGGGTATCCTCTCCTATCTACGCGCGCTTTCTTCTCATTTCGCCGCCAGAAGGGAAATCCTCGCGATCTTTCCATTTCTCCGCGTATATAAAATCGCTATTCCAAAAAGTGCAGTATAGAGCCGATGTATATATATATATATATATATATATATATAATACACGCGTAATCTTCAGCCGAGCGCGTTCTCGAGAAGCCGCTCTGTCTCAAAAAGTTTTATTCGCCCGGGCTCTCGAGTGTAAAGGGTAAGACGGCGGAAAAGGCATCGATAGGTCGGATGTTGGACTGGTGCGGCTCTCTAATACGGCCGGAATTTATTTGACAGCCGCGTATCTCTCTGCAGGCTCTCGCGGGGATTTCCCGGTTCTTATTTTTTTTTCTCTTCTTTTATTTTACGGCCTCGACTCTCTCTAAAAACGTAAATCGCTGTTATTACATATATAGCTCTGCGTCTAATAGTGTAGTGCAACTCGCAAGAGTGTACACCAACGCGAGTAATATAACTGCAGAAGCCACTCGCTCATAAGCGGCATTAAATTAGGTTTACTGAAAATGTTTGCAAGTTTTATCTCGAGGCCAACTATTCCCGCCGCTCGAGAAGTTAAGAATGGCTTAATTCCCGCGCGCTTCGTCATTCTCGCCTCGTTTTATGTTGTATGTGTGCGCACATTCGATCTCGTCCCGCACACACTGTACAACGAAAGCACCACTTAATATGTACAATGCGTTGTCGTAGAAGTAGCCGCATAAAGCAGAGTTTATGCAGGAGACACACGGCGGAGGAGGGAAGGGAAAAAAAATGCGGCGGATGAAAATAGAAAGCAAGAAAAATTGGCTGCAGGTATAACGGGATTAAGCGTGCCGAGGATCATCCTCGAGGAAACTTTGCACTTGGTAACTTTTAATGCCAACGAGAGCAAGTGAGAGAGAGAGAGAGAGAGAGAGAGAGAGAAATCCTCTTTCTTAGCCGGAACATTCTTATGTGCGGCTCGTGTGCATGCGAGAGATAGCGCGAGGCGGCAGAGCTTTCTTTATCGCCTGCACCGCCACGAGAGTAAAGAAGAAGTATTTCAACTTTTCAAGTGGGTGCAGAGAGCTATTAAGCCTGTCGGAATATCGATTTTTTCTTTCGGAGGATCTTTTAATTTCACCGGGAAATCTCGTCCAAACATCGATACGATACGCGAAGCTTCTTTGAAAGAAGCGCAAACAGTGCCGAGATGAGAGACGAGTCCGGAGCTGCACTGATTGCTCCATTCGACGGTTCCATTTTCTCGGTATCCCGACTTTTTCTCTCTAGCGAGCTTTTTGATAGTAAGTCATTTATAAATCATACTCCGGGGGTATACGCCTCGTACTATACCTATCGCACACGCGCGCGCGTATCGAGAAATTTTATTGAAGAGCCCTTGAAAGAAAGGCTGCGCTGAAAGAGATATAGATATCAAGATATAGTAGTCACCGGTAGGGGAGAGTAAAAGATATCGAGGAAACGGCGCGAGAATCTCGAAAACGAGGTCGAGCTTTCGGATATCCGGTGCAGCTTCTATGTATCAGCTGTCTTTTGCTTCATCCCTCTCTCAGCTCTCTCTCTCTCTCTCTCTCTCTCTCTCTACGATTTGCTCGGCGAATATCTTTTGACACGTTTTCATCCCTTTTCTTTTGAAAGCGGATACATCGCGCGGCTGCGGTTTCAATGTTTATACGAACGTCATCAGGATCACTGCAACACAGCCGCGCTTGACTTCCACGTTCGTCGGTCCAGTCGTAGGCGTTACATTCGTATATATAGGATGAAGTTCAGCGGCGGTAAAGCTTTGAGATTACTTTACGCCCGTTTCGAGAATGAAAATAGTATAGTACGGCGATAAAGAGAAAAGAGCTCGGGGCGTCGTATAAGCTTCTTCGCTGTTTGTAGTGCACGGAACGTTTTGTCGAGTGAGAGAGACGAGTTATACGAGGGAAGAAAATAGTCACTAGGAATGTAACTTCCGCGCGCGTGAGACGGTAAAAAATTTGACGAGCTGACTTTTGTAAAAATTCTTCTGCTCCTTTTTCTCTTGCAGTCATAGTTTTTGCTAGCCGTTTCATTTCATTTTCGGACTTTGACAAAATTCTTATACCCCTCCTTTTCAGAATCCGCGAGTACATCAGAGATACGCTGCTTCGATATCTCGCTATAGTATACAGCTTCCTCGTTAAAGTCAAGTCGCGTCAGGCTCAGCAGTAGCGTCGTATATATATATATATATATATAGAGTCAGGCAAAGTCAAGCTTCCGCGCAAATCCGCGACTATATGCGCGAGCCTGTGCTCTCCTCTCCTGGCGCACAGGAGCCACTGAGAGATATACTATACAACGAGCTTAGTCTGCAAGAGGGCTCGCCCCTCTATACACGTTATACGTATATATATCCGGCCGAGAGAGAGAGCGGTATAGACAGGTGGCTTTACAGTAGGCTCGCACGCACGGCGCCTTACCTAGAGCAACGCATTATGTGCACACGCGCCGGCCGTTTGTCCAAGACGCCCGGCCCTCATCCATCAAGCTGTCTCGCGGACTCGTCCTCCCCCGCGGAAACTGCGCTCGTGCATGTGTGTGCAGCGTATGTGTGGTTGAGCTGGGATTTTCGATTCGGACGGGGATGTGTGCGCTGCGTGATCGATCTTATGGGTATACACGCCGAGAGACGCGAGCTTATGTGTGCAGAAATTTGAGGTAGGGTATGTATGCTAATTTTTGAAGCTGTTTGCGCCACTGACCGCCAGCTCTCTGCAAGGCGGCTTATATCGATTGGAAAGGTGAGAGAGTAGTGCTGTTTGCGTTTTAGCGAGGATCCCCTCTGGGTCTGAATTTCGTTATAACTTATCAGGACTGCAGCTGATATAATCATAGCCGATATCCATGTGATACACTAACGGATAACGCTTATCGCGGCAAATAAAAGAAACGCGCGCAGAACGGTCAACGCTATTTTTATCCCCGTGAGCGAGCGAGCGAAACAAGCAGTGCTTATATACATACGAATGGAAGCAAGTTGCAATCGCGCGCAAACCTTCTAGAGGGGGAGGGGGGGGGAAGCCAGCCGACTACTGCGCGATGTTTGCACCCGCGGGACCGAACATTTGCTCTCTTCTTCGGTCACCGATTGTCTCTATCGCTCGCGCAGGACGCACGCAGCAGGAGTTTCATGCAGATCGTCGGGCTGATGCGCCTCGTATTGTAGTTCATGACTCTGTAGGTATACGAGTGAGCTTTCGCGTGAGTTTTCACGACCGTTTTATCACGAGGCGCTTGGGTGCGATTTTTGCGCTTGACTTTTGCAACTGTATGCTTGCGATCGTACTCTCGTTGAAAGTGAAGCAAGTGATATCACCCGAGTTTGGTCAGACGCATCGCGACGCACCTCTGATGTATTATAAGTATACATATACCCTCCATTCGTTCGTCTCGCTCGAGTGACTCGTCCAACGCGAGATATTTAAACTTTGGCCGCTCTCTCGGCAAACAGGCGGCGAGCGTTTGCTTTTACGGCGCGGCACAACCAGCTCTTGATACTCCTGCGCTTATTTCCATTAGTGGTGCGCGGAGACGCCGACGACGAGGCAGTTGTATAAATGATGATTTACGTATATATAAACAGACATATATAGTGTATTATAACTTATTCGGGCGAAACGCTCGATTTTTAAAGCTGCCGCGCGCAATAACCATTGAAAAGAAGCCCGTTTATATTATAGCTCGCATACGCAATCAAAAAGCAGCGGCGGCATTACGGGCAGCGATATCGAGACACTCGGCGGAACACATAGCGCGTTAATTAACCCAGTTTCTCGCGGCCACAAGCATATAACAGTAAAATCTTGAAACCCCTCGCGCGCCGCATCATTTTCCGCAAAAGAGAGCGAGAGAGAGAGAGAGGGTAGCATATAACCATGAAAGCCACACATCGGTATACACAGAGCGCAGACGAAAGATGGCGAGTATTTCCGATACTCGTCGATCTATGGAGCCACTAGGTGCTGCTACTGCTGCTGCTGCGGTTGGCGCAGATAAGCCGCGTGTGTATAGTGCGCTATACTGCGGCGCCGATACAGCCAATTGGATCGAGATCGGGTAATAGCCAATTGGAGGCTGGCGCTATACTGCAGTTGCGTCGATAGCTGCGCTGCAGTGCCGCTACTGCAGTTAAGGATGCAAACTCGAGGATGCAGCTGAGAACGCAGCTTGAGGAGAAGGAGGAGGAGAAGGAGTTTCCGAGAATCGAAAAATTTCATTCCCTGTTGCTAGAGGAACTAGAGTATATAAGATGCACTTAAACACATCGAAACAAATAGTCGAGCATGAAATATTAGCCTCTATATCTCGCTTGGGATGGGTATAAACCGCGCGCGCGCACATCTATATAATACTCGGACGGAACAAGCCAATCGAAAATTTTATCGCTACCCATCAGCATACCCCCATTTTTATAGAGTGAAAGCCCCGATCGCGTTACCCGCTGCCGGCACATATCCCAGCGTATATCCTCTCTCTCTCTCTCTCTCTCTCTCTCTCTCTCTCTCTCTCTCTCTCTCTCTCTCTCTCTCTCCCTCGCGCGCGCTCCGGAGGTTATGAATTCACCCTCATTGTGTCTCCCTGATCGAGTTTTTCGTGGCCCGAACCCGCGCCGGCTTTTTATCGCTCTCGACCCGACTATCCTCTCGCGCTTGCTCGCCGTGTAGGTTAAAAACTTTGATTAACAGCCAGCTTGCAATTTGTCTCTCTTATCTCTCGAAACTGTTGCTCCAAANCCCCCCCCCCCCCTCTCTCTCTTTCTCTCTCTCTTTTTTTCTTTCGAGTCGTGTACGTCAAAGACGACGGTTTTATTGTTATTAGCCTTGCAGTGTACCGATCGATCGGCGTTCAATCATTGGAAACTCGTATAGCTCGTTCGCGAACGAATTCATATCTCGGAAGAAAAGAAGAAAGTTCGTTTATAACGGCACATCTATATTGACGATATTGCGCTCGAATCTCAGCACGTATAAGAAAAATCGCGCGATTGCTCGCAGTGGAGTGTAGTTATATATTATATATCTTAGTGCTGCTGATGATGGGCTAAGTGAAAACGCCGCGAGTGAAAAAAAAACTCTACTCGGAAGCTGATTATATAAGACTCGCGCGCGGGGGTCTGTGCTGGCGGGTCATTCATCATGTCGAGGCAGGAGAGATAGGGGCGATGTATCGAGAGAGAGAGAGAGAGAGAGAGAGAGTGGAGGGAAGGATTATGACGCTCGATGTGTATCGCGCGGCGCCGATGTTTGATGCTAGCGCCGTGTATACGCAAGCTCTCCACAGAGCTTTTTTATCAATGATCTCCTGGGAAAATCAATTTGGTATAGCTGTGCTGCAGCAGCTTTGATAAAAACACGTCGATGAGCGGTGAACGAATCTGACTCAATTTCCACAAAAAAAAAAAAAAAACGCCACGTCTGTGTGCATACAACCGCCCGTTTATTCACGGATCCTAACAGCTCTCTCTCCTGCAGCAAAGCTCCTGCAGAGCACCGGTAGGGCGAGACACGTCCATTAATCTGAGAACGGTTCATCGGAAAATGATCGCTTTCCCGTTTATACCGCCGAGAGAGCGCAAATCTCTCTCTCTCTCCTACCTGCACACACGAAATTAATCGAGCCCGCAGCAGCGCCGAGAGAATTTCCTCGTAATTCATCCGCGCCGCACCGGCGGAGGTCCTCGAAGCTTCATATATATATATATATATATGAAAAAAAGGAAGTATCAATGCGTACGCGATAACCCTAATTAGAATCTCAGAAGATAGAGGCGACGCTAATTTCTGGTCTCGTATACCTTTGTATGCGTATAGGTATGTACATAGAGCAGCGTGGCGACTTGCAGTTCCCGGGGATTCGGGATGGTATGCGATCGGTGGCGCCACAAAATACATGTAAAATTAAATCGGGTGGTCAGTATTAGAACTAAAATAAGTATCCTTTAACATGGAGCGTATAGGGCTCGCGTAACACCTCGAATACTACCACCCGCTATACCAGAGTCCAGAACGCGCGTGCGCATAGTTATGTACACGCGGCGATATCGCGCCCAGACACCCGCTGGCTTGATTAATAGCCCGGGCATAAATTTGCCGGCTCGCGGAGCCCTTGTTTCGAGCCGCCTGTCTCTCGTATTTTCGTTTCGTTCGTTTCGCAGCTCGTTATTATGGAGCCTGCTGGGCGTTAATACTCGCGGGACGACTGCTGGCCCCCGCCCCAGCCGACATTTCTCCATCATTTTGACTCTTGACTGGCGGTAGCTGCCGGCTACTGCACCTCTTTTGTTTTTTTCGTTCGCCTCTTGCCGGAGATTCTTCTTTTCTATACTTCGATATGACCTATATACCTATTTTCGTTTCAATTAGTGCGATTGATGGACGTCGCGATGGAACGAAAAGCGAAATTCAATCGCTGATAAAATTTACAGCGCTGGTATATTTTGGGAGAGAATTAATCGCCCACCTGTCAGCGGAGCGCAAACATTTGTCAGAGGCAAGAAAAAAAGGGAAAAGCGTTAAAATTTGAAGCAGCCGATGGCTTAATTATATACGCGGTATCGGCAGACGTGAAAAGACGAGGCCGTCCTTCAGCTATCAAGCGCAGGAACTCGAGGATACAGCAGGTGTATAACGTTCGTGGTGGCAAGTATTAATGAGTTTTAATTAATAAGCGCGTTCGTCGAATTTCAATTTTGCCAGGCGTGAAGTTTCCATTTTGACCGTAACGAACGAGCGTGTTACATAGAAGTAACGAAAGTGCATTACACAGTTTGTAACCTGCGTAGAAACAAAAATTTTCCAATTTCCCCATAACGGACTTTTGACCTCGACGTAGCCCTATCGGAGCGCAGGGCATATATACAGCCGACGAGAGAGTTCACTCAGTTCACTGCAATATATCAAGCTCCGAGAGAGACTCGGTTTGCGAGACATACCCACACACATGCGCGATTATGCTGTATATGTATGTACAAATACCTGTGTACGTACAGCGGCGGCGCGGGTCTATATAGCATAGAAGCGGCGGTCGGTTAGTCAGCCACGCGTCGAACCGTGAAATTACAGTAGCCAACCCGGTGATACAGCCGATTGCATCTATATACGTATATATACACCTCTCTCTGAGCTTGCCTTTGTTTTGTGCGCTACACTGCATTTTTTTTCGCTCACACTGTGCACGGTAATTGTTCGCCTGCAAGAAAAGAGATAACGCGGATTATTTATGTGTATACCGCGGCAACATACGCCGACGTAAAAAAAAAAATAATAACCAAGTATATACGACGTTGCGATCCGTCCGGGACATCATACGCGTGGTCAGCCGGATTCCGCGACTCGTCGTGCATTGTCCCCTGCGTATATATTAGGTAATAACAATGCCGAGAAGTCTATAGACGCATAGCCGGCGATTCAGTTGATTTGCGCGCCTTCTATGCTCGCCGCGTATACGCGATATTAATTTAGGAGTATAGTAAAGAGGAGCGAGAGCACAGGCGACATAATATCGCCTGCACAGTCGCTAATAACGCGAGGCTCGTCATCGCGCTCTAATGGCGCGATGTATGTGTACACACACGCCCGTGCGATGCATTATTGCGAGGCGCCGGCGGATGCCACTGCAGTTTCGCTTAGCTCGTCACTTCGCTCTCTCTCTCTCTCTCTCTCTCTCTCTCGGTTCATCGTTATGTGTGCGACGAGGGAAGGATATGCGGTAGAGAAAGAGGGGACGTGATTGGCGATTGAGGCTTGGGGGGTGATTTTCTCGGGGTGCGAATTTCCCCGATTTGTTGGGGGTTAATTTGCTCCGGTGGTCGATCTGACTATAATCGACGCTTTCTACTGGTATTCATGAGAAATAATTAAGTATCCTCATAAATAAGTCGTGTTCCGCAGATAAAAAAGATTCTCAGTACGAATTATTGATTGTTCAGCTGAGCGCAGCTCTCCTGAAAAATAGAGCAACGAATATAGAAAGAGAAGACGCTCACCGGTATTCAGCACACAGCTACTGCTAAGCTCCGCCGAGTGTTCCACGAACGCAGCAGCCTGCATTTTCGCCGCTCCCATCTGCAACACAAAAAGAAAATTCTTCATCTTTCACTGTGTACAGCTGTGCAATATATCCAACGCGCATGCAATTTCTCTCGAATTTAACGCACGGTGGAGAACATTTTTTCCCGCAAAAAACAGAAAAATTCCACGAAGCTTCCACGGTCTTGTCGTTCGAGTGACGAACGAGCTCTTATTCGCGTGGTAGATAATCATCCCCGCCATCGCTTCATATAATTCGGCCCCTTACCGCTCCCTCTACAGGTTTTGATAAATCGCAAAAAAAAAAAAAAGACGGAGGGTGAAAATCCCTCGGCTAATAAATCAGCCTTCGGTAGTCATTTGACGCGCTTTAATCCTCGGAAATTTTCGGAAGGGGGGGCATTTCAATATTCACCGCGTGATGTATAAATCATCGCTCTCGCGCGTATAGTCGCGAATTTCGTGGAAAAAGGGAAAATGTATTTGCGAGGCGACTGAGGAAGGAGATGTAACGAACGATAATAATACAAAAAAAAAGGGGTAGCCGCACAAAGCGGGGAAAATAAGATTTCGCGCGCGCTTTTGTGCTCGAGCTGATGGTTACTGTATCGTTGGCGAACTACGCTGTACGGGTATTTTTTATCCTGGAATTTTTTTCTAATGAAAAGCTCTCTCGTTGTTCAAATACAGAACATGGTCTTCGAGTTGCAAAAAAATTTATCAAAAGTGTCTCGAGCGCCTCGTTCATATTTCGTGTACATTTACGGCGCATCGAAGGAAAAACGACATTGAGAGCAGACCCAAATGGAACTGCAGTGCGCCGCTCGTATACTGCTAGCAACATTCGTTATGAGGCTCCGAAGAAGAAAAAGAAGAAGAAGAAGAAGCAGAAGAAGGAGAATCGCGTCTCCTATCTAAGGGCTGTCGAGATTTATGTACAGCTTGGTCGCTTGCCATACGAAAAAAGAGAGAGAGAGAGAGAGAGAGAGAGAGAGAGAGAGAGAGAGAGAGCGGTTCGCTCTTTCGCCGAATAGAATAGGAAGATTGGCCGCGGAATTCGGAACAGACGGCCCGCGTAATGGAAGCGATAGCTTATCCCGATTACTTTTAACCCCGGCTGTCTTTCTCACCCTCGTGCGCAAGTGGCGCGTCTGCCGATCATCGAGTGATGGGATCTGTATGGCCGGCATATCCTGGTGTGTGCTGAGAGCCTCTCTGGTTAATACGTGAAGCCTCTTACTACCTATACTGTGCAGCCTTATATTTACTCGTGACATGAGAAATTCATTCGCATTGCGGTTCTCAAGGAACGGATACCTGATAATCTCGGGATATGGCTTTGGCTGAGCTTTCTTATAGCTGTATCCAATTTTTATAGATTGTCTCTTTGCGATGATTGCCTATATATACGACTGGCCAGCATCTTTCAATACGTTGTATAGTATACGATACGTTAACGCTAAATCGGAAAAAAAACACACTCGACTCCTTTCGCTGATGCTTGCCTCACGCTATAATTATACAACGTCACAGAGTTATCTGCGTAGCGATAAGAAAGTAAGAAGCAAGCAGTTGCCTCGAAAAAAACGCTGGCGAGTGACGCGCGAAATGGGAAAGCTCACGCGCGAATCAAGATACGGATCGTGACAACGTTTCGGCTCCATACATATATATATATATATATATATATATATACTGTACACCACGCTCCTAGCCTGTGACGTTTGACGTATGTGCGATGCGCACACGGCCGATTGGTTATTGCTCAACGCTCCGCTCCGCTATCCCCCGTCACCCTCTCAAGAGGATCGATTGCAGCGTCGGCTCGCTGTACAGCATCCGCATGCACGCGTATATGGAACACAAAGCTCTCGTTAGGAACGTCGGCAATATATACATATATAGCCTGTACATAATAAAATTTGAATTTCCCGTGTTGCGGGCAATGTGCGCTGGTGGCAGAGGAAGGAGTAAATCAAGGAAGATTCTAAATCAGAGATGAATAAATCTCCAATAACTCAGGGCATTTAAAGTTTCCCTCGTCCGCGCGCGCACACGCTCGCGGCCAATTAAGATGGTTTATACGTGTAATTTCCGGGAGTATGGCCGCCGGCCGAATTTAATGCGGTTAAATTCTCCGCGAGCGCCGAATTTTAATAGCCGCGCGCGAATTAAGCTTTTTCTGACCGAAATGTTTCACTTTTATCGCTGCGAATCCAGCGCGTTATAAGAAGATTATATTATATACGTGCGCGAGAGACTCGATGCGGGCAGCTGCGTTGTATACGATTTGTTATGTGTATATATTATACGTATATTTTTATTCAAAGCGCGCGAGCTTTCAGCTCGAAAATTTTTAGCCGCTTCTTTTGGAGTGTCGTAATATTATCTCGTGTTTTACGGCATGGAGGGATATTCCGACTCGTAAATCTGCTCGCTGTTCTTCTAGCGCGTTATGTATGACGCCGCTGCCGCTAGAGACGAATATTTAATTAAGAGAGGCTAATCCTGTTTTTGCCCGTTTCTCCCCGGCGTTGTAATCTGCTCGGTGAATTTCCGAATAATACAGCGGATTTTAACCACGTAATTTATATTTTTCTCTTTTTTTTTTTTTTTATTACAATGGAAAGCTATAGTTTCGTTTGCAAAAAATCAAACTCAACGCTGCGCAGCGCAAATCTCTTCGCGCGCAATTACGCGGCCTTCATTTTTGACACGGTGCGCATACATATACTTTCCGCGCGCGCGCCTCCTTCTGTTTTATGAATCTGCTGGCGCGTCGGGGCACGTTCTCGCTTTCGCAGCTTGGCGATAAATTTCCCAAGCCGCTGCCGCGGTGAAAGTAAGAAAAAGCGTGTCTCTTACCAAATGCGCGTACATGCATATAACGCAAAACTGAAGCGGTATACGTATTTCGCGTGTCTCTACGCCGTTCCCTACTATACTCCTCTGCGTCTTCTCTTATTATTATTAAAAAGTGCATCAAAGTTTCTCGAGCTCATCGCGTTCGTACAACATGGCGAGAGGACAAATCCATTAACCTCGTTTTTTCTTCGTATACTCGTGTTATATACGCTCTCCTCGTCGATTATAACGAGTCGCGATATTGCTCAGTCGTGGGATTATTAAAACTCAGCGCTTACTCCTTATATTTCGCCTCTCCGCACTGCCAGTGCAGTATATAGTGTACGAAGGCTCGCGAGTAACGCAGCTTGAACTCCATTTGTCGGCCGTTATTCAAGCGTCGTCGTGGAGAGGCTGCGCTGCCGCTGCAGGTGTTTGGTGAATTACTGGAGGGGCTTAAAGCGCCCTCGGCGGACTGCAATCAAGGAACTTTTCATAACGAAAAATTAGCCCCTTTTTCTCCCTCGCACTCGCGCTCGCGATGTAAACGCTAATGCGGAGTCTTATCAACCGGAAAGTTTTCCTCGACTACTGCTGCAGCTGATGCGAGCTGTATTTTATATTTTCAACTTTCGTAATTGGATTTTTTTTTTTTGCTCGCGCGAGACATGTATTTCTAACAGTTGGACTCGTTCCTCAAGACGCGATTAACTTTTTCGTGACATTCGCGTTCAACTCATCCAACGAAGCGTTGATAACCGGACCAACGGCATCTCATTATCTTTTAATTAAACAAATTTTGATATATAGACTGTACCTATAACACCGCTTTTAATTCTCGAGCATTTTCAAACTTGTACAGCCTATATATAGTATACGTTATACAACTCTCGCGATAAAATTCATAACCCAGCTCGCAACGCGAGTATACAGCCGTGTTTTACGCTGCTTATTCTAATCGTCGTGTGCGCGCCGAAATTAAAGTCAACTCGGGCGCGGTAATTAACGCGTGTTCCGGCGCATGCAGCGACTCTAGGATTTATGGATAATCGCCGTGAAATAACGGCCACTGGACTGTACGTCGTCGGCGTCGCCGCCGCGGGACAAAAAACCCGACGCTTTGTAAACATGCGTTTCAATTTGTTCGGCCGTAATGAAGATTTTCTCGCTCTTGGTATGATTTAGCGCTTGTTTTTGTTTTTTCACGCGCTCGACGCGACGATATAAATAGACGAATTTTCGTCATTACGGCTACTTAGCGCGATAAAACAAATTGAAATCTATAGATTGAATGTAGACTCGTGAAATGCAAACGCAAGAGAGAGGGAGAAAATTATTGAAGCTCTGGACTTTACGGCTATATGACCGGCCGATGATTTACGGGGCAAGCGCGCGGGTTCAAAATGATCCGTATTAATCAGGCGATTCGTTATTATATACGCGGTGCGCTCGAAATTCGTGGCTGATTTATTCGGCGGGCATAATTTCGACTACTTTCAATATATATATTCCCCCGCCAGAAACAGATGTCGCGCGTGTGTGTATTAATGAAAAGCCGCGACGCGAAGAGAGCAAAAATGGTTAATCCGCGAAATATCACACGTTTGCCCATTGGTTGCTCGTCGTACGTATATACGTATAAACCTGCAAAGGTGACAATAATAAAACTCGAGGGAGTGTACATAGAAGCTGTAGGGCACAAAGGGTCTGGCGAAGCTCAAAAGCCCACGCGCTAGTCGGGAGGGAAAAGCTGCCGGGCGTATAGCTATAGAGCTATAGGGTCAGGATTTAATAAGCCATAATACCCGCTTCCTTCCCTGCAGGCCGCTCCGACGTTTCCGCGTGTAATGGCTTTCCCGACCATACTCGCGCGCACACCTTCCTACATAAATCCAGGCGAGCGCTCGCGCATGCGCCCTCCGTGTTTACGATAATGGTAATAATCGCGCGAGATTAACGCTAATAAAAGTGGGCCAATTCTCCCCTGGCGGCGACGTGTATGTGAGCGCGATAGGGGAAGAACTGAGGCAATAAGAGTGCAAAGGGATGTTGAAGTGCGTCGACACGGTGTAGTACGGTGCGGCAGTTCGGGGGAAGTGACGTCGCGCGCTGCAATCGTTGTCGAGTTGTAAACGGCTGAGTGAACGCAATGAGCGTTATGGCGAGCGACGAGTGTGCAGTTTCACAGACAGAGAGAGAGAGAAAGAGAGAAAGCGCGACAAATTTTTATCGCCGAGAACTGCAGTATAGTGTGCGGACGAGTTGCCTAACTCGTGATTTTCAGGAATTTCAGCGGGGTTTAGAAGATTGTTTTACCGCTTTTTTTCAAGCGTTCTCATGCTACAAAACTTTGATTCGCAAAATGGTTTGAACGTATACGAAGGTGTAATATGAAAACATCAATCGGAATTCCTCTTCGTTCGAATAAATTTCGATCCGCCGTCTCATTCTAGGTGCATTCACCTCGCGCGATTCGTCTCGATTAATTTTCGCCGCTCAAATTAAGCTCATTTCTCCGCGCGAACGTGCCGCACATAAGGCACATACGCCCCCGCCTTATTCACACACCTCGACGAAGACGAGGGCGCTTGGCCTACTTTCATCTCTCTCTCTCTCTCTCTCTCTCTCTGGGGAACCGGGTCGATCTTTTCCGCGCGAAGACGCGGTCAGAGTGTCATCTGCTGTTGCCGTGATGCATATCAATGAACGCGAAATTCAATTTCGTCCATCAGCGTTCGTCCCTCTCTCTATATACCTACTCTGTTTGGTTTTAGTCGTTTGCATAATCCGTGAATAGATTTGAGTTTCGGTATTCCGGAAGTCGCCATTATTAATCCGCGAGATTTCAAGAAAAACGAGGAGGAATTTTAAGGACGGGTTTATGATTATGTTGTTTATGATGTTTATGATGAATCGTTTCCGAGAATTTTTTATCGGTGCAAGTTATGATGATAGTTACGGTGCGTATTCTATGCAGGATAACTTTATCATAGTTTATAATATAAATGAATAATTAATTAGTTACGCTATACGAGAGTTATTCATCCCTCTCGCGCATTATCGATTCATTAGCGACCGATCCGCGCATAGGACGATGAATATTCATCAAAATCCATCGATTATAATATAACGCGGCTAAATATTCTATTGTCATGGTAACTCTAGAATCTAGATATAATACAATTATTAAAGTTTAGTGAAACAACTCGATACTACGCTCTACACGTAATCGATATCCCGTTAAAAACCCAATTTGACACTTCGACATAATTATAACCCGCCACGTATATATTCACGCTCAATAAAGCTCGAGAGACTAAAAGTTCAACCACGGCGAACGACCACACCACCGGATTATACCCTCCATCAAGCCAAGCTTCTCAGGTGTGCTGTATGCGATATACAGGACACAAAGCCCGCAGGGACCACATTTTTCCCGCAAACAAACACACACACTCGCGGAGGTTATTTAGCCAGACCGAGTAGGAAAAAAACTGCCCAAAGTGCTCGTAAAAGCTCTCGCTCTTTCTCTCGACTTGTTACGTCCGCTCCCGTAATGCTTTTTTCCACAGCAGCGGGGAATCGAGGCGCGTTATTAACGGAGCTTTTTTCCCTTTTCTCGCGCAAAACAAACGGCATACAGCGCTCCTCTCGAACGCAGTTGTGTATAATATAGACGAAACCGGTCCGGACAAGTAATTACAGCTGTGCTGATTATTCAGTCACGCCCGTCGCCGTCAGCGCGTTTAAAATAACAACCCGTAAAAGGTCAAGGCCTGCTCGCAAGCTTGTAAAACGCGCGCCGACGAGAGATGCAATCATCCGGCTCTGTATAGGTATTATACACAAGTGCGCGCACACAAACACGTCGAGACAATGGCTGCTGGCTAACGGCAACGAGCTGCCGAGAATTTTCCCAAAGACCTGTATAGTCTCGTTGTTGTCGTCGTTTCCTGGCGTGGAATGCAAACGCAAACTGCGAAACGTAAATGCGCGCGCGTCTCTCGTCTTTCTCTCACTTTGTGTGTGCTCGCGCGCGTAGAGTTTCGAGTGTACGAGACCGCAGAGACGACGAGACGGCAGTCGTCGTTGTAATATAATAATCTCTCGCCGCTGTTGCTCTGTATACACACTGCACAGCACTCTGTGTTTACAGTTTTTGGGTGGGACTCTAACGGTTTGTGTTTTTCGTATTTGCGAGAGAGAGAGAGAGAGAGAGAGAGAGAGAGAGAGAGAGAGAGAGAGAGAGAGAGAGAGNAGAGAGAGAGAGAGAGAGAGAGAGAGAGAGAGAGAGAGAGAGAGAGAGAGAGAGAGAGAGAGAGAGAGAGAGAGAGAGAGAGAGAGAGCGACTTCAAAGCCGTAAGGCCGCGCACTTGGAGAGAAAACGTGTCAACGAGCTTGCGCGATGCCAGCTGCGTTAACCCGATTCGTCTCTCGTTTATGCCATCAGCTTTACTTTGAGCTGCTCGTATACTCTCTGTGGTTGGCTTTCGAATGCGAAGCTACGCAAAGACGACGCTTTCGGAAAATTATATATCATTCTCGAGGAGCTGCAGTACACTGTTAAAAATATCTGCATTAATTTTAATGTAAAATTACTGGAAGCAAATTTCACGTACGGACATGAATTTAATTTAACGGTAATACATTAATTTTAAGTGTGTGTCACTTAAATTTAATGTAAAACTACATTACGATTGAGAAAGTTGAAATCCTACTCATTTCCCTATATAAAAAAGTCATGACCGGATGAAGTGAAGCCAAGAATGCGTCAATATGATTGGCTCGTGTAGTGCGCATGCGTCAAAAGTATCGTTAGAATTTTTTGATTTGTTTTTGATTTCTAAAATTGATCCTAATACAAAGAATGTAATATATTACTATAATACATATCAATAATTATTAGTTGTGTATTTATAATATTCTATTGTAAATATTATCATTGTTACAAAAAGTGACATGATGTGAACGTTGACACGAACTGAGTTGAGACATAACCTTAAAATTTTAAAAGGTAGTTGGTGACGAAACCGCGGCAATTTTGAAATTTACATGAGCGCGAAATGAATCAATCATATATTGTAAAGTTTGATATATTTCCGTAATAGAAAACAAATATTAAAAATATCAATCAAGCATTTATATTTCATTTAATAAGTTAATGAATTAATATTCTACTACAGTGCGCGCAGCGCACTGCGCCAAAAGTCTAGTGTGTTTAAAAAAATGAAATTTCACTGATTGATAATGCGTACACTGAGAAAAATACAAAAATTAATTTCTCTCTTTGTTTAATTTATTCTAGACTTATTATTATTAATTTTCATTAATTATTAAGTTATTATGCATATTACATTGTTTTTAAGAAAGTATTTTAATTAATTTTTTTTTGTCCGCGGCGGGAATCGAACCTGGGTCATCAGCATGGAAGTTGAGCGTGCTATCCGTTTACCTAAACAAAAGTGTTACGTTATAAATTTCAGATCTCATACAAGATGATAAACCCGCGATATTAACGAACTAATTTTCTGAACACACTCTCAAAGAGAACACTCAAACCGTTTTATTTACGGCTCAATTTTGGTTCGCTACCAACAAAAGAGGGCGCAGGCGACAATTTTTTCAAGTACATATGAATAAAATTTTATGTAAATGCATTAAAATTAAAGAATTTTTACATTAACATTATCATAAATTTTGTACTAAGTAAATTTAATGTAAATTTTTATTAAATTTCATGTACTATGACATTAATTTTAATGTAATGTACATTAAATTGCGTGTTAAAGTAAGCCATAATGTATTTAATGTATGTTTACATTAACTTTCACGTACTATTGGGCTTGAAAAGTACATTAAAATTCATGTTATTTTTAACAGTGTATATACACAGTGGAGGGTCTGCGTATGTATAAAAGCGAGAATCGTAAAGAAGACGCGAGACACGGATGTGGTGGATTAATTATGGCTTTTGGTTCGTAAAAGAAAAAAATTAGCGCCGCCGCGGGCTTTAACTGCTAGAAGTTTGGATATACTGTCTCTCGCCTCGGTTTTATCGTTGCTCTTCCTCTTCTTTATACGAGAGCGGAAAAAAGTGCGAGGAAAATTATATCGACCGATTCGTCGGAAAACCGCGAGTCCGACTGTGGCCGACGGAAAGTTGCAACTGAAAAATGGAGCGTCGTCGATGAATTCGCGAGAAAAGAGTTGAGTCCTTTCGACGTCACGCGGAAAAAAGGACGAGAAGAAAGCGTCGATGCGCGAAAGTTTAAGAACCGAACGCCGGGAGGAGAAAGGTCCGCGCGATGTTTCTGAAGCGCGAACAACCTGTGGAATTTCTCTCTTCCCCCCTCGTCTTATTCGAAAACTTGTTTCGCCGGACCCGAGTTTTCGCCGCGTGTTTATATTATACATAAACAAGCGCCTTTCCACGGCTTCGTCGTCGTTGCCGCGGAGAAATGTAATATGTATTACGTCTTCCTTTCCCGGGTATATACACCTATATAGATATATATAGATATATATATATATATATATATATATATATGTATACGCGCGCACAGGGTATCCCGCAAGTGGCTGAGACTTCGCGTGTACAGCCTTGGAAAAATAAATTGCGAAGTAAAATACAGTCAGGTGCGCGAGCGAGAGAGAGAGAGAGAGAGAGAGAGAGAGAGACGCCGTTGTTGCCGCGACGCGCGCGTTTCCTTTCTTTTTACGCGGCACAGTCCTCCTCCTCCTCCTCTCGTCTCTCGAGGCTTTTTCTCCCTCTCTCTTCGCATCCCTCATTTGCCTTTGTGAAATAAGCGCGAGCTTCTCGCCGTCGTAGGTATGTTTTCCGAGAACAGCGCCAGCTACTTGATGTTGGGCTTTATTTATGCTCGATTTATCAGCGAGCACTGAGTGCTGTTTTATTTTCTGCTCCTTAGAGCGACTGCTTTTGTGTTTCTTTATTCAGCCCACGCGAACGAGTACGACTCTTGTTTATACGCGTCTCGTTGGCGTTCTTCTGAATTTTCATTTGACGCTATTTTTCCAGAATATATAATTAATTCACTCGTTTGTATTTACGATTTTTAAATTAAGCCCTGAACAACGTAACTCGAAGTGGGTCACACGTACATGCATAAACCAGCCGGATATCTCTATTGTCCCGTTTTTCAATAAATTTCGCTCGTTTGCAGTTTCTGGTCACGTACCTGTTCGATGCTTATAAAAGCTAGATATTACAATACTCCGGGACAGTTTTTAACGCAAACGCGCAGATAAGAGCGACCTCACGAAATGTATAATTACGGGCATCGAAAACATTCAAAAAGCAGCCCGTGAGTATCGCGGTAACAATGGTGTAAGCCTTGATTCTTTCGTGTCCGTTTCTCTCTTTCTCAGCATCATTCTATACACAACACAGCCAGAAAGAGGTCGCTCCTCTTCATTTCGTCTTTCGAGGCGATGGTACAGCATATATAGATATATATACAAGGCTGCGCCTCCGGCACTAATCGCATTAGGAAGCGCAAGCCGTCGACGAAAATATAAGGCGCTCGGACGGAGATAAAAAGCCACTTTACAATTTCTGCGAAGCGAGAGGCGCGCTCGCGCAAATTTCCGGGGCCTCCGGAATTTTCTTTTTTTCGGCCGAAGAGGCTCTTATCGTAGTGGCGGCGACGGCGGTGGCGAAGCTTCTTTAAACGCGCGCGCGCCCCGGTAAATAGATGAGGCAGCGGAGCTCCGCTAAGGAACCTAAATCCTTATTGGGCTGATAAGGACTGGGAGTTATAATAGTGCCGCTGATGTAAAGCGTGTATTTTTTTTTTTGCTTCCTCCTCAAGAGGAAGCTTTGTAATAGTAAAATTTTCAGTTTTGCTAATACTTCGTGGAAACGCATTTGGAGGTGTTTGGAGTACGAATCACACGTTTTTAGAAAATGTCCGCTGCGGCATGGTGAGTTGTGTGTGTGTTGTGTGTGTGTTGGTGTGTTGTGGTGTGTGATGTGTGTGTGTGGTGTGCGTGTGTGTGTGTGTGAGTGTGTGTGGTGTGTATGTACGTATTACCGCCATAATTTTGGAACCATGCGACGCGATCGTAATAAAATTTGGACATGCATATATTTTTTCTAATTCTGAATTTAGGTCATTTTTTCTGTTTATGATTCTAGGCCATTTTATGCCATATTATAGCCATTTTTCTATTTTTGAAAAAATATTTTGCTTTTTTATAATGATATGTTTTATTACAATTATTCAACAATAGTGTATCTAAAGAGAACATAAATTTGTCTACTTTTTCCCGCAAGATTTTCTGAATTGACTGATCTGTTCATTTTGTTTATGATATAAAAGGTAATTTTTCGATGAACATATATAAATCAAAAAATAAATAGTTAATGTTTTTGAAAAAATTCATGGACAATAAAACCAACGATATCTTACTAGTTGCTAAAAATTTTAAGCCAATTTGGCGACTAGTTTTTTGCAGATAAAATCAAAACTAAAAAGGATGGTTTTTTTATGTCGTACGATTATCGGCGCAGCTAAAAAGGTTTAAATTTGCGCGTTTTGAAATTTTAGGAAAAGATTGATCTTTTGCATCACTTCGGCTAGGTTCTTTTTGTGCTGATTATAACCTTAGTTTAAGATATTAGACCCCGTTTATACTCTGGATGAGATCGCCATGTTACTGTATGTATAACATAGTATGATTTTTGAGAGTTTCATGCGTTTTATAAAATGTCGTGCAATGGTTGTCTGTGTGGGTGTGCGTGCGTGCGTGCATGCGTGCGTACGTATACTGTCATAATTCTGGAACTACGTGATCGATCGTAATAAGATTGAACGTGCATATATGTTTTCTGATTCAAAGAATGAGTTGATTGTCCCATGTAATTATCTTCCACTAGCAGAATAGGAGGAAGCTAAGTGCCAATGACTTGGCAGCGGTTTTTTTTGTTTTTAATATCTTTTATTGTATATAGAGAAATTTTTTCGTAAAATATTACTTTTGACGCCGAACTGTAAAACGAATTCGGTTGAAGAGCGTTTGCGCATTTATACGTACGAAATTGGGGCGAAATTTGTAACAGTGAATATTTCATCACATCTCACTTGAATCTGCGAAAGGAACAATTTTATCTCCGCTCTCGCATTTTTCATTATAAAAAAAAGCCATCGCTCTACATCCGAGCATTAAATATTCGTCGTAAAACTCAACGAAATTCTCCCGGCAGCTTCGGATTCACGCACTTTTTTTCCATCCGGCTAAAACGGCAGTAGCAAATATCTATAGGGAATTTCCCGGGCGAATCTCGGAGGATTCGCTTTTCATTTCCACGAGTGGCACAAGCTATACTATATAAGCTATACATATAGCAGCAGCGAAATCCACTTAAATTTTCGCTCGAAATTCGATTAAGTATATATACGTACGCGCATATAACGAGAAGACAATGAGCGCACCCACGACGAGCGGAAAAGGGCACACATCTGCTAATTAGAGCGTTGGAGAGAAGAAGCACAGCTCGTACTTACAGCTGCAGGGTAGAAGGAAAAAAGTCGCGACAACGTCGTCGACGACGACGACTCGAGAATCCACTCCTTTCTTCGTCAGCTTGGCACTTAGGCCGTTGAAAAGGAGGCGCGCGTGTGAGTGGTGTAAGCACGCGTTATACACACACACACACACACACACACACACACACACACACACATACACACACACATACATGCACAGTAGGCTTTGAAGGGAAGACGCTGGCGCCGAGGCCGAGGGAAATTAAGCAATTAGTAACTTTGCGCAGCCACCGCAGCTACCCGAGCGAGATTTGATTATGTTTTCGGCGCGCTCCGCCTCTCTAATTCGCTCGAGTCGTCGCTGCCAGCGCTGCTTGAATCGATGCGGAGCTCTGATGCCTCGCGAGATGTTGCTATAATAGAGAAT
Source organism: Pteromalus puparum (assembly GCA_012977825.3). Taxonomy (NCBI): domain Eukaryota; kingdom Metazoa; phylum Arthropoda; class Insecta; order Hymenoptera; family Pteromalidae; genus Pteromalus; species Pteromalus puparum. Next base: position 71,891,397 of record CM053170.1, read on the forward strand.
GTAATTAAATTTCGCCGATTGTGTCGTTATTAATGCTCGAAAGATATCAGGTTGTCCCAATTTTCTTTCGAATGATCAAACTGAGCGATTGGCACCATGACTCCTTATTAGCGCGATTTGTATTTTTCCGCGCGCGTTTCGAATCGGATCGCGCGGACGATGCACGCGTGCGCGTCCGTATAATTGAACGACGTCCATCTTCTAGACAGCGCAGTTACACACAACTCTCCATTCCGTCTGTCCGGCCGTCCATCCATCCAACTCTCGACGCTATTCCTGCGCTCGCTTCTCTTCTTGGTGGCTTTCTATTTATTTTATCCGCTTTATTTTATGCGTGCACGTGCGTGTGGAGTAGACCATCGGTTTTCGCGTGGATATTAGCGAGAGCGACGGTCCATTAAACGGGAAGAGCTGCGGATTCTTGAGAGAGAGAGAGAGAGAGAGAGAGAGAGAGTGCTGTAACGATGTTTTTATACTGCGGTCTGAATGCGAGTTCAAGTGTCTTCGAGCCTCTCTCCCTCTCATCCTGTGCAGTATAGGCAGCGACTGCTTTCATCCCTTCAGAGAGAGAGAAAGAGAAAGAGCTTAACCGACACTCCATCGAGTCAAACACCTTTCGGGCAGTGTCTTGCGCGCGCGCCCGTGGCAGAAGCCGAGAAAAGAGCCAGCGAGCTTTTTCCACCCCCGGAGGGATTTAGCCCTCGCTGATACAACCCCTTTTGCTTTCTGAATAAGTTATCGCGGGCACCTGTTAGTACTCTTCCGCCGCCGCCGAGACGGTAATTCCCCTGATTAAACGTATTTTTCACCGTTAAATATTCCTCTGCCGCTACTACTGCTACTGTGCCGCTCGTCTGCATTATACATTCTCGCCGGGATATAGCTGTACGCTAGCTCCGCTTCGGAATGTGCGCGCGGAGAGGAATTATTCACCAAGGGATATGCAGCGCCGGCTAATTTCGGACGCGCAAGCGCGCGGTTATTGTGAAAAATTTATGCTGCATGCGTTTTATCCTGTATACACGTTGTGGCGTGTACTACTAATTTGTGCGAGATGAGAGAGAGAGAGATGAGGTATGATAAAATTAGTGGCCGGAAAGTTACAGCTTGGCTTTATCGATACTTTGAAAGCGATCGCTGTTTTATGCGCAAGTTAAATGCGCGCTGTTATATATATATCGTTATGATTATATGCAAGGTGGAATCAGAGCTCGTAAACGTTATTATTGTGATGCAAAGCGTGCACAGCTAATAAACAAGTTGTTCTGCACTTTATCAATAACGCTGTAAGTGTATAACAAAAGCCGAAAGAATTTTCAACTCTCGCGCCGCTATAGCAACCTGCACTACTCGCTCAATAAAGCTTCCGCGAACTCAATTCAGAGTCCGCAAAATTATCCAACGGAGCCGGCTGTTTATCCGCGGCAAGCAAAACAACGCCGAAAGGCGAAACTCTCCCCCTTTCCAAAAAGTAGAAACACAGAGCGAGAGAGAGAGAGAGAGGGGGGGGGGGAAGGGGAGAGCCTCCTCTGGAGATAGCCTCTCGTTTCGCTTGGCGCGCCGTGACGTTATTTACGTACGTATACACTCCTTTAGCGCGCTGTTTATATCGAAGGGAGAAGAGAAAGAGGAGCGACCGGGTGACATTGCTGAACACGAGAGAGAGACTACGTCCCATGTGGCTTTCGTTAATTAACTGAGTCTAGCGAGTTCCTATTCCTCTCTCTCTCTCTCTCTCTCTCTCTCTCTCTCTCTCTCCACATATATTGCCGGCGAATCGCGCGCGTACAGTCCGCCAGAGAAAGAGAGAAACTCGCTTCTGATACACTTTGAATCTCATCCCGATTCTCTCTTTCTCTCTCGCTTCGTCCTGTGTATTCCAGTGTGTTCTGCTCTCGTGGGCAGAGGGAGGCTCGATAGGTGGTCCGCAATTTCGATGTAAAATGTGAAGAGCGGTACACTTGCACGCGCGGGGGAGTGCGAGCCGAGTTTCGAGCGTTAATAAGTAAACTTTCGCGCGCGCCCGCCGATGAAGCGCGCCAGAAGTGCTCTATATGTAAAAATCCGCGATTTACTCCCATTTTTTAAATCCTTATAACTTTTGATCCGAGCGGTCAAGTTCAACTATCCGGCCCTCAAATTAAAGCTCTTGTCTTCTACTTTTGTTTTTTGAAAATTATATTCACATTTTCCTGGTTTCATCTGCTATATATATGCCTATCAATTATGGCTGTTTTTTTACCTTTTTTCATCGCCATATATATAGCAGATGAAACCAGCAAAATGTTAATATAAAATTCAAAAAACAACTCGAATCTAAATTTTCAACTTCCACCACCCGAGTTGTTTCCAGTCGGCCGCGGATTTGCACATATACGTGTTTACTTGGAGTGTGCGGTTGGGTTATTGGGTGCGGTGTGTATAGGCGCCGCTGCTTGAATTTGAAGAATATACCGCTTGCTGGAACTACAAGTGGAACAGTCGAGCTTTCGTCGGACGCGATCTTACAGTATTAGTATAAAAATATACTGAACCGCCTCTGTGCATGTGGATTTTCTATTATAGGACACCAAGTTACCGCATACAATTATCCTCGCAATTTACGAGGTATACTTAGCTATTCTCCTCCACTCTCTGTTTTATCAATACACGGACGGTCTTGCGTATACTTTTTACTTGCGCATGACACGCAATGCAAATGTCAATTGCATATAACCTATATACTCGATATTAAACCCCACTCTCCCCGACAACGCGCGAAGAAGCCACGGAATCATATCTCCGTCCCGTGAATTTTCGTCCGAATAAAGAAACAGCGTCTTCGGGACTTCTCTTCTCGCTATACGCGAATGGGAAATCGATGCGAACGACGTCGAGTCTCTCTCTCTCTCTCTCTCTCTCTCTCTCTCTCTCTCTCTTTCTCTCTCCTGCGAACGTTCGATACCGCGATTATTGCCACTCGCGCCCCCGGTTTTTATAGACGCATCTATACACACCCACACTCAATACTCCTCTCGCTGCTATTATATAAAAGTCGACGCGCGTCGTTAGTTCCTATTTTATAGTTTCTTCGAGAAAGAGCTCCGATGTGATTCCGATGCTCGAATGCATTCGAAAACTATTTGGGAGCGCGATGCTCTGCCCCGCCGCGGCTATTCATAAACAAAGTGACGGAGATACGAACGACTCGCTTGGGAGAAGAAGAAAGCTCGATGCGCAAGCTTAATACGTATTATGGTTTATCATACGTATACTGGGATATCGCTCGGGGGACGCTTGACTTGGGAGTTTAACGTAATTCGCGGACGAAGAAAAGTGTACACTGCATATGCGCTATTTTTCAGAGAGAAATTAGCATATTCTGGAGTTTTCATACTTTTGCTTCTCCGCGATACTCGGAACTTCGTGTTGAAACTTCAGAAGTATACGGCAGAAGCGTGAGTTGAATTCATTACCCGGAAGCTCGCGGGGCGGGGTATATGAGCAGTATACAGCAGACTCGTATTCATATATACGTCCTACAATGAGAGAGAATATAATAAGCTTCAATTGGCCGTGCAAATCACGACGTCAATGCTACGGCTGGACAAATGATTATTTACGGTTTCTCTCGCAGTAAAGAACTGGAAAAAATAACAGTGTATATAGCGTATTACACTGCCTCTAATTAAAACGCATGTTTATATTCCCGGCACGAAAACTCGCTCCTCTTTTCCCCGCCGCTGCGATGCTGCTGTGCGATTCCTAACGCATTTCATCCGCGTCTCTCGTTTGTTCGCCTACTTGGGATAAGAAAGACGAGCGAGAGGAGTCCCCGAAGTTCGGGGAAAGAAAACACCGGGATGAACTGCTGCGGAAGGTAAACGCGCTCTGTGTGTGTCTGCGCTGTTAATTGCTTCATCCGCTGCGCCGTCTATTCGCTGTTTTATTTTCTACTCTGCAGTGAGAAGAGTAGCTCAGTTGAATTCTTTATACAGTCTGGTTTGAATATCAAGTTTTATAAAAAAATTCGAAATGACTCTTATACTCAATATTCCAGTCGTTCGACGTAAGCCGTTCGGCTATATTTATACTCTCCTTTATACCATTATACCAGCCTCAAAGATCGAGAGCGAGAGGGAGTAACAAGAAGCGCATTTCACGTTTCATCGGGCCACTTAAGAGCTCATACGGCGCGCGAATATAAAAATCGTACGTACGTGTGTATATGTATAGTCAACAGCGGCTTTTCGCTTTTAATAAACTGAGTCGGTGTATTACAGAAGGATGAATCGGCGGAGCTTAATATCCGCTGCTGCTGCGGGAGCCTAGCGTTACGACTTGATAAGGTGCATTAGAATAAATTTCTCGGTCCGTGTGCTGTAACGCGAGGTACAGTAGTGTAAATTTGTCGGAACACGTATATATGTATATGGGTACAATAGCCCGGTCTGGTATAGCGGTCTTGAATTGCCCTAAGCGGAATGTATGCGTCGGGCTCTATTGCATTTCGCGCGCTACGCTGTCCCAGGATATATGGCTAATTTTTCCCGGTTAGCCACCGGTTCTTCCTCGCGTATATACGCTCAGAGTATACGCTTGTTATATATCGGATGACAGATGGATCAGAGCCGTTGAATTTTTGAAAAATTTGTCGCATTTGTCTCGATATATAATATTTACCCACGAAAACAAATAATACATCCGAGGCATATATTACTTTTCCTCCTGCGTATCGAAACAGGCGTAGTGTATACATATAGTGATCGGATCTCCCAAATAAAAGAAAAAAGAGTATATTAGCCGCATTCCAATCCGTATCCCTCTGGCTTTATATATGAATATTCATGCGCATCGTATATTAGAGAGCGTCGGCAGCGATGCTGGTCTTGCCGAGATGCAGCTGAGGCTCGCGAGAAAGAGAGGCAAAGAGATGCGGAAGCTCTACTGCGGTTTGCTGCTGCGGCTGGAATTTCGGCCTCTGCGGAATATCAAACGTGTGTCTGTCTATATGTTCACCGGATTTTGGAATTTAAAGCGATGGCCCACTATATTATATACCACTGCGAAAATCAGATGAACAATATTGCTTTATCGTTGTGTAACTTACGTATATGCAAAGACACCGCACAGAGAAGCCAGCTAGAACAGAGAGCAGAAGGGAAAATTCCAATTACAAGACCGCAGACTCCTTTTTCGGAAACTACTACTACTACTACTACTACTAGCACGTAAACCAGCACAGCAAACAGACCGCAGTCGAAATGCGAGACGCGACGGCGGCCGCACTCTTGCACCGGAGAGCTCTAGCTCTGCCGCAGCTGTATGCGCAGTCAATAAACGCGCGCGCGCATTGTCGGCTCTCGAATGCCAAAACGGATTCCGGCGAGTGTCGATACGTTTTTGCGAAAGCGCCGAGAGATTCGTGATGTACGTTCGAGTGTGCAAAGTGACCGGTTCGTTCTATGTCGCATACCGTCGCTGTAAAAGTAAAGAGCTGAGGACAATCGCTATAGAGTGATTCGCCGATAAACAGAAAACACAGTGTCTCTCTAAACGCGCCAGATAAACGCAATTCCACTCCCTCTCTGCGGCGCGAATCAATAGCGGATGAAAACGTCTTTTACAAGTGGCTTTCAATTCGACGTATTTAACTCGTGGCCTCTTTACCCTCCCCCCGAAATAGTTTCCTCTCTCTCTGAGAGCTCGCACAGAGCCCATTTTACTCCTCGAGTATATATCCCAAGCTCTATATATACGAGAGCGACGGATAAAGAAAACCGTTTCAATTTCCTTAATGCTGCCACCACTTCACTCTTACATCGCTTTTTTTCCTTCTTCTTTCACGACGACGACGACGACGACTTTCTCACGCGTCGAGCTCTTGCCCGTTTTATTCGCTTCAGCCGGCTTTGTCAACGGGTTACACGCGCGCGCCGAAAAGAGTTCAATCGGCACGCGAGAAGAGAAAATAATCACCAGAAACGTAGTATAATATACAGCACACATCGTATAAAATTTATGCACGACCCGATAAGATATTTGGCCATATACCTCCTCCCCCTTACGCGCCGTAAAATAACACTATCTCGGAGAAGCCGCTCTCGCGCTGAATTCCAGATTAGCGACGAATAAATCAAAGATCCCGCGCCGGCAATAATCTTCCCCTCTCTGTCTTCTGCGAAAATCGCGATCGGCGCGGAGCTAGTCGTCAGCACTCCTTTTTTTACGCGAGTACTTTCTTAAAGACAAAAAAGAAAAAGAAAAAGAAAAAGAAAAAGAAAAAGAAAAAGAAAAAGAAAAAGAAGAGGAAATCTCGCAGAGAGGATCTCTCCGGCGAGTGTACACGCTGTGCTTTGCGCGAAATGGAGATTCGCCGGGATCTCTCGGGCAAACACTGATGCCGAGAGTCGCGTCCATCCTACTTACTTTCTTCTTAACTCGTTAGACGAGAAGTAAGGTAGAGGAAAAGAAGGAGCTTCCGCAATGAGAAAAATCTGCGCGTCGCTTCGATAAAAACGATCCTATAGAGAGAAGAAAGGCGCTTTCGCGTCGCTGGCGTATCGATCGGAATATGCGAAGACAATGGCGCTATAGCTGCTGCCGAGGAGACAGAGTATTATAAAAAAGATGACGGAGTGGAAGTTTTCCCTCCCTCACTTCCACGCTTTATATTATCGACGTTCCTCGACGACAGGCGCCGGGCCGAATGTAAGAGGCTGAATGTAGGCCAGAGACTGCATAAGCTGCAGATGCGTACACACCGTCTGCTGAGGCCGAAGACCTCTATACGGAGATAACGCGGGGATATGCGTTTATTTAATCCGAGTGCATGTCGATCGATTCGAAGCCCAGTATTCTCGGTAAATTTCATCGCACTCGAGAAGACGATAGGCGCGTATGCAAATGTAGGCCAGCGACGTCCATCCTTAAGCCTGGATAATGAAAGGGATATATCATCGGGCACGAAATCCGTCGGCGACGCTATTACGAGACACACGCCATTACGTCTGCACAGAACGCAAGAGAGAGAGAGAGAGAGAGAGATCGAGAGAGGGAGGCTTATGCGCCGGTCGACGGCACTTAGAGGGACACGAGAGAAGACGATGCGGACGGGACTATACTGTTGCTGGTAGAGGCTTAATCTCTGCGGCTGGTACACGGCTGGGGATATATAGGTATATACGCGCGGCGCCAAGTTTGCGAGACTGCAGCGTCTCGTGACGGTAAATCAGGAGGAATCTTTGGGATGTAACGAGCTGGCGAGCTATAACACCGAGATTTGGATTTGGACTACGTCTACCAAGCGATTTTTACTTTGTATATATAATAGTATCGGAAACCGAAAATCAATATACGTTCAATCAGCCGTCAAAGCGCGAAATTGAAACAGGTCGATATTATACAGTCAGCTCCCGAAAATCATTATTGAATTACGTCGCTGCGTAATTAAACCCAGCGCGTTTATACATATATAGAGCAAACCCAATCACACTCGTTATTACACAGAGCGAAGCAAAGCGTATTATATATTCGATATCGTCGCGCCAATGCAACGATATTTACTTAACGATCTCACTCACGAGTAATCGCCGCAAACACACGCGTCGAACTTCCGATTCGTGCTTTAATATAAACGACGCGAAGGAGAGAAAGTGTGTCGATCGGCCGCCACAAATTTCGCGCTTTTTAATTAAAACCGCGCCGGACAACACTGCGTGCGACTCCTCATCCCGGTTTACCTCCTTGGCACCCTGGGCGCTGTGTCGTTTGTATGAACTTTTCCGTGTCCGATTGTCGCGTAATTTTAAAAATGTCGATACGCGTAGCTCGGGTGTATACAAGTCGATTCGAGAAAATTGCTGCGGCTCCAAGCTACAGCGCACAGCTGATGCGAGTGAGTATAAGCGTTAGCTAGGGAAGATTTTTTATATTATAAAAAGGGAGCCGAGCTTATATACACACTTTGAAATAAATTGTAATTTGCATTTTTGCCCGCTAGCCTCTGGCTAAAATTCTGTGTTTAACTCGGCTTGTATAAAATCTTATTAAATAAGTTTTCCACTCGACTTTCTCGAGGCTAGAGCTGCGCTTAATTGAATTAATCCGAAAGTATTTCACGCTTATATTTAATATAGCCCTAATGGATACATCCGCTGCACTCGTAACTTCAGGTTAATATTAAAAGAAAAACAGCCCTGTAAATTCCAACACACACACACACACACACATCCCTCCTAATCCCACGTCCGAGACTACTTAGACCAGCGCAGCGTCGTCGAGCGTTGGTAAAGTGAAAGCAGGACTGCTCTCGCGCGAGTTCTTAATTAGGCGAGTATATAACCTCGCGCGCACGCGAGGATCATCGATAGTCCGATCACGTGGCCGTCCATATAATATTCCAAGGAGCCATAGAGCCCTGGGACTCTTAATCCTAGCGGAGGCGAACGAACGAGCTAATCGTCCCGGGATTACGAGGAGCGGAGCTATATAAATATACTCGTCCCCGAAGAGACACTGCGCACGGGAAATACGCGCGAAAGTTGCGCCGGCGATGGCTCTCGAAAAAAGGAGCGCGCGAGAGCGCGAATTTTAATAGGAAAATTAAGGCTGCACGCGCTTTGCATTAGTCGCGCGGATGCAGCGCGTCTCTCTCACGCTATCTGCGCTGTGCTTGACTCGACTGCTATACTGCTACTGTGGGACGAGGAAAAATCGGCGTTATGGGATTTTAAGCTAATTCCTTCGCGCACTGGGACGAGATAAGGGAGCAATTTTGTCCGGCTAATTAAAAGTGGAATATGCATTTTCTTTTTCTGAAAATAATAATGAAAGGAAGTGGGATGGTAGAAGCTATATCCTCGCTGGGGGAGGAATTATCGCGGAGTGAGAAATTTGAGCGATTGTTTGTGCTGAGAAATTTCAATTACGCTATGTTAAAGGAGACGGGGGAATTATCGAAAATTGCGGCTCGAGTAATTGGATTGTCCGAGTGAGCCGGAGGGGGGGCTTCTTCTGAGAATTTTTCTAGCAATCAAGTTTCTGGAACAAGTAGCTTGTTATGCGTCGTTGAGAAATTTGTGAGTAGCTATTTAGAAGCTGTAAAAGGTTGAGGAATATTAAAATATTGCAGGTAGTTGTAGACTTTCTTAGACTATTAATAATTACACAGTAAAAATTAATTTTCATGTAGTTTTATTGATAAGAACATTTGAATTCATTATACTTAAATCAATATCAAAGCTTAGGTGCGTCAAACTAAAATTAAAACATATGAAGCTAAAGTGTATATTTAATACTTAATTTTGAAAAATTAGTTATCGCATTAGATATTTATATAAAATTTATATAAATCATTTCCTTGAAATATGATTATTATTGTTTTCACTTGTTTTTCTTGTATTACTCACAAAAAAAACTTAATTCTTCGTGAAAGTCTAAATTTCAAAATCTTTTTTATTCTTTGTAAAGAAAATATGCCTGTAAGGCTTATTAATTTTTTTAATATTACTTCGATGACTTGTCACTGTGTCACAGTGACTCCTTTCTATTTTTCTTCTGGCTTTTACAACATGCTGGTTGCATTCACCCAATGACTCCAAGTATTCGGTGGCGGTATCTTCACTTCTTGTGAAGTCTTGTCAGAGCAATTTACAGGCCATGTGAGCTGTTCTTGGAAGTATCGCGATAGCAACTGACACATGAAAAAGTTGCCATTTCTTTGAGCGATGTCGAAGAGCGTCTTGTTGCCAATGGATGCACGTTTGATCGAAGCTCCTGTAGACAGCAGCATCTCCGCAATTTTTAAGCAGTTAAGCTCGACGGCCATATATAGCGGCGTCTGGTTGTTGCGATTGATCTCTGGATTCACATACGCGCCGTTATTGAGCAGCATCTCGACCATTCTTGTCGATTGGTTTGCCACTGCTATTTGGAGAGGTGTACACTTATCGTTTGTCAAACTTTTTTGCCAGACACTTTAAATTCTCTTATGGGAATTTAACATGGGGAAAATTAACGAAAACCAGCCAAAGTTCGACTTTATGTCAGGAGCCACAATCGAAAAATGGCTTGAATACAGCAAAAAATCATGAAAATCACGATTTTTTACGAAAATCCGCGATTTACTCCCATTTTTAAAATCCTTATAACATGTAATCCAACTATCCGGCCCTCAAATTAAAGCTCTTTTCTTCTACTTTTGTTTTTTTTTGAAATTTAAATTAACATTTTGCTGGTTTCATGTACTATATATATATGGCGATGAAAAAAGGTAACAAACAGCCATAATTGATAGGTATATATATAGCAGATTAAACCAGCAAAATGTCAATCTTTCTCTTGGGACATCAGCAAGTAAGTCATTGTAAGCAGCGATATCTAAACATGGCAGAGACGTTAATGCCAGATTCTATTGCATTCTATGATGACAAGAACATTTGTTATTACTTAGAACGCAATAAATTCGATGCGTACAGTGACATACACATTAAAAACACTGACCGAGTACTGTACCAAACGCTCAGTGAGATCTTCCATGAACATAGTTCCATGGGCAGCTATTACATAAAGGAACTTATTCGTGGCCCTTTTAAGGGATTGAACCACCCGTATTGCATATTCAACTTGATCATGGATCGAGAACCCGCCCTCGGCAAGCTTCTTTTCAAGAAAAACAAGTTATCGCTGCTGTGGATCACAGTTTTGTTCCATTTCCAAGATTCAGCTGAGTTACTAGTGAGGTTTGGTGCCGACGTCAACGAGCTCTACGCAGTGGATGACCTCTCAGGACATCCGCTCACACTCAGCCAGCAATCGTCTGTTCTCCACGCGTTGCTTCAGATGTATCCCTCGTCATGGAACGAGCGGTTCATTGCTCTAGTAATATGCCATGGCGCTGACTTGACAGTTCAAGACCATGTTGAACGCAGCATCCTGCATGTGGCCGTAGAGTACGGCCGAGTGAAATTTCACTAATTAGTTGAAATGCTTCTTATAAAAGGAGCTGACGTCAATGCCATGGACCGTTCTGGCATGACACCACTGCTGGAAGCAGCCCGCTCTAAGAAAGTTAACAAACTCATACCGTTACTGGTAAGAAATGGAGCCAATATTTATGCCAAAGATGGACTGGGCCAGAACGTCTTGCACTTCTTGGCATCGGGCCCTGGGGAATACACCGTTCTGGCCAGATACTTTATACTATTCTATACGTCTCGCTCCACGACACACATAGAGTAAAGATGCATCAGCCTATACACATGGCCGTCATTTCCGGAAAATTGAAATTGGTAAGTAAAACTATATTACATGTATCTATGGATTCGATTTCGAACTAATGAAGAGCGGCACACTTTTCGAACTGTTGATAAAGTGCCAGTGCCAGGTAGCACCTCTTATGCGGTACCACGAATTCAAGAGTAAATTCAGGATATTCGATCTCGGCGCTTTTCCCCTGTATGCAGAAGACATACAAGAAGCTTTCGAACGCGCGCAGAACTTTTATCAGTCTGTGCTAGAAAAGGAGGAGTTGATTGACGAGGCTGTTAACAATATTATGCCTCATATGATTGTGAGGAATGTGGCTCTTAAGGCAGTGGACTGTGACATTTGTGACATAAAGAAAACTGTGCGTGAGTCTCGGAGCAAATCACAATGAGAACATGGATATTTATTGATAAATTTTGACATATGAACAATTATTGAGCTTTATTCAACATTCGATCGCACCACACCTGAAATTATATATTTTGAAACTGTAGGAATAACGCTGAGCTATTCTTCAATAAAAAAAAAGTTTTGTCCGCAACTTCAAAGTGTGACAAAATAGTATTATAAGCTAGTATACTGCGAATATTTTTATTTCGAATACTGATATTACAGCACTTATGCACACATAAATTATACTCCATCAATATTTCTGTCTTCCTTTCCTATTATCCCATTTGTCGGCAAATGAGCCTTGACCCTTTTCGTAATTAGACCAGCGAGACGCAACATGAAATTTGCTCCTCCGGAAAAATAACAGTTGCTCTATATATTACAGCCTACTGGCAGTGGCCTGCTTCTTCTTTTTTTCTTCATTCTCTTTAACTACAAAGAAGGAAAGTCTGGGGAGCACCGAAGGAAAGGGTGGACGTGCACGAGCACGCGGCCGCGTCGACTCAAGGCCGACACCAGCACCTTCGTCATATGTCGCTCGTTCTACTCACGCACATTATGCCTCCACGTGTATGCGCGTCGAGAAATGCAAAGGACGAAGAATCTGGTCTAGGCATATTTCATTTCTCAGAATTTTTAAAAAAATTTGATAGCTGATTATTGTGTGTTGAATAAATTAATTAAAAATAGACGATAACTTTATGTCAGTTTTTTTTTTTAATTTTAACGTTTTAATGCCATCTATCGTGTGCACAATCGTATCGTTCTAAAAAAAAACTAAAACAAAATTCGCAAAACAGAGGTAGAGAACTAGCTATACCATCGCTTCATGTATTTTGGGACCTGAAACGGAGGTGCACCTGCTGCATCACCGCGACAGCACGCGATCATCCGCATATGCTCATCGGTACACCCCTTGGCAACTGTTTTAAAAGTTTAGGCAAAGCCGTTGATTTTTCTAAGTATATTTACTGATTTTTCGATATCGATAAATATGCTGTTTTAGATTGGTATCTTGGCTTCATTGCCTGCATCTCTTCCTCGGTCAGCGCGAAATCAAAAATACCGATGTTCTGCTTGATCCTACCGGGATTTGTGCTCTTGGGTAGTACGATTATTCCATTCTGCACCGCGTGGCGCAACAACACTTGAGCTGATGTGCGGTTGTGAGCCTCCGCGATCTTCTTGACTGTGGGATGGTCGAACAACGTCGGCAGCGACTTTATATACTTGGTCTTTTTGTCGAGAGAAGAACCTGGAGAACCCAAAGTGCTGAAAGCAGTGACGGTGATGTTGCGCTCGGCACAGAGTTCGCGCATGGGTCGTTGCTGGTTGTAGGCCTGCAGCTCGATCTGTGTTGGCGAGGTTAAACAGACTTTTGTACTTATTACGTAATATAAGAATATTTTTAAAGGTTGAAAATGAGCGTCACCTGTAAATTGCTAGGATTAATCTTTGCGTGATCGTAGACGTTCAAAAGTTGAGATTTGTTGAAGTTGCTGAAACCGATGGATCTTACTCGGCCGGCTTTCACTTGCTTTTCCATCGCCTAAAAATTTACGAACGTTAAAGATTCATTTGTTGTATATGATTCATTGCTTTATAAAAAAAGTTAATCGGACCTTCCAAATTGCGACATGATCTGTGTCAACGTCAAGCACGACTGTTCCATCTGGATTCAATGCAGGCTCGTACTTGTATTTATCTTTCACAAAGGCAAATGGTTTGTGAATCAAGTACATGTTCACATACTCTAAACCCAGTTTTTCCAGAGATAATTTCAAGTAGCTTTCGACGTATTCGGCTCGCATTCCAATTGGAGGCAACTGTAAGCGCGTAAAATTTTTTCAGCGTCTTGCCAATCGCTTCCTCGTTTCCATAAGTGAACGCAGTATCGATGTGTCGGTAGCCGCTTTCGAGCGCCGCAGTCACCGCAACTTCGATAGCCTCCGGAGGCATCTAAATATGATAATTTTGTTGTTTATTGAGAAAGTTCCTTGCGCTCTCAAAAGAGTATGTGGGTCACAATGAATTTGTCAAACCTTTGTCTTTTATATTGCGATAGGGGTTTATTTGTTATTACAAAATCAGATTTTTTAGCAATTGATTTTCTTTACCTGCCAAGTGCCCAAACCAATCATAGGCATGTCATGTCCAGATGATAATCTTATAGTTTTGTATCCTGATGTAATTACACAGAACGAAACAAGAAATCCAATACGTAAAATTTGACTCAACCTGTAGTTGTTGAAAAACGAAATGAAACGAATTGAATCTGTACTCTTATTAGAGATAAAATAATGTGTTTGTATTTTACGTGCCAAACTTAAACACCGCTGATTTTATTTAAAGGGCTACTCGATGCGGATGAAAGGGTTGGGTTTCTCAAATTACAACTCAATTATTTGTGATTAGAGATAATACAAAGATACCGTTTTTTTTTTTTCAACTTAACAATAATTCTTTTAATTGTTGTACAACCAAGTTCAACAATGCGCTGACTCAAATATTTAATTATCAGTGATTTCCTCGATTATGCTAATAATACAAATAAAAAAAGGATTTGTTCGCTATCGCCCGAGCGAATTACAATGTTAATGCATACGCGACGCACTATATTCGCAAGAACGATGCATACCAAAAAACAAACAAAACGAATTTAATTTCCCCTTTTTGTACGGGTAAATTATAATTTTTCACGAGTGAAATCGTTCGCGTACACGACGCACGAAGGTTTCGTTTACTGCTCGGCAACTCGGCTTCTCGCACAGGCTGTCGAGAGTAAGGGAGCGCTCACGACACAATGACTTGGCCTCTCGCTCTAGTTATTATGTGTGAGAACGCGCAACACGCGAATGCGCTCACCTGGCTATACCCCTCCCGGACGCCTACTTCTAGTACGAGAGAAGCAAACGAGGAGCCGCCTGGCGGCGGCGGCTCGAACTAAGCGCTCGAATGCGAGTCGCTTTACATACTATGAACATAATGATACAATCGCAACTATGCATTTCAGTTATAAAATTGTACCTTAGGCGTTCCATCTTTATTCGTAAAAAACTTTGAAATGTAACTTAGAATATCACAGAAGAAATGAACCTCGACATCAGAAGTCTCGGATACAACTGAATGTATTTTCAGCTTCTCCGTTAAAGTAGACTCGAAAGAACTTTCACTCAAAAGATAAATGATATCTATTCTAGGCGCTAACACAATTTCTTATCAGGATATATGTTATGCTAATGTCAATCGTAATGTTGTAAAAAATACGGGCGTAAAAAGGCCTTATTGCACTTGAGATTTTGGGAAAAGGTAGATATTTTATACGTTTTGGCTAAGTTCATTGCGCAGCTTTGAAACCCCTATGGTTCTTAAGATATCAAGGTTTGAATTTTTTTTTGAAAATTTTTTGATTCCTTATATCTCTAAAACAATGTAGTCAAATGCTTCAAAATTTTATTTGGTGATTTACGATAAACGAAGATATCTGCTGTTAAAATTTTAAACGATTTCGTTGAGCGTTTCTTAAGTAAAGAGCTGAAATGTAGAAACCGATTTTTCTAAAAAATTTGGCTTCCTCTTATGGGGTCGTGGTTGCATGTCGTAAAGTCCCTCCCTACGAATTTATGTCATACTGATAATATTAAAATAGCATTCACATTATACTGTATTTTAAAACAATATTTTATTTATTGGAACAATAAATTTCGTTGGAGGAAGCTACGTGCCAATGAATTGGCAGCGGTTTTTTTCTAGGCCACCATTTTTAACCCACCGGGGCTCAAATTAAATCTTTTTTCGAATACTTTGAACGTATAAGTACACATTTTTCGATTGCGGCTCCTGACACAAAGTCGAACTTTGGCTGGTTTTCGTTAATTTTCCCCATGTTAAATTCCCATAAGAGAATTTAAAGTGTCCGGCAAAAAAGTTTGGCAAGCGATCGGGCGTGCGCGCGGGCTATTTCACACTCCAGACGACCTATAGAACCGGAAAAAAATCGGTCTGGTAGGTGTGCCCTCAATTTTAAATTTCTGACTTCCACCACCCGAGTTGTTTCCAGTCGGCTGCGGATTTGCACATATACAATAGGTATCCGTTATAAACCGCCAGGTACAGAGGTATCCAGAGTTATATGATTCTCTCTATATTATTTATAATGACTACTGGGGCGGGTCCCTGTCGGCGCCGTTAAGGCAATTTATTCCACATCGAATGTTCGCACCCGTCTACATACAGCCTTTATTATTCACAGACTTAGACTTTTACCGAAAACCGTGTCTGCGACTAAACGCGTAAATATTTCAAAATACGTCTACTTACTAATTGAAAAACAACGCGCCATCGACAAAGTCTCGAAACAAGCAGAATATATAATTCAACAAGCAAATTTATTTAAAAAAAAACTACAACCCAGTAACGTCCAAAGCTCGGACGTCCCTCTGACACGGTCTCGCAAAAAAAGTGCGAAACATCCCACACTCGCAGCATCACACGTATAGCTGAGCATACCCGACGTCCGAGTTTATCACCGACAAAACACTGGCGCTCGTTAGCGCCATAAAATACGGCTATTCATAACCGAGCGACTCTTGCAATTTTTATGCCCGTCGCTCACACTCGCCCTCCTGCAATATATACCATCGCACCTATGTGTATACGTGCTCATCCCACGAGTTACGGCGCTTTAAACGAGTAGGTATTATAATCGTGCGAGGGACGACGACTAGCCGCGAGAGCCGACGAGAGCTTGATTAAAAAACGGACCGGATCGTATATCTGGCGGTACTGAGCTGCTGGTCTTTGTTCTGTTGCTTCTTCACTGGCCGGAATTACATTATTATTATTATTAAGCACTCATGCGGTGGCTTATATACCTTGGTTAGGCAATTATATGCGATTAATGATGCTTGTATGAAAAAAAAAATCGTTTTCCGTTTTGAAGAATATAGAAAGCTGCGATACTAGAAATCGAGTATTATCGCAATAAAATACATCGAAAAACCGACTTTCAAAACGAATCCACTAAAAAGACCTTTCCACAGCTCGAATCACGGCAAACATCTGCAGAGAATAAATAAACTCGCGGGACGTAAAAGATAAGAGAAGAAAACCTCGACGACGTCAGAAGTCGAGGCGCACAATACAACGCTGCCATGCCAGCAAAAATTCCACAGCCAGCTAAAAATCCAGTTTTCTCTCTGGCGGATAACCGTCCCCAACGAGATTTTCGCTAAGCTTCCTTTTTAATAATATCATCAGCGTCGTAATCTGTCTGTTGTCCGTCCGACCTCGTCGTCGTTCGCCCTCCCAAAAAAAAGAGACACGGAAAAATATAGCGGCAGCAGCAGCTCGTTAAAACAATGCCAAGCGAGCAAGAGAGAGAGAGAGAGAGAGTAGAAGCCAGCCGGGGACGAGTTAATACACTCCCCCGCGGAGATGTGGATGATGTTTCGCTGAAATGAAGTATGCCGCGCGCGCGCGGCGGTGTGGATTAACGGCGGCAGCTCGAGAAAAATATGCAAGCTCGCGCGTTAGAGACAGAGACAATGGGCTTGTTTTGCTCGACTTTTTTTTTGTTCTCCCGGTGTCCTCGCGGATTTATCGTTAATTCTACGCCTTCCCAAGGATTATTACTGATACTTCGAATAACGCGCGCAGAAGAATTCGGTCAGCGCATACCGGGCCGTCGTTCAATCGCACGACAAACGAAAAAGCCATCAGCCGAGAATTGCACGGGGGAACGAATTGCGCGAAAAAAAAACTAGTTATTCGACTTTTGGGTTAGAGAAAAAAAAATTACCGACGCGCACTCGATCGAGATGCAATTTTCGTAAATTTCCACGTGGAGCCGCTGTGTATATGTGTATAGAGGAATAATAATAATAACAGTAGAGGTGGCAGCAACAACAACGGCGTGAGATCGGCGGTGGCGATAACGGCGTTATCGAGGTCGAGGGGATAGCTCTCGTGGCTCTGCTGCATGCGCGTGTAAACGCAACGGGGGGACTATGGCCGCTCGTTTTACGCCGATTCCTGTCCGTCCGTCTGTGCGGCACGAGATCGAACGCCGATGTGTAATCCCGCAGCCGTTGTTCCGCGACGCCGCAGATATCACATCGGTGTATAGGTGAGTGACTGGTCGCGCGCTCTCGGATTTAGATTTTTTGGATGAATCGTTGTTTTTTGTTTAGGACAGATAAGCTTTTTTTTAATTTCGTTTATCGTTTATTGCGATTGATTAACTATTGATATTGAAAATAACAATTTTTGAATTAAATCAGTGGAAGCGCGTTTCACCGGAAATATTCGCAATCTCAAGCGCGATCTCCACCGCAAACACATGATTTTTCACTACCCCCGCCGTCATCCACAAGATTTATACCTAGCAATACGTTAATATGTCGCGATTTAAAATTTCTGACTATCTGATATATATCCCAACTATACATCCACGTGTATACACACACTATATATTTATATACGCCGCGAATAATGCCCCACAGAGGCCTCGTAAAAATCCGCGGGAAAAAAATACACACACACATCGCTGGACAGCCGCACCGCTGAGAAAATAAAAAATTCGCGGTCCGCTTATCGACTCGGCCATAAATCGCGTGCCGCGCACGCGAATGCGTAAAAGATAGCCGGTGGTCTAGGCTCCGGGAACAAAAAAAAAAAGGAAAAACAGGTAAACACAGGGAATAAATACATCCCTTGCGGTTATACACGTTGGGGGATGAATGCGCGCGATGATTGATCCGGAATCATACACGCCAAGCATTTGTCGACGCCTGATATATACGCGTGTATAATATGCTTTCGAGTATACGAGCTGCAAAGAGAGAGAAAAGGACGCGAATAATGAACGCTGATTAAACAAGGATGCTGTTAATACGCGAGTCGTTAAATCCGACTGAAAGGAGCGAGATGATGGAAGGACGTGGTAGTCAGAGCTGTACTTCGGTATACATAGTCGATAGACGTGGACGAGAACAAATGATTTAACGAGCGCGCGCAGAGCAAGCGGGAAACGCTTCGGTTCGAGGAGCGGTAGTAGGATGTCATCGATTTGGGCTCGGCGGTCAGTTTGAGAGACGGCTCTGTATAAAACGCAGCCTATAGTACCGTTTGACGGTTTCCTTCCTTTTTACTTTTTTCGAGCTAGCAGCTTCTCTACTTAGCATTTTTATAAGTAGTAGTTACACACCAGATCGGAGAGTCTCTTTCGCGAAAGGAGAGACGTTTGATGAATTTATACCTATAGTATGACTCTGCAGTTAAAAGTTTCAGCTGCGTAAAAAAAAAGCCACGGGTATCTCGCTGCGCCAGCTGTATTTTAATAATCTTCTTGCGCGCACAACTCATTAAACGCGTTTCTTTTACACCAGCAGCTCATGAGCGTAAAACACCAGGCGCGCAGCGTGAAACGAACGATGTACTAACTGCGCGAATTTATACGCGCGACCCAATAACTCCGCGACATTATACTCAACGGAGAGACAGCGGGATATAAAGGAAGGAAAAAATTTGCGCAACTTGAGCAAAAAATTTTGGCAGAGAGCTTCGCGTCTCCGCCTTAATAAGCCGGCATTAAACAAGAACTTTCCTCGGGATATTGTGTGTGTATATGTACACGTTATTTCTCTGCTCGACCGGGGCAGCGGCGGCCGCCGCAATTCAAAGGGATTATTCCGCTGAATATAACGAACGCGAGAGAAAGAGAGAGAAAGCGAAAGAAAAGCCCGCGAGAGAGTACGTATATATATAGACGCGTACACACAGAGAGAGAGAGAGAGAGAGAGAGAGAGAGAGAGAAAGAGCGGTCGAGGAATAGTGATAAATTGCCGGGAAACAGCACTACATCTTTTTCCGAGAGCTCAATAGACCGCGGGGCCGTGGCCAAAGATTGAATCAAAACATTCGCATGCCTATACACAGAGAAAGAGAGAGAGAGAGAGAGAAAAAAAGGAACGCAGCGACCTCTTTCCCGCCCTCTCTCTCTCTCTCTCCCTCTTCGAAAAGCGGCTTTATTTCCGTAAATTATGTCTCGGCAGCTCTCGGCGGCGGGTCAACGCGGCGGCGTGATATACGCCGGCAATTAATGGGGCCGCGCGCGCTCTCTCTCTCTCTCTCTCTGCAGCGCCGGAAATTTGTCGAGGTTGTACACTCGGCCGCTACCGGTGCAGAGAGCGCTTCCTGCGCCCGGAAAACGGAATCGGGTTCGATGCCGCGTAGGTATTGGGAGTATTATAGGTGCGCTGGGGTATGAGGCGCGATCGAAGGCGAGGCTTTGTTTTTCTGGGGAGACCACGCTAGAATCGTCGTTGTAGAGCGTTTTGAAAACAGCTATATGTAATGATGTACGTTTGAAAAAAAAGACTCTTTAAACGCGTTCAAAAGAGCCGCCATCTCTTTAATAACACCTTCGCCATCGGAAGCTTCGCACAAAGCGTCCACACACGCATCTGGTCGCACAAAGGACAAAGCTCGCAGCGCATGCAGCTCTCTTGTTCCGCTTATTAATTTACAAACGCGTCGGTTAATTCGGATTCTTCGGTGTGGAAAAATCCTTCTTCAAAAAAGAAGTAAAAGAAGTATAAAGATATACACGGCATCTCTTTGACTTTTCTCACTTCCTCGGTGTATATTCATTAGTGCGTCTTCCGTCAAAAAGACGCGAGAAGCGCCAAGGCTAATGGGAAAACTGGCGAGTGACTTTTTGCCGGTAGATTAAAATATGCAAATAACTTTCGCGCGGTACTTACTTATCCGTCTGCGGCGCAGCTCTTTCGACGTTATTTTCCTTCAAATAACGTCGAAAGAGCGATATCATAGTGTCGGCTTGGTAATGATATTGAATCTTTTCCTACTGGGAATAAAGTGATTCTCAAGCGGCAGTCAGCCAGAGAGTGTATGACGATTAAAAAGCAAATCACGTTCTCTCGATCGAGCGGCAATAAATATCGCCGCAAAAGTGGCCTCCGACGCTACCGCTTGGATCTTTATTACGCCAGCAGCTAGCACGCGCGGGCTCGCTCTAACGATCCTCGCCTTTCCATTAGCGAAGCTAGCTCCAAACTCTCGGCGTTCGCCTGTATTTTCGCTTTCAATCAAACAGTCGTAATTTTGAGAGATTGATTAATCAGCGGCGAGAGAGAGAGAGAGAGACAAAGAGAGAGCTGCAGGTGCGAAAAACTCATCTCGCCTGGCCGACTGAAAAATTCGATTAACGCGCGCGTCAAAAAGCCGCACACCGTCGAGCAATCCCATTCCGCCGCGTCCGACGTTCTTCTCTCTCTCTCTCTCTCGAAATAATCGCATTTCTCACTTCGCTGCGGATCGATCTATATATAGGTAAGCACACACACACACACACACACACAGCTGAGAAATCGGAAAGTGCCTCGGACTTTTATCTTGGAGAAAGAGGAGACCAAGTTAGTGTTTGTTTTTGGTTTATATAATACTGGGTCAGACTGCAGCGAAATTACGTTTTAATTTCATCGGCGTTGCGTACAGGAAACCGCGAGTCGGCCTAGAATTCGAAGGAGGAACAAAGGGAGTTGAGAGGAGGATTACGAGCGACGCAGAGACGAAATTAATTTCGCTGCGGCTGCATGGAGAAGTGTTTGCGTGAATTCTTGAATTCTTTTTAATTGCGACTCGGAGAGCTTTGAAAATCGAGCAACAACTCGCTCGCCACTTTTTGTTTATTTTTTTCGCATATTGTATACATAGTTCCTCCCCGCAAACGACACAATCAAAACTTTCTCCGTAGCGCTTAGCTTACGCGAGAAATCGCTCGTCGAGTCGAGCTTTTGTTCGCTTGTAATTCCTTCAAGCCGCCGCTCTGATGCTCGAACAATCACACGGCCATAATAATATAATACGACTATACGAGAGGAAATGAAGACTTCACTCAACAGCTTTCTTGCTTATTTCACGCGTCAGATTTGATTTATACAATCATCGTCCATATTACGATAAACAACGCAAAGCTTGCGGTATACGCTTCAAGCCTAAGGCAAACAATCGCGCTTTATGTTGATGTAACGTCAATCACGCGCTGTTTGCCCAATCACGGGGACAACAACAACAACAGCAGCAGCAGCGCCGCGGCTAATCAGCTGAACAGTCGTGCGGTCGCCTAATCAATCCTCCTCCTCCTCCTCCTCCCCCTGAAGTCTCCCAAATCTCATCGCAAACGCTACACGGCCGTCCTCCACGGTATCGTTCATATAAATAAATTCGTTGCTTGTACAAGCTATATAGAGAGCCTATGAAAAAGCTATCGCATCTCCCGTTGACAGGCTTTGAGGAAAATCGATTAAGCGCAGGTTTGAGCCGCGAGTAGTCGTGTGTCGCACTGCGGCTCTGCGCATTTTACTGTATATAACGTGAACGCGCGCGATGATGGACATACGCTCAGCCCCTCGCGGCTAATTACTGTTTACGCAGAAGAGAGAGAGAGAGAGAGAGAGAGAGAGAGAGAGGGCTCGATTTTTCTTCCCGACGCGGCGAGGGGGTGTGCTTGTAATAGATTGATACGGGGGCGGGACGGTATTAAAACTATTTATGGCTCGGCTTTGGCTCCTAGTGTGTAAACGACAGTTTCAACGTCTCTCTCTTTATACAGTGTCACGTATTTTATTAATGTATACGATGAATAATTGCATTTACACGCGCTTCTCTGTTTACGGGGCTTGTTTGAAATTCATATCCGCTATGGGAAATAAAGAAGGAAACTCTTTGGAGATATCGATATAGCCGGAGTCTCCGGTGCTTTAAATAAATTATCCGCTCGTGCAAGGTTGGATCTTGCGAAATTCCCGAGACTACAGCTGATGCGACCCCTTTGTGCGTGTCTTTCGACTCGGCGGAATAAAACTTTCGTCGTCGTCCCCTCGACTTTCAAACTAGTATAGCTTCTCTTTTTTCTTCCCGACATCAGCAGTGCCGAGAGATCGTTCGAAAGTCTCCGTCGTGATTATAATACGCAGTTATATATATATATATATATATATATATATATATATATCGTATATACGTATACGTATATAATACGCGCTCGTTAGGGCGTATTTTTACGATATACTGTACACACGCGGGGATGTGCCTCGCACTGAAATTACCTGGCAGTAAATGCAATTTTGAGTGTGGACTTAATAGCGAGCTAATAACGCAATTAGCCCCGGCCGCTTAGAATCTAACTTGCACGCGCGCGATCGCTGCTATGTAACAGCGATTCCAGCGGGAAACTCGTTATAACGCAACGGCCCTTCGTTACTTTTTAATAAAACCATTAATATTCACTGCATCACTTTCAACACCCGTCGTGTATATATAATACTTACGCTATATAACGCGCTGCTTCATCAGGGTTCGATGTACCGATGTTATTACGATATGCCCCCGAAATAAACTCGAATGTTCGCACTTCTGCATAATACTCAAACTGTGCCAATCCGCTCATATCGACGGGAACTAACACGCGATATCCGATATAGCCCCATTATTAGGCAGCAAAACGCGAGCAATCGAGCCGGTTGACGCCACGCGATACAGTTGACGCGTGTGCGTGCAATGGTCGCGTTATGTATATATCAGAGAAGGGAGGAAGTCGCCGGGAGTAAATTTATTTGTCGCGAGTGCGCTGCGCGCTATTCCGTGGTCGCGCTATTTACGACTCTATAATCATAATAATAATACGGGTTTGTTGCCGTTACGTAACAGGTGTACAACGCTATTAATTAGCTCGCGCGAAATTGCAGCGCATACAATCTCGTCACCCTTCGCGTTTGTGTGCGAGAAAAAGCGTGCGAAGTATAATATCGAAAACTAATATTTCGCGAAAAATAGATAATATTGACCAACAGGCGCAGACAGCGGATGTATCGTGCAATAAAGTTCGCGGAAATGGCGAATTTTTTAATAACCCGCGCGCATCAGCTGCCTCTGCACTATATTATATTTGCATATAGCTGCACACCGTTCGCTTTATCTGTCGGTTTGATAAATTTTTAATATCCTGCCTCTATACGCTTCAAATGTGTTCGGAAGGCGGCGGCTGCAACGGCATGACGAGAAGATGTACGCGCATTGTATATATATATACCGTTCGCTCGCCGGGTTATATAAACAGGTACGTATATGCGGCAGACTTACCGTGTCTCTGCGTATACGCGGCAACGCTGGATGAAGCCTCGTGTCCTTCGTCACACCTTCCTCATCAGTCCTCCTCCGCATCGGCGACTCAGCTTTTCGTCACTCGCGACGGATGCGTATACGATATTATACGAGCCACAGTATAAGCTATACATCCTCATATATAGAGGATCTCGCGAGAGGTATAGTCTGAGAGCAGTCCTGCAGTCCAGCCGAGCGCGTGAGTGCAACTGAAGCGAGCTCGAGACTCGCGGGGCCACTGCACCGAGCTCTACCCCCGCCGGGAGGGTGTGATGTTGCGCAGAGAGAGAGAGAGAGCTGGGCAGAGAGGCTGCGAGCGCACTCGTTCTCGTTCCTCCCGAGTTCCGCGGCAGACTGCAGGGTGTCACCCTCGAATGTCGCCGGCCGATCTCGGCAACCCCCACTTATCAGCGAGGCTCGAAAGCGCCTGCGCGGGTTCGAGCTACTGCTGCTAGGGCGCTGCGCCCCGCGGGTCGACCGATAAACACGCGGAATTATCGGAGTTCGGAGAGAGAGAGAGAGAGAGCGAGAGAGAGAGAGCTGCGGAAGGAGTAGGGATTTTTGAGAGAGCGAGAGGTGAGATTTTTACGTTGGGTGGTGCGAGGGTGTATATAGCTATGGCTTTTTCGAGAGCGAGCGCTCGACTCGCGCGTCTGACCGTTTTTGGATTTTTCCACTTGGTTGTTCTCTCGCTCGCGCGTTCGATGCTGATTAATTGACGTTGAATCGTTTTATACGAGTGAACGAGAAATTCCTGTGTTATTCGGTTCACGTGATTCGATTACAGAATCGAATGAAAATTTTATTTTTGTTTCACTGAACAACTATGTATGCTTGCTCGCAACGAATATATATATCGCAATATGTTGTTCGATTTACAAGTGCTAGCTCGCAATACCGAAGGAAAAATGTTTTGTACATTGGTCAACCCCTAAGAAAACGCGTGTATACCCTCGCCAGTACGTACACAGACTTTACACAATAATGCCATCATTCGCCTCGTCGGTATTTAATTGCGTTCAATTGTCCCGCGTTCTCCCACTCACCCCCTTCGCCGTCAGCTCTCTCGACTTGTCTTCGCCTCCGTTCTCCTCTCTTTTCGTCGCACTCGAGTGTGATTAATATTGAAGTCGCAGAGGGTGCTTCAATTAAAAAGCACGACCGGCCGTCATAATTAGTACATCGGAGACGGCCTTGGGTTTTGGGTCGTTAAACCGTAGGCTTATTCTTATATCGTACACACAGAATTAGTTATTTTAGTCGAATTCAAGTCCCAAATAAGCCTCGAATCAA
This sequence comes from Pteromalus puparum, assembly GCA_012977825.3. Taxonomy (NCBI): domain Eukaryota; kingdom Metazoa; phylum Arthropoda; class Insecta; order Hymenoptera; family Pteromalidae; genus Pteromalus; species Pteromalus puparum. The sequence continues at coordinate 71,916,516 of CM053170.1, forward strand.
ACTTATTATTCCTCGCAATCCGTATACATAGCTCACACGCGACGAACGTCGCCAAAAAGGATGTCGTTCCAAAAGTAGAAAAGGTATAAAACTTTCTCCCAGCAGTGCGATTCCGAAGAACGGCCCTGCATCGCTCCGTGTTCCCTAATTAATCGCCTCGTTACGTCTCTCCCCCTTATAGCCCATTAAGCCAGCGCAACTTAATCTCTGCATTTCGAAAAACAAGAGCCGTCCGAAAATCCTCTCGAACGATGAGGCCTCCAGAACGAACGCCACAACCTCCACTATAGCTTCTACAATCATCAGCGCTAAACGAGCCAAAGCGTCTCCGGTGAGATTAGGCCTCTACGTCTCACACCTCGGCTACCGGGAAATATAACAATTTTGGCACATAACACAAGCTCTCAAGCGTATAAGTATATGGAGGGCGCTAATGTGCGAGCCAGGCGCAGTTACCATTTGGCCCTCGTGCCAGGATCAACGCCGCGAGATTCCCCTTTTTACGCGTAGCGTCACCTCGCGATTTCACCTCTAATTTCGCGCGAAAGAGAGAACCTCGCTATTTCCTCGTCACGTTTCAAACTACAATTCAAACTCGGCCGGGTTTATACATGCTGTGAGCGCACACTTTGTTCTTCTTGGCGACTTGGTCCCGGTAATTTCCCGCCCGGCGTTTATTATACCCGCGAAGAGAGAGGTGATTCGTTCATTTTGGCAACCGGCGGCTGCAGAGGGGCTCGTGTGCAGGCCTCTTTTTCCGAGCTTGGCACGACGAGGTGATTGTGGGAAGGGACGGGGCTTTTAAATATGTTTTTGGGCTAAGTGAGAGGTTTACGCGAGTTGAGATGCTATGAACGGGTTGGAGATAACGATCGCGGGGAGAGAGGTACGTATACATTTGCGGCGTTTGAAATTTGATTTCCTTGATCTAACCCAAAAAGCCTTTTAGGCCGAGAAAACGTTAGATATATAGTCCCGTATTCAAAACGAACAACGAATGTATACTTGTGGTGATATAATAACCCATTTTGTCAGTGAAGAATCTCGTTCGCAGCAGTATAAAAAAGCCATCCTACAATCGCATATACCCCACTCCACACACCGCGAGCACATAATGAAAGCGTCCTCGAAACGCGAGAAAGCCGGCAATCCGCAATGGGCTTATCCTAATTGCCCGTAATAAAAGCCTTTTTATCGGCTCGAGCTGTGCTATCTTCTACGTATATTATACGCGTGCACATATAGAGCCGTAGCCTCGCGGCTTTGCGAAATAATGTGATTGCCAACCGGTCACTCGTCAAGCAGACTTACGCTTTTTTCCGCAAAGACAAATCTAATATCCCAAGGATGCGTCGTAAAGGCGAGAAAGGGAGGACATACTTTTTTGGCTGACTCGCGAGAAAATGTGAGAAAACGCGCAGAAGGTATGACGTAAGTACGAGCTTTTGTCTTGTGGTTTTGATCTCGTTATGTTTTTGTGTGGGGGACATGCCTGGTATGAGGCTGAACAAAAGGTGCAGTAGAAGAACGTTCAAACGTAAATGCTCTGTTCGATATTACGTGTCTAATTAGATTATGATTCATGTATATCGATTCATCGGACATAATAAAAGACATCTTTACTATACAAACAATTATACAACAAGCATACAATCTATAAATTCCAGCAGTATACGTTCTTGTCTTGCAACAGCAAAGACCCATTCCATCAAGCTCGCGCACGACTTGCAAACCGCCAATTTCAACTGCTACTCGAGATACACACACTCACACACGTCCACACAATTCAATTCCTACACAACGTCGTCTCTGACTTTTCACGAGCTTGTTTATTAAGGCAATTCAGCTTCTTCTGTCCTTTCTCTCTCGACGTATCACACTTTTTCTCTCTTTCTTTCCGTCTATATAGCGCAGCAGCACACAGCGTATAGCGCGTCAGTTTCACGCTGACCAACTTTTATTAGATTCGCAGCGTGTCTGGCCGTTAAGCCAGGGACAAAGTTATGCCCGCATATTAACGGAAATCACGCGACGGCGGCCACCGACGCGAGTATTAAGGCTTTTCTTCGGGGCGAGCAGCTGCATTTCCTGCCCCTGCGATAAAGGAATCTTTATTGGCCGTCCCGCAAGCGAGTCTGGCTAATGAATGCTGATTAAAGCGCGCGCAGCTATTGCAAAGTGGATTCCGCGCGCGCGCGTCTGATTTTTCGAGCTCCGACGACGCGATGATTTATATACGCAAGAGAACTTTTTCCCGAGACGGACGCTGCAGAAATTGAACATGCTTGCTAGCGCATCAGTGTATACAGTGCGTATAAATTGATGCTGTGGATCCTCCGCAATAAAGAGTATAACAGCAGCAGTAGCGGTGCTAGCCGCTTCGTGTGTTGGTCAAACTAATAAAAGTCAGCTTAGCCCGAGGGGCAACTCAACTGGCCCTCTTCCCCGCACACTGGCCATTTTTTTTTTCTCTTCTCTCTTCTTGTATACTGCTCTGCTCATGGCCGTGGGCGGCGAAAAAAAACAAAAAAGATGACGCGAGGGCAAATTCTTTGGGAGACGATGAGGTGAATATATATATATCGAGAGGCGATGCGATGTATAAGTCATACCGTAAGGCACGGGTGATAAAGAGGGGACAATTTCTTTGTTCTATACATAGTTGGTCAGGGCGATTCTTGCAGATGTTGCGGTAATGGCTTTTATGGGCGTGATTACCAACGGCTGTTATCTCGTTATGTCTTTTACGAAAATATAGCAAGTATAATATATAACTTGAAAGAAAAAATCGATCAAGTCCGCGATCTCCCGACCCAATTCTACCGAGCCAAAAAGCGCCTATACATAACTCCGCGTGCATACATGTATAATCCAGCGGAGCTCTATACTCGGGCGCAGTAACTAGTTTTTGGCCGCCACTAACTCACGGGCCAGCCGTAATAACAGCGCGACGGGGCGAATCGTAATTTTCAGCGGAAAAGAGAGAAAGCTCCTGTACTTCTCTCGCTCTCTCTCTCTCTCTCTCTCTCTCTCTCTACACGTCGCCCTTCTCGCTTTAAGCTCTACAGCAGTTCTGGCAGCAGATATACGTACATCTAATACGCAAATGCAGGAGAGCAGACCAATATCCGCTAACGCATTTGTGCAAACTACTACCTGTGCCGGCGTAGAAGCTATAGCAGTAGTGTCGAAGTATTATATCCGGACTCCTAAGTCATGCGTTTAAATTACCTTATTATGGAGCCTGTCATAATTACGTAGCTCGCGAGCGCGTCTGTGGATATAATAGAGAGAGAGAGAGAGAGAGAGAGGCAAACAAAAGCTCGCCGGCAAAGTATACAGTTTCTCTTCTTCTTCTTCTTCGTCTTCCTCGACTTTGTCGGGAGTACAGCGCGCGCCGAGGGAATTTTAAAAGATTCTCGCCTGCGCGCTCCTGAGAGGAATTGCGAGAAATAATTTTTGCCCCTGATTAATATTATGTACATATACCTGTGTATACGGTATAAAGATGGAGTAGATTGAGCGAAGAAGTAATTAACGTTCAGTCAGGCGCAGAGTCGGTCCCCGATATGATTCGCGATCGCTTTGTATGTGCCGCGTGGAAAATTAAACGGAAAGAGTGCTATACGCGCCCGAGATTCTTATTGCCTGAATAATAATCGCTGAGAAATGTCTATCCCGTTGTCGAGCTCTATGTATATATATACACGGCGGGAAGTTGGTCAAACTTTGATTAACTCTTCGACGGGCATAATTCAATCAGCCGCGAGTGATATGATGAAAACGGAACTTTCCATTATTAAAACCTGCCCCGCGTTGACTAATTCCTTCGAAACTGACGCGGAATTCCGGAGAGCAGAAGAAGAAGAAGAAGAAGCAAAAAATGACATCGATTCGTTATACGTCTCCCTAGGCGAGAGAGAAAGAGGTCGTCGTCGAGCGTCTAAGGAGGAAACACCTCGGTATTCCCGAGAGTCTTTACGAGCGGACGTAACTCGCAGCAACTGCACAAGAGACAGAATTCAGCGAATTCCAAGCTGTCACACTGGACCACGCGTAGGTTTGCTCGGGATATGTCGGGGCCGAGCAACTTGCCATACCAACTAACCTAATTGTCAGTCTTCGCTGAATTTTTCGATTAAGCCAACGAAATATGTACAGCCAACACTTTGCGCGTTTGTTTGCTGAGAAACACAAACGCCACGGAAGTATTATGTACACAGAGAGACAGACGGTTCGCGTCTTGAATTAGATTTTCCAGGGCGAATCTAATTGAAGGAGAACATCTCGCGGAACACAAGCGTCTTTTCCTCGACTTGAATATTCAGTTTGAATAACTGCTCTTCTCTCTCTGCTTGACTGCTACGTCGCCGTCGAGGGACTGTGTTGTTTTTCCGATTATGCTCCCTCGATTACTTCGCCGCGCTGACGGACGATTATATGCGCGCTCGTTTCTCGGAAATTGAATTATTTTTCCCTCTCATCTCAGCTGGTCCATATTATATCCGTTACGTCTACAGCTATATGTCGTAATATTCAAGTCAACGGATAAGAGTTTCGGTGAAACTTTCCTTGAGAAATGAGAAAATAAACGAAATTTAATTAAACTATTGCACACTCCACAGTATGTATATGCATGTCGGGCAAATCCAGCAATAAAACATATCGATTAATCCAATCCGATAAATTCAGCCCCGACAGCTCTCCGGTGGGGCGTTTAAGGTTAATACGCCGATTAAAGGCCTAACGAGGTAAACATCCCCTGGCAGTAGTATAGCGCTGTGTATTCCACTCGGGACGTGTATATATATATACGCACGCCAGTCGAAGATTAATCCACGCGCGCAAGAAGTCGCGAGAAAGAGCCGCTTAAATATCGCGCGCTAAGCTCGCGTCGAGGGATTAGCCGCGACGAAAAAGTAATTAGACTCGTGCGCGCCAGCTCGAATGATTATTGCGCGTAGTGTGTATACGGTAGGGAGAGTTTGTTGAAGTTTCGAGGCAAAAAGTACACCTGAGAGGGTGTGGGTAAACACTTGGCAGCTTCCATAAATTTTATCGGCCTTATCGCGTTCTTGCGCGCGCGCGACAGTATCATGCAAGCGCGCATTGAAATTTATTCGGTGTCTGTGTTTTCTCATAGCTTTTCGGGAAAGTTTCGAGCTACACGCTGCAGTTACATGGAATAGAGGCTTTTAAGTTTGTCGCCCCATTCATTTGAAATACTAATTTACCGATCAATCACTCTCCAGTTTCTTCGCAATTAAATTTTTCATTCAAAGTATACGAGCTACGCAAGCATTCCTCTTGATTAAAACGTCACTGCGAACGAAATAAACCCATCGTAGCGGCGCAAAAAAAGCTCGAAGCCCTTGGCGCAGATAAGCGGGTCACTCGAGGAGAGAGAAAAAAAGCTCGAGGCTAGCGCCAACTCTTATAAGCCGCGTCTTGGCTAGTTTACAGTTAGCGCTTGGCCAGCGCACCTCTTGCGATAACCGATATCCTCCCTGCGCGCATAAGCTTCTCTCATCTCAGCGCCGAGCGCGTAAAGCGAAGAGCTTCGACTTAAGACGGACTTACCTCGCGCGCCCGGAGATTAGGAGAGAGTCGGAAAGCTCAACGCGACAAAGTAAGTACCGCGGTTATAGCTGCCGCTGCTGTACTGCCTTCTATTGTGTACCGCCACCTTATCTCGGCAATTGACTTGGACTATTATATGCGAGAGCTTTCGTAAGCGCGCAAGCACTAGGCTCTGTGTGGTTTCGCTCGCCGCATCGGAGCTGTTGCTGTAGGCTTCTTCTATGCGCGGTTCTATGGGAGCTAATTGCTTCGCGGCAATATGGGCTCTTGCTGTTTACAATACGAGCGATGATCGAGCGATTTTGCATTCTAAAAATTTAAGTATATAATTGTGAAGGGAAAATAAAAGCTTCGTGTATTTCTTATACCTATCAGGAAAACTTTGGCGCAAGTCGATCTCGATGCGATAATCATCTTTGAAATTCAGGAGGAAAAAAGTTACGCGATCTAATCGAAGAATATTTACAAAAACGGATAGCAATCGCGTAAAACTTGTAAAACTCGATTAATTAATTTGTGCAGCGCGCGTCCGGAAACTTTCCTCTCTCGCGCGTAGCGCGCGGAGAATAATGAAATACAAAGTAATCCGCTGCTGCTGCTGCTGCTGCTGCTGCTGCTGCTGCTGCTGCTGTTCCTGCTATACGATACTATACACTCTATATATACGAAAGCTTTACTCCACCTAGCTGTACCGCAGGGAAGCGAGAGGCGGGAAAAATAAATTCTCTTCGGCTTCTCTCGAGGCGCGCGCTAATGGGAATGTCTCAGCCAGTCGAAAGCTATAATCCGAGCCTGCTAATTTCATCCGATACATATATGTCGAACAAACACTTGGCGAATAATGGAACGACTATATATACATACATATATATATATATATATACACACACACACGATACCGCTCAGCGCGGTGTCTTGGCCATCGATTTTTCTTCGCTGAACTTTTTCGTGATCTTCCTTTTATACTATATACCTACCTTATGAAAAAGCTTTTGGCACGTATTCAAGTGTAATGCGATTCGCGCGCGTGCAGTATGTGATGGACGTTGAGATAAGGCGACCAATCTATCCTTTCCTTTGTATTTATACTCACCTGCAGTATATTTGGTTTGGCAAAAACGAAAGAATTACATAGTATAAGGTATGATCAGAAATGTTCTCAGTCGTAACAATAGGGTCAGTGCCTCGTACATATAGGTGTAAAGGAAGCTCGGCGTTTACTCTCGCCGAGTGAATTTGCGACGTCCCCTGCACACACACACACGCGCGCGAATTTCACTTGAAATTCCTAGAAAAGAGTGCGAACTTTTGCCGTCGCTATCGGATCTTCCTCCGTTCGAGTTTCAGCTCTCAGGCCAGCAGTTCTGCCGCTGCTCCTCTTTGCGATAGCATAAAAAACGAACTCCGAGGGCTACTGCTGCTGCGCAAGGCAAAGTTTTTCACGGCAAGAGAGACGGCTAAGTCGTAAGGAAAAAAAAACTCGCTGGGCTAGACCGACTAATTTCTTCACTTATACAACTTTGATTTTCAACTCTCGTGGTGCGGCCGAGTGGAGAGAGAGAGAGAGAGAGAGAGAGCGCCGAGTTCCTTGTGTCCAATGAGTTAATTCAACGCTACGCGAGTACTAATTAATTTTTCTGCTGCTGCTTTACTTCTAATGGCTACGGAGTCATAGACTGTATTTTTAATCGTTTTTTGTAAAATTAAACAATGAAGAATGATGTCGAGAAAAACTGGAGCAAAGTATTTATTTGCTGAAAAAATGCCATCGTCAAAAAATGAGAGAGTGAATTTGGAGCAAACAAAGTTAAAAACGTTATGTGCAAAGTACAATTGTACATTGATAGAACGTCTTGAGGATGGCTTAGACGTATACTAAAGAATTGAGTTCTAAAAGTTTTATACCCAAAAGTAAAACTAGGTAGCTATAAGAATTTTTTATTTTATATTTTTATCAGATTCGGAAGTAGAAGAAAAACTTTAGAAAGGTTCGAAAAATATGTTGTTTGTTGCTATGAGAAAATAATTATTTCTCAAATATATATTATTTGCAATTGATTTCCAGACTGTATTGTAATATGATATGGAATATTTTGATTCGATTCTTCATTCACGGTATTTCCACGAAATGGGAAATTGTTATGTCTGCGGAAAATATCGCGAGCAATAAGTTTGTGTATAATACCTGTGCCGTGAAACCTTATATAAATAAGTCAGCGTTTAATATCAACGCTGACACCAGACCGATTTCCCGTTCAAATACTGATTCTTGTATGAATAACATTATCAAAAATATGTCGAATAGATATCAGTACATATTCAATATAAAATATACGATTTTTATTCGTTAATCGCGCGCTTGCTCCTTTAATTTTACAGTATATCTTCAATAAGCAAAGGAAATTTTAGGAGTGATGAGATAGAAACAAGAATTTTCTTTTAAAATAATAAATATATTTGGTAGCGTAAAGTCATTAATAGTTTAATTGGCAGTGGTTATGAAAGAATCGTTCATATTTGGCAGTGCATGCGAACACATAACTGACAAATGGCTATTACTTAATTTAATTGTACGCAAATCAATAATGTCGCACTAGCTGCTATCAAGAACAGAAAAATCGACGTATGTATTATCTAAAGCTGCGAAAAATTACGCTAATATTATATTGTCAATTGATATATCTAGACATTAGTAGAACAGACCGCAAAGGTAAAATAACAGGATGAAATCAATTCTTGTCTTCATCATCATTGATTTCCTTTTTGTCAATTAACTAAATCTAAAATACTCGTTATATTAAAACACAGGTACGTAACATATATAAAGCTATGATGTTCTAAAAATTTTAGAAAAAACAATACTTATCGCATGATAATTCGTTACTTTGTATCAACTTTGAAAAACACTTATGATTACGTTTACAAACAAAAAGATCCTACTGCGACAATTTTTCACGTATTGTCCGCACCTATCACTCGCTTAAAAAGTCGCGTTTTTTTCCCTAAAAACTCGTCATTAAAAAATTTTAACGTATCAGCCATATGATATTTTTTTTTTCTAGCACGCTACCTTGATGACTCGTCACTGAACTGCAGTGATCCCCTTCTGCTCTTCTTCCGACTTCTATAACACGTTGCATATAATTATTATACTCCCCGAAGCATCCCGTGTCTCCTCTTCTCGCGTGAAGTCTCGTTAAATCAACATCTTGGCAATCTGAGCTGCTTGTCGGCGTACCGTAGTAGCAGTAGAGACAAGTGCGTGTTGCCAGTGTTTCGAGCGACGTCGAAAACCGTAACGTTGCGAATAGTCGCGTGTTTGATCGACGCTCCTTTTTCCAGCAACATCTCCGCGATCATTGGGCAGTTGTTCTCGACGGCCATGTACAACGGCGTCTTGTCCTCGTAATTAAACGCTGGATTTGGGTCAGCTCCGTAATCGAGTAAAATCTCGACCATCCTCGTCGATCTGTTTCTCACTGCTAGGTGGAGCGGCGTCAGGCTGGCGTTTGAAAAAACGTTGATGTCGGCTCCTCGTGACAGAAGGATTTTCAGAACCTCGACATTGTCGCGGTTCACAGCCGTGTGTACTAGCGTGCGGCCCGTTATTGGATGTCTCGCGTTTAAGTCCTCGTACAGTGTCAATAACTCGTTGATGATCGCTTGATCGCCGAATTCGATCGCGAAGTGGATCGATTGTAAATATGTATTTGCCATTGCTATATATTGGACACTTTGCTATTGAAACGAACACTCGAGATGTTGAAGTAGTAGTAGTAGAGATGAGGTAACAGACTAGACTGCTGACACTTAACTATCAGGATAATACAGTTTGATGTTCGTCGTTGGACAGTGGACTGTGAACTGATTTGTATGTACAATTGACACGCGAGCTAAGGCCCTACACCAAATAGAGGGAGGTCTCCTCCCACCCCCTTCAGGCTTACCGGTAAATTTTTGAAAATGTCGCTGTAGCTTATGTAGTTTTCCTATTCTTATAAAGCTAAAATATTAGCTATCTCTCGCACGCGAGTGGGATTTTTTTTTTCGATTGAGCAATAATGTATGTAGACTTGTGACATCTCATACTTACTATGAAATTGTGATACAGTTAACACGAATTTTTTTATTTTCTTTTAGAATTCATTATGAGGATGGCAGTACAATCGATAGACAGAATAGCTTCGCAGTCACCTCTCCAATAAGCACTGGTACGTAAAAAACATAATTATTCGATATCTTTATTGTATAATTAAAAAAAGCTAAAAGGAAAACAAAAAATTTAAGCAGAAAAAACTCCGGTGCAAAACTTAAAGCTTCTTACCCTCTAATCTCCTCGAGTCTTTGCATGTAAACCGTTTTTGCTAATTTACTCTAAGACGTATTCGCGAAACACCGATAAAACTCCAACTGTACAACCTCGCGGATGCCCTCAAAGCGATTAAGGTCGTGCGCTCGGCTCTCTCGGAGATAATTAAAAAAGTAACGGCACACAGCGCGGGAAAATAAAATATGAGCCGCTGCCCTTCTAGCGCAAAGCGAAGGCCGCTCGTTTCACGGGCGATAAGGGATTAGAAGGTGGAATCCAGATCGCCGGGTGATATGTAAATGAAAATCGAGATTCCCGTGCCCGCGTGCAAATCCGAGCGTTCCGCGATTCTCTGGTGCTTCTTATTGAAGCGGGCGCGAGGGTACGAGAGAGAAAAAAAATTCAAATGCAGAATTGAAGAATAATCTTTTTTTATTTCGTAAGTACAATATATACGTAGTAGCCTTCGAAGCACCTGTGCACACACATTCGACGCATTTACATTATACGTGGACTACGTAGGTTTAATGCGAAGGAACTGAACGATTACGCTGATGAAGAATTCGCGACGATGAGCTCTTTCGCTTAGGGAAATCGTCGCGATTATACTTCGAGTCTTTCTTGAAAATTGATAATCGCTCTTTTTATATGCGCGGATTAGCTTGGCGATTCGTTAGTAAACGCTTAAATTACAACGCTGTCGTCTCGACTAAGTATCTTGTTCGTTATTTATATATTCGTTAGTAGATATACATATCTGAGCGATAACGTGTCATTTAACTCGTGATAGTGTATTTACAGCTGGTCTGTGATCAACAGCAAAAAAAAAAAAAAAAAAAAAATACTCGGGAAAGCTCGATAGTTATATACGCCTTACATTTAATCTATATAGCATATACCTACATTCTAAAAACAGAACACTCGTTTGTATAATATAATCTACAGTATACACAATAATTTAAACAAACTGTCGTACCGACGATCCGGTACACAATCGTTCCGATCACTCGAATTTCCCTCTAAATTTTGAAAACCCAGAAAATCTAGCAAAACAACGAATGATCGCGCAATGGCAGTGTATAATATGTACACACCGAAAGACGTCGTCGTAATTCAATCGAATCCACCTTACATACGCTCTCTCTCTCTCTCTCTCTCCGACCGTCTGAATATAAAAATCACCGCACACACACACACACAGCCAGCAGCAACCCCTCGAAAATCCATTTCACTCGCGCAGCATCGGCGACGGCACGTAGTCCCTTGGCTCATCGGTAGTCACCGCACAGCTCGCAATCGTTACGCCGAATATTACCGGCATGGCTTCTCCCTCCCTTTGGAATATCGAACTTTGACCGGACGGCGCAGCAGCAGTCCGGCAAATCGGTCGTTAAGAAGTTTCTCTCCGAGAGCGAATCTAACGAGGCGCGAGAGTTGTAATCGATGCGCGAATATATCAGGGATGCAGCTGAGATGCGTGCGTATAGATATATATATATATATATATATATATATAACGAATCAGATCAGTCGGTCATTGTAGGTCGCGTGACGAAAGACCTCGGCGACAGCGGTTGCTTCGCTCGGGGAGTTGAGGTTCGACTTGCTCCGGTGACGACGACGCGGTGGGGTTGGTACGATAAGCGGCTCGTCGATCGATTCCTCGATCAGGCTGATGCGGTGAAGACGACTCGGCTTCTCCGGGGGCTCGTCCGTCGACAGGCTGAATTCTGCGAGTAACTCTGTAAAGGTAATTGATGATAATCGTTTATTCGTTTAAAGAAAACAGTCGAAATATTTTGAAAGCCCCGAGAGATAGAGAGATCGAGGGAACAAGAAAGCCGCAGTGTCTAACCGTGCTCGTCGCTCTTCAAGTCGTTGAAGGGATTCGTCCTGTCGACTCGCTGGAAATCGATTAACCGGCTCTTCGCCGGCTGGCGCTCTTCCTCCCTCGCCTGCTGCTGCTGCTGCTGCTGCTGCTGCATCTTTGTCGCTGGCTGTGGTGACACTTTGCGAAGGTCGGCTTCGACCTCCTCGAGCGGTCGATTCCGCTTCACGGGGACGATTTGTGGCTCGGGGGACTTGTCCGAAGATTTGTCCTCCTCCTCCTCCTCCTCCTCCTCGTCGTCGACGAGTAGCAGCCGGTGCTGCTGGCCGGATTCTTCGGAGGCGCGGCGCTCCTCCTCGTCTTTCCTCTCGAGCATGTCGCTGAGCGCGGCCTCGAGCTCCATCAAACTTGGCGTCATCGACGTCAAATTGTCGCTGGATTCTACTGCTGTCTCCAGACCATTGGATGCTGCTGCTACTACTGCTGAGGCTGCAGTCGAGTCTACGCTGCCGTCGGGATTTTGCTGCTGGCTTTTTATCGGGTATGAGGGATTGGAGGAGGATGACTCTTTGCTGGCTTGAACGTCCGATGACGACTGCGGAGAAAACTTGTTGAATTTCGCTCGAGCTTGCGGCGCGTTCGTTTTCTTTTTTTCTACTTCGATCGTCATCTTTTTTTTTTTTTTACTGCGGATGGGCGTGAAATTCTCTCGCCTTTTCAATGGTTTGAAGGAATTTCAACTCAATTGTACAGCACGTTAATTATATAATCAGACTGATTCCCGGCTTACAGAACCCGCGGATTGCGTAGCTCGAATTAATTACCCGACACTCGAATCAAGACAAGAAATATATAACAATAAACTTCCATACCGCTTTACTCTTGGATTCGGGACTCGGCGGCGGCGTCCTAAAGTTCTCGCTCTCATTAGCACTGGTCTGCCTGGTCAGCTCGTTGCTCGCGTCCTTGGCCGACTTTTCCACGTCGAAACTCTCCTGCCCCTCTATCACCTCCTCTTCCTCCTCGTCATCGTCGTCATCCACGAGCATCTCACGTGGAAGCGACTCCTCGGAGATGGTTCGCTGGACCGCAGCAGCCACGACGGAGTCATTCGATATCCCGAGATCCTCGAAATCGCACGACTCCACAGTGGCATCTGCAACAATCGCTGATGGTTAGAAGAGCCCCGCGCAGCTGTCACGTTCCGCGCAAATTGCTCGAATCTGTTCTATACTCGTGGTTTCGCCTCGTTTCCTTCGGCTCGATCGGGCTCTTCGGATTGCTTCTCGTTGTGCTGTATATATCGCTCGATTCGGGCAAAGCGAGGGATGTATTTAGATTGCGAAGGCTTTTGGTATAGTACTTCGGAGGCTGAATTGAATTTGTCGGGGAAAATCGCAATATGTTGAATTTCGATTAATTTGTTGACTCTATACGCGCGGCGAGGTTATAATTTCGATTGAAATTACGATTGTAGGTATAGTAATGGTCTTTATTCTATCTCCAATACTCGCCGATTGCTCGATAGACGAATTTTATAAGTATAATTCGAAGCGGAATCGAAGAACTTGAATACTTGAATTTTATTTAATTCCGAAAGGTATAGGTATAACAACAAACCTCTGAGAATACCGGAGGACATCTCATCACGCTCAAGCTCTTGGCCACTAGCGCTCGATCCGTTGGACAGCAGATGGCTGCTGCTCCTCGACTCATAACCCGCGTCCTCGTTGTTCCTCGTCGGTGCTTCGGCCGCTGGCCGATCGACCTCGTGATGCGCCTCGGCCACCGGCTGCACAGACGAATCCCGCGATGCGCTCGACCTGAAACGAGACAATGGATTTTCCGTATACTCGCGCGTTCTTTTTTGCCCGAGAGTTATCTGATGCAAGTTGCTTTTACGCAACAATAAAATAACTCACGCGTTCTGAAGGAAACTGTGCGAAGCGTCATCTATATTTTGCCACGCTCTCGACGGTCCAGCCTTCGGAGCTCCGTCCTCGTGGTCGTCGTCCGCCTCTCGAATCACAGAATCTGACTCCTTGACTGGCGTCGAAGTTTTGACGTCGGTTTCGAATCTGAGCGAGCAGTCTGGCGAGGAAGCAACTCCGGTAACTCCAGTTCCGTCCTCCTCGGCGAGGCTGCTCGACGAAGTGTCGATCTTACGAATCGAGTTATTCTCCTCGATCCGTCGCGAGAAGAACATTCTCTCGGGGGTCTGCAACACGTGTGCGTGTGTATGTGGGTGTGAGTTCGTACAAGTGTATATATAGAGTATGTACGCATAGAGACGGAGAGATTTGGTAGGCAGGAATTTTTCGTCGCTGCGGGGAAAACTTTGTAAATCCTCGAGCGAGCGAGATTCTATTACTGCTCAGCGCGGAGAGAGGAGTTTTTAGGAGTTTTTAGGATCCGGAAGGAAATACATATACATTCTGGCTAGCCGAGCGCGTGAAGGCTTCGGTGATTCGCGTCAATCGCGTCAAATGGTCTGGATATATACCCGCGCGTCTGCGTTTCTTTTTATGTACATTTTCTTCTCTGTCGCCGAGAATTAAATTGTATTTGGTGAACATTACTGCGTATATGTATACGTTCTTTTTTTTCAAATCACATTTTCGACGCAGCAGTCGACGCCGTGTAGGCATATAGCCGGAGGGCAGGAAATACAAATCTCGCGTCGCAAAGAGAAAAATTCGCAGCGAAAAAAGGGCCGACAAGCGGAAAATAAGCTCGCCGCGCTATAATATAAATACCTGAGGCGCGCCGAGCGAGGCATCCCTCGGCAAGGAGGCTGTTTTCACGTGTCTCGGAGGTCTCCTGGTTGCCGCTGCTGCTTCATCCTCGACGACGATTCCGCCGTTCATTTCCTCCTCGACCAGCAGCTCCGCGACGTTAGGTAAACTAGTTGTGCTGTGGTTCTTTGGTCTCGTCGTGGATTTGAGGTTCGGGAGGTGGGCGCTCGAGATCTCCTCGAGAGAACTCTTCTGCAGGATTCGTTCGATCTGTCGACGATGGTTATATCGATATTATTATATGTTTGTGTCAACGATTCATTTCGATTTATGTTTGAAGCTTATCACAAACATACGAATTAAATTAACTCGCTTTGACGGAGTAACATTCACTCTGACGTTATTTAGCATAAATTAGTTCTGTATAATGCGACGACTGTTTTCTTTGATCAATCGCAAATTAACTCTGTGACACGTTCTGCGAAAATGTAGCATAGTAAGTAGTAGGGGCAAGACTGATACTGCGCCAGGTTGCTCCCGCGCCACCAAATACCAACGGATGGTAACTCATATTAGTAGGTCCCTGTTTTACCGGCAGAGCATTGCATCGGGCTGCCAGCAGTGGCGCCCCCCAGTCGACGGTGGCGCCTCCATCCCCCTCCATAGCTCAGAGCGAGCATCGGTAATCTACTTTATCGACCTGAGATCGGCTAGCCCTTCTCAGAGTGAGCATCGGTAGAATCTACTTTATCGACATTGGTACCGGTACTGACACGCTCCCAACCTGTTTTATCAAACGTGATTGGTTAAAATTTCAACATGGCTGATTGGTTCAAGAGTCAGTACACTGACTGGATAACAAGCATCTGACCATCCCGAGTGCTTGCCAACCTTCTAATAATATTCATTGAC
>CM053170.1:71941899-72027704 GCA_012977825.3 Pteromalus puparum
TATCTCATGGTCTCGCTAAATTTACTTCGTTTGAAAAATTATTTAAACACATCACATAACAAATAGTTTATCTACCATTTTTTCTTAAATGCATACTAAACGTGATAGCTGTTTTCAGGGTATACTAATGGTGTTTGTTGCAAACTCATCAATCATCTCTAATATTTCATGGTCGTGAGTAATAAGAGATTTATATGATGGTACTGTCTTTTACATGATGTTAAATACGAGGTAACATATTTATTGTCGCAAACCATTGTATATAGAGATGGTAGTTTTATGCTTCTCGAAATTTGGTATTTTTTTTCCAAATGACAAATCTCAAACATGGAATATGTCAATTTTATTTTCATATTCAAGGGTGTTTTCATATTTTAATGTAATTACTCACTGGAGTGGCGCTAATTAGGATGATTTTCCTAGCGGCTCAACGATATAATTGATGAAATTGCCATTACGAGCATTTGTTATCACATAATTTTAACGAGTGATGCAGCTTTTCTTGTCTATAAATGCTGGTGAAGGGTAATGTAGAGCTGGGCCAGTACGCATGGATTGAATTTGTTTATATTATCTGTAATTTTCATCGATGCAGGCGGAGAGTCGGCAGCCATGAGTCAGCGTCCTGAATTCCTCATAACTTGAGTAGAGGTTCAACACATTAGATTTGAAACCATGGGTCGCTTACGATGATGGCAGATAAGATTTTTCATGATTTTTTTGTGTTAAATATTATCTCAATGCACTCTCTTCTTCAAGCAGCCTCATTATTGCTTTACAGATATTTTTTTAAATTTAGCAAATGACAAAACAGTGTCATTTTTAAGGCTTTGTGTAGACGTATTTTTTATTTCGGGGGAAAATAATTGATGGCATCTTGTCAGAATTTAAGAGCAGTCAATATGCGTTAATTTTGTAACAGCAGTCCTCACTGCGATTTTCAAAAGCGTTGTCCATTGTCAATCAACGCACACGATCAGCTGATAGTCTTCTTTATTAGGCTGTATCCACTCCACTTTTGTCCTTTAACCATAACTTCAAGTCTTGGCTTCATACATTCTACTTTTGCTATAGTCATAATATTTGTTTTTGTGCAACTGAAAGTTTGTTATTTCCTTAGAAAACTTCGAAAAAGGTCTTTATTGATTAGAATAAAGTCGGTTTTTCCACGTGTGGTATGGGGGATAATCGACGTGCAGCAGGTAGCGTAGAAAATAATAATTTCAAACCTGACTCTTCTTAAGAGCTCCAACTTGCTGTAAGACATTCATCCATAATATAGACCCATTTTCAGAAGTTGATATCTATTTGTATCAAATAAATAATAATCTTAATTTATATGAAAATAAATGTTTGATTATTATTTTTTTTCAAAAAAGGTAATAAAACATTTAATATAGAGAGCTTAATTGTAATGTGTAGAGAACAAGTTGGTAAAACAGGAACCTACATAGCAAATGATCTGGTAGCGTAAGATTCTACTTTAGCAGAGCAGTGTCGGTGTTGTGTGAGTGTGTCGGAGAGCGAGAGAGAGGAGGAGAGAGAGAGAAGAGAGAGAGAGAGAGGAGAGAAGAGATGGCTGTAGTGTCACCTGAACGTGTGAGAGAGAGAGAGCAGAGAGAGAAGAGAGCTGCTGTAGTGTCCACTCAACGTGTGAGAGAGATAATGCGCATAAACTAGCAGTTATCGGTTCGAGGGGCTGGGGAAAACTCAGAAATGTGACACTCACGGCAGGGTAGAGAATCTTAAACGGGCACCTGTCGATCCTAGCACCAATATGTTCTTAGAAATTTTTCTTATTTAAAGTAGAAAAAATTAATTGTAATTTACGACAGTAATTGTCTCAGCTTTATATTTATAAGATGCTTCCTCCTCACAAATTAACTAATAAATAATGTAATCCAATCAGTTTGCAGCAAGACAACTTTAGACAACTGAATATGCATTCGTCTGCAATTTGGTTTTAAATGGCATAATAGCTGAGAAAGGTGGGGAGGGGTAATTTCGCATAAATGTTTGAACGAATATTGCCTCCTGCAAAGAGTCTTCTGCACCGCACGCTGTTAAGGGAAATAGCAGTGCACCGAATATAAAGCTCGCAGACCGAACGTGAGTGGGAGCTATGGAAAACGCATTTAAAAGTATGCGAGAGAGGGTAGCGCGTGTGCTCAAAGAAAAATGCCGAGGATCTAGCTGTTTCAGTTCGCCACTCGCGCGCGCTGTATGAGAAACGATGCAATCGCGCTAGAGGGGACTATGGGAAACGGCATTTAAGCGTGTGGGAGAGAGGGTAGCGGAAGACAGCGTGAAAAGAGATTGAAAACGGTGCGCTTCGGATGAACTAATTCGGTCTCCAGCGGACGTTTGAGTGGGGATGATGGAAACATTTTAAAAGTATCAGGGAGAGGGTAGCTGATCTCGTGTCGACAAAAACAGCGAAGATGTGCCATGTAGAAGAGTGTAGCATTTGTATCCGGTGCAGCACCCCTGCGAGGATTGTCGGTAGCGCTCAATCTATAGCGTGCGGCTCTCACATCGCGTGTAGTGGCACGGAAAACAGAGCCTGAGCAGGGGGTCTGAAGTGGTTGGACTTTATTGGGTAATATCTGTATTTTTTTATATTATCGTTTACGGGGGAGAGGGTAGTTTTCGACAAAAATCTCAAGCTGCTCACTGCGCGGGATATAATGAGGACGTCATTTAAAAGGTAGCGGGAGCAGAGAGGATAGACTGCACGTGTTCAAAGAAAACCCGAGAATCTGAGGTTGCTGCAGCCCGCGCGGGCTGTCAGAGGACTCGACTGCAAATATATCTAGAGGTGGGGACTATGAGAAACGCATTAAACGTATGGGAAGAGAGGGTGCGAAGAAAGCGTGAAAAAGTTGAAATCGTGCGCGTTCGTCGGAAAATCGTCTCCGAACGTTTGAGTGGGGACTAATGGTAAAAACCATATTGTAAAAGCTATCAGGAGAGGGTAGCCTGATCTCGTTCGAAAGAGCGAAGATGTGCCATCGTTGAGAGTGTAGGCATTTGTATCGGTTGCAGGACGCACCTACATTGAGGATTCGTGTAGCGTCCACTATAGGCGGTTTGCGGCTTCTCGCTCGCTGTAGTTGCATTGAAAACAAGCGCTGCAGGGGGTCCGAGTGGGGCTATATGGAAACGCATTTAACGACGGGGAGAGGAGTAGTCGAAAAATCCGAAGATGCTAGCTGCTCTGCACCGCGCGGCTGTAGAGAATCGGCTTGCAACACCACAGAGTGGGGGACTAATGGGTAGATGCGTTTAAAAGTAGGAGAGTGAGGTAGTGAAAAAATCGAAGGAATCTGCTGCACCGCGCGCGTGGTGCGCTTTGAACGAAAATACGCTGCCTGCAGACGTCCGAGTGGGGGACTATGGAGAACGCATTAAAGGTTGAGAGAAAGGGTCAGGTGATATCGTCTAAGAAACATGCAAAAGAGACGTTGCAAGCGGTGAATGAATGAGCTTTGAGAAGCTTTGTAGTGGAAGGTACAAATTTTCGAGCTATATTTAAGCAGCTCCTCTGGCTCCGGGTTTGTTACAGCATTTTCGAGTGTACGGCAAGCAGTGTACCGGTGGCTGCTACAGTTAGTTGAGAAGCTTGCTGTAGCATTTGTAAGTATATTTAATTATTTTTTATTTCATCATATAAATTTCTCTTAATATCATAATAGTTTTCATAGAATAAAAATGGATTTGATTTTGATACCAGGGTATTCAAGGACACAAAGCGCCCAATTTATAATGGCGAAGGAGTTGGCCTATATGATCCCAACGAGCCAGCAGCAGTAGCTCAACAGCACGTTTCAACCACCGCACTCTTGTGGTACGATTTGCCGGAGCAATATCCATGTGCTGCCAATCTATGGCCTTAGAGTATTCTTCCACCGGGCTTAAAGTGAACGATGGTGACCTTCCATATGAGAAACGGTAGCTGGAAGTTTCTCCAGCCTTCTCGACTTTATCACCCGAACGCTGAATTGTTTGCGGGTAAAAGTGCCGCCATAAAATCGACGTGGCTTGCAGTCATATTTCCCGGATCGGTCCGTAACATAGAAGATTCGGCTGTCCATCCTTAAAGACCCAGGATTTCCGAACTCCGCTGGTGTGTACGCCATCACCTTGCCTGACTGCAGCAGAATGCGCAGCTTCAAAGACGTTTGCGCATAAACTAAGTGTCCCGCGTTGTACGGCGAGATTTTATCATTCCCACTGCAATTTCTTGAGGAATATTATTCCTCATCTGATTCTGATACACCACAACGTCAACCATTGGAAGAATATTATTATGTTGCGTAATTAATGCTCTTATAAGCTAATACTAAAAAATAGGTAATAAGCCATATATAATTGTTGTTTCATTATTTTTTCAGATGGGAGTCCACTAACGCTGCTTGGCAAAACGCTGCCACCATTCCTGCCTACGAAAAAGATAAGGATTTGGAGATCAACAAGCAAGTAATAAAATTCCAATGTAAGAAAGTTCAGACAAAATTTGGGCGCGAAGACGGTGCTGGAGTTGGATGCAAGTTTCGACGTTTTCCTACCCACTAAAGTGAACGCCCTTCCTCATGGAAAACGTTGCCGACGAGGAGAAGTTGAAGCAGGAGATAGAAACTAGAGATGTCTATCTCCAACACCTTGGTAACCAACATTATTGAATTTGTTTAATCAATTATCACCATTACTTTATAATATTAAGGATTTTTCTCATTATCAAGAGTGTTTATGCTAAATTCTTTTTTACTGTGCAAAGGGGGATTATCGCTAGCTTATTTTTTTTTCTTAATATTAAGGATTTTTATTCATCTTACATAGACAGTATTATTCAATTTATAAATCACAATATAATCACTATTGGATTCACATAAGTTTACTAACGCGGCTCTAACGCTATTTATAACTTTTAGTTTAAGATGCGTATTATTCAATTTATAAATCACAATTTAATTACTTTTAGATTCACATAAGTTTATAATGTACTCTAACGGTTCTAACGCTATTTTTATATATATAGGCGATAACTTTTAGCTTAAGACTATGTATTAACTTTAAGGATTTTTGATATGATATAATATACAAAAAATGTATTTACTAGAAAATTAACAACAATGGATTGATGGATGAGTATAGAGTTTTTGTAGTCGATAAATAATGGCATACATTTATACTTTGTTTAGCTGCGTACTTATAATGGCCATTGTAATAGCTCACATCAGTCGTATAGGTTAAGTACTATATATATGTATACGCACGTATTTCACATTTCCTTAGACAGATTGGAGTTGTATGTGTATGTGAAGAATTTATTTTAAGTTTTTTTTTCATACGTATGTTTTAGTAATAAGAATATATATTCATGCGATTTAGTTATAAGAATATAATAAAAGTTTTTATATATGTTTTAGTTTATAATACAATATGTATACTCATATAATAAATAAGGATTTTAATAAATAAACAAAAAAATATATAATGAATAATGGATTTCTATTTTGTAGTTATTCCTAGTAGCATCAATACTGATAAGAATTCGTGTATGTCAATGAATATTATTAGAAGGTTGGCAAGCACTCGGGATGGTCAGATGCTTGTTATCCAGTCAGTGTACTGACTCTTGAACCAATCAGCCATGTTGAAATTTTAACCAATCACGTTTGATAAAACAGGTTGGGAGCGTGTCAGTACCGGTACCAATGTCGATAAAGTAGATTCTACCGATGCTCACTCTGAGAAGGGCTAGCCGATCTCAGGTCGATAAAGTAGATTACCGATGCTCGCTCTGAGCTATGGAGGGGGATGGAGGCGCCACCGTCGACTGGGGGGCGCCACTGCTGGCAGCCCGATGCAATGCTCTGCCGGTAAAACAGGGACCTACTAATATGAGTTACCATCCGTTGGTATTTGGTGGCGCGGGAGCAACCTGGCGCAGTATCAGTCTTGCCCCTACTACTATAGTATATAAATAGAATGCCGATAATCCCGTGAATTTTCCCTTTGTCACGCTCATCAACGCATTTATCAATTACGTACGAATCAACCAGGCTCAAATCAACGAACAAAATCCGACGAACAAAACGCAATTACTCGAAATCATAAATGGCACTCACCGCCACAAACTCATCCTCGGAGTCAGCAGACGGACCTTCGACCTCATCAGTGCTCCTGTCGTCTTGTCTAGACGACATCTCGCCTGAGGACAACGGCCTAAGTCGTGAATAGTGCGGCTCAGGCTCGGATTCGTCGTCGCCAGAGCCGGGCTTCGGTGGCAAGGGTCGTCTCTCTCGGCGCCTACGTCGACGCGGTGGTGGCACAGGTGCCCCGCCCGCCGTCGTCGGGATGCTCTGATGCGGACTGCGGCGACCTGTGTGTTTTTCAAATCTCGTATGTATTACATTGCTTTATTGCATATTTATAGCCGATGGGGGGGGGGGTCATTTAGAAGGTATATACGGTCGCAGAAACGCTCGAAGTTATATATAACAATTTTCGTGCGTAAAACTGTCATCGCAAAGCAAATGTGTGTGCATCGGTTCAAAGCTGCGAAACAACACGAGTTGCAACGATATCTCATATTTGCGCGATTGCGACGATCTCTCCTCAAACAAGACATCAAACAAGCTGCGATTGAGGTCGGCGCGGAAAAAGAAGTAGAGAAAAGTATACTATACCATTGGACTTTGTCAGATTGCTGGACCGCTGCTGGTTGGCGCTGGTGGATACGACACTGGCCCTGGGCGTGCAGGGCACCTCAAGATTAACGTCCACCCATTCGCTCGGGTGGAAAGGCCTGTCCACTGAATCGATGCTCTGGCCTCTGAGTAGCGCGGCCCGCGGCGGCGAACCCGCGTACCCGATCTCCGAGCTGTCCGAACAGAAACAACGCCTCGCTATCATTCATTATATCCCTATAGGTATATACACTCACATCTCACATCACACCGTATCCAACGCCCTCGGCTTGATGTAATAACCAGAAGAAAAAAAAATGTTTCGTGGGAGGCGCGGCGTGATTTTCTCTTTTTTTTCGGACCTCTATATGAATCATTGTTCGATTTCGCGCGGGGGTGACCTACTGCGCTATAGCGGGGGCATCAAATCGTTTTCGGATATATATATGAGTCGAGCATTGATTTTATGGATTCAACATTACACGCCGCGGCTGTAATATGAAATTTTCTCGGAATTCGAAACAATATATCGATAATTAAAACGCGCTATACCGCGCAATACTCGAATTATATACCCGGCGCGCGTGTATACGCGGAACAGCGATTGCCAATCGATTCTGACCCAATTAAACCTGCGTGTTTTCGTTACGAAAACGCAATAACAGCAGCAGCACTCGAAGCCCTCCCTCGAGAGAGGGAGGCACAACGCCAAAGAAAAAAGAAAAATCGATTGGCCCATGATTCATATATACGTCCAAGTTCAGAGATTCGCCCAGGCTTATCGGGTCGTTTCGCTGTAATATATATATATGTATACGCACGTACTCGAAAACCTCGACTGTACAACATGCAACGGCAGCGCACGGCGTAATTAGCGGCGCCGTTAAACGCCGCCGGACCTAATAGCGCCGCCGCCGTTCGCTGCTCTCGGCTAATGCGAAAATAAACAGGTTTGTCTTCGCTCCTAATTACACTCGGCGCGTAATTATTACTATCGGCTTCGAGGATCGATCCGCTCGGCTGTTATATAGCTATATACCTGTGCAGTTTGTTTCTAACGCGTTAATTCGTCGTCGGCGGCAGCGGCGGCGGCGGTGGAGAGAGAGAATGGAGGCAAAGAGCATTAATAAACGGGCCGAATAACGGAGGCTGTGTCTCGATGCTCGACTTGCATCAGAGACGTTTCGCTAGATTGCCAGCGTTTAATGTAGTGATGATCCATAACAAATTCGAAAGTTGTGTACAACTCTCTTATAAAAAAAAAAGAGACCCAAGTAAACCGAATGATTTATCCGAACAACATATACGCACACGAAAAAGGCATTACACGCGCGGAATAGAAATGAAATTTCAGCGCAGCGGTCATCGGATCAACCGAAACGTCCTCTCTCGCATCCGAAAATGGGAGCCGACAGGGTCTCAAGCATCGCATGTGGGACGATGTATCCCACGCACAGGACTATACGCCAATGCTACCGAGAAGATTTCTGATCTCGGCGAGAGGAGACGCGTCGATTATGCTAATATCGCGACACGAGCTGCTGCTGCTGCTGCTCGAGGTGTTTTATTTATAGAGCGTTTACTTTCGAGGAGGCTCTCGTAATGGCGATGAAAGTTTGGGAGTTCGCTGACACGAGCCTTTGTTCGTTGAGTCATCGGCGATTTACGTTTTTTTCTTTCGAACTCTCGAATGTTTTCCTTTTAAGTACCTATGTACTACTGTAGACCGAGCAAAGTTTCTTTTTAGTTGTTATTCACGTCGAATCTTTAAAAATTGAAAAACAGTGGCAAAGCACGGTATTAATCAAGAGCAACAAGTATTTTAAAATATATTATTATACTTTGACTCTTCGCGGAGTGCAAGAAAAAACGCCGATGAATTATTCATTCCTGGCGCCGCGCGAAAAAAACAACTTGCTTCGCCGAACTTTTCCAAAGTTAGTCGCTCGCGTTCGCGCGAGCGGTGAGCAACTTTTGATGCCTATTATACGATGTGAAAAACTTGGCATTTTCTTTTTCTAACCTTACGAAAAATCGATCGAATTAAGAATCGATTCTATATCGATTCTATACAATCGGTACAGCTATATACACTCAGCTTTCCCGCGAACGACGTTAAGCAACTGCATTCCTCGCGATTTTCCCCTCATTTCCCGAGGCTATACCCGCAAACTAGGCATGTCCATCCCGGTGTGTAAGACCCGACTCGGATGAGAAAAAAAGCAGTAGCGAAATGTGGGTCGGAAAAATTCTCGCTCGCGTGGACACACATACAAAGACGCGTGCGCGTTACCGGACCTTCGGTATTTCCTCTTGTTCTATAGTGGCTCGTATATCTTCTCGCTGCCGTCGAAGATTTAGGTGCCACGATCCTGTCGAGCTGTTTGCGTGAATTGCTAATTTTAAAGTTTGTCGCGCGTCGACCTACTTTTTTCACTCCATATTTATCTGCGTATTTATCTGTAATTATACTAATAATTAAAACATCGGATTTTATAATACGAAATGCATTTCCTTTTTTCTCAATTAGCCGGAACTGAAAACCCAAATCATCTCGTCGTTAATATTTTAATTAACGCGAGCACGCAGCTTGGAATAAAGTCGAATGACAGAACACGCTCGTTCGCTGAAGGAAAATTCTCGAAACACACATACATATACATATAAAACTCATCGCGGTTCAAAAGAAGTCTATAGAGTGTATACTCTGCGTCGCATATAAAAGCGCGGCGAAAATACGGCGCGCATTTCGCTGCCGCACGTACGAATTTCTCATTCGGAATATAATGCACGCTCTCAAGATACATATATATATACGCGCGTTTGTGTATAAATTTAAAGTAGCTATCCTCTCCCAAGCGTATCTCTCTCTCTCTCTCTCTCTCTCTCTCTCTCTCTCTCTCTCTCTCTCTCTCTCTCTCGCTCTCTGCCTCCGTATGCGCGTCTAATATACATATAGATATAGATATACGCACCTCGTGACCCTCTGGGTAGCGCCGCCGAGGACCGAGCCGTCCTCCTTCAGGCCTGGATAGATCTGCAAGAATACGAATAAATGCATTATTGAAGAAGAAGAAGATATCGGGAGTCGGCTAGGGCCGAGCATTGAATTGGATGTATTCTGGCCGCGTGAAAGCGCTATTATTGCTGCCATCATTGTTATTATTATCGTTATTGTCGAATGATTGGCAAAGCGGCGTACAATCGGGTGGAATTTTTTTTTTTTTTTTTCTGTCACTCTGATAATTAATTTCGTATTGTGCGGGTGACGAGAAAAGTGCGCGCATAATTATAATGTGTTAATTGAGAAACGAAATTATGCGTATAAACACAGGTTATGATTGTCACGCTTATTTTCTCGATCGCGCGTGTATTAATTAAAGTATAATATTCACGCCCGCGCATAATTTGCAGCCTCGTTAGAATATACACACATTGTGCAAATTTATCAATCGATGAGCTGCATGTGAGGAACAAAAAAAAATGATCGTATAACAGAAAGTAATCCGATAATCGAAGCTGCATCGATATCCCCATTGGTTAACACGTACGAAGGCTGCATCAGAGCAATATCGATCGTTCACGAGAGTAGCTGTATATATAATAAGAGAGTCGAGTTAGCTATCGTCGACGCGGGCGTTAATTCGCCACAGCGTTAAACTCGTATAGTCTGCAACAGTAGCACTTCTTTTAAAGCTGCGGGAGTAGGGCTATAACGAGGGCAGCGAGAACCCCGAGAACGAGGTAACTGTATTTATCAGCTCGAATAATCGCTCAAGAGTCTCTCGAAAATTGCTTCGCCTTATTCGAGTGCATCGAGTCAGACTTGACGCTCTTTTATTGCCCTCAAGATGCCCCACGCTGCTCTCTATATATACTGCATCGCTCGGTTAGTGCAATATACTTCTATACACGTTCTCGGGGGAGTGCAGAGCTCGGTGCAGAGAAGGGGGGCTGCAGGAATTCGATATTTTTTTGTTTCTTTTCCGGTGCAGGAATTGCGTTTGATTCGACGATTGATATTGACTTGGAAAATCATACTGGGTTTCAGCCCTTGTTCATCAATAACATTCGAAAGCCTCTCGTATATTAAAGCCCATTCCGAACGAGCCTCAAATATTTATAGAACAGCTCGAAAATCCATGCAGGCAACCTTAACTGTACACATAACACTCCTCTTACCCGCTGCAGCATTCGTACAGCAGTCATCAATTACGCTAGCTAAACGTTCCAGGCGCTCACTCAGCAATAGTGCATTAGCCCGCGCTCACTGGTATAGAGTATACACACAACAAAAGGCCTCTATCCACATCGATACTCTCTCCCTCTTCCATCAGACACGAAGATACGAGAGAGGCCCATTAAATCGCGGACCATATTCGGCTCGACTCTCTCAATCTTTCTCGCGCCAAACTGGGGCTTTCCCTAAGTCCTGCACGTAAACTCTTGCGTCATCGGCGTCGAATAATTACCCGAGAGCCGTATAGCCGTATATTTCATCTTTTTCACGGCCCGACGCTGACCTCGCGCGCATGTGTTTTACGCTCCTTTTTGCCGTCGCACTTGTCGCTTGACTTTTGGGTCGCACCGCCGAGGTGTGTATGGTTGTTACGAAAATTCTCTGATTGTCTCATTGCAGCTAAGACGTAACGAACATTGTGTTTTCTAGGCGAGGTTTCCTCCTTTTTTTCATGGATAACCGCGACCTCATAAATTTCCTTTTCCTCGGCGCCTCTTTCCGAGAAAACGCTAGATTTAGCGAAGCATAAGTCACAACCGTGATGTTCCCACACCAACAAAAACACGGAGGCGCGCGATTATTTTTTCCCCGAAAAATATCGAAAATCAACATTTCCTCCCAGATCGATCCGCTGCATAGAGCGCAAAAAAAAAAGGAAAATACACTCGCCCGGCTTTCATCGCAGACACCAGCGAGAGGCAACAATAGCCGCGGTCATCCCTCCCACACACGGAACCTATATAGATATATAGCCAAAACGCAGCTGCCCACGGAGCACAGCTAGCGCAGCCCGGAGGGGCTACTACGGTTCGGTCGGGAAATCCACTTTGCGCCGCGCGTTTTCAATGGATGTGCATATGCATTACACGCGCAGCTATATATATGTGTATGCGCGTAGCGGCAATTTCTCTATACATATGTCGTATCAGCGTAGCTTGGCGCGCACGGTTTACATTGCAAATTCGTCCTGAAACTCGGAGGCGCTGCACGACGCGACGTGGCAAGCTCGGAGGTTATTTGTCGATTAAATTAGAGCGACGCGTTACTATCACCTGCTGGACAGCGTTAACTCGTTGAATGCATACATATATATATATATATATATATATAGAGAGAGAGAGAGAGAGAGAGAGAGAGAGAGAGAGAGAGAGAGAGAGAGAGAGAGAGAGAGGATGATGATGCGCGCAGTCTTCGTTATTTGCGAGAGGAGATCGATTTCTGCCGAGGTTCTTTTTTTTATCATCACACATGCGCATCAGTAGTGTGTGCGTGGGTGAGGTGTGTTTGCAGTTGTTAGAGCGAGGCTGTTAGCGCCGATTGGGATTGAGTGCTGAAACGGAGACAAGGTCGGTCGATGCGATGCTTGATTTCGTTTGGATATATATCCTTCGACGAGGATCGACGTCTCTTATTGCATTAAATCTTTTGCAAAAAAATTGATACTATTAAATAAATCGCGCTAAAAGATAACGCCCTGAAACTATCGTTTGCATATATATAACGATCGAAATAGAATGGTTTACTCGAACTCTGGACGAGCTGTCGTAAAACTTACAGCGTGAAGAAACAAATTTCCGCGATTTCTGCCAGCCGCGCGCGCTAGAGATAAAGATAGTATATATACAGTTTGTGGCATAAAGTCACAGAAAGAGAGACGCCGCTTTGGCAACGCCGAGAGAATCCGCGATCCGCTTTTGGCGCCTACCGCCTGGCAATTATTGTATTTCTGCCCAACCGCCGATTAAGATAAGAGTCCTTCCGTCCTGCCTATATACCTTATATACTTTTTGCTTGGCGCACGCGAGGGACTCTCGCTTTTTATTTCGATAAAATTTAAAAACTTTCGTGTAATTACAGCCCGGTTGTCGGACTGAATTAAGCGTTGGCTCCGAAAGCGAGCTAATGCTGCTCTTTTTTGTTCTTTAAGCGCGCGCACATTAACTTTACATATTTTCGCGCGCAAGATAAACGCGTTCGAAAAATATCGCCGCATCGTTTTATACTATACAGTCGAAGAAGGGGGGGGGGGGGGTTAATGTGCCAGTCCATTACGTTTAGCACAGAGTGGTAGTCTCTCAATTTTGAGAGAGGCCCCAGCTAATGAATCGGTCGAAACTATTAACTGCCGCGCGGATTAGCCGACCACGGCGTATTAGGATGGAATTAATAGTCGCGGCGCCGCCGCTGCAGCGGAAATTTATTTACGATCGCCGCTAATACGTTATGCACACGCCGTATATATACGTTTATATAGCTCGTGAGTCAATGCAACGGCCGGCGGGAAATTAAAAAAGGGACGACGCGGGCTTTTACGAGCTCTGGTCTCTCTGTAAACACGAGAGTTGAGAGAGAGAGAGAGAGAGAGTGAGTGAGACGTGTAAACTGTTTCGCTATATGTGTGCTCTTTTGTTATCTTCTTCTTCGTCTTCTTTCGCTTATTCATTATCAAATGTTTTCCTTCGCGAAGCTCGGTGTGTGTACGATGGTGTGCGACTGATTGAACGTCGCGCGTATATGACTCGGTTTTATGGTATATACACTCGTGCACGTGTTCTGGATTGAATTATTTAACGCGCGGTGTCGATCTCGATTTCGATAGCAGAATTTTTTTTAAATTAACGCATATAGTGCATAAATTCAACGAAAAAAAATACAGGCCAAAAATAAAAGAAAACAATTTTCCGGCAGGCAGCGACGGACGGCCATATAATCCAAGCACAGCTCTCTCGACGCCGGCATTTACGATTTTCACTGCAGTGTGACGCTCGAATTTACATGGCTCTCGAGAGTAAAGTGATTCATAATAGTAGCCGTCTCGCAGTGTATACGGTAAATGTGTAATTTATGGCTTCCTGGCCAAATGACCAACTGCAAAATTGAAAACATCGAATAAACAAATTGGATCGAATAATCTGCATGGACTGTACTGTGCATCGTCGCTACAGCCAGTCCGAGCAGTTCGTCCTTGCGGTTATGCAATCGCGAGTTGTACCTATATATTGCTCGAGTGCATCCTTGAGAGCGCGAGGAGTTTGCGGATTGAAGACGCTGAGGTGGTCGGGAAGGTTTTTGGTTTTATTAGTTTCTCGTTTATGCGCTATACTGATGCTGTGGGCGTAAAGCTTCATGGGAACTAATTTGCATACAACTGAAAAATTGAGCGCCTTGAAAACGCGAATCATATAATTTTACACCGCGCGCGTTTGCGTCAAATTGTATATGTTTATTAGACAATCGAGCTGCGCACGATAGCAGTTTTTATTATACTGCGTCAAAAAAATTCCAATTTGCACGTAATACCCCTTATATACCTATATGTACACTCGAACGAAATTCAACGAATCATTATCGCCATCCCGGCAATGCGACTTATTCAGGAGCATCAACGCGCACAGGTGACGCATCCACATGTCTAACTAGCTCGCGTATCGCAATCCGAGCTCGCTCTACAATCGAAGCTCACCTGCGCGGAACTCGCGCGTCATTCTCTCTCTCGCTCTTACGTATACACATACAGGTATATATACATCTCGCACATATATGTATACGAAAATTTAGCGTGACGAGCGTTACGCGCGAGATAGCGCGAGCGCATATTAGCGATGAATAAAGAGGCGCACGTGAGACGCGGCTTTTTTTTACGAGCACTGGCTGCTCTACAAACATTTTTACGACTGAATGTTGCTGCTGCTGCTTCTGCGAAGGCGTGAGTTCGTGACGCGTATAAATTTTTGCTGGCTTTAATTATAAGAAGCGCGTGAGCGCGGGCTATTGTATATACAGCATAGAACTGCTGCGCGTGTGTATACACGTATTGTTTTGGAGATTCTTAATTAAAATTACAGAGACTTTCTTTTCTTAATATACTATACTAGACTTTTGGCGCAGTGCGCTGCGCGCACTGTAGTAGAATATTAATTCATTAACTTATTAAATGAAATATAAATACTTGATTGATATTTTTAATATTTGTTTTCTATTACGGAAATATATCAAACTTTACAATATATGATTGATTCATTTCGCGCTCATGTAAATTTCAAAATTGCCGCGGTTTCGTCACCAACTACCTTTTAAAATTTTAAGGTTATGTCTCAACTCAGTTCGTGTCAACGTTCACATCATGTCACTTTTTGTAACAATGATAATATTTACAATAGAATATTATAAATACACAACTAATAATTATTGATATGTATTATAGTAATATATTACATTCTTTGTATTAGGATCAATTTTAGAAATCAAAAACAAATCAAAAAATTCAAACGATACTTTTGACGCATGCGCACTACACGAGCCAATCATATTGACGCATTCTTGGCTTCACTTCATCCGGTCATGACTTTTTTATATAGGGATATATAAAAAAATATCACACAAGAAAGACTCACCCTATGAGCACACCTGACGAACACCCGATCGAGCGGCGACTTAGAGTCCTGTGCCTTCTCGGACTTCTCCTTGCACCAAGCCTGTCCCATTTCTGCTACGCTGCGCACTTCAAAAACTGCACCGTATACTCTTCCTTCTCAAAGCGGTATATTCTTATCCTCGCGGTATATTCTCTCTTTCTCTTCTTCAAGAGCAGCCGGACGCCTCGTAGTAGGCCATCCCGCCACACTGTTTCTCTTCCGTCGCGTATATATATACCTATACACGATTGTACCTAATCGGCAGCGGTGACCTGTCCTGGAAAACGAGCGGGTATTTATCAGTTTCTGCGTATATAGCTGTGCACTGTGTGCTTGTTGCACGATAAATAGCCGCTTGATTTTCTACGCCGGTTGTCGCGCTTATAGCGGCTCGTTTTTTTTTTCTTTCTTTCTTTTTATGCTCATAATATACCGACGAGCCAACTACCGCGAATAGGGATAAAACCTCGTGTCTTACGCTCGAGTGCGTTGAGATTCGGGCAAAAAAAGCATGTTGGCCGCTCTCGATGCACCGACAGGTGCGCGTGACTGTATATACAGTTTCTATACGCTGCGAATCAAGAGTTTTATCAAAGTATCAAATTTTCGCGACGACGCTGCATAATATTAGACTTTGCGTTTCCTATTACTATATAAGCAAAAGCGGCGACGGCGCGTTAAATTCGAATTATATTTCGTTCGCTCTGAACTTTGCACATGAGAAAACCCGTTCAGCTGCGATAAATTTCCCGTCTAGATTGCACACTGCACATACGTGCACAACTAAACGGCACATTATATTCTATATACGTATGCGGGACAAAAGCACGTTATATATATATAATATACCTGGGCTAAGAGAGAGACAAAACCCGCACACACTATACACACTCAATCGTAAAATTGTCGGCGCAGCGGCGGCGGTCCTCACAAAACTCCGAAATAGGCTAGCGTCCTCGAAAATATAAAAGGCGCGAGTATAGGAGCTGAAAACGAGTTATACGTACACACACACACACACGTATGGACTCTCAAGCCTTGGATTTTACGCAACTGCACCGGCGGACGCGGGATTCACCGCCGGTTCGGCGTATGTAAGAGTCTATTACATGCGCGGGCTGAATTAGCGTGTGTTGTTGTTGTTGTTGTACCTAAAATTCCGTGATGCGACTTTTTGCGATGTGTATTATTGTATTGTTGTATACGTTATTATACTCCCGGAGAAAGTCGCGAAATTTTTTGTGACTCGCCCGCACGCAGCGCGTTTTATGGGAGGAAAGACAGCTCGTGCGTCAGAGGATGGATATTTGGACGCATTGACGAGAGAAAGTTTTATTTAAATCACACGCGTGTGTATACGAGAAAAAGATCTTTTTTCGAGACACGTGAGGGTCAGCTCGCGCTCTACAGTTTGTGCCCGATTAGGCGTTTTACATATATAAGGTACCAGTGAAAACGCACTTATATCTCTCACGCCTACATAGATATTGTGTAATATACATACGGAAAACAGACGTCGATTTATATACTTCATAATACACTTGAACCAAAAAACCACAAACACACAGACCCGACCGCACGACAACGCTGCAGAAGCATAGAAACTCTATAGTATCCCATCAGGCTAACGGCCACAACGTTCACTGCAATATACGTTATATACGAGCCGACGCCGATGATAACGATCTTAGCGTCTCTCTCGAAAATCGCGATGATCCACACTTAAGGTCAATGCTAGACTGCACGAATCGGCGATCGAACGCGCGTGCGCGCAACGCTGCCTCACCTCCGGATTCCAGAATCGGCCGATGCACCACGCTTATACGAGAGCACCTACAGCTATACGTATTATACACACACTAATAGCTACCTAGGTGACCGTGTCGCGCTAGTAAAAAAGCGCACAGTCTCTCTCTCTCTCTCTCTCTCTCTCTCGCTCGATCGAGTCAGAGCAGCGACTGAGGCTTTCTAACCGCGAGTACAGACTCCATGCATCAAACCGGCTCCTTTCTTCCCCCCTACTCCCAGCCGATCTCAACCTCCTACTCGCGACTGCCGCCGCCACTGCTGCCGCTGCTTCCTCGTTCTTCTCTTTCTCTCTATATCGAGTTTACGTATATGTGTGTGTTGTACGGGACTGAGGATGATTCTATGCGCGCAGCTGTGTGGTTTGGAAAAAATTAATGAATGGAGCGAGGATCGAAACAATCTGGGCTTTTTTCTATATATACGGTCGGTATAACGAGCCGGAGATGCCGGTATACCAACGGTACATACCGATTTTTTATTCTTTCGGCCGATGCTGATGCTGGTGTATACAGTATAATATGATACCTATACACGCGGTGTTACGATATCGCAATGGAGATAAGCCGTTTTTACGACATTTTGAATCGGTTATACAATGTACAATACACACCTGTCGATAAGTGCGCACAATGGTTGTATATACAGGCTTTTTCCATCGGCAGCAGCAGAACACTGCTCGATTTGAATATACGTATATATACGCGACTTCAAATTCATTACGGAGCGTGACAAATCGCTATTATACTCTATACGATGCGTATTAACGAGCGTGAGGCTACAGGTTTTCGACTTATAGGTGTATAATAATATTATAACATCTGTGTTTGCAATTGTATACAGAATAATTCGCTTGATACCTATATATCTGTTTGCACACGAATTATCAGATCGGTGTACACACCGCATAACTTATCCATACATTCATCATCGCATCAGCCGAGAAATCGGCGTACACCTGTCGCCGCGCGCGCAATGATTTTCGTCTGCCGTTTCCGCATTATGCAACGACGAGAATAGAGCGACAAATGATTCTACCTCGAGAGTTTCTCATTTGCAGCTATATGGTTCTCTCTGTTCTCTGTAATCTGCGCACGTGCAAGCGATGTAACCGTGTTTTAGGCCGATTGATTGATTGATTTCCGCGATTTTGGCGCACGTCGACGGCGTATTATAAAGATACGTGATCGGTTTGCCGAGTTGAGTTTGTAGCTAGCGTATAGCAAGGAAACTATTTTTTAAATTAATTTCAACAGCATGATATGATAGCGTACATTGAATTAGAAATATCTTGATCTCGCAAAACTGTGAAATGATAAATAGTGAACTGCAGACTTCCTCTTTGTAACAGGTCGTGCGCAACCGTAGCCAAAAACTCAGTCACTATAGTGTAAAAAAAATTACTCCAGATTTCTTCTCTATACTCGAGATTTCAACATTGTACTCATTGCCGTAATAACACAAATTTTTTTCAACACAACAGTCGCAATAATCGCTCGTATAATCGCATTAAACTATGTACAGTACAAAAAAAAATAACATCCCAGAACAATTTACATTCTTCACACCACGACTGACAGAAGCATTCGATAAGCCCATAAAGCGCATCAACTATAACGCAGCGCATCTCGTAACGCGACTGACAAAAAAAAAACCTATAGGTATTATACATACTGCTTTTTTACGAAAAAGCAAAGCACATCGACAAAAAAGCAAAGTATGTACAAAATTCCTGCGTCGAGCGGAAGGCTGCCACTGACAAGAAACTCGCGCTGCAGCGCGACTGTAAAAGAATATACAAACGCGACGCCGGAGAGAAATCGCGCGCGCTTCAAGGTTTCGCTTCTCTCCTTACGTCAGCGAGAGCCGCAACGTGATATTCTCTCCGTATAGTACGGGTATATCTCGCTATTGGAGTGGATGTTTGCATCCTCGCGATATTGTCCCCCTAACTCACTTCCCACGACGCGGACTGATGCCATTGTTTTAGAGGAGTATAAGCTAGGAGATGGCACGTGTTTGTATGTATGTATGTATGTATATAGCGCGATATTGTCGTGCGCGGGTGTGATGTCGGGTTCGATGAGAAAGTGATTTTTCGCGGAGCTCGCTAATTGGAGGGAAAGGATTTTGAATGGCGAAGGTGGAGCGCTGATATCGAGCTTTATTGGATCATTGATCGTTGATGTGTATGAGCGAGAATCGACTTTTCAAAGATCGCTTTGTCAATTGTTTAATTGTTAAAAGGTTCATATAGTACCACGAGTAATTTGATATGTCGCACTACATGAATACGAAATTCGTGATTCGATTGAATTCATATTATAATCAAGTGCTATAACAATGATTATAATTGCATTAATAACAGAAGTTCGTCAGAATAAATCATAAATAATTCAAAGCCAATAGAGGCCAAATATGTATCTAGGAAGACGCTCTTTTCTCTCTATCTCTCTCTCCTTTTGTGCTCACACGCCGACACAGACCCACGTAGACGATTTCGAAGGAAAAAAAATAAGAATAGCACGCACCTCTCTCGCTACACTTATTATACGTTAATCCCCTCAGATCTCAATCTAACTCGGTTGCCGCGATAATTTTAACTCGAAACCTT
This sequence comes from Pteromalus puparum, assembly GCA_012977825.3. Taxonomy (NCBI): domain Eukaryota; kingdom Metazoa; phylum Arthropoda; class Insecta; order Hymenoptera; family Pteromalidae; genus Pteromalus; species Pteromalus puparum. The sequence goes on from CM053170.1 coordinate 71,961,667, forward strand.
TCGCGCGATAGGTTCAACGTATACTATGCATCTCTTTCACTTTCTCGCGCGCGCCGTATATGAAGTTAGTGTTCCCGAGATCGGAATGATAAAGCGATGCACGCGAGCGGCGCTTGTTTGCTGATTTTTTTTTCCAGCGAAATCGTAAACGTACGAAGGAAAAACGCTCGAGGATGAGGAAGGAACTTGTAATAATGCACTATTCATAACGCCTCTGCTTCTGCTCGTACTTATATACGTGTACACCTACTTGTAATTTAGAGGAAGAGAAAACGCGACGCTCGTGTATAATGTATATACGTATACTCTTGAACTCAATTAGCCGCGGTTCTTTTTTGCGCAGATTGGTGTGCAGCGCGATTGTTTCGGCTAGTTATTTTTTCTCTTTTCATATATATATATGCGTTGGGAACGAGCGCACTGTCGTTATAATCTCGTTTGTCGACGCAGACGTGCGTGTCATTAGAATAAGTGCAATCTATACCGAGCTAAAAGGTTCTCTTCTCAGAATAACTGTATAATATGAGTTTTGAATCTGCAAGCGATCGCTGGAACCAGATCGTAAAGTCCAAAGCCGGACTAAAAATTTCCATAGAGATTCCCATCGGACGCACCGCCGGGCAATTAAAGAATATCTCGTCTCGTCGTCGACGCAAAATTTCGGAATAATAGCCGCTCGCATCCCCGACCGCTCTCCCTACCATCATTCCCTTCGAGGCTATACCTGGCTCCCTTTAAATACCGGCCCTTCGGCCGTTGATCCTCAGTCTCGCTTCGAGAACCACCGCGGAAGTAACACATTTCTTACTCGGAATAGTACATATTCTAGTTCGTCAAAATGTCAACGACGTTGCTGTTGACGTTGGTCCTGATCTCGAGTTGCTCGGGTCTCGACCTCGGCTCGCTCCTGGGTCTACCCCAGCTGCGATCGAACAAAGCGGAGGCTCCGGTTCTTCCAGAAATCGTGGAGGTCGTCCGCTGGAGGCAGCCGGTCTGCGTGCTGCCTAAAACCGATGAGGTGCTGCCGTGTTTCCTCTTCATGAACAAGCATCAGAGCCAGTACGAGCAGACCAGCGACAATGGTCAGGTAAACAGGTTTCCCGTAAAGAAGTCGCTCAACGTCAAGGAAGTGCGCACCAGCATCAGCATCGACGAGATCGAGCCGTCCAGCATCCAGCATCCTACCGAGGAGATCCGAGAGAGAGTCGTCGCGCAGTCAACGCCAGGTCTCGAGGAGGCCGTCAACATCCGACGCAAGGAGCGAAGCATCTTCAACGACGGCAGATCCAACCAGCTCGATGCCAGCAAGCCTCCCCCGATCTTCGTAACCAAAGTACTCAACTCCCCGACGACGGCGACTCTGGTTGCGCAGAACTGCTGGCCCGACATCGGCCTGCCCATGTGCGAGGACCATGTTGCGAAGTTTCCAAGTGCCTCATCCGAAAAGCTCTCGGCAGACGACTCCCCGCTGCGGCAGTCTCTTCTCGACCAGACGACGCCTCCTTTCGACATCACTAGCGATGCCGAGGAACCCTCCAATTACCAGTCGACGGAGAGCAGCCTCGCGACGTTTAAGGCCAACGCCAGCGCTCCTATCGATGAGAACACTCTGATGAAGAACGAAAAGAATGACACGAATGAGTCAGTCAAGCGCAAAAAGCGCTCGCCGAAGATTTATTTTTTGGGAGCGCCACTGCGACCGACTCCTCTCGACGAGACGCAGCCTCCTTTTGACGAGCCGAATCCTTTCGAAGATCCGGAGTTTCGTTTTGCCGTCATGAAAATGGTGCACGATCTAGTTTTCCAGAGACCTGGTATCAAAGAGTACGTGGCCAACATCACCGCTGATGCCGAGGAACAGTTCCACGACCAGCCAACGACGGAACCCTCCATCCTCAAGCTTATCCACGATTATCTTCTTCACCAACCCAAGATCAATGAGTTTGTAGCCAACATCAGTATTGCTATCGAGAAGAAGATCCACGATAACGTCGACGTGGAAATGATGAGTCCGCTCGAGCTCCTCGAGCCTCTGATGGAAGCCCACTTTATGGCAAATAACAAGGAGGTGCTGGCCAGAACGTCCGCCGTCAAGGATGTCCTCGATAAGAAGCACGAGGTTCTGCAGAGCATCGTCGAGAAGAAAGAGGCAGCGGCGCAGGACCTCGTCGACAAGAGCCACCTGGTGCTCGACAAGATCTCGAAGATGTTTGCCGGGAAGAAGACCCGCGTCCAGGGCGTCCTCGACAAGAAGCACGAGGCTGTCCAAGGCGTCATCGAGAAGAAGCAGTCCGTGGTGCAGGCTATCATCGACAAGAAAAATCAGCTGGTCGAGGCGAAGCAGGACGCCATCGCGAGCATCACCGAAAGCCTCAGCCAGAAGAAGGACTCGGTGGTGCAGGCGATCGCCGACAAGAAGGCCGTCATCAAGGGCATGGTCGAGAAGACTCAGAACGCTGTGCAGGGCCTCATCGACAAGAAAGTCGCCATAGAGATGGACCTCGCGAACCGGGGACAGAACCTGGTGCAAAACATTGCCGACAAGAAGGCGAACCTCATCCAGAGCATCGCCGAAAAGAAGCAGAGCATGATCCAGCACCTGGCCGACAAGAAGACCGACGCGATCAATGCCATCTCGGAGAAGACCCAGGAGATCATCGGCACGGTGAGCGTGATGAAGCCGCTGCTGATCAGCTCGATCCAGCAGAACCTCGGCATCGCTCCCAAGGAGACACCGCTAGAAGATTCCGAGCTGGAGACGACCACTGAGACGATCACCACCACCACCGCCACCACGGCCGAGGACGACGAGATCATCTTTCAGGAGGAGTCGACTGACGTGGAGGAGGTGCCGCTGGTCGACGAGAGATCGGCAGCTGACGGTTCCATCGCCGCCGAGAACGCCGAGAACGAGGCCGCCACTACCACCGAGAAGCTCCATGAAGTTATCCGACCGGAGGTCGCTTCTGGAAGATCGTCCAGTCTTCTGAACAACAAGCAGAAGTTCATCGGGTTCAAGTTGAACCATCTGACGAAGTTCTACAAGATACCTGGAAAACCCGGGCTCCACGTTGTCTTCCCGGCCGAGAACATCGTGAAGACCAACGTAAGTTAGCTTTCTCTGAATTAATTTTTTAAATATATTAATTAAAATTTTAAGTACAAAAACGTTGCATGCAGCTTGCTCCTAACCATTCAAACCATTAACGACGCAATTCTTTCATTACAGATCACCACTAAACCGAACTTCTTCTTGAACTTCCTCTTCAATCTTCTCCTCGATCGTCATGACCCCGCGAATAACGATAACACCGCCAGCAGCAGCAGCAGCAGCAGTACTCAAGCAGCGTCAATAGTCACTGAATCCGCTGACCCGGTTACCTCGAAGCAAGAGGCGCCGGAAATGATATCAGCTCTGCCGGACAAGATTGCCGGTACGGAGCACGATTCCATCGAGGAGGACGAGTCCGTCAGCGAGTTGCCTTTGAATTCCAGCTCAGCGCGACCGCCGTTGCAGAGCCTCTCCTTGCCAGATTTCACCGAGGAGAACGAAGAAGAGCCTGATGCCGATCAGCTGCAGGTGGTAGACGAATCCTTTGCGCCGATCTCGAAGGACCCACCGGCCGAGGCGTCTTTTGCTTCGACCAGCACCACTGAAACCGATGACGAGCCCATAGTTATCGACTACAAACCGACTACTGCGAGCCCGGAAACAATGACCATTGTCCCGAATGCCGATTCGAACGAGCGTCCGGACGTTTTGACGGATATCGCGAAACCCAATAGAAACGGGGATGGTTTTGTCATTGTTGGAGATCTACAGTTTGTCGATAACAAGGCGAATTGAACGCACGGAGTGTCCGACCATGCTTAACGAGAGACTCTACAGTGATTTTTTTTTTTTTTTTTTTTGTAATAATTGTGATAGTAATTGTACTTGCGAACGTTGATTTCACCTTACAGGATTAATATTTCTTTGTACCGGTTATAATCAGCACACTATACGCTTCTTAAGGAAATTCTGTAAGGTAAACTCGATTAATTTTACGAATATTAATTTTGTACGCCCTTTAATGACTTGTATAAGGAAATACGCGAGATAGCTTTTGATACTTCGTGAAGCGCTCTAAAAACTTAAAAAAAACAAATTATGTACAAGCAACATAAGAATGTATTTTCAAATGATAATATAATTAATTAAAAATTTATGTGAATTTTTTTACAACCTTACTCCTTGTACCGAAAACTCCTATATACCCCAAAAGCCCAATCAAGTATCTCCGAAATTTCGATGAATCAAATTTCATATAAATACTTAACCGAAAAACGGCAACTCGAAATTATCGCCTTATCAAATAAAAGTCAAGCCGGCAAATATATATCCCTCAGCCACAAATAACATCCATCACTCGGCCGCGCAATCCAACACCCGGGGGACCGTTTGCATGTATCGCGATCATAGATAAATTCGCAAACGTCAATTTTCCTCGCTTCCGCGACGATCGCGAGCCTCGCTTTTTGGTTCTCCACAAACGGCCTTTAGCACACAATGCGCGCGAATTCCCAAAGGAATATAGCCCGGCGCGCAGTTGAAATCAGCTTGTAATTACGCTCGCGCGAGTCAAACAAGGTTTCCCGCAATTTTCGGAGAATTATTCAAAGGGCTTCTATACGCCGAGTTTCGTATGGCTATACAACATACAGCTATATATACCTATTATGAAACACCAGCCGACGTGATTAAAAAATATGGCTATACATCGCGCGGACTTTTGATTTCAAACGCGCGGCTTTCAATTCAATCAATCGAATTCCCGAATATGTAGGATCGAATCGGATATTGCGAATGTTTTTCGAGAGCTTTTAGTTCGAAATCGTAATAATTTTTCATGCTTTGAATGATGAATTAAAATATTGATAAAAAAAAAAAAAAAGTCCACATTTGTGTATTAATCCCGCAAGTGATTACAAAGCATGAAAAATCCGTTATCAACCGAAAAAGTGTCAAAGATACACCGCTCGTATCTCTCTAAATGTTTACGAAAAACAATCAAGAGCAAACTCTCGAAAATCTCTCTTTCTCTCCCGCGCCTCCGGCAGTTTCCTCAGCGATAAGACAAGAAGCCTCCATCTCGTTATCGCATATCTCTCTCTTTCGCTCACTGGCGTATATGCTTTGCTCACGCATCGGCAATACAGACCCGATCGACGCATCCCGCCTGACGAACCGAGTGACCGACTGGCCGCCAGAGACGACGCGTACAGTCCAACAACTCGTTTCGTTTAAGTCTTTTAGCAGCAGCAGCAGCAGCAGCAGCAGCAGTAGTAGTGGTGTGTCTATTCAGTGCCGTCGAAGAAACTCGTCCGCTGCTTTTTCGAGGCACAGGCGTGTCGACCCCGATTGCCGAGAGAAGAAGCTTTTCTGCCGCTGCCAGATTCGCCGCCGATCGAACATGAAAGACGTTCGCAATCAGGTAAATTGGGATAGTCGTGGATTTCGGCAGAGCGACTGGCGTTCGGATTTTTCTTTCTCTATTTCGCCGACGAGCCGAGGGATTGGCCGGTATTTTGATTAAGCCGGATTGACGATGCGACTGCGATTATATATGCGATGCCGTGCGACGGAAAGAAAGTGAAAAGTGCGTTAATTATTCGCATTATGTGATCGATGAGGCGCAAGCGAGCGCTAATTGTTGCTAAACCGACACTGCGCGAACGCGATGATGTGCGTATAACTGAAATTATAATTAAACGCCCGGGTTAATTGATCGGAGTGTATGATCAAAACTTTCTAGAAACATTGTCGCAAAGTCATTAGCGTCGTTGTGAACTGACAAAAGCCGTAAAAATAGCCGCTAAAGAGGACGTAAGCTCTGGAAACTCGTAATATTCGTCGTCAGCGATGAAAGAAAAAGTAAAAGTCGAGCGTCATCTCTCCGATTAGCCGCCGGAATATATAATATTGTGTATAGAAACTGTTTCGAAGCGCAACGATAAGCCTATATCTCGAGAGATGCTTTGTTCGCTTCTCTCGTTTGTAGATATTCTTATTTTCGTAAATATAATTTCGTCAATATTGCGCATCCTTCTCGTTTCGAATTCACCCAGCTAACGAAATATTCGCTAACAAAGTTTCAAGCATGGCGCTCGCGTATATAACATTAAAATTTCGTTCTATACATACAATATTAAAATCCGACGATAATTAAATCCTTCTCACGGCTGCTCAAATTACAAAAACGATAATAAAACAAATGCGAGCAGGATACTTCAATGCATAAATAAATTATGAGCCATCGTAATTGATTCGTTAAAATCGCAGCATAATAATATATATAACATAAACAAAGAGAGAATGAAAAAAATAATCTCGACAAGCCAACGCATCAGGAGATGAAAATCAAGCTCCCTGTGGTCGTTCCGGCCGGCTCAGCACTGCATGCAGCATTACGCTTGATCGAGCGAGGCGTTCGCAACCCGGAAGCGCATCGAAATAGAGCTCTGACCTTTGACTCGGCTTCGTTTTGTTCGCGCGCCGAGCGAGACGAGACGCGGGCGGACGCAGAGAAAGCCGTTGCAATAATGATTCAGATCTTTCTCGTTGGCCGACGCCCGACGCTATTTGCACGCGGCTGATCCCTAAGTGATATATGATTCATTTCGGATATACTGAAACGCCGGTAAAACCTCATTAGCGCGCGAGAGGGATTTTCGAGGATAATTTTGAGGGAAAAATGAGGTGGAATATTCGGGATGCCCATCAGAGTAATATTCTCGTGATTCGACTAAACGATGGAATTACGAAAATTTGCCAAAAATTTTACTCTCGGGGAGTGCTCTCAGAACGTGAAATTTTTCAACAGAATCCGCAGAGATGAACAAAGCAGGTGTACTTTTACGAAAAGCTCCGCGAGCGTCCCGCATACGCGCTGCAGCTAAGCGTCGATTGTATTCGCACAGCCAAGCCTCTCCTCGATTAGTCATAAAATGTGACTAATTGCCAGAAGCAGTCTCGCAGTAGTGTACAGTACACTGCAGTCCTGCGCTGCGGTACAGAGAGAAAGAATAGAAAAATAGAGGGAGAGAGAATATAGTCGAAGCCCGTTAACGTCTTCACGAGGCGCCCACATAACTCTCCCGAAGCGTCATTAACTGGGGCACTTCCTCGCCGCCAACGCCGCCTTTCCACGGGCATAAATTTAATTGTTCCTCTCGCCGACGCGCGAGACAATGGGCCAGATCCACAGTAACTCGCCGCTTCGTAATACTCTCGCCACGCGCGCGAATTTTAATCGGCCTATCGGATATAGACTGTACGCTTCGATCGATCTGTTTTTTTTTTTTTTGTCCCTTCGTTGAATCGACGTATTTTTTCGGAAAGGATAGTCGAAATAACAAACGCCAGTAACAAAAGCCCTATACGAGCGTGTGCATAAATTTTTCGTCGCTCGCGTGCTAGCGCCGTTCCTTAGCCCACAATGTACACATACGTACAACGTAAGAAGCCCTCAAGAGCCACGCGAAGAAGACTGTACGACAGCCCCGCTGCAGAATTCCATACTCGCCGGAAATTCCTAGCCCTCGAAAGCTCCCTTATATACCTCCACCCCCGCCTCCCGCACGCTAGACACTGCAGCAGTCTCTCGGCGCGCGAGAGAGAGAGAGAGAGAGAGAGAGAGAGAGAGAGAGAGAGAGAGATAGGTGACTTCGCGGCAGACAATTTAGGAGTCATTAATTTCGAGCCCGGCACGTATGCACGTACGTACAGTCTCTCTCGCTCTTGCTCTTGGGTTGAGGATTTATCGCGCGCTATGCGGATAAACGACGCCCGCGATATCGCCGCGCACGTACACTTTCAATTATACACACGTGTGTGTCTGTGCAGTGTGAGCTGTCTTCCTCTTTTTCCGATCCACGCGCGCGTTCTTCGCGGTTTTCCGCGCCGCGCGCTTACGTAATTGATTACGCGCGAGAGGATTGCGCTTGGGATACAAGAGTCGAATCGACGTTTTTGCGCGGCCTTTTATATTCCAGTTTGTATATTAGGTGCGTTGGAGTAATTACAGCTCGCTGCAAATTAGTCGCCTACCGGAGAAATTTTTCATAGCTTCCTGAAGAAAGCGTCGTGAGAAAATAAAATCGCGACGAATTAATCTCCATTAGAAATCCCTCCTGCAGCGCGATCCTTAATCTCGATGAAGGAGAGTTAAAAAATATAAAAAAAATGTAAAAAGACCAGCGCGCGATGAAACGCTTATCCGCCATCAGTTAAATTGGAGCGAATTAAAAATTTATTTCGCATTAATAAACGCCCCGAGAAATCGCTGAATAATTGCATTAACTTTCATTATCGTCCTTCCCCTCTCTCAACTGCACCGCCTAATTTAAATCACAAATTCTTTTCATCTTCATTCGTCGATTCCCCGCAGTTCGAGAAGGACGGCTTCGTCGTGCTGGAGGACTTCTTCAAGCCCGAAGAAGTGGACGAGCTCAAGTCCGCCGGCGAAGAGTTCACGACGAACCTGCCCTCCGAGAAGGATCGAAAGATCTTCAACACGGTTGATCAACAACAGGTGCGTGCGCGCATCTATACCTATACAGAATATTCAAGGCTTGACGTTCAATCAAGAGGCGCTTTAATTAATGAAGCTCGTTAATTTTGCAGAGCAAGGATCGATACTTCCTCGACAGCGCCAACAAGATCAGCTTCTTTTTCGAATCGGAGGCGCTCGAGAAGGATGGCAAGCTCAAAGTTCATCCCCGCGTCTCGCTGAACAAGGTAAATCGCAATCGATCATAATTATAGTGATGTTATTATACAATATAAACAACGAAGTAATTGCAAAATGTAACAACACGATTCACAGGTAGGTCACGCGCTGCACTGGCTGCACCCGGTCTTCAAGAAGTACACCTTCAGCGAAAAAGTCAAAGACATAGCGTTTCAGCTCGAGATGATCGAACCCGCTGTCTGTCAGTCGATGTACATTTACAAGAATCCGGGGATCGGATCGGAAGGTAAGAAAACTAGGCTCGTGAATCGATAACAAAGGTACACTTTATTATAAAGCTATCTAGCCTACTGGCTACTTAGTACAAAAGACTTTGTCAGTTATCGTATCACAGTTTTTATGCAACGGTGTCGGATAACCAAAATTTCTCGCATCGCGAAGAAAAGAAACGAAAAAACTTTATTTCTTGTTATTTAAAATAAATAGATTTGTCTCTTCGTATTGCTTTACAACGATATTTATAACTTCTGACATTATCTTACATCTAAGTAAAATGGCTTCTTTAGTTTTTATTAATTTTCGTAGACTTGTTAAAAGTCGCGCGTTTTTATCTGAAATAACGATTTATGGCGAGATTTCACTTAATTAAATGTAATTCTATCATTTTAATTGTATAAATTGTTCAACAAATTCACATTTAAAATGTTTCAGAAATTTTAACACTGTATTATAAGAAGGCTGATTGAAATTCACATATTCAATTAAATTAATCCTTATATATAGTTATATATATGCAACGTCGACTCTAGCAAGCACTATATATCGTCTCTAAAAAAAAAAAAGATAATCACCCTCACACCCTGAAATGCAATAATAAATAATAAAAATCAATTAACGTCTCTTCTTATACTCTTCGTAGTCATAGTGCATCAAGATGCCAGCTATCTGTACACTGACCCGGTGAAACTAGTAGGTTTCTGGGTGGCTCTGGACGACGCAACGCGTGAGAACGGCTGCCTTTGGATAGCCCCCGGATCGCACAAGAGCGGCGTACACAGGCGCTACATGCGAAACAAGGATCCTCTTGCCCAGGATCTCCTCATATATGATAAGCCGAATGCTTACTACCAAGCCGACACATTTCGACCAGTTGAGGTGCGCAAAGGCAGTCTTGTGCTTCTTCATGGCCAGGTCGTCCATTACTCCAACGCTAATCGTAGCGAGACTTCCAGGCACGCGTACACGTTCCACGTTATCGAGACGCAGTACGTAAACTACTCTAAGGACAACTGGCTGCAGCCACCCAAGGAGGGCTTTCCACTACTCTACACAAACTAAACAGATTGCCGTAATCTTTTTGAAAAATTCACACACCGCGGCTGTGCATTTTTATTTTCTATATCGAACATTGTACGAAATTCAAAGAGTTGTAAATAAAAAGTCACGTAAGCACCCACGGTTTTCTTGTCTCTGTTTTCATTTTTCACTGTTATGCGTCTGTCGATTTTTTGTAACACTGATAGTTAGCCATTCGGCAGAAATGCGCCGCCAGCTCTTGAAGCTGCTCACAGCCTTTCTCAAGTTTCTGCTTTAGCACTCGTATGCAACACAGTAGGTCGAGTGGTGTCAGCTTCGAAAGCTCGTCGTGTTTTGGTTCACATGCGAAGTGAATTAAAACTTCGTATAAAATAAGGATGGCTTTGTGATTTGGTTGTATACCTTCGTCCACTATAGATAGAGTCCTAGAAAGTACAGTATTTAGTTAATTTATCACGTAGTATTATTACACAATTACAATATCAAACCTGCGTTTCTTTTATTTTGTTTTTTTTTTCTTATTCTACGTATACTACATGAATATTATTTTTTTTTCTGTAAAGGGCAGTCATGCCCGTATAATAATTTTAAATAAATAAATAAATAAATAAATAAATATCGCAACAACTTACATTGTTAGTACTTGCAATAATTTATTTACGTCAACGCCTATGTTCTGCTTTTCGTGGAGAGCATATCTAGGTGTAATGTATGGATGCTGTTTATTGTACGAGAAGGAGCACTGTAATCCCAATGCCTCAGAAGCGATTCCACTAAAAACAAAAGTAACAAATTTAGTCGCAATGTGTAAATGTACAGCTAGGATTCATTTTTTTTCCATCATCAACTTACCAAGAATCTCTAGCGAAAGCATAAATTTCTTCAAAAATTTTAAAAGCAAACTCAGCTCTTTTTTCCATTTCAGCTGCGTCTTCCACTGAACCCACAGAATCTTGCAATCGTTCTTCATCCAGTTCTTCAACAGTTTTTGAGCAACGTTGCGATAATTCCTAAATTACGTTTTGGTGTTAGCAATCGTCTTTTGAAAAATATAATTTAAGACTCACGTATTGTAATGTACTATACAAGGTTTATATAATATATACCCACCTCAATTTTATTTAAAGATTGCATTTTTAAATCTTTGTGTTTGGAAATATCCAATGTTTGAAATACTTCACTACATTTATCCAAAAAGAATTTGACATCTTGTAATTTTCTACCGCTTTCAGGTGCTCTATGTATACACGTTTGAAGATCACGCAGCTTCGATTCTGTTCTTCTTGTAAAAGACTCGCTAACGGCAGCCATCCAATGCTTCAAGGCACATTTTAAGACAGTTACAACTGACCATGGAGGTCGAACGATACAGTGCATTTCCCATCTATCGCCGAATAAACTTTCCATTTGCATAGCTACTACCTAAAATTCAAACAAGTTTGATTGTTAAGACTTAATAAACTGAATTAACAAAAATCATGTATCTTAAGGTTTACCTCTGAAAGAACAGCTTTCAGCACTGCTTTTCCTTCTTCAAAAATGTCATCAGCAGCGAGCAGTTCTTTTTGAATGATGGAAGCATCCGCTGCATTCTCCTCTATCCTGGTATGCAGACTGTGTGATAGAAAGTCAGATGTTTCAGCTGCTTTCAAATAATATGCTTTCTCTAATGGGTCATCACGACCCAAGGTTGGAATATCATGTATCATTGCCTTATTGCAGAGGTTCTTGTCATATGATAGAAGTACCTACATAATTATTATAGATCGTTAATTACATTAATCCAAACATAGAAGCGTGAGAATTGATAACTTACAGGTGATTTTGACATTTCTTTGATTTGTAGACACGTTTGTAAAATTTCGTCATCAGGACACTCTAACATGAATTTTTCTTTATTTTTTTCGACATCGATTGGCGATTGTCCTAAGAAGCGAGGATGTTTTGTACTGAAATGTTTATTTAAAAATTCAACAGCTCTCCTTGCTTTCAATTTGAGTGCATTTGATCTTGTGTTATTCTTATCATCTTTAATAAAGTCAAGTTCCTAAACATAAATTAAACTTTGCATATTGCATATATTTTATTACTTGTGCACAGAAGTATAACAAACCTGTAAAACAGTCCATGGGATAACTATAAATGGTCTACCAAAAGCATCAGAACGAGAATCTCTGACTTCTTCGACAAACTCCAAGTTAGAGAGAAAGACGTTTGTGTCAATAACAATGTACAGAGCATTTTGCTGATCAGTGGAAGTGTCCATTGACTGCAGAGCATTGCAAGACAGTTCACTAAGTTTTTCAGTTTGTTTCCCACACATTTGAATCCTGACTGAATAGACCTAAAAAAAAGAATCACAACATGTAACAGCATATTACTCATAATCAAAACTTTAATACTTGAAGCCAAATCTTACTTCTGAAATAAGCTTTTCATGTTCAATAGGCTCCCATTCCATTTGTTCACAGTATACATCCGAATCTTCAATTTTGTCCAAAAGGCTTTTATTTTGCAAATATTCTTCTTCATGTGTGTTTATTCTTTTACTTCTACTTATTTCTAAGAGTCCACTGCTTTCAGCATAATTTTCTACACAATGTAACCTTTGTTGAGCATTTTTATACAAAGTTGATGGTGGGGAAAACAACTTACTTTTTTCTGATGGTGAACTAGGTATATTATTATTATCAATATTAGATCGCCGAGAAGACTTATTAGGAGAAGGGTTATTATTTTCTGAGCTCAATCTTTTTCTCAACTTGGCCAAACGTTCATTTGCAGCGCATCTTGAATTTATAGATTCTCTAGCACTACCCATGGCTGCTACATCTTCCTCATTTGCACTTTCATTAGCGATACTAGATTCAGACACCGTTTCACAATTGTTAATTGCTACATTGACTGATCTCTTTGGAGAGCTAGTTTTAATTTGTTGAACTTTTGGAATCTTAGGCAACTTTTTTGCTGGTGTTTGTGCTGCAGGTTTACGAGATGTTGAGGGACTTCTAACCAAGGGCACTGCTGCAGCTTTTATCTTTGAGCCTATGCTAGAGTCACTGTCAGATCCATTGATAATGGTGCTGCATTTGCTTACATCTGATTCGGTAGAGGCAATAGAACTAGCTCTAGTTAACCTTCTTTTGTTTTGAGGTGTGGAAGGTGGAGAAGACAATGAAACCCCTTTAGATGGTCCAGAGGTGGTTTGATTTTGTTTTTGATTTGGAGTTTTTGGTCCTTTTTTCTTAGCTTCCAGTGCAGCTTTCCGTTCAGCCATCTTTTCTCTGTACAAACGCATTGCAGGTGTGTCATTTTTCACTTCTTTCACTTCCGCTGCTGCAGCTTTTGGTCCTCTTGCTTTTAATATAGGACGATCCTTGGTTATCGCATCCAACAATTTGGCTGCATTAGTGTTTGTCTCGTCATCAGGATAATCTTCGCTGTCAATATCCGCTTTTCTTTTCCTACCTTTCTGTGCCTTTTGACCCTAAAATGAAGACATTATTTTTTAAAACTAAACAAATATCAAAATAAAAAAATTGAATAACAACGCCCTGTCAACGTCTTACCTTGTTCACTTCATCCAAAGGTGCTGACCATCTGGCTTCGCCTGTGTTTTCATTGAAATAAAACGGCCTGTCGGGATGTTTTTTGGAAAATCGCTCTACCCATCCAGAAGGCAGCGTTACCTTTTTTGCTTTTTTCGCAATACTGAGATTATCAGCCATTTTTTTAAAGAACCCTTTATCTTTGTTTACAAAAGGTTATGCAACTGAACTGCACCTCAAATACACATTGTTACGCACTATTATATATTATAATCTCGACGTTGTAGTTGTTTTATTCAAAGTAAATTACGTTGGTGATATGACTTTAAATTGCTAATAATTTAGTTAGAATAATCGCTGTATAAACAGTGTCGCGACACCATGGTGATGCACACGCATGTAAGTACTGACTGTGACTAAGTACTGACCATGAAGAAAGACGAGAACGTAAATAAGTTTTTCGTAGAAACAGTGAACCACGTGATACATTTGACCTCCGCACCGACCGCGCATGCGCGCATATAGTGTACTAAATTTAAAAATCAAAATAAAGACGCGCAATTATTTGTATTTCAATGTTGGAAGCACCAAGACTCTACCTCTAAAATATGAGGGAATGAGGGTTGAAAATGATAATAAATGCAGAAAAATTGGTATAAACAATGTATTTTACATAAGATACTCCGACATCGAAGAAAGCGAGAATTAATGAACAACGTCGTTGCAGTCAAACGCCGCCGCATCATCGTTCCCGATGTTGCACAACGTAATTTTAATAATAAATAAGTATGAAATGTAAATAATGGCTATTTACAAAATACGCAAATGGCAAATAATCGATAACGGGCGAAGACCTCAACTTTATAATTTGCTCTACTCCATAAATTTCTTCTTGTACGCTGATCTTTTGCCCATATTACACCATACGCCATCGTCGTTACGCTTAATACTATTAAACGATTCTTTCTTTTTAATTTTGCTTGTTGAATTCTAATATACACGAGGACGTAGCGGTGCGCGCTTCGCTCTGTACAGGCGCTTTCGCGATTTTTTGGTCCGCACATCCTCGTGTTACGCACCGCTGTCGACGGCTGGAATTTTTACTTTTTGTCTAGTTAAATTATCAGTAAGAGATTGACGCTCCTCCTCATTAACAGCTACTTAATGTAGGTATGAACGCGCGGAGCACTAGCAATGAGATGGCTTCGACGGGCTATTACTATTTTTATCACAGGTATCACGCAAGAAAAACAAAATATATATTACATTGAACGAGGTGATCATTTTAAAATAAAAAAATAAAATAAAATATATCTAGGGTTTCAGATGCACAACAATGAAAGAAGCAGACAATTTAGCTATCGCGTATAACTTTCATTATTAAAATTAATGCTCGTGAACAACTGTAATGAAATAGCCGTTAGAAACCATCTTTTTGCAGTATACCATAACGTGCCATATGTGTATATACATATATATACTAGGCGCCGAATATTCGCTACGCTACAAGTTTTACGTTATCCATATGTAATGTATTTTAAAACAAATGAGCCAGGACGGGCCGAGTCACCGCATTAAATCTCGCGTCTGTTTTATTCGTCTACAATTTAGTTTTCTTTCACTACGAATTATATGCAATAAATGCATTAAAGTAAGTTTAAAACGACATCTGCTATCGTTTTTTTCGCATGCATTCATTGATTCATAAACATTGATAGAACATTCAGCTGAAAGCAAAAAATTCGCAAATTAATATTTATGATTTCTTCTCTACAAGAAAAAAACAATTTGTTCGATATTCTCTTATAAGATATTCCGTATTCATATTGTGAGTAATGATTATGAAAAATGTGAAAAAGAGAATCGCTAGCTTACACTGAGTGTACCATTCCTTTTCCTATTTTTAATATTAAAGCACGACCTCATGCAATAATATTCGGTAAATAAAATATCAATTTCCTGAACAATCTTGTATAGCAAACAATTCTGAAGAAAAAAAATGAAATTATAAAAGTTTGTCAATATATATAGTATTATTAAAAAAAATGTTTATTATAACATTTCCTTTTGAGGATAACAGACACCAACACTCGAAACTCAATAAACTTTAAAGTCATCTCTTATTACACTATCTTCCACAACTTCGTTATCCGCGCACACATTCATACAAAAAATGAATCACGAACACTCTTAATTGCTGCCCTATTTATTTCGCAGATCATTTCTTTCTTTGTTTTTTACGGGGAAGAAGAGGAAAATAATTATAAAAGAAACGGTTCAACGAAAAGAGTCGCGGGCGCGAGACTGAGACAAAAAATATCACAGTATTCAGAATCGCGAAGTTACGCTATAGGCCGTCGCGGCTTATCTTTGCATATACACCGTCGAGACTTTGTTTTCGCTTCAGTCCGTACGTTAATTTTTCTTGATTTTTAAACTCTCTTAGTTATCGCGCGACATTAGACGATTTCATTACAAACTGTATTCTTAAAATCGAGAAAGAAGCAAGTCATTTTACATGGCTATGTATATGATTTTTTGTTTGCATGCAACTTTTGTCTATTTATGAAGCGCCTTGCTAATAAATGGCTAAGAAGATTTCTGCGAACAAATACTGTTGGTTTTTAATCTATATAATGTAGATACGTTTATGAACGTATACGATACGTTTTTTAACTTTATGAGCAGAAACGTATAAGATGCGTGTAGAAAAGTCAACGACGACAATACAATGAGTTAGATTTACAGTGACGATGATTCTCAATAAGTCATTTTATAGCACTGAGTGGCATAAATCCGCACTTATGTCACGCCTATCCGTGGCATAAGTAGTCCTTTATTGCACCGTGCTTATCACCCTCGCTACGCTCGGGCGCTAACCTCACGGTGCAAAAACGGACTGCTTAGGCCACGGATAGGCGTGACATGGCGGATTTATGCAGTCAGTGCTGTAAAATATTGTACGATACACGTGTCATGAGTCGTTCTTTATAGCACGGCGTTAAGCGCACTCGCTACACTCGGGCGCTTATACACGCCGTGCCATAAAGTGCGACTTATGCCACTAGTATCGTAATGTACTAATATACTTTGAGTATATATATCTTATTCTTTAATATACTATATGTATGTATTATTTCTCCGGAGAAAAGTAGTGTGGTTTTGAAGTACATCTCTAAGCTTTGAACGAAATATAACTTGACTTCACAATTCAATACAAAATCTTGTAATACAAATTGGAGAATCATTTGATTCCGACTTCAGCCTATTGTTATCGTCATGAATAAAAATAGAAAATATGCGTCAATCTAGAAGCGAAGACAAGGAGAGTATAAAGATCGAGCTTAAGTGCGAAAAAGCTCACACGGGTGCTCTCAACGAAGATAACACTGTCGACGAGTGACTCGACCTGTAAATCTCTGGCATGACGTATTTTATCTTCCGCCATACACACGTAATAACAAACTCTTAATTCTTTTTCTCATTAATATTCGGATGATAATAACTGATTGCACTTTATTCTCGCGAAATACATAACGATAACTGAGGAACGATCGAGCCTACATTCTACTCGGAGACACTTATAACCATGAAAATTTTCGTACGTCTCTTAATGCTATCTTATACTGGCTCTCTCTTTCTCTCGCACACAGTCACTATCACTTTCACGACACCACTTCATTACAATTTACAACTGTTTATCGCATTAGCTAAGTGATTACATATAAAAAGAAACTGACATGTGTTCTGCTAATTTCCTTGCGTCGAACTTGCGAAATCGCTAAATACTAGTCTCTTCTTTCAAAATTAGCCACTTGCTCCTCTAGCGTGAGTTCACCCTTCGCGCAATCGTCACTGTAAATTATAGCAAACTTTTCTTAAAAACAGTGGCTTAAAAAAGTCGATATTTGTGCAGCGCTATTAGCAATGAAGCACTCAGATTTGATACAGATTATAAACGATCACGGGTGAATGCAGTCAAGCAACTAGCGGCTCCTCGTTTACGTGAATAATGCATTTCACGCCAGAGAAGGAAAGAAAAAATTGAAAGGGGAAGATTCACGAGCAGTCCTAAAAGAATCGCATGATTTCGAAAAATCATCGTCGTGACACTGATAAAAACAACATCATAGCCTCCGTGCACTTTTAGCGCAGCAGAAGGAGCGACACATCCGAGAACGCCGAGTGGTCTGCGTTCATCCTCATCTATTGCGTAGGCGGCTGCGGTTCTGCAGGCACATTGGGGTTCGGGTAAGGTGGTAAGAAGGAGTAGTTGGGATAGGGTGGCGGAGGTGGGTGTGGGAATGGTGGATAGTAGTTCGAAGGATGAGAGGCTGGCGGCGGCGCATAGCTCCTCTGCAGGTACGGGTCGGCGGCTGGTGGAGGTGGTCCATGGAAGGCCGAGTACATGCGCGCGTAATCTGCGTTGTACGAAGGGCCTCCGTAAGCTGGGTAACCTGGTGCTGCTGCAAATACAGATTTTCTATTAGTAACAACTAATTTCTTCTTTATTTATGTAAATAAAGTTATGATGAACAACGTACCTCCTGCAGAATAAGCTGCAGAGCTAGCAGGCGCAGGTGGATAATGCTGCGAATACGGGTCGTAAGGTGTCGGCGGATACGGTCCCGGTGGATACGCCGGCCTGACGCTCGACGGATGACTGAAAGCCGTGGGCGCGTGAGGATCGTCCCGGACAGGCGCCGGTGCACTGCTGGCATTGGCACTGCTCGGATGAGACGCAGGTAATGGGTCGATGGATTTGACAACGGGCGTCTCGGGTACCTCAGAAGCGTGGCTGTTCTTCGATGGCATCGCGTTGACTCTCGAATAGGCCGTCGAGGAAGATTCGTTACTCGGCTTCGGCGTCTCTTCTGCGTGCACTGGTTTCGAGTGCTGGACTGGAGCTGGCGACGGTTGAGGTGCTGGACTCGTCTCTGGAGTTGCTCGAGGCAAATTAGTCGCTGTATGAGGAGGTGGTGCTGATGGAAAATATGAGCCGTACGGGTCGGTGAGCGGCCTCGATCTTGGATCTGCATAGTCATAGTATCTTGGAAACTGCGCGTATGGGTAAGCCTGAGTCAATCCGTGTGTTGGATCATTGGAGATCGTCGGCTCGCGTGGTCCAGTGGCTTCAACGGATGAAGGCTTCGCCCTGGATGGTGCCGAGATTGTCGGCGACGGCGTCACGGGCGGCGACGTAAGATTGAGATTGCTGCCAGAATTATTATGATTTTTACCACCACTTAAGATAATATCAGATGTCACTCGCGGAACGGCACCACTATGTTGCGATATTGGACGAGGTTGCGCTCGAGTCGGTTGTGGATGTTGCGGAATTGGTTGATGGACCGGCTGATGCTGGTGCGGATGATGTTGCTGTTGAACAGGATGAGGCAGATGTTGGTGCAAATGTTGATGTTGCGAATGCTGGTGTTGCGAATGCTGGTGTTGCGAATGCTGGTGCTGTGACGGATCCTCGATAATGATTTCATCGCTATCATCCACCTTCTTATCCTTTGGAAACCTGGATCTGTTCACTTCAAATCTCTTATGTACGTTTACTTTGGGATCCATCATGTACATATCGCGATCCTGGGGTATCCTTATACCCTGAGGCCTGGCTGGAGACGACTGAATATGGAAATTCGGAGTCATTTTGTTCTCCATCATCGGCCTTGGCATATTTGTGTCAGTATCCGAGTTTGATCGACGACTGGATGGGCTGTACTCGGAGTTGGAACCGGATTCGTTTACTACGTCTTCGATACGCACCTCCTCAACTCTCTGCTCCGAACGCACCTTTTGGCCGTCCGATGAGTTCGAGTTTTCACCCATTGAGGCAAAATCGTTCGAGTTGTCTTGTTTTTGTTTATTTATCCTAGAGAGCGATACTTGGTTCGCGTTGATTTGACTGGAGTAGGGCTTTGCCGCCGCGGTAGCCACTGGTTTGGTCCGTTTCGCAACTTCCTTCTCTCCAAATGGCCGGTAGTTAACGCCGGTCTTGACTAACGAACGATTTTGCTGAGTCTGAGTATTGGACGTCGATGATTTGGGTATTATAGAGATTGCAGAGTTGTTGCGTAATGGAAAGCCGATTTCTTTGTTGTTAGTATTTCTCTGCGGTAATGGGGCTATACCTATTACAAAAAAAAAACAATTACATGCATGTTTCGAAATTTCGTAAGGTAGTTGAGTTAACAAACAAATGATTCTTACTCTTCTTTGGCGGTTCCTCGTCTTTCTTCTGTTGGTTGATCTTCAGAGCAGTCCTGATAGCAATAATCTTACCAGACTCCAACTGCATGTAAATACCTTTAGGACTTTTTAGCACCATGACTTTTTGGCCGGCCTTCAAAACGATACTGCCTTTATCCGGTGAATTTGTAGGAATAACTACATCTAATGGCAGAGTCATTTCCTGCGCGCTCATGCCCTGCCTCTGCCACACTTCAGCAGGAATCCACCTGCTGCCGCTTGGATTGCGAGAGTTTAGGCCATCAGCACCGCGCTGTTGCATGGGCCTCACTGAAGCGACCGGTTTGGATGCTGGTCCGCTTCCATCCCCTCGAATTTGTCTAATCTGGAGGCTCCCTGATTGTACAGAAACTAAAAACTCATCAGTTTGTAACCGAATTCTATATATGGGATTGTGATTTTTGCTAATCTACTTTTGAAAAAATTTGACACAAATAAATCGAAAATAAAAAAAAACATTTATGTCAAATTTGTGATTAATTATTGGTAAAAATGTCAATTACCTCTCGCTGCAGTATTTCCCGGCACGTAGTTATAACTTGGTCTTGAGCAATTAGCAGCCATCTTCTCCAGCTCGTAACCTCTCCTAGCTAATCTCTTCTCTGCTTGGCTGAGCTTCTTATCTTTACGATCGACAAGTAAACTCTCATGATGGAACGGTTGCTTCGTAAGTAGCGACGAGTGCTGATCCAACAGTATGTGCATGACCTCATCTGGGTACTTATCCTTCGCGTTGGAGAAGTCCTGTACCTGACTGTCTTCTTCCCAGTCCCATGAAAGCGTCGTGGCCTCCTTAAGCGACAAATGTGCGTCAGGGTTACACTGATCCACTACTCGATCGGCCATACCTTGCTTGCTGATCTGCCTGTCATAGATCTTTCTCTCCAAACAGTTATCGGTGACTAAACGGTACACGTAGCAATTTTTCTGCTGACCATACCGATAAACTCGGCAAACCGCCTGGGTATCATGGCAAGGATTCCAAGAGGCGTCGAATACAATGGCTCGGTTTGCTCCTACTAAATTGATACCTAGTGAACCAGCACGAGTTGATACAAGGAACAGGTGCACTTTTGGATTCACGTTAAACTCGTTGATCAGCTTTTCACGCTCAAGCGCACTGGTACTTCCGTCCAATCTGTAGTAATTTACATTCTTTGCCCATGATTCAGTCCGTCCGTCGGCATACTTAAAAGGGTTTCTCGCCAAAAAGTCTTCGATAAGATTCAACGTGAAAAGGGACTGGGAGAAAGCGAGAACGCGATCGCTCAGTCGAATGGCTTCCTCAAGTATACAGAAGAAGATGGTCATCTTCGCGGAAGCGTCAATCATACCTGGCACGTAGCCTTTCATGAGTTCGTAAGCCCAGTCATATGGAATACCAGGATCATCTTTCATATTGCCCATTGCTGCGATAATTCCAGGAGAGTTTTTCTCTTTCTCTGCTTCGTCTTTTAGGATTATTTCATCATCAGATTTGTCATCCTTTTCCTTTTCTTTCTCTATTGTGTTATCTTTTTCAGCATTTTCGTCTTTCTCCTTTTCTTCTTCCTTGGTTGGTAGTACATTTTCTCCAGCGCCTTGATTATTATGCATAGAATTGGGAATTGCTGGTGTCGGATTCACTGAGTTATTGTACGGTGATGGTGGTACGTTATTCGTTTGCGGAAGGGCTTGATTTTGCGCACCATGAGGTGCGTTAGGATTACTATGCTGAACAGGATTCTGAATATGCTGATCAGACGTCATTTGCTGTGGCGGTTTCTGATCGGGCATATTATTCGCCGGATAGTTTTGATACTGATTTTGCGGATTCGGTTGGGTCTGTTGACTCTGCTGATTTTGCTGATTCACTTGATAATTTCCGGATACAGCAACGTTGCCTTGGCCATACTGATTATTTTGATACTGATTGATGTTCGGGTCGTTATAATACGAATCATTCTGATAGTTTCTTTGCCAGTACTGATCCTGGCCCTGAGCAGGTGGTTGTTGTTGGCTGTTCGGCATCTGGCCAGTCGTGGGCGTTTGAGCAGTCGTGGACGGATATGACTGAGGTGTAGTAGGCGTCACTGGGTAGCTGCCACCGAGATTCTGCGTGTTTTGGGAATATCCGTGCTGTTGCTGTTGTTGCTGCTCGTTTGGATTCACAACCTTGTTAAGAGACTGTGGATTTGGAGGATAACTTATAGGCTGATTTTCTGCATGAGGAGCTGGCTGACTCTGCTGAGCATTGGGCGGGTAACTCATCGGCACTTGATTAGTCGGCGTTGTAGGTGCAGACTGATTAGGCGGGTACGACATCGGTCCCGATAGAACTTGTTGTTGCTACGTTACAAAAATTTTGATTAGTTGTAGAATTCATTGTTCGTCGAATTTTAAAATTTATTTCAAAATCAATGCATACCTGTTGGTTTGATGAGAAACCAGAAGTGTGTTGATTGTATCCATGTTGCTGATGCTGTTGTGGCTGCTGAAGTTGTTGTTGGTGCGTTGGCTGTTGCTGTGCTTGATTGCCTGCGGGATAGCTAGCGTTCTGCTGTTGTTGATTTTGGTACTGCTGCTGCGGTTGTTGGTGTGGCTGCGGCTCATTGGGGTATTCATGTTGCTGGTTCTGCTGATTGGAAATACCATAACCTGGAGTTTGGCTTTGCGGTGTGTTCTGGTATCCTTTAATCTGATTTTGAGGCATATTAGCCTGATAGCCATGCTGCGGCTGTTGTTGCTGCTGCTGCTGCTGCTGAACAGGTGGCAGCTGCTGCTGTGTAGGCGGCGGCTGCTGTTGTTGCTGATTCTGGTTGTATCCCATGCCTGGTGAGACTGCCATCGGATTTGGCGTGCCAGCTTGATTTACTGGATATCCATGCTGTTGATTTGGCACCGCTGGAACGCTCTGTTGGTTGGGCTGTTGGGCAACTGGACTTGAATACGGTTGATGCGTTGAATTGGGCATTGAACGGTTCTGCATTTGTTGACTCTGCGGAAAACCGTTGGCATTTTGCTGCTGACTATTCATATATTCTTGCGAAACATTTGGCATGGTCTCATTTGAAGGTGGTTGCTGTCCAGCAGCTGGATAATTCGTCGCATTATTTTGCATCGGTTGAGCAGTTACGTTATAACCTTGAGTTTGATTCTGTTGGGGATACGAGCTGTAATCAGTCATTCCAATTTGATTAGAAGTCTGATTTACTTGATTCTGAGCCTGGAAGTTGGACTGCTGTTGTTGGGATTGCTGCTGCTGGCTAGGCATCGGCTGATAATGTTGTCCCTGATTCATGTTCGCAGGGTAGTTTTTGTCTCGTTCCTGGTATGGATAATTTGGGCGTGGAAAACCACCAGTAGCACTGGCTATTGCTTGGTTCTGGTCCGGTCGGAAATTAGGTGTATTAGAAGGTGGACTCGGACCTGTAGGCGAAGGTCCTGGAAATCTTTGCCCATGACTCCCAGCAGCCGCTGCAGTATCATTTGCCGTTATGTTGTAATTTTGCTGGGCTTGATACTGTTGATGCTGCGGCTGCTGTTGATGTTGCGGCGGCTGTTGATGTTGCGGTGTCTGTTGATGCTGTGGCGGCTGTTGATGCTGTGGCGGCTGTTGATGTTGCGGTGTCTGTTGATGCTGTGGCGGCTGTTGAAGTTGCGGTTGCTGCTGATGCTGTGGCGGCTGCTGATGTTGCGGTTGCTGCTGATGTGGCTGCACTTGATTGTTACCAGAATAGTTAGAATTCTGCGAGTAAGATGGATAGTTCTGGTTTCCAGTTTGTGGATACTTATTATTTTGGTTGGCATAATAATCATTGTACTCGCCACCGTGATAGTTAGTCGTGCGATCGTCTGAGCGATAGTTTTGATATCCAGCATGCTGCTGTGTTTGTTGTTGCTGCTGCTGCTGATAATTATTTTGTGCATTCGTTTGAGGGAATGCAGGTGCATTAGCCACAGGCGGTGGCAGCGCTGGAGGATTGAAGTTCGAAAATCCTGGTTGCTGTTGTTGTTGTGTCTTTTGTGGATCTGCTTCTGGATTCTCGCTCGACATGCTTGTCGAATTCGGTTGCACACTAGCCGCTGGTTTGTTCTTTGCATTAGCTTTTTTACCTTTCTTAGACTCCCCCTTTGGTGCTCTCGGTTTAGTAGCACGCTTCGCTCCTGTAGCTCCGGGCGCCTTGTCGCCTATCGTTTCCTCCAAATCCAAATCATCTTCTTCATTAGCCTGTCGTTTTTTTAAGAAATGATAGAGTATATCCGGATGATTCCAGATTTTACAGCACACAGCAAAAGCCTTTAGCGGGTTGGGAACTGCTCGGGTTTTCACCACTTGGTTCATGAAGGTGTCATAAAGCTTCCTCTGGTGCGGCGTCATGCGAACAAGTAAAATGTACTCCTCCTTTCGGGGCAGAGAAACTTGAAGCACGGTGTGAGATCGTCTCTGGACGAAACCCTCGAGCAGCGCGTGAAGCACGTGAGCCCGGTATCGCATCAGTCTTATATCCTGAGGGGTCGAATCTATACACTGACCATTCTGGATTGGACGTTCAAACATATTACAGAATTCACTTTTTGTACCTAAATAATTTGGACGAACAAAGTCCACCATGCACCAATACTCCAGCAGATTATTCTGCAGCGGGTATCCAGTCAATACAATACGTCGCTTAGTGCGCATCTGCTTCAACGCCAAACTAATACTTGCATGAGAATTTTTTATACGGTGACCTTCGTCACAGATAACCAAATCTGGGCCTGGATTCACTAGTGCAGAATGCATCTCATCTAAAAGAGGCTTATTCTTGTCTTCTTCTTCAGCGTCGACCGTTGGATCTTTAAACGGCTGAGGCTGGCCACGTTTTCGCTTGGCTTTATTTGGTTTCTTCAGAGAGAGCTGTCTGTAAAGCTCATATCCAATGAGAAGTACGCCGCCGACTTTTTGCCATTCGCGGATGACACGTGCTCTAGCCGCCATAGTTTTATGAGAATCGTTTAGGATATGAAGGTTGAAATGTCTCGGGCGTATTTCTACATCAGGAGGGGCATCGACGCTAAAGGGCGTCTTAACGGTCTCCTCTTTTTTCTCGTTTGTGCTTTCTTTCTTCGGTTCCTCTGGATCCTTCTTCGGCTCCTCTTTGATCTCCGTCTTCACGTTCACTTGATTGCAGCTGTTTGCTCCTTGCTCAGGTAGTAAATTGTTCTCTTTTTTTATTTCTTGCCCGTCGGATCTCGGTGGCTGCTGTTGTCCCCCGTAATTCGGGTAGGGCATATTAGGGTTCACACCATATCCTGGATACATCTGCGAGGCACCGTGAGGATTCATACTGGAATGCATATTAGGATCCATGCCAGGATATCCCGGATGCTGCATACCAGGAGGATGTTGTACACCGGGCGGATGCTGCATACCAGAAGGATGTTGTACACCGGACGGATGCTGCATACCAGGAGGATGTTGCATACCGGACGGATGCTGCATATTCGGTGGATATCCCGGGTACTGCGGCATTCCCCGATTGTCCATGCCGTAAGGATTCATCCCTGGATTCATTTGCTGCGGGTGACAAGATGGTTCGGTCTTGATGGGATAACCTCCGGCTCCTGGATACGTCGGGCCATATCTAGGGTCATACATAGCACCGGTAGGTCCATAAGGAGAAACTAGATTCGGATTGTAGCCGTGATGTCCATACGGATTGTTCTCGGGCATTATTCCTGGAGGATGATGCTGACTGGTTGGATCATGCTCAGACCCGGGTCTTGACATGTACGATATATCACTCTGATTGTTCTCTTCTTTTACAGGTGGCTTTTCCTCGACCTTAGGCTTATTGGGGTCTTCGTAAGGTAGCCACATGTTAAACTCGGCTAGCCAGTTCTGAAGCGTGTTGATCGGCATGATGCAAAGTACAGTTTTTGCGGTCGTGCAGCGAAAGAATATATCGCAAAAACTGGCGACTTGCAGTGTCTTGCCCAAACCCATACTGTGAGCGAGAATACAACCGAAGCCAGAGCTCGTTTTAAACCTCTCGATGCTTTCGACGATATTGTCGTAAAGGAAGCGAATGCCACCGATCTGGTGAGGTTTGATGATACGGGCGACCTGCGGCGCCAGGAAAACGTCAGGCTCGTCATCAGGGTGACCTACGTTTACTGTAATTCAAACGATATCAGTAACATTCATGTTCACCAAAACTTTCTTGACTGCAATAATCAAAGATTTATTTAATTACCTAATACTCTGCCCTGTTCATCCGGAATGTTGTACCGATCGTTCGTGTGCATACCCGAGTTGCTCGGGTCATCTTCGTTGTCAGTCTCCTCAACTTCACTAGGATCACTCAGGACGATGCAGTCATCATCCGAACTCTCACTGGAACTGGATATCGTAACAACATCTTTGCCCTTTGCTTGCTTCTGTCCGGTCTTTGAGCTACCCGACAGTTTTCTAGCCTGCTGTATTTGTTTCTCATGAATAATGGTTTCTTCGGCGTCAGGATCAACGTCCGACAGATCCGAGTCAGTGTAGTACTCAAGGTGCTCGATCGGCTCCTTCTTCGGCACCACCGGCGAAATGCTCACCGATGGTGTCATCATACGTATCCGCTGCTGCACAGTCGGTGCTGTATTGTTTTTGGCTGGAACACGAGAGATGGAAGTCTGAGCGCCTTGATATCCGCCGCGACCTCCTCGTTGATAACGCGAGCTCTCGGCCATAGGACGGCGTGGGATGACTCCAGCTTGCTGACCGACCGATGCCTGACCACCCGCTGCTGCACTGGAGTTTACCTTCAGCATCACCGTGTTGGGCACGCGAGACTAGAGTTTTTTGATAAAAGATAAAGATTAAATTTGATAATTAAGGTATGTTATATTTTTATATTTTTATTTACTGTCCCATCTTTTAATTTATGATTTGTTGAAACTAATAGATTCTGTATACATTATACCAAATTGCAGAGATAAACAAAGTGGTATAGCATCAGTGTGGGCATAAATTGTTTTGACAATAATGAACATTATCAATATTAATTAATTGAAAAATTGGACCTCGTGTTGCAAACTAAATAACACTCAATTCATCAAGTACTACTGCCCACCTCTTCAGAATCTTCTAAATTTTGATTGCTTCGCAAGAGACTAGTGCCTCTGTTAATCTGTCGCCGCTGTACCTCTCTAATAATCCTCTGTTGCTCCTGAACACGCTTCAAACGTTCCATCTCCTGGCGCTGGGCTGAAAGCGTTGCCTCGTCCAGTTGCGTCTCGTCCATCACCTCTCGAATGTTCCGCCGCATATTTGACAGCTTCTTATCGCTCTTGGACTCCATCTCGTTGGAGCCCTCGGTACCGTCCTCTTTCTTCGACTTTTTCTTGGAGGATTCCAGTTCGCTGTCGTGGTCTATTCGCCGTTTACCAGCGTCCATGCTGTCCTCCTCGCCCGAGCGGGACAGGGATTTCTCGTCGTCCTCGTCATCGTCGATTTTGCCGAGGAGGTCTGATTCTGAGACTTCCTGGCCCTCTATGGGTGCACCTATATTAAAATAACAATTGATATTATACATAGCAAATACTTTGGCAAAGTGTAATCTAGATTAACATTAAGAAGATTAGGGCATGCGTACCTTCTAAAGGTAATGTGTCTAGTATATTAACTGAATCTATCCCTATGTCGTCATCCTCCTCTTCCTCCTCCTCCTCATTATCATCCGATGGAAGAGAGCTTATATGCTGCCTCTCAGTCTCCATCCTCACTCCTATGTGCGAGTCAATAGTCTCATCTAGGTCCATGTCGTCTGCCGAGCCTTCAGTTCTAATTTCCTCAATCTCGTCAGTTCTCATGGGTGCCACAGCCTTCTTTCTCCTTTCATTCTCAGACCTATCCCCATTGGAATCCTCAGAACAGTCTTCATTGTTGGTCTGACGACCATCCATTATTTCTCGAGTCTCTACTTCCTTACCATCCAGCTGAACTTCCTCAGGAGGTTGGACAGTTTCCCCCTTTGAGACTGGCTCTATGGTAACATCTCCAGGGTTTGTCAAGCAATTATCAAAGCTATTGGACATGTTGCTTGAGGTACTTGTTCAAATTGTCCATTGTGCATTGACAGTGTTCTATCGAATCACTCGTTGACATCCTTCTTGGAGGCCAGCCTGTAAGCGAAACCACTGATTTTACAATTGTTTTAGCAGACCACAAGAAGAAAATATCAGTTCGAACGATTTTGGAGCACTGCATCATAATATTGAAAAATTGCTTTGAAACAAGCTCTAATTACACACAATTGCAGCCGACCGCCAGCGAGCAACCACCACAGTAGCAAAACACGAGCACGAGAGACTTACCCTTGCATATCACCGAATCCAGTCGAGCCGATCACCAGGCGAAAATTACAGCTGCAGGAGCTCAGCGCAAACACTCTCGTATTCGTCGCACAGTCCGCGAACTCTCTCCTCGGGTATATAAACAACACAACTCAGTGTCTACCCGAGACTAGCTGCAGCACACTAGACGAAGCTCGATCCTCGATCGTCCGAAGAATCAGCCCCGCGGCGAGAATTAAAGGGCCCCAGCGAAATCCGGAGGAGCGGACAGCGCCATGGCGTCCTTGTTCTCGTCGGCGGCGGCTCCTCGACTCACTCTATACTCGCTCTTTCGCGCACGAATGTGTACACACAGACACAGTCGAGCGCGCGATTCACACGGACCTGCGCACACTTGCGCGCACTCACCGAGCGAGACAGAGAGAGATAGAGATAGGATAGAGAGTCGAGAGAGCGCGAGCTGAGTTCGTCGTCCTTAGGGCAGGGGCCAGGGAACCCTATTACGACGACGGTGAGGCGTCGAACCTGATGCACGCACCACTACACGGCAAACGTCCCTTTGCGATAACGAGCTGCGCTCACGTAATAACGAGAGCCGAACCTGTATATACCCCCGTGTGCGGGTAGATACATATGATAGCTACGCTGCTCGTCGTCGGCGGCGGGCTGACTCCGCCATCTTGTACCGAGGGACTCGTCGGACGGTCGGATTAACAAACTACACGCTGGCTACTGCGATGCTCTCTCCTCCGGTGTCTACTGCTCGGACCTACGATTTCCGGTACTGCTGCAGCGGCAGCAGATAGCTGCGATGATGCGGACTTCGTTTTCCGGAACGAGAGCATACCTGAGCTTTTATTACCTGTACTTAGGGCTTCCGCAAGACTCGAGACAAATATCGATCTTGTCTTGTATTGTCTCGAAAATCAAGACAATACCAAAGACGAAATCAATGTTTGATTTAGCGAGAGAAGAACAAGACTAGCTCTTCAAGAACAAGACCGAGACAAGAGTAACTCATCAAGATATTACTGCGGGGGAGGAGCGCCACCGCTCGTCTCTATACAATATTGTTCATCGACCCCGTCGACCAAAGCGCTCGTTATGTTTACATACAAACAATATACATTGGGATATTTGGGGATACCCCCCCTCCTGTCGGTCCTCTTGATATGGTTGTTTATAGGTGCAGCGCGCGGTGTCGCAAAACATATCTGACGGGGATGCAAGAATGTTTACGTTTTTACTGCGTTGCATAGGTATTATAGAGATGGGTCTCTGATGTGGAAGAGGGATGAAAGATATTTAGATGCAGGAAACGCGAATGAAAAAAGGGAAGCGATTTACAATTTTGCAGAAAGCATATATTTTATTATGTAGTAATAAAAAAGATTTCTACAAAAGCAATTTTTATTAATACCTAAAAAGAAGAAATTACGGAATAATGCAAACGTGGATCATCATACAATTCAAATCATCATATATGTGATAACATCTTAATCTTAAATGTTTGTAGACACTTTACATAAAATAATCATTTAAACGTTTCTTTAAATACAGAATTTTCAATTTATATATATCTTCATGCTTTTGTTTACCATGTTTTGCAATTCAAATGCACATTTAGATTCAGTTTCCAATCTTGAATGGTGATCTCTCAGCAGGCTGGTACAGACCAGGTGAAATCTGCCGTAGGCTCTGCATACTTGTGTCTGACCAAAAATGTGGCCACAGCTTCTGCAACTTTTTCAGGTGCATCCTCTTGGACTGCGTGTCCACAGGCTGTGAGAACTTGCAGTTGGAACTTGCCTTGCATCTGTCCAACCGTAAGTTCTCTGTCTAGTCTGTCTACACCTGCCAGAAGAAGCATTTTTGGAGCTGCAATTTCCAGAAATGCCGATGAGAGTCCGTGAAACCATTCATTCCAGAACTTTTCTGTCTTAGCAAGGTCGATTCTCCATGTGTATTTTCCACACTTGGATTCACTATTTTCTTGTGGTTCAGAAGGTGTGCTCAGTTCACCCTCCATTATAGTACCCATAGGTCCACCAACGGGAGCTGTAACAATTGCATTATCACTTTTAGATGCAGACTCCAAATCATCTGCCCCCAGAGTGTTGTTTGAAACGTTTTTTATCTGTCCAGGCACCGAGACTTTAGCAGACTGTAAGTTTCTTATTTGGCCACTGCGAACGCACCATTCTACTGCTTTTGCTATGGTTGGGAATGTTGATGGGCGTGAGCGTAAGAAGCCCTGCATGGATCTAAGAGCATCAAGTGCTGTTCCTTCGACTACATCAATCACAACAACACCAACCACATTTTGAACCAATGGTGCTGTCCTGACTGCAATGGCACCTCCCAAACTGTGACCAACAAGAATTACAGGTCGGTTTTCTGATACTGATTCCAATATACCAGCTACATCTGTTGCTAGGGTGTTGATTGATAGATCACCATCATCCTTTGTAATAGAACTTCCATGACCTCTTAGGTCAATGGCCATAACTTGACAAGTCACTAAACTATTTATGCATTTTGTAAACTGAGACCATGTGAGAGCACTATAACCACCTCCATGTAGTAGTACTAACAAGGGACCTTCAGTTCCTTGTGAATACACGTAAAAAGTATTATCATTCACTGAAACAGGTTTTCTATCATCAAAGTACTGAGACCACGAGACTGGTTCATAGTCTCTCTTCTGGCTTGGAACTCTGTGTTCCACTAGTCTAGATGATAGTCCACCACGGTCAGGCAGTTTATTTGCTTTGGATTTAACAATTTCTTTCTGAAGAAAAGACATTTTAAATCTCTGAATCTTTGAAATATAAATGGATATATTCGTTAGACGATAATGTTGTTTATGTAAATAAACTAATATTACATTTTTTACTAATGAATAAATTTTTGCAATTTATGCCTTAGACTTGAATAATAAAGTTGGTATACTAGATTTGTAGTCAACAAAGTGTTATGAAAAAAATAGTTTTAAACTCTGTCAAATAGCTACTCTTTGCAAGTAGATTTTAGTCGCTTCCTGAATCCTCTGCTTCACAAGCAGGCTTAGTAGTATATTTTTGACACAAAAGATCACTAAAATCCTAATGGTTTAGTTCATCCAGTTAAACTAACGGTCGACTTATTAAAAGATATCCTGATTCTGAGATGCTTTACAGGCTTTGAGTACTGCAAACGTTTTAAAAACTATTCTTGAGAGAACTCAATTAGCAGTTTCACATGCATCTATCCAATCGTTGTATACGTCCAGTGGTTCAGATAACAGGTTTATAGTTGTTTGAAAGTCTTCCATGCAAACCCTACAAGTTATCCTGGCTGTATTCCGCGGTTTATCCCTGTAACAAAAATTCACAGTTACTCAAATTATAACGGTCGCACACGTCAGGACGAAATCGCTAAATATTCTCAGTATAGCATTTTCGCATCAGCCACAACAAAGACTTTTTCTAAAATCTCGTTAAAATTGGTGCAAAACCTAACCTCAACAAGCTGAAACGTTAATTCCGTCGTACCGTCTACTATTTTTGTCAAAAATCACTTATTTAGCCTAACAAACTATAGGAGTCAGAGTCGGAAGGCTCGATGCAAAATAATATCCTAACCTCTAGATACACAACTCGGTTTTATTCAAAAGCCTGCAGGTGGGGGGAAAAGTTGCTGCGGAGAGGTAGAGTAGGAGGTTTGGTCGAAGCGGCAGACAGCGTGCAGCGTGCACATATAGGTACCGCGAGTGTTTACTCACATTTTAACCTCACAAGACTTTTCGTGATTACAGAACGGACAGTTAAACTGCGTGTCGAGGGGCTCGATGGCCTTTCGCTTCGGGGGCGGCTTCCTTTTACTCTTTCTTCGACCCATTTTTTAAACGACGATTCTTCGATATGCCTGAGTAAAAGAGCGAAAATCCGCGGGCAGTGTACTGTCGGCGCCGCGTTTTACGTTTATTGCGTTATTTCGAGTCCGAAAGCGCGAGCGTCGCGCTCGTGGCTCTGCCTCTGCTATATCGCTCAGCTGATCCGGAGAATCGGAGTTGAGAGGTTGCCAACTCGATCGATTTATAGATTATTAAAAATCGGGTTGATTAATGAACGGGAAGTCGTAAACAGCGCGAAGAAGTTTTTTTCTAGCGTTTACAAATGACAAATTGCTCATGATTTTTTGAAGATTTTAGCGGTGAAAAATGTTACGAGCTTATCGAGCACGTCGGTCAAGCTTGTCAAGTTTGCAACACTGTCTGCTAAATCATGTGTGGCGCGATATTTAAATTTGATGTTTAATGCCATCGAGCGTTTTTTTATATTAAAAAAAGTTTCGTATTTATTTTCGTAATTAAATCAAACTTAAAGTAGTTAAACCTCCTGGTGCAAATTGAAAAATGTTATGCAGTCACAGTTTTTTTCCAATAACTGCGTTTATTTATATTTTTTGAAAAAAAGAGATTGAAGATAAATTAAAAAAAAACATCTTTACTGACGTATAGTGCAGTGTGTACCTCGATTTTATAATTTTGCGTGTATGTACGTTATGTATGTATATTTTCATAGTTGGTAGGAATAGGCTCCATATCCAATACACATTTCCTTTCGAACATTTATTCCTAGGACATACAGCGTACACAATACGAATTTTCCCCAACATATAGTATATATAGGTATACATATAGGTATAAACATTCGATTCGAACAAGCAGAGAATCCTTATTCTGTTTAGAATATCATGAGCGTTATTCGAATCCAAAAGCTCAAACCGAACGTCCACGCGTTTTCAAACTATTCGAATTGTGGTATTCAATAATGATTGTAATAATATCGTAAAAGTTATATTTTTAAGAGACACAGTGAGTTATACGTACGGTTTATAAACTTTTCAAAACAAATTTTCGTTGAAAATGGTTAAGAAACAAAGCCACAGAGAACCAATACAGCGTAAGCAAAAGTTCAAACGCAAATGCTCCAAAATTAATCTCATGTAATTTTCTTTCGCCTTCTATTTATATATTATAAAATTTAATAAAATTCAATTTTATTAATTATTCGTGCGTGTAATACACCATTCGTTACAGTGATATTAATGGAGCTCTACACCACAGATTAACTTGCCGTGATTGTATTGAAATAGCTCGGATAGAGCGAGCTGAACGAGTAGTCTTCTATTTGTCTGTGCTCACAGGTTCAGTCTCACTTGGCTTAGGTTTGGCGTGCTATTTGCATCACAAACATGTTGAACTTTTTTTGCAACAAAATTTAGACCCATTTGTCAAAAAGAGTGCAAAATTCATCATAGGCTACTTTCGTTCGAACAAGAATTGAAAACAAGAATTTTAAAGCGGACACTTGTTGAATTTTCGAGTGCTTTTTATTTTATATGCAACAGACAAGACAACATACACGTAAACAAAACTATTCGAACGAATTCTGGCGTTATTTTCTTTTATTCATGTGTCTTTTTGCGCTTAATAACGCTTATCCTAATTTGTATAAGATATGTGAAAAATTAATTGTCAGTGTCAATTTTGTAGTGTTTTTACCAATAAAATTCATGTTCGTTTTGATGTATATACATTATCTGCAATCGTGTTAAGTAAATAAATTGATTTAACTCATCACAAAATGTTTCAACGTTGAATTTATACTAATTGAATCTAACGCATGCGTATGTATATACCTTATATAATCTATACCGTGTAAAATCAACGTACACACATAACACACTATATAATAATTCCTCACCGGCATTTAAAAAATCGATTTTCCCATAAATACAACGCATATTATACATATATCAGTACAGCACCGCCGCCCGCCGCCGCCGCCGCCGCAGCTGTTGTTGCTGCTGCTGCTGCAACACATCCAAAAACTGAGAAAGAGAGGGGCAAACTGCATGCACACATTATTTTAGTGTTGCCAGCGGCAGTCTTCGATCGTGAGCATCGAGTTCACAATCTGAGCGAGTCCCTCGCTCAGTGCCTTTCGCGTGAAAAATTCGTGGAGTGGACTGGTTATTTAAAAATGGCGGACGCTTCGTCTTCCGACACTACCTCAGATTCGTACTTCAACGAATGTTTCTCAGATATCTCCTCGGAGAAGTCCTTTGAGTACGTCGTCGGCAGCCAGAGGACGAGCCTCATAACCCGGCGCAACGAGAGGAACTTTTTGCAGAAGCTCTACACGCGCGAGGTAGCCGCTAATCGTTTTTCGAAAAAAAAAACACTCACACGATCCTTTCGATTGATTTCCTTCGCGTTCCCAATGCACAGGATTCTCGGGATGAGCTCACTCGTGGACTCGAGGATCCTCATTTCTGGGCGTGATTTTTCGCTGGGCTCTGGGAGTCGTTAGACGCTTGATGGGATGAGGGGCTTTGTTGGGCTTGATGTGTACTGGATATTGCGGAGCTTTGGCTTTATTGATTTTTCCGATTCGGTATGATGCAAGTTTCGGCAATTTGTAGTATTGTAGTATTGTAGTTCGCACTTAGCATCAAGGTCATGAAGCTACTGTTACTTTCTCTAAAGATCCTTTTTGTTTCTCTACCTGCTCCTGCAAAATAGTTTTTTTTTAAGATGCTACTTGACCTTTGTTTGTATAGATATGCGTTAATTTTTTTGTTCATTTCTCAGTGGTAATAAAACTATTGTTAGCTATCCTGCTCAACAAACTTGTTTAAAAAGAGACAGTGTACAAGTTTGCATTTTGCAGCATTAGATAACGTTAGAATTTTAAAGGGTGTTTATCATTATGCGTAGATAAGAGGATCGCTAACACAGCACAACTATGCTCCTGAAGAAAGGCTTTTTACGACAATACCCTCATGGCGTCACCTATCATTGTTGCAAGTTATTCCCAAATCTGCTCTCCAAGCAGGGTAAGTACAGCAAGACTACAACAAGACTAAAGCAGACTGAAAGGAGTTTCTACACTAAATTCTTGATTTCAATGTTTTGTAGGCATATTGTTATGGGGCTCACACAGTGCGGACGATTTTTATTAACATATACATACAATGTTGACGTTGGAGTTCTAGGGAGCCTTTTTAAGTATTTTTTACACTGGTGGGCTTTCACTCCTAACCGAGTAGCTCGAAAAGTAGCTGAAGTTACTTTATTTGGTAATTATAGTATCTACAAAGAACTTAGTATTGTTATTGCTCAGTGGCCAACAGAGAGGAATAAGCTAGTAATACATGGCCTCTGGTAAGATACACTCACTCAATGTTCAAAGTGATTTTCCATTGTTATGTCATTGCTGACTAAGGAATATTTTGTTTCTTGCAGTTCAAATTTCCAAATAATGCAATCACAGCAAACAGATAAAGCATTTGTCACTATAACTACAGTTCCGTCTCTTAGTAATTGTAAAGATTGTCAAAGCATAGCATCCTCATACGAAGAAGATGGTTAGTATTATTTTTCACTTTCTTATCCTTATTTGTAAACTTTACTTTGTAAGATTTATTTTGCTTTCTTTAGAACTGGCTGCCCATTGGGATACCTGTGTGCGCTGTAACTGTTTGCAACATGGCCTCACAGTACACACAGCATATGAAGTCATTTCACCTTACCCAAAATTTCGAGCACCTGTTTGTTTGAATTACTCAAATCACATTGTGGTGAATACAGGAAATTTCTTGCATGTGCTCAGGGTGGATTTGGACAATGTCAAAGAGAAAAATCAAAGAACTATAGAAAAACAAGATGCATCTCTTGTTGACATTGAACAATTAGATGTGATTAGCATCAGCGAGGCAGAAGAAACAAAGGCTGAACAATACGATAATTTAGATGATAAAGAATTGACTCCAGAGAGTGTATCTGTGGTTTCGCCAAAATGTGACTCTATCATAACTGAGTACGATTTCAATGATGAAATGCAATGTAGAGTGTATGACAGAACAGAAAGTGAACATTCATTAAATACCTCTAGCAGCAATCAAAGCGATTATATCTGTGATAATAATAAATCTAGTATTAGTTTGAGTGAAAAAGTATGTATGTGTTTGGATAATATGCAGTGTCAGTGTGGTAACTCCAGTGGTTCAAGTTGTCAAACGGAACAGCAAGCAATTTCAGTTAGGGATAAAATTTTACAAGACTTTTGTGAAGACATGTCGCAAGAACTGAGCATAGGTAGTGATCTTATAACATTAGTGAAACATCCTCCATGCTCTCCCAGATCAACTCCACAGAGGCTGCCCTCAGATTGGAAAACAACTCCTTGGTCACATTCACCTGTACACACGCCACCATTAGACATTTTGAAAACACGAAACTCAGATTCTAGTCACAGGAACTCACCACAACCTGGTGCATCTCAGGGTAACTCGTGCATCAACATCACATCTTTCAATTCGCCTCTCTACACCCTTTCCATAGGAACCACGACACCGTCATCTCCTCGATTGATGTCACCGCCAATCACGAAATCATTCAGGTACTTTTGGATCACATTTTAGAACGTCTTAAAAGTAATTTTAGAACGTTTTTTTTATAACTCAAAAATTCTTTTCAGATCTACAAACTCCCGAAAACGAACGAACATCGTATCTCCTACATCAAACTTGAATTCCCAGCCCCGAACTCGAGCGAGTCACAAACTCAATCTCGAAGCGGAAAAAGCTTACGAATTTACGGACGATGCTCTGGAAACGTGCGAAAAACTGAGTTCGTTTAGGAAACGACGACTCGCCGACAAAAAGTACGAATTCTGCGACGAAACTGAGGACGCCGAAAATATAGTTCCTTTCAAGCATGTTCGTGATCAATCCAAGCACCGTGGATGTTCGGTCTATCAAATTTCTCCGGTTGCTTCGCCCTTGCCTAATGGTAGACGCCATCAAATAGATTCGGAGCATAGCGAATCAGAGGACTTCAATTCTCAAGATTCGCACGCACTTGGTGACACTATATACGACATGAGTAAGAGACTTGAATTATTTAAATTGAAGTAAGTCTATTCACTTCAGCTAAATAATGATAAATAATATTTTGTTGCAGCTGAAAAAAATGTATTAAGACCGCTCAATCAAAATCAATTGTTGCCTAATCTTTGCCGCGAACGGACTAACAAGCCATGCTTAAGCAATGTTTCACCTTTAGTTCCTAAAGCTACACTGCAATATCCTTTAATAAAATGCACGTCACATTTCAAGCGCAGTTATATTCATTTGGATGATGAGAGAACTTCTGTTATTACCGACGTTGAAGGTAGTTATTTTGAGCATTTCACGATTTTTCAATTAAAATCTATTTTTTAATGCCTATAAAATTGTCTATTTTTCAGATGAAGAAACTGGCGGATATGTGAGTTATCAATGTGTGCTTCCTATGCAGGTTCATGGAGCAGATTACGTTCAAATGGGGATGATAAGCAATGCCAAAGCCGAAAAACTGGTGAGCTTTTGAAAACCAGATAATATTAACTCAATGAAAATAAAGTCATTCATTAATATAACTTCTTTCAGAATGTACCGTGCGTTTCAATACATCAGATGAGTTTTGACATTGAGACATTTTCTCATCATATTGCAGACTGGCAATGTAAATTATTCAAAAAAAAGTATTGGCACTGTAGCGACTACGATATAGAAATTATTGATATATGCGCTCTAAGTGGCGACATAATCCTTTTACTTATAATGAAAGTTCAAACCAGTGAGCAGGGACAATGGTTTGTATTTTTTGACGTCTATTTATAATAACTAGTGTATGTCTTTTGTAAACATTATAAAACTTTTGTATTGTTTTAGTACTGATGACAGAAAACAGCATGTTGCTGGGTGCAAATTCACGTGGAACGTTGATTCGAATCAATACCGAATAACCGATATTTTAAAAATGAAAGAAGTTAAGTCTGATCCCTTATTTTCCGATAAATCTCACGGTGGATCTCCTAACTTTCCGTGGAATCCAACAAAACTCATAGCGCCCTTGATGAGACAAAAAATTCAACAGCCTTATGCTCGTCGAGTCCGTTTCTTAAGCAATGAATTGACTTTATCAGGTATGTTTATTTTCTTTTAATAATTTAACATTTATATCGTAACTGATTTTTTTTATTATAAATTGTACATTAACAAATTTTAAAATACTATACATAATAATGATTATAATTAAATAATAATTTACAGATGAATCCATCACGAGAATGAAGGACTTTGATAACCTCGTAGAATTTTATATTACGCCGATGCCTAATTGTTCTTAAGTGAATTAATTAATGCAATAGAAGTAATAAATTATTCATTAAAAGATATGATTACTGTTCTTTTAATGTTAATATTTTTTGTAAATATTCTGTATTGTATTCCTTTGTACATTTTAATATACATTAAACATTGATCCCTTGGATCATACGTGACTATATATTGGATATAAAAATGTAGGTGAAAAATTTTTTGTTCATTCTTAGCTTAGTATTAAGTATTAGATAAACCATGTTTATCAATGCACAAATGATAAAAATATCAGACAAGTACCATCTATTAATTGATTTGATTAATGAACGATTGTCTTTTTATTTTGTGGCACTATCATGAAAAAGAGAACTGAATATTTTGGTCCCAAAATTAAACATATGCAAAAATGTAACATAATTATAATTGCCTGTGGCATCTAAATTCAGTCTACCGAATAATTAATTGCAAAATAATGTCTAGCTGATATAATTATCACAGCAAGGTACATACATTTGTCAATATAGTGTGGACGTTCTATATAAATCAGTAATTTTAGTAACTAATTTATGTTAACAAAAATACATATAGAGATAAGAAAATTTTTTTAATGTGTAAAATTAAGATTTTTTTTTTTAATAACGACATTCTTGCCCAAAAATGATGGACTTAATATTACTAAACATGGTCATCTCATTTCATTGCATGAAATCTTGTTCCTTCCGTCGCTATCCAATTTAACAAAAAAGAAAGAAAAAACGAATAACTACAGTGGACTTACATATTATAAGATCTTACTTTTTCCGTTAAACATTATGCAAAACAAAAAAAAATCAACAAACATTTAAACAAATACTCGATTTGGTGGGCTTGTGGCAGACTCTGATGCCTCATTATTGCCTACTTTAACAACAGATAAAGCTTCTTCCCAAGCATTTGTACATTGCTGGTAATGTGCGATTTGTTGGTCAGCCATTGCAATTAGTATATTTTTTAAATCAGTTCGTTTTTCAATATTCCACCGTTCTAAATCACTTCGTAAATTTTCATTCGCACATTCTAAACGATCTTGCAACACCTCGACCACTTTTGACAGACGCGGTATTGTCTGAGATAATCTGTCTAATTTTTCGCCATTGGTTTCAGTTTTCCAGAATGAGTTATCCCACCGTCCCGATGTTATATTTCCAGAACTTATTATCTAAAAATGAAATACATTGTATTTGAAATTGAAATAACGAAGAAAATTTTCTCTATATTCCACTATAATTAAAATTTCTTACTTGATCCCTTTCTGTCTTTCTTTTTGTCAATTCTTCAGCAGTCATCTCATATTCAATTTGCATAGTATCTCTACGACTCAGTGCATCTTTGACTGCATCAATGTAAGTGATGTATTCCCTTTCTTCATTTACAGTAGTATCTAGCAATGTTTGATGAGCAGATGCATTAGATTCAATGGCGCCAGCAACTGCTTTTAAAGTTCTGGCAAGTTCTGGCTCTGAAGTTGCCCAAAGTGTAAATATAGGGTGCAATTGATGCAATTCAACTAAATAATCTAGTTGGCATAAAATATATTAAACAATGAGCACTTCTGAAATATTCTGAACATATTTAAGTATATCACGATCAATTAATATACCTTGTCTCTCTTTGTGTATTCTCCTACTTATTTTATCTATAGTGCTTAACTTTTCACTTAAAGATATGCAATAATCTCGAGCCTGTTCAAATTCCAAGTAACGCTGCTTTACAACACCATTGCTGGCCATACTTTGTAAAGAATCTGACACTTTACCCATCACATTACCTCGGTTTTTTCTGTATACCAAAAATTCCTAAAATCATCAAATTCAAGTATTTTTCTTTTTGTTCCATTTACTAATGTTCTAATTAATTTTTAATTATCAAAACTTACTGCTGGTTTGGCAGTGAGAAACACATGCAAATTTTTATCATAACTCAAAATGGGATGATTAACCATACGATTTAGAAAAATATGCAGCAACTTCATCCTTGCTATGATAAATTCTTTAGAATATCTGTCCAGCTGGGCTAGGAGAGAGTGTTTACCTGGCATTGGCTGTAAATTATAATAATCAATAAATGAAATATCGTATCAGTCAAGTTAAATCTTTTAAATATTCATAACTTACTGGGATTATATGCGCTGGGTAACTTTCGACCAGCTTCTGTCTCAGCCATATGAAGTCATTGTAACGCCTACGCACAATGTACTCCCCCTCCTCGTATTCTGGTCTGGTTGACTAAACAATTACCGTAAACATGAATGAATCATCAAATTATTACCGCCCAC
Source organism: Pteromalus puparum (assembly GCA_012977825.3). NCBI lineage: Eukaryota > Metazoa > Arthropoda > Insecta > Hymenoptera > Pteromalidae > Pteromalus > Pteromalus puparum. The sequence continues at coordinate 72,002,337 of CM053170.1, forward strand.
AATCACTCGGATATTTACCCTCGTCGTAATTCGAAAAGTGATGTAGGTCTCCAAGGTTTCCACATGCTTCTGTGGATTTTCCACCTTCACCTGGAGGTCTCTTAAATCAACGTTCGTATCGGATGTCTCCTGCTCGGGAAACGTAGAAAAACTCTCAATCGACGGCGAGGCAACCTGGAGAGCAATTTTTCTCATTAAAACCAATAAACTTATGAGCACAACAGGTAGCTTCAAGGTTATGTCCTTACCACAGATCCCTCGACGGAGGTGCTATAGTTGGAAAGTCCGTCTTCGGGCTTGGCTGCCGTCGACATGGGGCTGACCTCCAAGACGGCCGTTTGTTCAGGCACAGCATCTTCCAGCTGGCCAGGTTCGTCCAGCTCCGCGTCCGTCGGTGTCATCATCTTGACAGTTGCAAACTGTTGCTATACAACACCTGATGGCTGACGTGCAACACCTTGGGAACACTGCTCTAATTCGACAATATTCCTTTGCGCCTATATATTATTCAGTGGGAGGAGTCGAATCTCATATTGTAGCTATTCGTCACGAGACCGAGTGTTTTCTAGATCAGAGAGCTGCCGACACTGATATATGCTTTTTGTTTCTTTCTCGCGGATACGTCAAATGATAACGATATTAGTTTATATTATCGATCGACACCCGCGACAATCTGCAAACCGAACACTTCACACGACTGTTATAGATGTGGTTTGCGTTTGAATGGAACAACAGTGGGCGTCTTTGCTGGGATTGTTTTTTTTTTCCGTTGAGTTAAAATAATCATGAATTCGATGAAACGCTGGTCGATGTTATTATTGATTGTGTTGCAAAAGTGTTTTTGAAAGTGGATTTTTTATATTTTTTGCAGAACCTTTTGAAATTTGAACACGTAGTCTCGACTTCCGGTCCCGTTTCGCGGCGGGAAAAATATAAAACCGGCGCTACATCTACCTTTAAGATTACCTAAATCTTTTGTGTCTGTCAAAGTGAAAATTGAAAATTCGCAAGCCCAATAAGAACTCTCAATTCTTTTGATCACAGTAAGTAGGAAAAAATTCTGTAAATATACGAGCCAGTGCAAAAAATCCGAAACTCGCCAGAAGCAAACGACTATAAACAAAAGACGAGCGATCCCTGCACATTAGCAATCCGTCATAATCAACCTAACAAACCTAAACACACATCTCACCCGTGGAAACCGTATCTCCGGGATACCACTTTTTTGCATCGTCGCCATAGGTAAAAATCACTGTGCCGATGAGCATCAGCTGGCAGACGTCGACGAGCTCGACAGACAGCGCAGCCTCGTTGGAGCTATTGGAGTTCTTTGACAGCGAAGAGATAATAATCGTCCCATCGCACGATGGCAATAATCCGGAGTCCGACGACTCTTACCTCTTCCTCGAAAATGGAGATTTCATCGATTACGGTGAGTTTTAGGGGACATGATGGTGAAAAAAAAAATTATTGTATATTTTGGAATATCATTATATTTACAAAAGCCTCGTGCGACAGATGTATAGTAACTCGGCCGATAAGATAAGCCATCGTCAGTTGTCGCTGAACGCGCATTTTTATGTGCACTAAAAAACAAAGCATAAAAAACCATCGATAGTGATGTACACAAACCGAGAGAGCACATGCGGGCGCATCGTCGCATGTTATCAAACTGCGAGCCCGTGAGCCGCGGTCCCGACAATCCTAGCGTCCCTCTACCCAGTAGAGACCGAAACAGCGCATCTGCCATGTTGAAACTACTCACCCCTCGCTCGCGGCTCTCGGACTTGTCGAAAATCAATAATAAGCACACAGCCGCGGCTCGCGATGCTGGGAACAAAATCGCCGTCTCTGGATCTCGTCCAAGCTCGAGCATAACCTTCGATCCGTCAACAAGCAACGCCGACAGTCCTTTCTACTCGTCGCTTATACGAAAACGAAAGGAGAACTCGAGAGCAAGTGCCCGCGGGAGCGCATAAAAAGGCAATTCGGTGTTAAAGAGCAGCAGGCTCGTCATGGCGGGAACAGGACACGAGCCGGTGCCTCGAGTGTAGCGACTCTAGCTCGACTCGGCTATCTCGCTCTCTCTGCTGGAGTGAGCTCGTCGAGTCGCGGTGCGGCATCAGTGTGTAGGTAGTGGCGATGCCGTAGCCAAGGAGACGAGGCGCAACGACTCGCAGCAGACAACGAAAACGACGAAGACGAGGAAAGAGAGCATAGGAGTGAGAGACACAATATCGACGAGGACCGCGACGACGAGGAGGCATCATCGTTCGCTGCTGTTGCTGCCGCTGGCACCGTCGTCAACAACAAAAGAGCTCGCAGGTAGTAGACTGTATATGCATATACAAGTAGTAGAGAGCCGCGCGCACACGTAGCAGCAGCAGTAGCAGCAGCCGCGAGAACAATATAACGTGCGTCTTATACTTACGGTATATGTGTGCGTGCATTGCGTCCGCAGAGGTTTTTCCCGGCAATCCCGGCGCGCCGCGGCGTTTCCCGGGTGATAGAAAAGCCGCGTGTGTCGCCGAGTCTTCGCGCGCGGGAGCTTCATTGTGTGCATATAATACACACACACACACACACACACACGCGCGTGTGTGCGAATTGTCATGTGTGCTTTATAGTTATCATCGGAGCGAGAGCAGCGGCGTGGCGTCGAGTGAAGTAAAATATACGAGTACTGCAGTGCGGAGTCGAACTCATCGCCATACTCTCGTCGGTGTGTACGAGGATACTTATAATAATCGTATAGGCAAACACACCGATGAAGGCAGGTACGGTGCTGGCTCGCGACACGACTTTTCGCTGCTCCCGATGCTTTTTTCCGCCTGTGTCTTATACAGATATAAGTACCCAGCACCCTGTATACGCGTTGTACGCTGTTATACTTGTGATTATACGCTGGTCTTGTATGTATATGTATAATATGTTATGCACTGCACAGTATATATGTATAGATGTATTTCGTAACGAAGTAGAGGCTCTCCTTTCTGCAGCGCCGAGAGCTTCTTTTTCTCAAGTCTGTCCTCTGCTATACTTATACCTACTTACACTTATATATATATATATATATATATATAAAGAGGTCTGCAACGACCGATCGTATCGTCAATCATCAGCGATGATTGGTGCCACTTTGCTGTGCTGATGTGCTCTCTCGCGCGCGCAGCTTTCGGTTTCTTTTATTTACTTGATTTATTTTATATTGTAGGCTTATATGGAACGATGACGGGTACAGTCTGGGGTGAAACTTTTTTGTTTCTGGGGGTAGTGAAGTAATACAGCCGACACTGCAATATATTAATGAACAGAAACAGTTTGCGTTATATATGCGCATTATTTTTTCAGAACTGCGCAAAATACAAACTGTTGGGTAGGAGGGGGAGGGGGTGCAAAGCACTTACTCTTGTTACAGAGAAATTTTATTGACTCGTTATAAAATTGTAACGATAGTCAAAATTGTGTTGAGTTGAGTTTTTCGCGGAAAAGTACCTACGCATACCTTGAATGCACGTGCAAGGTCTGCGCGCACGTATGAGCGTTTAATAATAACTGGTTTTTGTACAGCGATAACTTTTCAATGCGGTCTGTAAACAGATAATCGTAGACGTTTGTAAAAGATAAAAATCAAGAAGCGAAGTGAGAAGCTGGAAATATATTTCGAAATTGAAGATTATGCGATATCTTTATATAATACTGAATGCGCACGACCAATAATAGATCTAATATTTTTCGGTCTCAGCATATTATCTGTTCGACTTGGTAAACTCAATCCGTTTCTATAACTTCTCTCCTCGCGTCATAGCATTTTTTTCTCGCGAGACTTGTGTAACGTACGCGACAAAATGACAATTTTATCTTTGCACATGATGGAGATAGAAGATAGAAGTAAACGAATATATAATTTTACGGATGTCTTAATCGCTCCTCATCTGCGCTTTACTGCCACTCGCTATAATACTCACAAGAATTATTCACCGAGATCATGCCCAATTCAGAACTGTCCACATCCTACACCCGCAACCGCACACAGACGATAAGCCAGCACTACTATCTCTCTAAAAAAAAAAAGCCCAATTTAACCCATGTAATATAACACACCAGGCCAACCATATACTTGACATAAAAGAGCCGAAAGAAAGATAGACCAGCGCTCAATGAAGCAATTCTCTCAGACAAAACCCCGTATTACATCAATTTCGCACGGCACAGAGGGTATACTCTATATATACGCACGCGCGTACCTCAATGCCATACCGCGCAGGCATCGCGCATTCTATACAATTACCCCCTATCTATTACGTGTAACGTAATAAAATGCGCGTACATCATAAGGATAGGCAATATAGACGTATCGAGCGCAGCCATAGAGAGGTTTCCAATTAAAATGGGCTTATCATCAGCCACGTCAATGCAACCGGCCACGCGTGAACATCGCGCAAAGATTCATTTCAATAATAGCCGGTCCCCTTGACATAGCCGCGCAAAATGCTCGACTCTTCCCGCATGTAATATACTCTCGAACGAAATTCATATACTCGATATACCATTTCTAAAGAAGTTTCACTACAAACCCTCTCGTGGAAAATTCTAACCGTTTTGATAATAAAACGCTCGACGTCGCACAAAGGAGCGGGAAAAAGCGCGCCGCCTGATGTGCTGCTAAGAATTTCAAATTAAGGTATAAAAAAAGAGATATAGAGAAGCAAACGCACGCGGCAGAAGGTAGACACGTGGCTGCACCGGCTTAAAACAGCCGGACAGAGAGAGAGAGAGAGAGAGACAGATCGGTGCAGCGTGGCGCGCGGGGGAAAAGTTTGGTGTGCATGTGTGCAGAGAGAGAGAGAGAGTGAGGGGGTGCCTCGCGACCCTTGTCTATCGGTGCATGACGCCGGCCACGCGCCAGGTGCGTTTTTCTGCCCTCCATGTGTCGTTTGTTCCTCTCTGTCTTGCGACCGTTCGTTTATATATGTGTATATATTTTCTTACTCGAGGCGGGAAAGCCAGGAGGGAGGAGGTCGTGGACACTCAGTTTCGTTTTCGCTGGCGGACTGTGCGTTTCGACTTTGGGACTTGTCTTGCTGTAATTTTGTTTTCTTTCGAGAGTGTATAAGGGATCCTTGTTTTGTTTGTTTTTCTGCGATCGAGAAGGGTTTGTGTTCAATTTTTTTTTTTTTTTTTTATATATAACCGATTATGTTTTCGTTATAGTTTTTAAAGTGATAGGTGTACAGAACTTTGTTTAGTTTTTATTTTCACTGGCAGTTGGCTTCTTCTTTGCGTTTTATTGCGGCGTTCAAATTTCCCGCCATTATAATTTTGAATGATCTGAAAACAGATAACAGAGAAAAACTTTCCCTTGACTCATCGTATCAAACACACTAGATCCGCGCAACTTTCCCGATAAATTAACGGTTAACGCATGGACCATTCGCTCTTACTCTCCTACAGGTGTTGCCTGTCACCTGGGCAACACCCCATCGTGGAGAGGCGCCGTAACATCCCTTTTCTACACTGTCGGTACCTGCTGCTCTCTGTGAATTCCAACTTTTCAAATTGCTCCCAATATGCAACTATAATACGTCAAAATGGTACATCTAGATAACCCCCATTAAAAATATAAGCTACTGTACACCTTGTATATGAATCTTTCACATATAAGTAGGCACATATGCGAGCAATGAACAATATCGTCTCTGCCTACAAAGAGTAGTTGATTTGAGATTTGCCGCGATAAGAGTAGTAGATTTCAATTCTTGTCGCGAAAAGTGACAGATCTCAGACCTTTTCCTATATAATTAGTTCCATCGTTAAAAAAACAACAAATAGTAAATTTGGTAGCAACTAATAAAATTCTAGCATCTTTAGAATTATACCGAAAAGTTTTTTTTTAATTTCATAGTTTTAACATTTTTTAACGCAACCTTAAAAATTTGAGAAAATGTAAAAATTTGTTATTTTTAAGGTTGCGGTAAAAAATGTTAAAATTATGAAATTGTTTTTTTTTTTTTTTTTAACAATGGAACTATATTTATATGGAAAATATCTGGGATCTGTTACTTTTCGCGGCAAAAATTAAAATCTATTATAGGTACTCTTCGCGGCAAATGTAAAATCTACTATGCGACGATATTAAGGTATACTACTATTCTCACAAAAAAAGCCTCGAATTTCACCCAGCCATAATTGCGCTGTACGCCCATTGTACGCCGCCCGGCGATGAATCACCCTCTATAGGTATATCCGCATTACCTATATATATACACACATACCTATCGACAAGCTCGCGCGCATCATCTCGAGGGTCGAAAATCTCAGGTGCTCTCTTTCTATCACCGAAATAAATCCGTTCGCTCTCAGCGCACCAGCAGCAATCTTTCCCACTCTATAATGCCATCTAATTGCTTCGATCACGTGTACTTATACAGACGCACACGAACGCGAAAATATAACGGGTATACATGTACACAGTAGACCGGAGCGCCAGCAGTCCCCCTTTTTCTTTCTAATACTACTCGCGCACCCCTCGGTACCTGCCGCCCTAAAGGTACTGTGTGTCTACTACTACTACTACTGCTGCTACTACTACTGCACGCGCCCCGACATAATAATAAGTGCACGTAATGGCCGAGTGACGTGTCTCTCGCCCCTTTTCGCAATATCTTTTCTTCCTTCCCTTTGATCCTCCTGCATGCGCGGATTGTACTTAGGTAGCCATCATCCGCGCGCACCTGCGCGCGCGAGAGAGAGGGAGAGAGAGATGATGCGCCAATAACTCTTGGGGCTCTGCTATAGGTACTCTAAAGGTTAGAGTTTGTTTGTGTATATCTGCACTTTCCCTCGGCGGCTATGCTTATATACATGATGTATACATGTACGTAGGTATGCACCCCTGCAAATATTGTGTTGTATTCTGGGTAGTACTGCAGGTATATCGTATACTTATACCTAAAAGGGAAAAGAATCGTCTGCTCCCGAACGATCCGCGAGAGTTACTTAGCACGTTTCGTTTCTCGCAAAAATTTTTCCGTCTGCTACTGCGGGCGGTCATATTATATAGTCTTTCAGCGCTAGCATCTACGAAGCGTGTATCATATAACGTTTATGTATTAGGACTTAGGACTTCTACCCTAAAACTGAGAGCCAGTGGAGATTTTTTTGTGCTTATTAAATGAATGGATGACTTTATGTAATACTATATTATAAAACTTTTTAATGCTGAAGAGGGCTGAATTCTGTGTAAAAGAGGTTAAATTGCATGAGTAATGAATTTAAAACTAATTTTGCTTGAAATTATTTATCAAATTTCCCTGAATTTGGTGTTCATAAATGCCTTGATGAACTTAAACTTATTTGCCAATTAGTAAGTTTATCGAGCATATAATAACTTCAGATAGCAAGCGAAGTGAAATTCAGCTCCAAGAACTTGCAAGGAAACTGATATCTCTCCCTCCTGTGTATCGAGCAGGATATTATTGACATTTGGATGAGCGATACAGTATACTGAATTTGTGTCTGTTTCTGTCTGTGTGAATCGTAGAGCCATCCCCGCAGAAACGGAGAGGCCGAAGTGGCGGTAATACGCCTTGTCAAGAGAGAGGTGAGGGAGTTATTGCCATGACTACGACAGGAGCCCAGTACGCTCTCGCAGCATCCACCGGAGCTGGCAATGGCGGGGGCAACTCTGCAGTGGGAGTTGAGAAGCCTAGTGTCGTCGTTGTTACCACCTCTAATTCCAATGGCAGTGGCAGTGCTGCCCAGTCACAGTCTGGTAGAGGTCAGCAGTTAATCACGGTGGTCACCAGTGGCGATCCGTCTAGTCCTAACAGTTTGCAGCCCATTCAGGTAATAATAAACATTGTTTAATACAAATGTAATCTCATTACAAACAAGCTTCTTTAAATTTAACACAGTTTGATAAATAAAATTAATGAAATTTATAGCTAGTTTTAAGACAAGGCATTTTTCTAAATGTATTATTGCACCTTTATAGTAGATTTCATAAAAGTGTGAATGCGTTTATTTTTAATTCAAAGATACTTTTAACTGTGCCAGGCTGAGAACCCTGTGCCTTGCTATAAAAATGTAATTTTAGGACTGTATGAAATATTTTTAGTGATTTGATACCATGGAAAATACATATTTAGATACAAAAGAAAAATCAATATCAACACTTCCTATCAGCAGCCAATGTGTGGCGTATGTGTTTGATAAGTCTGACTAGCCATCTGCTATTGGACTTTGATAACACACAGCTAGTAGAATATGCCATCAAAGCACAATCTTTCTTTTCATAAAACATGTTTCTCTAGTCTTCTTCCAACTCTCTCAAAAGGAACTAAACCAAATTATGCAACTTTAAATTTGACAAAGTTTGGTCAAGCTCTTAATTTTTTTCAGCTATTGGTACAAGATCCACTGGATACTACAGCAGACTCTTCAAACGGATCATCAGGCACACAAGCACATGTAACAGCACAAGTTGTTGTTAATACAACGCATTCTGGTCAGCACACTCTTGTAGACTCTGACACGGCATCAACATCAGCAGGGACTATTGTCAGTGGTTCACCTCACTATATCACTGTAACAGGTAGCTATTTCATTTATTCATATATTTTATACTACTAAAACAGTACTTTGCTTGCACATCTGAGATTAACCCAAGTACCTACAACCCTATTAGTTTTATAAGAGCAAGCTAAAATAAAAACTCAGTAGAAAGTTTGATCATTATGGTGCTGCTTCCAAACTGCACATTTCTCACAACACACTGACTTTGCTAGGCACCAGTGATTCACCATCATACGCTTCCCTCACAACAGCTGTAGGTGAGGGAAATATTCAACTGAATAAGATGTGTTCTGTTTCTTTATTTTTTGCCACCACAAGCCTCACCATTTTTGTTTTATTATTTTACATGAAATTATTTTTCGTTATTATTTGCTTGATATCATTTTATATATCTACTTGCAACTGGCAATTTTATTTAAAAAAATTGGAAATTAAAAACAAATGTATTTCAGTGCCCGGAGACGCTGACGCCGTGGGGTCCGAATCAGTAACTCATCCCACCTACGTCCAGTATGTCGAGGGCGACGGATCCACGTATATACCGACGAATGGACAGATGTATGTATTTATTAACCTAATTCGCTAATTTTTTTTGGTATTTTTTTATAAACGAAAAAATGCAAGTGATTCTTTTTTCAGGACATATCCGGTGTATGCTGTTGGAGAGGCGGGAACCATGTACACTCCCGCCTCCAACCAGTATTATACTTCAACTTCCACACCGGTGACTTATGCTCAAGTAAGCTCTTTTTTTTTATAAATATAACTATTCGTATAAATTAAAATTTTCGTGGTTAATAATTTTTATAGTACTATGTGGCATAAATCCGCATCTATGTCACGCCTATCCGTGGCATAAATAGTCCATTATTGCACCGTGCTTGCTAACTGCACGGTGCAAAAATGGACTGTTTAGGCCACGGATAGGCGTGACAGCGGATTTATGCTAGTCCGCTGTAGTAAATAGTTCGATACGGCACGGCGTTTAGTTCGCTACGCTCGGGTGCTAATACACGCCGTGCCGTAATGGACTATTTATGCCACTTGTATCGTAATATACTGTTAAATTATTCAATTTGATCCACCCATGACTTGATGAAATAGATTTTACGTATTACTATGGAAACGCGTAATAGCTAAAGATTTCTCTCTCCCAACTCGTAAATATTTATACACTCGACTCCTTTCAGGTCACCGGCTCAAGCACAACTACAGGTCAGCTACTGTCGCAAGGCAATGGGACCTACTTGATACAACAGAGCGTCGTAGACACAGACCCTACGACACACGCTCTCATATCGGCCGCTGCGGCAGCTCGCGCGAGTCCGCAGACGGAGAGTGCAGTAAGTATACACCGCGATTTTGTTTTATCCACAATTCTGCATACGTAACAGAGAAACAAACAATAACAATTTCAAAAGTAACAGCGAAAAACTAATAATTATTGACTTCATCGCTTTAATACGCCTTAAATAATATTATTATTAATCATTAACGATAAGTATACATCAACATACAATTGCATAATAAAAAATCAACATCTGAACGAGGCTTTGCTTTCTCCGCTTTTCTCGCAAATAATGCGAATTAACGAGAGTACGATGAAAGTGCTTTATGTGAAGAATACGAGGAACTAAACTCTGCGAAGCGCTTCATACGTACATGTGATCGGGGATTTCTTTCCTAGGAGGCTGTTGTTAGCGGGGGTGGCGGGGCATACTTGATCAGCGGTAATTCGACGACGGCGGCTGCTCCAGTCAGCGTGGAAGACGCTGCTACTGCCGCGGCTAACATGACGCATGCGACTAGGGTCTCCCAGGCCACCGTAAGCCATAACGACTCCCCGTTTGTTAGCTACTTTCATTATGCATTTTACTAACATACATATACACAGAACACACGATGCCTTTTGTGCATGCTCTGCTCTCTCGCACTCTTTTGTTTGCTATGGCTTTGCATTGTCCATAACTCTTTACTAACCACCTAACGTTACTATTTTATTTTTTCTTGTGTACTTCATTTATTATTATTTTAAGAATATACTTTAAAGTTTATTTTATTATTTGTTAAGATTATTGATTTGCAGACAGTTTGATGAATTCAATTATGCACATTAAATTTTTCAAATAAAGCACAAATGTAAGATGTTTGTAGTCAGAGATTGACATTAAATTTAGACATTATTTTTTACGTATAGGTACAATGGCTCTTGGAAAACTACGAGACTGCCGATGGAGTATCTCTACCCAGATCGACGTTGTATAACCATTACCTTCGGCATTGTTCAGATAACAAATTAGATCCTGTGAACGCAGCTAGTTTTGGAAAGTTGATTAGATCCGTGTTTTTGGGCTTGCGTACGCGACGTCTTGGAACTCGGTAAACAGTCTACTCAAATTAGTCCTAAAATTTTTCAACAAACGTATAGAATAATTAAATTAAAGAATTCTCTTTAAATGAGTCTTAAATTTCCTCAATCAAAGTTCTTTTATCTTTAATCAATTCAATTCACTTTGCTCGTGAATAGATTAATCTAGCTTTAAAAAAAAACTAAATAATTTATTGACACAATTGTGTGTATGCTACCAGTTTGTTTAAATAAACAGTTGAAGTTGATTATATTTAATATATCGTTTGTTGAAATTGTTGTAAGAGAAATATCACAAAAGTAAGATCTTGAATCATTATATTTAACAGGGGGAATTCAAAATACCATTACTATGGTATTCGTGTGAAACCAAGCTCGCCTCTGGTGTTACTGAACGAGGATGGCACGTCGCGACAACAGGCAACTTCAAACGTCCAAGTAAACAACAATAAGCGTGTCAAATTTGTCAATCAAAAGCAAACCGAGACAACGTATGAAACGACAAACGCACAGACCAACAACAACAATAACAGTAACATCTCCTCAAATGCATCGCCACCCCAATACCACCAGTACCTCGGTGAGGCGAGCTGCGCCATACCCGAATTTCCAGAGATAGTCGTTGGTCATGGCTCATCGCTGCCCGAAGATTGCACTTTGGAAGATGTCGATACGTTTCGTAGTATATACCGAGAGCACTGTGAGGCATTTCTTGACGCTGTTCTCAACTTTGAGTTCGCTACTATTGAAAGTCTTTGGCGCGAATTCTGGCGCAGTCAGGATAATAACAACGGCGATGAGTGCGAGGAAGAAAAGTATCTATCTAAGTAAGCGATTTTTTGACGATTTTATGTTTAAATTTTTCAAATGATTTTATAAAAAATATTTTTCATACAACAGAACCAAGCTTTACCAAATGTGCAAGTGCATTGAAGTTCAGGGCTTTATTAAAAAAGTGGATTATACTTTTTATCAGAACTTGGTGGAAGTACTGATGCCCGACGTTCTAAGGCCTATACCTAGTTAGTGTTCTTTCCCAAATACTTATTCTAGCTGATTTGTGAAAATAGTAAGATTGCATTTGGATTTTCTGTGCAGGTCCTCTGACCCAATCTATACGAAATTTTGCCAAAGGCTTGGAGTCGTGGTTGACTTCGGCGATGAATGATTGCCCCGAAGAAATGATGCAGATTAAGGTACATAAAATTGCTCGATAGAAATATTTTTTTATCTAGATATTAAATAATTAAACAAGTGTATTTTCAACAGTTGTCGGCTGTATCAGCGTTTGCTCAAACGCTAAGAAGATATACCTCTTTGAATCACTTGGCTCAAGCTGCCAGAGCTGTGCTTCAGAACAATAATCAAATCAATCAAATGTTGGCAGATTTAAATCGAGTCGATTTTCATAACGTTCAGGAGCAGGTATGATGACAAATATTTACAACCCTTATCAACTTATTCCCAAATGTATTTAAATTATGTGCCCTTTTCAGGCTTCCTGGGTTTGCCAATGCGATTATTCAGTGGTTCAACGCTTGGAAGCAGACTTCAAAGTGACTTTGCAGCAACAAAACTCGTTAGAACAGTGGGCTGTTTGGTTGAAAAGCGTTGTGACGCAAGTACTTCAGCCTTATGAGGGCAAACCTACTTTTGCCAAAGCAGCACGACAGTTCCTGCTCAAGTGGTCTTTTTACAGTTCGATGGTTATAAGAGATTTAACCCTAAGAAGTGCCGCTAGTTTTGGGTCCTTTCATCTTATTCGTTTACTTTATGATGAGTACATGTTTTATTTGATCGAACATCAAGTGGCGGTTTCCACGGGTACAACGCCGATTGCCGTAATGGGAGATGTTAGTGTAAATTTTCAATAGTGTTATTCTTCATTTGCATACTACTTTTAATTTTTAAACGCTTAATAATATTTTCAGAAAAGTCAAATCTATTCAATGGTGAACGTTTTTGGAGCTAATGGGGGTAATTTCTGCATAATCTGCAACACTTGTAATGTTTTATATAAATTTATAATTTTTTTACTTGCAGATGCATCAAATATTTGTCAGCCAGCCAAGCGTGTGAAGTTAAGCTAACCGTGCACTTGGACCCAGTAGAGCATGATTGAAAAACTAGTATGTGAATAAGAGCATTTTGTTGAACGAAGTGTATTTCTAGCACGAGAAAAAGCAGGCCTACTGATACAAGCTAGTCTCACATAATGTAATTTTATACGAGAACGTGCGACGACACAATGGCACCGAATTTCTACATATTGCTCATGCACTTACTATCTATGAATGCTGCTTAATCAATTTGTGATATAAGGAGTAAGAGTACACATACTGCAAAGCCTTACATGCGTTCTAAACGCACACACAACTTTTTTGGTATAACGTAAAGTTACTACACCGTTATTGCATAGAATAATTTCGATGACTGGGACCATGGATAAATCATGTTCTCTTCTGAACTGTTTTTTTCTAAGTGGGTACAGTCTATTTGCATTTTAATCTGAAATCATTTCTTTGTTTTCTTCTAGTGACATGTATTATCTAGGTACTTTTATTTTTTAAATTGTTTTGTTTGATTTATTGTAAAAAAGATTTATGTTAACATGATAAAATATAGCTTAAAATTATGCCCTATGATTAGAATCTGTTTTTATACTTAAATTATTACAAGATAAAATATAATTAATAACTATCGGTGGCACTTCATACAAAAATATATATATATATATATATTTACAGATAAAATCATGAAATCCGCCCTGTCAATGACTTGTCTAAATATTCCTATTCGATAAAAAAAAAAAACAAAGTATGATTAGGATAGTATAAAAGTCTCGAAGATAAAAATTAAATAGAATTCGAGCATCGATATTTTTTATCATAAACTGCACAGACGTACGATTTCAAAAAAAAAAATCTTATAAGGAAAATTTGTTAAGTACAAAATCCATTTTTGCGTTTCTGTAAATATTAAAAGCATGCAATTGTTAAAATTGTTCTGCCTCTAAGCAAGAGTAACGTACATAATGAATCTAGATTATGTATGAATTGTATAAATAATTTGATCTGCAAATCTAAAAAAATTCTCTACTGTAAAATAGATATAATATGTGTTTGATGTATTTATTTTTAGTACAATTTATAGGTCTCAAATCATAAAAAAGAATTCATTTCATTTCAAGACTAACACGTTTTTACTTTTGAATAACAAAAAAATATACATGTACCCATGTATGCACCAAAATATTAATAACTATAAGTAGAAAAATTAAAAACTTAATTTTAAGTATAAAGTACTGATAGAATTTATAAAGTATATATGTACTATATGATACATATAATTTAATTTTTTCAATGGTACTAATTACAAAAATTAGAATAGAGCTTGATTCCAAAACATCGAATGACTTAAAAAAATATGCCATTTATTTTCACAGTTATTTTTTACAACTTTTTCACGATTTTCGTTTCTAAAGACTTGCTTAGTGCGTACTTAAGAAAAAATAACGTTAGTGATAATGAATAAGGTGTTGCGATTTTCGTGCAAAAGTATTTTAATAAATTTATGAAATAATTATTAAATAAAATGGCATTGCATACTAGTCAAAACTCCATAGGCTAAGCTAAAGAAAACAGGGATTGAATGTTTCAACGATGTACTAATCGTGAATTGTAATTAATAAATATTGCATTGTAATTAATTAAATATACCTATAGGATGGGTAAATTGTTAACTCTGTCAATGGAGAACAATTTCTATACTATAATGAGCTTATACGTGTAAAAATATACCTAAGTGTACCTAATATAAGAATCTCTTATTTAAAAAACGGTTTGTACATGTTATTACTGGTGAAAAATCTCTAAAAACTAAAATTGAATTAGAGTTCTGTATGTGGATCGAAAAGAAATTTCAAAGTACTACAAAATGGTATAGATGCTTTATACTACTTGAAGAAAAAACTTCGTTCCATGAGGATGACTCTGAATTGTGCTCTTAGGTAGATCAACAGTTTTGTATGTTTGGTAAATATGGACAAGAAACTGAAACAATGAAATTAAAAAAAAAAAAGAACTTGAAATCAAAAGTCATATATCAATGATTTATTCTATTGCGGATTACATGTGAACAAAACGGCCTTAAATCTTTTCCAATTTATAACAGATATACATGTCCTTGTAAGTTACAAAATAAGTAATAAACAATCTGGCCTAATAGGCAAAAAAGAAAAAAAATTGAATAAAAATATCTCTGAAAGTATATAAATTGTACAAGAAATACACTAATAGTTTTTCACAAGAAATAAAAAACTGCTACAACAAATCTAATCAATAAACTCTATTACTTTCATAAAAAATAATTGCACAAATGCCTATACTTAAACTATTCTGTTATAAATGGAGATCATGAAAATATTTTCAGAGATACTTTTTTGAACTATGATGAAATGAAAACGTTACTTCAATTAGATTAATGAAAACCTCTTTTAAGTGAAAATAATATTATAAAAGAGAAACGATTTCTTTTATAAACATAGGAAATATTTTGATACTTCCCGATTTGAATGAAAACATTAATTGTATTATCTTCGAAAATTAATGTTATTTTCACTGAATGTAGTTTTAAAAAAATGAAAAATAAAGACAATTGTAAACTGATAGAAACGGAGTTCCAAAGTGACGAAATGCATGAGTGTGTAAACCACAAAAGATTAAATAATATATGTTTAAAACTAAGTATTGTGTTCTTACAAATTATTGTCATTCATTATCCTATTTTTTTTATAATTAGAACTTTTTATATTGTACGATACGTTTTACAATATTGTGAATTAAACATTTTTTTTTTCGCTTTTTATGTTTATTACAATGTCGGCTTTTTGCATTATTTAAAATACATTTATGTATACACTATAATTATTGTATCCATTTCCATATCAAACTTTATAGCCCACACCTATATGTGATGCTCTAAAAGTATTTTAATGAAATTTAATTTTACTTTTACATTAATTTGAAATAATTCCAAAGAGCCAACTTCGCTTATCTGTGTGTGTATGTGTATATATACATACACACACACACACACACATAGGAGGAGAGCGAGAGACAGAGAGACTGAGAGAGAGAGAGAGAGAGAGAATTAACACAGTCGTGGCACTGCATATGGGGCCACACACATATTTCACCTCCGTTTCCTTGCATAACCTATCGTATTTCTATTTTTCCTCTCCAAAAATTTATTTACATGGGTCCCTTTTGTTGACAACCTAAACTCCTTATCTTCCTTATCGTTTTCCGCCGTGTTTATGATCAATTTGTGATATGTATATGGAGCATTACTGATGTACTGCATAGTTTCTTCGGCGACTAATTATTTGACAACAACGAATACTATTTCCGTAAGTGATTCAAGCTGGTTTTCAATCATACGGTAGTACACTTGATTCTTTTCTTTCGAGACTAATAAATGAGTCGTTTTTTAATTTTTTTACTTGTCAAGTTGAATAGAGGTTATGTAATTTTTGCAATATGGATAATTGTATCGTTCCTAAACAAATGTATTAGACAGACATTTTTTAATTAAATCAAGCGTAACAATATTAATAGATTATAGCAAATTCATTAAGAAATGAATACTGAATGAAGCTAATTTAATTTAATTTTTTCTGTAAACAGTAACATGGCATCGAATAACACACCAACAATGATGGAAGAAAAACATTTTGGCTATGGAGAAAAAAAAAGTAATATCAAAGTCAATGACATAAACGCAACAAAGGATTTTCTAAATACAGAGGCTGGTAAACATAATAATCACATAGAATCACCTGCAGAACAAACTGTCAAAGTAGATGAGCCTTCCAAATCTGATGCAGTCGCAATTGAAGATATTCATACAAAGCAAAAATCACTGGATACTCCAGATAGTGAGTCGACAGCTACCAACAAAGGCTACGATTACAGTGAGTAAAATTTTTAGTACATAACTTTTTACTATAATACATAGCTGCCTTAAGAAGAAGCACTAAGACAAATAATGGCGTAGGGCTTCTTTGAGCAGGTATCTACAACTTGTGTTTAATTAAATCAGCCGAGTTTAGTTTTCCATTAATAGTTCTGACAGTGTGTAAAAATGCCTCTCTTTTTTAGAAACAAGAGAAAAATTAAAAAGAAAAAATATAATGGTGTGTGAATAATAATTTGGGTCATCTGGAGCAGTGTAAACGTTCCTTTTTTAAATAAAAGTTTCTTTCAGCCTGGTGAAATTTTGTTTGTTTTTGTATCATTATAGCAAGTATAGGTTCTGGATTGGAATCCGATGTTGAAGATAATACTAGTGAAGCAAATCTAGCACCAGAAAAACCTCTAGCAAATAAGCCTGATCTAAGTATAGATGACGATTTGCCAAGCACAGTCACATTATTGAAGACTCCAGAAGGTGGTAAATGTTATCTGTTGGGAACTGCGCATTTCAGTCTTGAAAGTCAAAATGATGTATCCAAGGTATTATATCAGTTAAGGCCAAATTTGTTCAATTAATCTACAATATTGAAATACTTTTACAGGTGATTCAAGCTGTACAACCACATATAGTCATGGTTGAGCTTTGTTTAGATAGAGTTCATGTTTTACAGTTAGATGAAGAAACTATTCTTGAGGAGGCTAAGAATATTAATTTTAGTAAAATTAGGGACACTATTAAGGAGAATGGCCTGTATACAGGACTCTTTCAACTTTTAATGTTACAAATGTCAGCTCATTTAACCAAAGTCCTTGGTTTAGCACCTGGAGGTGAATTTCGTAGAGCTTTTGCAGAGGTAAACACAGATTTATCTAATAGCAAGTGTCGAACATTGTATTTAACATGAATATTTTAATTACAGGCGAAAAAGATCCCAAATTGCATTGTCCACATGGGTGATCGACCTATTAAAATAACATTCTCTAGGGCGATAAGCGCGCTGTCATGGTGGCAATCAATAAAACTGTCGTGGCATTTGTTAACGGATAAATCACCTATAAGTCAAAAAGATGTTGAGAAGTACAAATGCCGAGACTCTTTAGAAGAACTAATGGCGGAACTTGCAGGAGAGTTTCCCGCCTTAGGGGAAGTTTTTGTCAAAGAACGCGATACGTACCTGACCTACTCCCTTCAGTTAGCTTGTAGTAGACCATTTGTCGGACCTGATGGTAAGTCGGTCCCACCGAGAGTTGTTGGTATCGTTGGTATGGGACACACCCTAGGTATCATCGAAAATTGGGGTAAAGTGAAACGATCGCAGATAGCTCCGATTATGAGGTACTTGATGATCAACAATGAACTTTTCAAACTAATACAAAAAAGACTGATTTTGATAATCTGACCAATTGATTTTTTAACTTTCAGCATACCACCACCTTCGCTGTCGGGCCGAATTTTGAAATTCACATTCAAGGCTTCCCTCGTAGGATCGATTATCTACATAGGTTATAAATATATTCCGATACCGACAGGTGTCATACAATCTCTTAAGTCATCGGTGGCCGGACTTATCAAGGTCAGTGCCAGCCAGTAAGATTGGTAGTTAGAACCTTAAAGAGAGCTCACAACTTCTAAAGCATTTTATTCTCCTGTTTTCTGCTGCTTCTATACTAAAGTCCCTCAAATCATATTTCGGTCTGCACAGTGAGCCGTGAGAGTACACACGTAAACGGTAAGCATGGATGCAACATCCCGTGCCGACGAGTACGACCATCCGGTATCAGATCTAATCTATGTAGTTAGCAACATTCCCGGTCCGGGCAGTCGATTAGAGGACTTCGAGTCGGAGTTCTCAGTCGGCTGTTCGTGCGACCAGACCTGTCGGGACGACTGTTTGTGCAATCGTGAAACCGCGAACTACGTCGACGGTCGCTTGGTTCTGGATAAGGAGAGCTTGATCGTCGAGTGCAACACCAGCTGCACCTGCGCTGAGACCTGTGGCAACCGTGTAGTCCAGCTTGGTCCATTAAGTTGTTTAACAATATCAAAGGCTAAGTGTAATCGAATGGGTTTCGGACTGTTCACGACCAAGTCCATTCAAAAGGGCCAGTTCATCTGCGAATACGCCGGTGAAGTCATTGGCATCGAAGAGGCCAAGAAGCGGCTCGAGGAAAACACAGCTGCGGGTCTGATGAACTATGTGCTTGTCGTCTCCGAGCACATCGGGGATAAGAAGATCACGACTTGCATAGATCCAGCCAAGTTCGGTAATATTGGGCGATACGCGAACCACAGCTGCCAATCAAACTCTGTGCTCATGCCCGTTAGAGCAGATATCGTAATACCAAGACTATGCTTGTTCGCCATCAGAGACATCGAACCCATGGAAGAGATAACTTTCAATTATGCAGGGGACGCGACCGATTCCGTCCAGAGCCTCAGCGAGACGCCCTGTCTGTGCGGTTCTGGTGGTTGCCTTGGGTTTTTGCCACACAGTCCTTTATAGAGTTTTATTTGTTCTTTGTTTTCTCTTTTATCAATTGGTTCAATGTTATTGCTAGGTAGAAAGAGACATTTTTATTTTGACGTATTAACCATCTGCTTATATTGTATATTCTTCCAAGCGCTCAGGTGCTACCGCCTCACACAACGGGATTGAAACATCACACAATATAATGTAAACATACAACGTATAAATGATATGAAACTTCTGTTTTCCTCGACTGGAATGATTCCTATATTTAATAAACAACAAAGGACGAGTATTTGAATGTATGTGCCAAATAACATTCGGATTTGCAAACATAATCCAGCAAAAGGCCTGTCATTCAAATAATTTAAATTTATTTGAACTATATTTATAACAGCCTATTATATCTGTCATATTTTTCGAATGTTTTTATAAAAAGATGTGAAAAAATGCGTTTGCTTTTTATAACGTTTGAAAAACTTGACTTTCATTCCACATTTTTTGAAATCATAGATTATTTATTATGGAAAGAGCTGAACACTGATTTAATATGTATCAGATGTTGAGACGATTCGTATAATTATAACACTTTATTAATCGTTATATATATATATATATATGTATTCATCGAGAACGGAATTTTAGATGGCGATTTGGACTCCAAGTTACATACGCGTATTTGGCTGCCTCAATCGGATGATGAGAATTATATATATTTAACCAAAACAAATAAGTCTGTTATTGTTTCTAACAGAATGTAACTGCTGTTATCGTAACACTGTTCGGCGAAACTGACAGTTGAAAAACGAAAATTTGTAATATGTATAAAATAATTTATAGTGCAGAGCATTATTTGAATAACCATTAGACTATGAATCTAATTTCAGAGCTTGTATGTATATTAAAAAGAATAAATTTTTTTTTAAAAAATGAGTTGTTTATCATGGACAAAGAGAAGACTTAGCGTAAGATATCGTTTGTAAAATTAAAACAATTTTATTTCTGCTTTTTATACATTTTTACAATATATTTTTAATAAACAATTGGAATCAGAAAAATCATAAATATTAAAAAAGCTATAAACACAACAATTATTATTGCTAAATAATGAAATTCTGTAGAAAAGGAAGAAACCCTTCTATGTATAAAATGGCGAATTTTGAGTATATAAGCAATCGGTAGTTTCGTTCTGCATGAAGTTAAAAAATTTTTTTACAAATGCTTATTTATTTCATGGGGAAACGTTTGCGAATGAAGTAAAATTTTTTTTGCGGGCTGTAGTTTTTTTTTTATTTTATTACGAAACGTAATGATCTATATGTTTGTACTTGAGATTATGATACAGTATTGTATATAAATAAAGTCGATATCTTACAAAGACCGCTTAAATTTTATGCATACAGTCTTCCGTAACTTTGTACACGTTTATATCAAGTTACATATAGCAGAGTTGACGTGTAGTTTTAGGCTCGTACATGCAAGTACAGTCTCTTAAAACTGGCATTCACATATACAAGATTTAGTAATAACGCTCTAGAAAATCAACGACAATATCTGTACAAAGTGCTCTGTACATCTAGGAGGAAAGCAATATTATACAAAAGAAAAATGAAGTCATAGTCAACCTTCTATAGCGAATAATAAATCTATGGATTCGTTATCCATATTGAAACACTCGTTTCAAGAGGTACTTAAGACTTTTTTCTTCCTCCTTGTTTTCTTAATTTAATTACACTCAAAATAAAAACTTTTACTAGGGTAACTGTGTAAGACTCGTAATGCTTGGTATCTCGTGAGTTTATATTACATTATATACATTAGGCAAGTCCTGCGTTATCACCATTCTTCTTTTTCATAATTTTTTTTTTTATCTTTTTAAGCCTTTTGATATTTTATAAGAATATAGTTTCATATAGAAAACTAAGTCTTTTTTGCAACTATCAATATTATTATATCTCCCGGCATATATCGCAAAGTCTTATGGAGAAACGTGACATTATACTTAATTAAAAGACTTTTCCTAGTACTCCAGTGCCAGGCAGACGAAAATAATGTCACGCGAGACAGTTGAACACAGTTTCTAGTTTCCTTTAAAATGTGTGCACAATACCGCAAGAATGTCATTTTCCTACTTTTTTTTTAGTTTTTTTTCTTATATTATATAACGTCCAGGTAACCAAGTTCCGGCAGTTTTTGTTTCATGCATTCAGCCCACAATATTAAACTCAAGCATAGTCGTAGCGGCATGAAAGCTAGAATAACCAAGTGCAACACGCATGTGATCCGTCAATAAAATTACAATCCGAGAGCTTTTTGTTACCTGGTCACGCTCGGTAAAATGAATAGAATAGTTCTACAGCAATCATCAAAGTTCATTAATGGTGCGCGTTCATCAAGGGAAAACAGGGAGAATCTTATACATGAACGATGTTTTCTCTACGTACTAAGAAACTAAAATATGACGTTCGTTTACGATTCAAATGCTTGGTACAAAAATCTTACGTCGATCGAGAAATGTATGTAAAACGCTTATCGATTTAGTATGATATCGGACTGTACCAGTATTGCTATAGATATTTACCCTCGGATGGTCTATCCGAGTTAGTTGATCCGTGAAAGAATAAGATTACGCAGGAACACGCAATACGCTTCATCACCGCACACAATCGCCTGGGCCACGGGTTGTGATGTTCATGCTCATGTTCTTTTTACGCTTGATCGCATGCAGTCTCGAACCTGGGCTCTGATTACCGCCATTGTTATTATTATTATTACTAATATGTAGATTGTTTTTTGTTTTACCATATCCACCTGCGTGATTGTTTATGCCGCGTGCGTAGTCTCCCCGCGTAATATGATGGTTTACTGAAAATATGGACAAGGGTCATTACAATCAAGAACTTGAACGTGGCTCTTGCATACGCGTAACATAATTACGGTTCGGTTCAATATATACCGTGTGAAGTTGGTTTGTATGACTTTTTGTATGTGAGATGACCATGAGATTGCTGATTGTTATATAAATGCCTGTCTTTATTTTTCTCATCACCCTTTTCTCCCGTGTTGGGCGAGTTTCCTCTACTGCACTCAGATTCCTGCAACGCAATCAATTCCGGACGTGAGAAAAATTTATCGAGACACTTGGAGAATTAAAGATGGAAAAACGCTAATTACCGATTCACTCGCAGGAGCTGAAAGTGTGGACGCTTCTGAACCAGTCGAGCTAGACAGCGAATCTGTTTCTGGTGCAGGAAATGATTCTTTTATCCATTTTCGGTAATCTATTACTTCGTCTGTTACTCTTATGATTCTTCCCAATATACTGAAAATTAATATCACACGTTATAAAGGTGAAGGAACCTCGAGGGCGTACACGATCGATAAATACGTGTCTTTTATCTCACCTGACTTTATTTGCATCATTGACTAGAATATTGAGAGGATTGACTGCTTGTGAAAGTACATAGTAAGCCCAGTCGAAAGCATCTTTTACATATAGAGCACCATAACTACTTCGGCCAATATCATTGCCTGGCGTCAGCGGATCTTCTATACATAATAAAGATGGTCTGTGTCCATCAATCATGTCTCTTTGAACCTGGAATATTTGAACTGGATTAGTACAATCGCGCAAATAACAAACGTAGTTAAATTTCAGAAAATTAAGAACCTACCTCTTCTTTTGATATGTAAGTACCACCACCTTTAACGCGAATGCCAGTCTTGACATAATTGAATTTCCTACCATACAACTCCAAAAATTCTATTAGCAATACTCCCAAATTAACATCTGGACTGTTGATATTATTTCTAGGATGCAACTGAGGAAAGAAAGATGAAATTATCAAAGTTGGCAAATCATTGTGAATAAGGAAAACTTGAGTGCCAAACAATGGCTCACCTGTAGAAAGCTTATAGTCATGAGAATTAAACTATATGAAGAGATACCACCAGTGAACACTTCGTTGAGATCTCTTTGCAATAAAAATTGCTTGAGTACCATAACCAACTTTTCAAGAGCAGGATACTGCCTTTTGAAAGTCTTGATCAATTCCGCAGATTTTACACCGTTGTTCATATTAAAACTAATGTCCACCTTGATCTCAGTCTCTCTATCTGTAAGCTTGACAATGGGAACTGACGCCCTATCTAATACTTTGACAGAAGATGGCTCAACAATTTTTTGATCAATTAGTGCTCGCTCAAGTGTGTGCAGTGGCAGGTTTGTCCACATACCTATCACAACTAGATCAATATCACTGAAAAAATAAAATTTTTAGTGATAGAATTGGTGATCTTCCCAAAAACTCTGACTATATGTTTATAGTCTACCTTGTGGGTAGGTACAGTCCTGTGCGAAAGCTCCCGAATATCTCCACCTTTGAGTCCGGCCAGAGATCATATATAACATTCTCTATTCTCTTGATGACCCTCACTCGCAAAAGGTGCTCCTCATTCGTAGGGCACATGTAAGTGAAGAAGTCTTCGATCTCTTCGTGCAATCTGCAAAGAGGCAACAATTAGCTCGAGCTTAGGGACATTCATCAGTCAGAGGAGTGAAGCAGTCACAACAAACACACACACACACACACACACACACAACTCGTCGCGGAGAAAAAGGTGCGGTAACAAGTGTGGCAGAAGCAAGAAGCAAGCCATGTGACATCCCTAACCTCACATTCTAACACACACAGCGCACGCGAGTATTGCGAATAATAGCCTAAGTACACGGAGACAGACGGAACACGACGATCAATGCCCGAAAGCGACAAAAAGCTCTCACCCAAGGACACCCCTGGAGTAGTGCTTGCCGGGTATTCTCCAGGGGCAGCCACCGAAGACGCCAACGAGGGCCTCGTAGTTGTAATTCATGCCGTAGGTGCTTGCGCGGTTGTCGTTTTTCCTCCTGGACGGGTTGTAGTAGCTGTTGTTGGTGTTGCTGTTGACACGTGTGTTGTTGTGCTCGTCGGACCGCTGATTGCTGTTGAGCGTCGTCGGGGCCTCGAGAGGCAGGAAGTCCTGGGACGAGCTGTTCTTCGAGTTCATGACTGTGCTACCGCCGCCCTGCTGTTGCTGCTGCTGTTGGATGGACAGCATAAGAGAAAAACGACGTATGTGAGTAGAGAATAGGTAGAGCGCCGAGGTGCTGCTGCTACTACTACTGCTGCTGCCGATGATTCTTGTCAGCAGCAGGCGGCGTTATCGCTTGGAGAGGAGTAAGAGCGAGCGGACTGCGTGACAGGAAGGGAAGTCTCTGCTGCTGCTGCTGCTGTAGTAGTAAGTAGCAGAGAAGAAAACGCGCGGGAACGAGAGAGAGGAATGGATATCGTAGTAGGCAGAGGAAAGAAAGACGGAGAATGCGAGAGAGCGTATACCTATATAGCCTATAGTAGTAGCAGTAAGTACTGTATAGAGATAGGGAGAAAATCATGAACAGCGCACTCACCAGACCCGCGTTGTTGTCGTGCTTGAGACTGAGGGTGTCGAGGTCCCTTCCGGTCTCCCAGATGTGCAACCACAAGTCCTTGGCGGGACCGTACTGCTCGGGCTGATACCAACCGATCTTCGGATCCATTAAACCCCTCGGGAGCGCGAGTCAGTTCGCGCGAGGCTAAGGTCGCCGCCGTCGTCGTCTTCTACGAGAGACTCAGCTCGCACACACAATCACCCAACAGAGAGATGCCTCTGCTCTGCTGCTACTGCTGCTGTTCTAGTCACTCTCTCTCTCTCTCTCTCTCTCTCTCTTTCTAGTCCCCTGCGACCCTCTGCTGCACACAGCACACACTCGGACACTTTACAACGCGCACGTACCTTCCTCCTTCCCCTCTCTCGCTGGCTTCGAGATATATAGGATAGGAGAGACGACGGGGGGAAAATAAAAGAAAAAGCTGACCGAGCTTCAGCACCGATCCTCCTCCCCTCCGCGCGCGCGCTTGCGAATCTCTCTCTCTCTCTCTCTCTCTCTCTCTCTCTCTCTCTC
>CM053170.1:72028406-72221140 GCA_012977825.3 Pteromalus puparum
TGCACCTCTCTCTCTCTCTCTCTCTCTCTCTCTCTCTCTCTCTCTCTCTCTCTCTCTCTCTCTCTCTCTCTCTCTCTCTCTCTCTGTCACGCTGAGATGTCCCAGAGAGCGAGATATACACTAGGCTTGCGAGCAACTGCTCTCTCGTCTTGCGCGGTACACACTGCCCTTCTCTCCCGCCTGCAGCCTATCGTCACTACTTATAGCCGACTGACTGCTGATGCTTCTTCGTTCACTATTCGCCGTCTCCTGGTGTATGCCTATTGTACATATGCTATACACGCAGTGTACACACTAGCTACATATACCCGCTCGTATACTTGTATTACCAAGGAGTACACCTACACATCGCCGAGAGATGTACCAGGCTAGAGTAGTGAGAGCGAAAGGGGGAATAGAATCGCACGGCAGCGGGTGTATATTGTATATAGTTTGTAGAAAGGCGCACACGCGCCGGTCTTTTCGCTATGCGAAAGTAATTTATCTATCTCTGTGTTTCCCCGTGCGCCGCGAGCGCAGCACTACCTACTACCACCGCGTAACGAAAATCGTGGTGCGCTTGGTAGTTCGGCGTAGATGGCGCGACGGCCTCCTACAAGCGGCGGAAACTGCTAGAGAATGCCAGAGAGAGCTATACCAGAGGCTATATACTTATGCGCGCACCCATTGGGCGTCGCCGGGAAATTTTGATTTCGTCTGTTTGTTTTTGTTTGGGACTCGAGGGCTGATGTATATATTGTGGGTATACTGTTGTTATGGGTTTCAAATTTCTGAATTCCTTGAACCGAATCAGCTCGGGTTCTGGCTGAAGTAGAACGAATATTTTATCTTATTGCGAGGTGTCGCGTTCTCTCTTATTCTGTTACTATCTCTGATGTTTTTCGTTTTGTCAACTGACGGACAAAACTCCTCTTTGTTTGTGAACAAGTTCTTTTAGCAAAGAATCACGATCAAAAACCACACACCGTGAAACAGTTTAGTCTTTATAGTCCCAACGTGTAATAGGTATATGTATACCTACTTACTTATAGACTTATACAGAAGGAGCGTCATATGGTTTCCATAATTGGAGGGAAATCCTTTGTCAACGGAAAACGCTCTCTCTCTGCGAGAACAATGTAAATCGATATCCCCTTCCCTCAGGCCACCGGTGGATAATCAAAACTCCTGAATTACCAACGAGAGACTCGTCAAAAAGGGCGTCCGCGGCCCTGGGATGGTCTGCATCCAGACTATCTTGACTGCATCACTTCTTCTTCGTCTTCCCCTTCCAACCCTAAATACCTAACTTAATCTTCTCATCTCGCACTGCACACAAGCATTAGCAAATAATATGTGCCGGTGGTGTCGTCTCAATCCGACTGAAGAATCCGTCGAAAGCGAGTGAGTCGAAAGCGAAGCAAAGCCGGCCGGTGCGCTTGGAAAATTTGCACAATTAAGTATGTGAATGGACGGTGCGCACTCCGTTTCGGAGCAAAGTAGCGAGGACGATGCCGTCAAGAGAAAGCTGATCGCCGGGAGCGGTGTCAGCGCGATGAGCGCTTGGAAGCTTGTGCAGAGGAGATGCTACGACCTTCTGTCCCACCGGTACTCACTGCTCATCGTGCTGGTTGCACTTACGTGCGTCTTCGTCGGGATTGTGCATTTCGGCGAGGTTAGTTCGACTGTTTATTTGTGTCCTAGTGCTAGCCTTGGTCATGATTATTTCGAGAGTGATAACAAGGCGTATATTTTTGCAGGTGTGGATAGCATGGAGCAAGGAGAAATACAAGGCGGTTTTTCATTCCTTCAACGACAACATTCTAGGCATATCGTTCCAGAAGCAGCTTTGCCAGCATGTACCCATAGACGTGGTGTACACCTGGGTCAATGGATCGGATCCACAGTTTCTTGACAATTTAAAGAAATATGTGCCGGTGACCAATGCAAACAGCGCTGCTTCTAGGTTTAGTGATAAGGATGAGTTGAGGTACTCTCTGAGGTCCTTGGAGATGTATGCTCCTTGGGTGAGGAAAGTGTACATAGTTACTAATGGACAAATTCCAAGTTGGCTGGATATGGACAATCCAAGGGTATCTCTCATATCACACGAAGACATATTCACTAATTTAAGCCACCTGCCAACCTTTTCCAGTCCAGCAATAGAAAGTCATATACATCGGTATGAATAAAAATCTATTCCAAATTAAACTTCTTAGGGATGCACTCAATACTAGATTGTCAATTTTGTTTCAGAATACCTGGTCTATCAAACAAATTTCTCTACTTCAATGATGATGTGATGCTTGGTGCTGCAGTCTGGCCTGAAGATTTTATAACTTGGGCTTATGGACAAAAAGTATATTTAGCTTGGTCAGTTCCCGACTGCTCAGATGTCTGTCCATGGGCATGGGTTCAGGATGGAGCCTGTGATCCCACTTGCAACACAACACTGTGTGAATTTGATGGTGCATATCTTTTCTATTGCAATTTCAATCAAAGTCTAAGCTAATAATTTGTTACGAAACGAAATTTCAAATTTCTTTACAGGTGGTGACTGTGATGCTTCTGCTATTGACACAACAGAGAGAGAATTCAATGAGGGTGAGAATGACTATCCATACGGGTTTTTGCAAGAATCTCGCGCCGAGGCGAATCAAGCTGAAAGACTGCTGGATGCTCTTAAATTAAAGAAAAAGTTAGAATCTCACAAAGACGCAAACAATTCGGAGTTGATTGCCATTCGCTCTTTGCTATTCCATCACGACTCTCTTGAAGATAATCTAAGAAATTTAGTTGTAAATAGTAGCAGAATAGAAGATGACTCTGATATTTTTCCTAAATTCGATAGAGATGACGAAAAGATGAGTAGAGTAGTTTATACCGGAGACGAGAAGGTTCTCACGACCCAGTCACACAACATATCTCGTGGCGTTAGTAAACGTTCAGCGCCTAAATTATTTGTTAACGATGACATTATCAACTTGGTACACGTTAACGACACTGCAAAGAATAGTAAACTGGTGTATGCGGGTCGTCAGAAGAAGAAGAGTAGAAATCTTGATACATACGCTGAATCGTTACTGTATGTAAATAAAATTTATAACAAAGCGTACGGCTTGGAACGTCGCAGGGTACCTGCTCACATGCCGCACTTGTTGGATCGCACTATTATCACAGAGATGCAAGAAAAGTTTGGAGGAGAATTCGATAAGACGTCAAGTCATCGTCTCAGAGATTCCGAAGATATGCAGTTTGCGTTTTCTTATTTTTACTTTTTGCTTAGCGAGAAGCGCTCCGTATCGGCCGAGGAAATATTTGATGCTTTCGATACGGATAAATCTCAGTAAGTATAACACATCTTACAGGTTTCATATCTTAATATTGATTGTAACGTAAGACTTTTCTGCAGAACGTGGTCTGATAGAGAAATTAGGACTTTGCTATCGAGAATGTACCCATTACCACTCGACTACAGCTTAGTTGTTGATTTCGGAAACGCAATACTCAATTGTTCTCGAAGAATAGATTTGAGTGGCATTACTACACTGCCACCACCACCTGGCGAAAGATATTTAGATTCCACTTTGGTATGCTTTTTTATTGATTTTGATGACTAGCTAATTATTATTATAGTATATTTAGTAGATTAATTTTAATTTTGAATATGTAGCCTATCGTCACCCGAGAACTGATTCTAAGATGCGACGCGGTGGTCAACAAAATACGCTCCAAATTCGGTCGGCTCGATAAGTATCCGCACAAAATAATTGAAGCAGGCAAGGATGAAATTTTCGAAATGCTGACGAGTAACGTGTCGACTACAGTGAGACTATTGGACGAGATTCGGAGTGATCCAAAGTACGTATCAATTTTAAAAGATCAAGCAAAGATTATTTTACAATTAGGTGATTTAATAAATGTTGGCTTCTTTTCCAGAAAGTTTATATGTCTCAATGACGACATGGATCCACTTCGCCGCTCCGAGAACGAATTGGTCCGAGCTCTCCTCAGTGACTTCTACCGGTCTCTATATCCCATAAGAAGTAGTTTCGAACTTCCTGCCCAGTACCGAAATCGCTTCACCCATCGACACGAACTTCTAGAGTGGCGAGCGAATCGCGCCAGAGCCAGAAACGTGATGCTGTTCCTAATAGTTCTCATGCTCGGCCTAACTCTATATCACGCTTTTCGCCACAAGATGCGGAGGTTCTGCCCGATCCGAACACTGCCGACTCTACTCGTCTAGCACCAAGCATCGATCTCTCAATACCAAAATTAATACTTCGTCATAATCTAGTCAAATTATCAAGGTGTTGTAAATATAATCGAGTCAATGAATGTGCGTGACAAAAAGGTGTAAAGAAGCGTGTACATAAAGTGGAGGAAGAGATTGTCTTTATTGAACTGATCGAACAGAGAACAAGTTATAACTTTAAAATATCATAATCTAATTTTCGCGAAAACTACGTGATATAAGAATAACTATTTAGCATGACAACTGTGGAACAACATTTTCTTTCGCACCAAGATTGTTACATGTACAATTCCAAGATTTTTAATTAAATCTTTTTCTGTAAAAGTGTACCAACGACGTATTGTAGTATGGTTCATTTATCGGCCAGCAGGTCATCGCTCGATCGGGACTTATTCGTGCAGCAATTGCTACCCTCGAGCGGTGGACAGTTGATGTGTCGGATGTTTCTCGGTCCGACCATTCCGCCTTGCCTCCTTGCGCACTCGCTCATCCAAATGGCCACCGTAGCTACCTCTTCTGCCAAAAGTCGACGTCCTATGCCTTTAAGAAATTCATTCGATTTATAATTAGTATTTAATTTTTCACCAATTCAACGTTTTTTTCTAACAACCTGGAACATCGGGATAGTTTCTAGACGACTCGCTGCTTTTATTACTGGATTTCTGGATATTTTCGGAAGCGACTGTTCCTTCGCTTGACTTTTTCGATTTGATTGACGATGACTCAATCGCTTGAGTCTCTTTCTTCGTTACACTCTCTGTGACCGGCTGCTCCTCTTTTCTTGTTCCAGAATCTCCCGAGCCTTTGCTCCTCGTGGACTCCGTACGATCGATCGATCGGAAGCTTGCTTCGCCCTCGTGTCGGGAACTTGACTCTGTCTCCTCTCCAAAACTCTGCATCGCTAAAACAAGAGTTTTATACTTTTAATGCTTTTAAAATTAAAATTGACTATGTAACGAAATTTCCAATAATTATCCTTTACACATTATGACGGGCTCGCTCGTAGCGGACTCGTTGGTAGCGTCGTCCTTGGTGAGAGATTCGAGTTCGAGATCGATATCAGCCTCAGTATCCTGGCTGGCTAAGGAAACCGGGCCAGCCATGGCTTCCGGAGCCCCAACACTGGCAGGTGCTTGAGCTTCAGATGAAGGAGTCGTCTCGGAGCAGAGACACAAGTCTTCCAAGCTGCCCCTTTCGGCTCCGTCGCACCTTAGACTCGCTAGGTACCTGTGATTAAAATTTGTTCAGTTATTACATTTTCATCGAAGTAAAATAATAAAAATCGATGTTTTCATCTTTACAGAATGTACTACGAGGATCATACCCGTAAATCTCCATAAACAATCCAACGGGAATCATCGCCGATCCTCCATCGGGCTCATGAGTAAACAGCTCGCAGATCGTAATCATGGTCTCGGTGAGGCTTCGTGTGAGGAGACCCACGGCGATCGAGAGGAACTTTTTGATTTGGCATTTGTTGCGGAACTTGCCGATAAGGATGATCAGGTCCGAGTCCCGACGATCCAGGCACAGATAGTCCCATCGCTCCAGTATCGATTGCAGTGGAAGAACTTTGTTGTAATCGGCTGTTGATTAAGGAAAGAAGGAAAAGTTTGTAGTCAAGACAAATCGATGCGTTAGGCGTACATGGTTTATTAATTGGATGTACGCTTGAATACGATCGATCTGATGACTCCGTTATGACGATGTAATGTGGAATACTTAACGCAGAGACATTTTTTAAAATCCACGTCGCGTTATTGGTATATAAAATTAGGAATGGTATAATAATGGATACTTTAGCATACCATTTCGTGAATAAAAGAGATAATCAACAACTCACCGCCAAGTTGCCTTAGCAGAACCTTAAGGAATCCAAGTGTCAATCCGTAAGCGGTACAAGTCGGTGGATACTCAAGCCTGAGCTTCGTCGGTGGCTCTTCGCCGTTAGCCAACGCGTGAAAGTAGGCGCTGGACCACTTGAGTAGATCGTACGGCTGTGTCCTGATGGCCGATTTGCAGAACTGCTTAAGGATCATCGGCAGTTTCGGCGGCACGTTGATCTGCTCGATGCAGTAGTCCGTCTCGAGCAGCGGCATTTTTTCTACTCCCTCGAGGATTCGTGCCGATCGATCGCCGGGTAGTTTTATAACCTGAATTCTTGTTCTGCTCTCTTTACGGTTATTATATGCATCGTGTCTGGCGACGACAATCCTACTCGGCTGTCGTCGTGGTCGTCGTTCGGCTGTACTTAGTATATACGCGACCTCGTGTGTTTGGGGGCTGCGCTGTAGCCTAGCAACCTCTTCGCGATTGCGCGCACAATAATAATGTATAGGTACATGCCGATTGTACGAGACGGAATGTACGTTGTATTGTTGTTTGATGTCGTGATTTTTATCGGGGGTGGGAATGGAGAACTGGGATCGATTGTCAAGTGTCGGCATTTCTACGCTGAGTGGAAGTTTCTGTAAGCTTTTGAGCACGCACGAGATATAGTTTCTGTGAAAATTTTACATAGTCGAGGAGTATAAATTATAATTGGATACGATCGTATGCGGTGTTTCTTTAAAAGATTAAAAAATTATTCAATTCATTTAAACCGTGGAGTTTCCATTTTTTTTACTAAAAAAACAAATACAAAAACACAACTTGACGCTTTTTTCGATTTTCAGTACAGACGCAGAACGTCAGCTCCTCCATCAAGTTTAAAGTAGTCTACACGCACATCTAACCTACTCAGCATCTGCACCAGAGACCGCACGAGAAACAATCTATACATCACCACGCACTACGCATCGCAGGCGCGCTTTTGATTCAAATCTTCCCGCCATCAGCGAGCGCAGTCATCCAAACCAACAGCCAATAACCGCGGATGGATCTCCTCAGCACGAGCAGTCCGCGAGCTGGCGCCACGTGTCGCGCACGAAAGGCGTTTGCACAGCGCATGCACCGGGGGATAATCGCGCGCTGCCCCCGAGCCCAGAGTCGGGCGCCAGAGCTCCGTGTGTTCGGGTCGGTCTTCTTTCTTCTTCTTCTCCTCCCATTCTCTCTCTCACTCACTCTCCCACACCAGGCCGTGTGTGTGCTTCGAAAGGGATATAAAGAGCGAGCGCGCGGCAGGTACTCACGGGCATCGAAAGGAGGAACTCACGCGTGTTGTACACGACGAAGTAACTGAACAGCAGCACCAGCAGACACGATGGCACTTTTTCGCATCAGCAGCCGGCGTTGCCTCGAGCTCCAGGTACGTCAGTCATCCCTCCTCCCTTTCCCGCGAACATTATCGTCGTCGTAGCGTTATTAAAATTAATCAATCCGAGTGAGTATGCACACACATATCTCGGTGTATACCGCGCGCGCCAACCGTTCCACGTCTTCCGGTACGTCTGTGTGCTGCACGCGTCGTGGCGTCTTCTTCTTCCCTTTGTGTGCAATAGGTAGTACATGGATGCGCCTCTACTCCCTTATTTGGCTGCTCCAAATCCAACGATTCCACTTGTCCCAATTGTATAGCCGAGCTCGGAAAATCACTTCGACTTTTCTCCCTCTCTCACACCCTCGAGATGTGCAGTCGACGACCTCGGCCCTGTTTATCGACCGCGGAAAATCTCTGCTCCAGGTCGCGCGCACGCGGTCGACCTCTTTTTTGCTCTCGTGTCCAACTGCAGCGAAGGAGAGAACGCTCTGGCCCATTTCTCGTAACTTGTGTATACCTAGCGTGAAAACGTACTTTCATGTATAGTACATTAGTACATACGCGAGAGATGAAAATTCGCGCTGATGGAAGCGATGACGCGATCGCAAGGAATAAGGAAGAAGAAAGCGTCGCGGTGGGGACGAGGTCAAGCCCGGATACCTATTATATACGTCTCTACTCCAATCCGTACGTGTTCTCTATCTATTCGTACTTTTTTTTCATCCGCGTCGAATTTTCCGTACAACAGCTGACGCGCAAGTTTCCACTTGAGGCGAGCGGGTCTGGAGACACTCCCGCGCAGATCTGTAGCATAAAACGGTCCTTCGTGAGAGGCTTATCAAATTCGCGCCAGCAGTGCACGATGTGTCTATATACTCGCGCATATACCTGCCACGCGCGATTATGTAACGCCTGCATTCGAGCTTCTCCGAGGGGAAAATCGCGTGTCTGTCTGATTGATCCTCTCTTCCCTGTATATGCTATAATAGATATTGCCTATATGGATATGAGTATACTATACGGCGGTTTTCTCCCCACATGGGGGAGAGAAAGGCGCGCGCGCGCGTGCTCAAAGACCGGCATCTACTTTGCCGACTTGACGGGGGTGTGCGAGAGAGAAAGAGCGTGACTCTGCGCGAAATTTCACCTTCTTCACGTTTTCTTCTTTTCGCCGACCTTCGACACACTTATTTTAATCATAGTATAGAATGCATACATGTCTGCGTGTAGTTTTACAGAGCGTAAAATTCGGCCGTCGACACGAGGTATGAAAGAAGCGGAACATGAGCATGTGCGAGAGGCGATAGGTTGTTCGAAAAGAAGGCGAGGCGGTCGATAGACGCTCTCACAGCGACGATTGCGTAACCGCGAGGCGAAATAGAGAGCGGCAGTGGCTTGTATGTATATAGGTGTTCGACGAAAATTCGCGCCCAGCTGGACGTTCCTAAAACTGTGTGCTTTTTTTCTTTCTCTTCTTCTATCTATTATTATCGCTCGAGTTCGTCTTCTTTTTCCTCCGATAAACAAAGTGTCTTCGAGATCGAATCAAAGTCCATGCAGAGTGATGTTATAACATATACAGTAAACGCACAATCGCATTATACCTTCGCTAAAAATGCTCAGACTTTGTCCCAGTTCGTTGTTGATTGGAGCGTGTGTGTAACTGACGCGCACTGATTGATAAAACTACAAATAATGCAGTTTGCGTCATTGACACAGATCCGCAAAGAGCGAAAGAAAGAGAGATACAGTGGCCGACGCGGCCAGTAAAATTTGGCAATGAAACGGTATAGTCAAAGTCACGGTAAATAAAATGTTCGACATATACTGTCTGTATGTGAGTATAATATATAGTTAGTTCTGATGAGATAATGCCGCGTTATCTGAGAAAAAATGTCGGCGAGCTTTATAGCTGCGGAAAACTCGCGGTATCTTTTTACCAAGCGAGCTTCTGCAGCGCTGATTGAAATGTCTATTTGCGATTTTTGAAGCACGTGAGTTGCATTCAAGCGCTATACCTGTACAAAATTTTTCCGAATCTTTGGTTTGATCGATTGAAATTGTAATTTTGCTCTTCTGGTGAACTCTAATACTGCTGAAATAGGACAGACTATATAAAATTATGTAATTTTACATAAGGCACACTTTTTTCTTAACAAAAAGATAAGATTATCAAAGCTGCAAAACCTGGCACTAGGAAAAATTCCTCCAACCTTCCCACCGCATAAAACCACAATCAATCCATTGATATACACCTGGCCTGGCGGCACCTTACGCGATTTTGCAAGGTACCGCTAAATTTAGCGGGCGTTTCGAGGTCGGAAAACCAGAGTCTCTCGACACCTTGTAGGTGTACGTGTGTGCATGCACACATGCGAGCGACTGAGAGTATAAGACTCGCGCTTGCGCGCACTCGTGATCCACATTGACGAAGGCAAGCCTCTACACTTGCCCTACAGCAGAGATAGAGAAGAAAGAGAGCAGCGTGCAGGGTTGACCCGATCCAATTTCCCTGGCGATGCTCCATACGTTCGCCACCCCCTGGTTTAGCGCATATTGTAACGAGATCGCGACCTATCGATCTTATTGGATTGATTGGCGCGGCGTAAACACATGTGTATTATAAGCCAAAGGGATCGCCGCTGTCGAGCTCTTGATTTTGCGAAAATATTTTTCTTCGTCTCGCGGTGATTGCACACTTTCTGTCAACAGGGATGATTGAATTTGTATTTATACATAGACGAATGATTTGAATGTCCGTAACAAACACGTTATATATGTTACAATTATTACGGATCTATCGTGACGATCGATATGCCGAATATGCGACTGTGCATAATATTGCAGAGATATATGCTCGCTTATACATAAGGTCGCGATGCACCTCTCTCGCGACTCTATGTTAATTGTATATATACACCAAAGAGTATATGCACGTATACATAACATAATATAACGTAACGAAAATAAGCGTATAGTAACCAGATCGCGTAAATACGTACGTATTATTTTAAAACACTCGGAGTAGTTCGACCGGAGATATGTTTAACTCGGGCGTAAGCATCTCCGAGTTATTTTCGAGCGGAGATGGATTAAAAATATCTATCCGATTTTTTTGTCACAATGCAGCCGCCAAGCTATTTAGTTTCGAATTCTAACGCTATAAACCGGCACGAATACACTTCATTATCAAATGGTATACGTGTCCATTGTGTCCGGAAATCCTGAAGAGATATATTACACAGTCGCCGAAAAAAAGGAAAGAACGTTCTCGCGAATAAAAGAAGCGAGTAGCGTACACGTGACCTTGGATTATCTAACGGGACGCGATCGCCGCGCGTTCTCTCTCTTCTCAACTATTTCAGAGACCGCTCGTTCCTTTATTATTAGTCTCGCGTGACCTGCTCCACACGCGATCGACTTCTATAGAGCCTATATATACGTTGGCTTGACCGGTGATGCACAATCCTTCCGGTTCGTTGAGTTGTTTCATCCATGGGTATAGCCCTATCTCTTGAGAGTTTGTCGGATACTTTTGGTCTATTATAGAGACGTGGTAATTGAATATACGACGTCTCACAATGCATCGCGAGATAAGGCGGCCTTACTTCAGAAATACATAAACGAGTCTGCGCTGCTGATAACGAGCTTTTATCGAGTCTCGCGTTCGGGGTTATAATATACCTGCCAGACGCTTGAATGTAGGTGGAAAAAATTGGTCGATGAAATGGCGAAGCGCATTCATATCTTATGCAAGAAGTCGATGCGAAATTTGGTCGATCGATGCAGAATTAATTAAATTGTGACATAAAATTTATTACCTAATAATAATGCTTATCATCACACCAAGAATCGCACGTTTGATATATCAATTAAGCGTTGCAATATTAGACAGGTTGTTATCAGAACGTCATTCGAGCACAACATGCGAATTCCATTTCACAGCTATATATACTCGGATGAGCGCAGAACTGTGAATGCGTGAGTTCGAGCACTTATGCGTCGCACGCACAATCCGAGCCTTCGTTAAACGATCCGCTGCAGCAGGTTCTAAGATTATTACTATACGCCTCCATCGCAACCAACGGTTGACTGACATCTCTTCAGGGCGGATTTTTCTACTTCGCCGTTCGTGCGATAGTCTCGATTTTTATCGCAATTTTTCTCTTCGAGAAGTGTGTGTGTGTGTGTGTGTGTGATGTATCGGGCAACGAGACTTTTGCAGGAAGTAGAGCGTACATTATATATAGAGAGGATTTATTTTTATCGGCGAAATATATAAGTTTGCTGCAGATTTTCAAATCGCGTTGATTGATGGATTTGTGGAAGATTTACGTATCGTATACAAGAGCGTGAACAGACGTCGATCTACATGATCGTTAAATTTGATTCATAGGTAAACGTTCGTAGATACGTAACGAAGATAATAACGGAAGCAATTATATCGGGGAAGAAAAACTTACGAGTCGCAATTGGTTACGCAACATTTTTATTCGAAGCTTCTAAAGAGCCGACGACACTTTTCCTGATGCATATAAATAATATTCTATCCCAAAATTCACTCATACTTCACCCGACCGCAGCATAACACCTCAAGCGTGTATGTAAAAGCTTCACGTTCAGCATGCAAATCCGCGTTGATTCAATAAACCCACTCCCTCCAGCAGCAGCGGCACGACTCTCGCGCGCTCACTATAGTGATCTCTCCCTCCGGTTCTCGTTATATTGTATAGAGCCAAGAGTATATGAGCGAGCGAGCTAGACACAGACTGGAGATTGACCGCGCGTGCAAGATCAATGTCGATAGCCATTAGAAATGAATCAAGTGTGCGTAACGCGATAAAGCCAATGTAATCGCGGCGCTTCTCTTTCACGTTCTTTATCGCTGCCGCACACTTTTCGCGACTTTCGCCGGCGATCGATTGATTTGTTTATAGATCGGCCGCGATCGACGACGTGCTATGAATTTATCGATCGTTCGCTGGAAGTGCAAGTGTGTACAGTCGTTGAATTTTTGTTTTGTCGGATGCACGTTGGTGTAATGGGATATTATCTTCGTCAGTGTTCTGTGATGTATATAATTTACTGCTTATGCATCAATCGTGTATGGATTGTTTCTATTTCAATATTCTGAAAAAGGTTCCAGCTGTGCGTACGTTGAAAATCTAGAAATTTGAAAGTTCAACGAAGTCGAGGTTCTCATCAGCGACTTGAAGCTTCAGGTTTTCCTTGATTACGGCGGTAAATTCCATTGACGACTCGAGCTGAAGATTGCCAAATGTATGATCGCATGCGTAATCCTATTCAGACCGGTTCGCGCTTCATTTTCTCTCGCTTTGCCAGTTCGTGTGAATTACCTGCAGTTACTCGGTAAAGTCGGTCTCTGCATTAGGAATAATTGTGATTATATTAATTTCTCTTATCATCGGTCGTACATTATCGATCTTTGATAAAAATATAAAAATCGAGGTCGTATCGACGTAGATTTACACGATCAGTGCAGATGATGCCGATTATTCGGTAATTCACGTACACGAACAAACAGGAACTGTATATTATACATATACTTACGACACGCAGCTGCTTTTGTTTCCATTGACTGTAAATGCACACCATAAATCTCGACGAGTTGTGGGAACAGCTAACCCTTCGAACTGGTAAAACTCGCGTGTGTGTATAAAATTATAGCGAGACGGACATAAGTAGTATAGATGGTATTATAGAGAGAGAGAGAGAGAGAGAGAGAGAGAGAGAGAGAGAGAGAGAGAGAGAGAGAGAGAGAGAGCCGACGAGTCATCGAGTGTACAGCAGCAGCCGAGGCAGCTCACTCGATGACGGCGTGACGTCAAGAAATAAAAAAAGAGGGAACACGATGAGCGATTACAGCCGACACGTGGTGTCTGCGCGCAAAGCCGAATAAGCGCCCATTCACGGAACATTCGACGATGTTCCATGTTGCTGCGGCCGTGTGTGCTTCTTCTCTAATGCCCGGTCTGCCGAGGTAGATATTTTTCGAGACAAACTTGATATCTTCTTTTGCTTCAACAGAATTATATCATTTTGTATGTTGGCAAATTTTTCAAAATTAAAGCTATTTTAACGTATGAACAATATACTGTTGTCCAAACAAGCTTGTTTTCAGTGTTGTATATTATCCAAGAATTCGTTCTAAGGACAATCAAATAAATTCTCTACAGCGCAAAAACCTCGAAATTTCTCAGCAACGTACATATTCAACCTTGAAATTCCGACTCTTAGCAATAGAGAGCAAAAGTGTGTAACGAGCCATCGCACTCCCACCATAATTACAGCGCGAAGATTGAAACCTTAGTTATATATATTCTCGACCGGGAGAATTTCCGCAAATCATTGTCGCACATTGAACGCGTGTCGGAAAGCGCCAGCCATATTACACACGCACACACATACTTGCATGTATACAAGTATATACGTATACCCGCACATGTGATGTAATCGAGGCTCACCGCGTGCTCGCGCTATATTTGACATTAAAACGTCGTACGATCTTGGAAATCCTCGCCTGTGAATGGACGCTTTTATTTTTTTTTCTTTGAGAGAGAGAGCGAGAGAGATATGTACGCGACTGGAATATTCATGGGTCGAAATGCAAATACGCACAGAGGTATCATTGACCGGTGTAACGGCTCGATTCAGTGCTCTTATATCTTTAAAAATAGATTGATCATATATATGCGCAGGAAAAATTATGTCGTCAATTCGTTACTGACTTTTTGACATTTTTCGAGGTATACAAGAATTCTTACAAGAATGATCCAATTAATGTCTGGACGATAAGAGTACAAAGTAAGCGTGTTTTATTGTGAATTAGATTTCAATCGACACGTTATCGTATTCACGAGTGTTATATATTATATATTATGAGGGTATGAGGAATTTGTCGCTCGACGATATAAACGAGACACGATCTGTCGTATCGTTACTCTGAATTATTACGCAGGTAACGCCTTTGATAAAGAAAGATTACTCGACTTATCCTACTGATTCTAAAAGTACATTACGACAAGTAAAATATCATTTTACTTTCACATTAGTTGAGTTCTTCAAATCAATTGGCTCATCTACATATACTTACGATATCTCACAAAACTAAAGATTAATACCAACGCCCGCGGTATGACATTCGAGAAGAAAGTTCACTTCAAAATCGTCTTCTTATAACTTCCCGATAAACAAATAATACAATATTATACGTATATATGTATATCATGTCGGGCAGACACGCACACACACTCCTCGATCATCAGAGCGTATCGTGCTCTCCCCACAAACTGGATAACAGCCCTGTGCATCGTTATTGTCAAACTGATGTCTTTTCTTTCTCTTCGCGCAGACGATCCCGCAAAAAAGACATTTCACAATAACAATACTACACACTACTTTCATGTATTATAAGCAAAAAATCTTTTTTCCGCGTCTCGCACGTTCGCGTGATAAGTTATTGATTCCAAATTCCAATCCGCTCGGCTCTCGGTCCGATAATAACATAAACAGTGCTATTCCACATGGTGACTTTGGGCGGATAATCGTCGTATGCGTGCGTGGACGTGGACCTTTACATATACACATATGATCATCACATGATGGCTATATATAACACAGATTCGCCGGTACTGGTTCGAAGCGCTTATATAGCGCAACTCGAGCCGGAGCTTACACGTTTAATCCGCTGATGCTCTCTTTGTTACGAATAGTCGGACTTTTCCTTTTTCGCTTCTCTCTGATGAGTTGATGTGATTTGCGAGAGTGAAAAATTCAATTGGAACGTGAGAGTTGTGCGTGTGTTTTTGCAAATAGGGATGACGAGCTGTGCGTAGAGAGTTTTATGAGTACAAGTGCGGCTGTTGTCGCTTTTTTCATTGCAATCAATTTTTTTAGCGATTAAATTGGCTCATTTCTCGAGCGATGGCTTTCGATGTCTGTTATACAAATTACGAAATCTCGCGGATGTTTTTGTCGATGCATAAATGACAAATCGTTGATGAAAAAAGTAGTCGTTATCACACACAACTTGTATACCATGCGCATAATAAAAAGCAAAGGCTCTCATTGTTACGTTTATACAAGAGAAAGATCCAAAGTCCTCTGCACCTCTGATACCGCAAAGTCGTGTCTGACGGTGGCGTCGACGTCCGACGATAACTCGCGCGAAAGCGACCTTCGGACTCGCTGCACACGCCTTTTTTTTGCTTCTCTCACACATCGTATTATTAGTGCTATACTGTATATTATACCCAACGCCTCGTATATGTATGCATTATTTCATCGAGATAATTAATCGAGAAGCCTTTTCCTTGGACGCAAAATGAATCTCGCTGTACATTTCCTGATAGACGCATTGCCTTCTCTGTCCCGGTTTCTCTCGCGATCGGTGACTCCGCGACACACAATGATTCATTCTCTGTACTTTCCGGCGAATCATAAGAATGTGCGCGTCTCTTCTTATGGAGATTTTCTATTCGCTAAATAGGTTTCGAAATTGTTGCAGTGATTTATGAAGGATGCGATATATAGAGAAAGACAAATGCGCGACAGCGAAATATCGGCAATGATGGACGCTGTATATGCGGCAGACGCGCGTATATATAATTCAATTTTACGCAATGAATAGCGTAATTGGTTTATGCCGCATTCAATTTATTGCGGACTCTTATCTATATGTATGTGCAGAAATAGATACATCGCCGACGACGCGCGGATTTCGGACGTCGAGTTTTTACATAAGCAGCACATGCAGCTGTTGATTGTATGTAGCATTCTCTTTTGTTCAGGTTAAAAAAAAAAAAAAACAGGTGATTCGGTGCTAATAAACGTTTACTATTTCCGATAAGTTCGCAATAGTACAAATATCCCTACAACATATCATCCATTTTAATTCTTCATTACAATTTTCATCATTGCATGCATTGAAGAAAAAATTACATAAAACCCCAATTTTTCACCTTCAACTCCACAAATACTCGCTCATCTTCTTAAGTTCACACATCGTATCAGCTGACCGCTCCCGTATACGCGTACACCTTCCGCAGTAGCTGCTCTTCTGCCGCCTTTTTTTACGTAATTCGTGCTATAACACTAGGTTTTTTTTTATCAGCCGTTCGCGCTCTGACACACGCCGCTCAATTGTTGATTCAAGGTCGTGACAGCGACGACGTCGGCTCATATGCACTCTCGAAAGCGAGTGTATATACAAGCTGATAACGCGACGCTCTCTCGTGTGGTGTTCCCCCTGTGCGTGGGTTTATCGCGTAATCTCTATATGCTTTTTTGCGAGATGTGAGCGAAGAGACTCAAATATTGTTGTGGAGATTGTTTAGAAATTGAATGCGACGAATAGTTGCGTGTACCGATATTATCATCATCAACGTTCGTTCAAGCAGTTCTCGGTATAATAATGGCACAGCTATAGAAGTTTCCTCTTGTAGTCACGATTTTTCCTCGACGGAAAAAGCTCTTTCTCGAACTTGCTCGGAAGAAAACCACACAGGGTCCACAGAATGAGCACAAGGTGTGCGATAGCCTAGTAAAGAGACAAAACGAGGCCAGAAAAACGCGCGACACCGAGATCAGAGCGCAAAACGCATTCTAATTTCCCGAATACGTTATTCTTGCTACTGCTATCTATATCCCGATCATTAGCCAAAATCGATCTATACGGATCTATATAGGCTTTAGTGTACCAAAACAGGAAGTACTCTACATACATATATGGATTAAGGAGATTTTTTTAAACTACAGCACGAGTAATTATTGTATAACTCTTTTGACGTTGTGCAAAAAAAAAAAAAAAAAAAAAAACTTGAAAATAATATGAATGCGTCGTTGCAGCTGGTTATAATGCGCTATACCCGCTCTTATCTGTGTCGCGACTTTACAACTCTGTATATAATTGAAAACCTTGAAAGTGATCGCGACTCAGGTGTATGCTTTTTTAGTAGGTCAGAAAAAAACGTCTCGAAAATTCCGAAAAGAAACGATACTTTCTTTCGCGAGAGCCCAGATGAAAGAAACCTGCTAAATTCCCGTACAATATGGCTCTAACGGAAATTTACGCTCCAGTTACCCAGTGCATATAGCACACCCGTGTAGGTACATACAGCTTCGTTTGGCAGCAGAATCGCGAAAAAAAAATGAACTAAAAAAACTGTTTGCCATTGCGACGATCGATCACTAGACGCGATTACACGACACTATAACATCCGCCAACAAAACCTCGCGAAAAAAGGAGCATATACATGAATAGGCTGCACGTGTCTAATTACAAATGTATCGCTTGGTTTTACAGAAGCTGAACAGCATTGGAATCCGTGCACTGTCCGACGGCTCGACCGACCTCAGGAAAGTCCTTGCCGATAAGATCCCCAAGGAGCAGGAGCGCATCAAGGCCTTCCGCAAGCAGCATGGAGCCACCAAAGTCGGCGAAGTCACCGTCGACATGGTAAGTCTAAACTATTTTTCTTTTGCACTCGTTTTTGTTTAAGCGGACGTTTATGTATAAGCGAACTATCGCATCAATTTTATTATTGCAAGTATAGAAAACGCGCGTTATCAAACAAAGATTTTGATTCAACGATATACAAAACTCGAGAAATCCTCCACACTCCTGTCACAAATACTTGGATATATCCATCACAACTTTTCCACAGACATCCGAATGCGCACTATATAACACGTGCCTATCCAAACAAATCCTATATCTCTCCCTCAATTACATCACACCACACTCACTGATGTGTACACAGTATCATCTATCGCGGCACGTCTCGTCGTGTAGACATTCACCTCTCCGTTTTGAACCAAATGAAAATTCGCAACTGCAATTCATATCAGCTTATACTCAGCCACGAAAGAGACTTGCAACTCTGCACTTTGAGTTCCCACGAAAGTGAAAGCTATCGAGTTTACACGAGTGGTATATGCGTAAGTAAGTATATAGTGACACGCGTACGGGCGCGTGTTTTCAGCTGTCTGATAACGGAGTGCGCGTGCCAACCGTGTGATCGCGTCGGCTGCTCTGCGTCGACGGGGTCAGCAGCCCTATAGCATTTACACGCAAGATGATGACAAGGCTTATCTCGCGCTACGAGTGTGTGTCGCGCGATTTGGATTTTTATCGGAAATCGAATGGAGGGATCGCTTTATATTTCTCTCATAGTTGGACGCAGGACCACGTGGTCATGGGCTGAGAAGTCTGGGGGTCTTTTTTTTCGTTGAGAGATTGTGATAAAGTTCGCTAATTGTCTGAAAATAGTTCAGGCTCGCGCCGATTGGAAACACGAGTGCGATTTTGCATTGTAGTATATGGGTATATATATGGGTATAAGCTTATTCGAATTTCATTTCAAAACGTCGTGGACAT
The DNA here is from genome assembly GCA_012977825.3 of Pteromalus puparum. Taxonomy (NCBI): domain Eukaryota; kingdom Metazoa; phylum Arthropoda; class Insecta; order Hymenoptera; family Pteromalidae; genus Pteromalus; species Pteromalus puparum. Next base: position 72,047,241 of record CM053170.1, read on the forward strand.
TAATGGTTATCGCGAAAAAAAAATTTCCGAAATAAACAAAGATTTTTGCGACACTACTGATTGCGTACGGGATTGCACCAGAAGCAAGCATGATTTCTCCCGAGTTCCTATTTTTAGTCTCTGTCAGAAAATCACACGAGATATGTAACATCAGCTGATGTGGGTAGTAATAACAATGAATTTTGCAGATGTACGGCGGCATGCGCGGTATCAAAGGTCTGGTCTGGGAACCCTCAGTACTGGACGCCGAGGAGGGTATCCGTTTCCGTGGCAAGTCCATCCCGGAGTGCCAGAAACTCCTGCCCAAGGCTCCGGGTGGTGCTGAGCCTCTTCCCGAGGGTCTCTTCTGGCTCCTCATCACCGGAGATGTTCCCAACGACGCCCAAGTCAAGGCCATCTCCAAGGAATGGGCTGCCCGTAGCTCTCTGCCCGCCCACGTGACCAAGGCCCTGAACGACCTGCCCAAGCACATCCACCCCATGACCCAGTTCTCCGCGGCTATCACCCTTCTCAACAGCGAGAGCGAGTTCGTCAAGGCCTACACTGGCGGAGTTCACAAGAGCAAGTACTGGGAGACCATCTACGAGGACTCGATGAACCTCATTGCCAAGCTGCCCGTCATCGCTGCCACCATCTACAGGTACTTTATACTTTATATATTAGTGCGTTGTTTGTTTAGCCATTTCAAACGGGTTTATGTACATGAAAAAAACAGCAACGTTTTTATATGTACAACTTGTTCAGCTCATTGGATTGCGCAATATGGGATATACGATTAATTTTACTTATTCAAACAGAGTGATTTGTAGACACGATTTTAAATTACTATAAATTGAGAACCGGCTTTCAGGCTAATGAAAAAAAAACCTCTTAATTAACGCGCAACAACTTATCGGTGTTGCGTGTCAATGACCCGTAACAAAAAAAAATCTAATAATTTTATGTCTCTCCACAGGAACACCTACAAGGGTGGTAAGGGAATCGGCTCGGTCGACGCTGGCAAGGACTGGTCGTACAACTTCGCAACCATGCTGGGCTACGACAACCCCGAATTTATCGAGCTCATGCGTCTCTACCTCACCATTCACTCCGACCACGAGGGTGGCAACGTCTCCGCCCACACCACCCACTTGGTCGGCTCGGCCCTGTCCGACCCCTACCTATCCTTCGCCGCCGGTATGAACGGTTTGGCCGGACCTCTCCACGGTCTTGCCAACCAGGAGGTGCTCGTCTGGCTGGAGAAGCTTCGCAAGGCTGTTGGCGACAACCCCAGCGACGAGAAGCTCAAGGACTTCATCTGGAGCACTCTGAAGAGCGGACAGGTCGTGCCCGGATACGGACATGCCGTACTCAGGAAGACCGACCCCAGGTACACCTGCCAGCGGGAGTTCGCTCTCAAGCACTTGCCCGACGACAATCTATTCAAGGTGAGATAAAAATAATCCATTCGTTTTTTTTTTTTTTTTTTTATATAAAACAAAAGAGCTGTCTCGATGAACGATACGCCTGAAAAATCGAAAAGTTTTATGGCTCGTGACGTCAGTGTTGAACAGTAGCATCTTTGATGTTACGTAAATTGTGCGACTCTGTAAAGAAGCGTCCGCTAGCTCTATTTATAAAATTTACCTCGAAGAGGAAATTACATAACTGCATAGCTCAATAGGGAAAAAGTATAAGTGACCAATTTCATTATCTGTCAACAGCTGGTGTCGCAAGTCTACAAGGTTGTACCTCCGATCCTCCTGGAGACCGGCAAGGTCAAGAACCCGTGGCCCAACGTAGACGCCCACTCCGGTGTCCTCCTCCAGTACTACGGCATGAAGGAGATGAACTACTATACCGTGTTGTTCGGCGTTTCGCGCGCTCTTGGTGTCTTGGCCAACCTCGTCTGGGCCCGTGCCCTTGGCCTGCCCATCGAGAGGCCCAAGTCTCTCAGCACCGATCTCCTCATGAAGGCCGTCAAGGCGGCTTAAGTCGTCGACTTCCGCCCCATACCGCCAAGCCAACCATCTCCCCAAACTTGTGGCGAGTCGCCGCGCTGTGTTCCTTCGTCCCCGCAATGGACGAAATCGATCATCAGCCCTCGCTCTCCACACCTTAGTTCGAGAAAAGAAAATAACGTCACCCAATTAAACTGTTTAAGTCGACCGGCCAACAACTACCCTCGTCTCATCATTGTTACGAGCACACGTTACACACATGTACACGCAGCTATATCTTTATAATTACACACATCAGGCATACGCGCGCGTCTGATCAACTGCCAATATTGCCGGCGCTCGACGCGAAAAACGAATTTCATTAGGAGAGCCGTAACGATAGTTGTCACGTTGTACATGTGCGAAACGGATATTTTAAAAAAATGAACAATCACTTTGGACTAGTTTCCCCGAGATGGAAAGCAGAAGACTTGTCTCGAAAGAAAAGCGCGTCGCGCCTTATCTTAATACTCGTATATGTCGTGCAGTGCTACTGTCATACGAGCAATCCTTATAATGTTGCTAAAGCTATAAACGAGTAGTCGAGATATGATACAGAGTAAGAACTTGGAATAGAGGTGTTGTTGTTGGTGTTATACACGCATACACACACACACACACATACACGGATACACTGGAACCTGAAATGTAGTGAAATGACACAGCGCAAGCGCGCGAGTAATTAACGAATAAGTAGGGCAAGGAAAAAATCGAGTATTCTGTTAATAGGTCGACAATATTAAATACAAAATTTTTTCTTCGGAAAGAACAGCGAGCCGGATCGGTGTGAATGAGCTATAACATAGCTGAGACGAAAGGATGCGAACGAGTGAGATTGTGAGAAAGCACGCGAACGATATTCACGTTGAGAATTCAACATAGAAACAAGAATTTAAAAGAAAAATCATGGAAAACGGATAGAACAAGCCACGAGTGTGTGCACCGCAGCGACGTCGTAGAATCAATTGTAGCGCGTCTACGGATATCACTCGACCGGCGGCGAGGAAAGCGTAGACAAAAAATAACTGAAGAAAATGTTATGCCTAGACAATACGGTGTGACTAGTATTAGTCGAGCGACCCCTGTAACCGCGTCACACGATTTTAATTATATTCTAGAATCATAGGAATTTAAAACGAACTTTTACGAAACCACCGACGATTTAATTAACATTTTTATTTGTTAAAGAACTCGAACTCCCTCCAACTTAGAAGCAATATATTTACAACAAGGCAACGTGGGGGTGGCGTAAACGTCGTTTTATGATCCACCATTTTGGTGCTATTATTAGCAATATAGCGTCTGCCATGCTCTGTACGTTCGCCGTCGGAGAAGCTATTGCTCGTCGATTGAATCAATTTGTAATTTTCTTTATATTATTTTATTTTTCCGATAAATTCTTTTACTTTCGGATATAATCATTGTAATCGCAATATTGGAGTACACCGTTCGTTTTTATTTCAACCTCTCCGACGATATATTATATGAATTTTATGTGTTTAACTGTAAATTATTATGATTTTGGAGATGGAGAATGACCGGTGGTAGATCCATCGATAATAAGTATGAATGCGTGTGTGCTAAGCTTTATTTATAATAAAAAAAGTCGAAAATAAATAGAAAAATGTTTCAATCGGTACATCTCTGGTTTTTCATTATATATTATAAATATAATCCACATCCCACTATAATCTTATAGAGTGTGAAGGTGTAAAAAGAATGTATACTTGATAATCGTGATATTTTTTTATTTGTCACCTCGGTATTTCATTTTTGATAAATCAATCACTTTAATCCATCATATGCCTGTTATAATCAGCGGAATATAAAATGTCTAGTCGTTTATGTATATAGAAATATAATTTATCAATTACTATTGGATACAATATAACTGAACAGACAGAACGTATACAGTAAAAATAAAATTAGTAAAAGGAAAATCTCATCATCATAGATCGTAGAATGATCTTTTTCTCAATATGAGAAATTAATTAACCATCACTTTTTCATTCTTGCATTTGCTAGACAATTGTTGCTAAAATTTAATCGTCGACCCGTGGTATTTCCGCTTTGCCGTTAATTCATACAATAATGTAATATACGTTTAAAATTATCCAGCTGGAGTATTTCTATACCGACACAAAACTAGTAGATATACCACCTATGCTTTAAACATATGTGCGATAAGACAGCCGTCTTTTGAGCATATTTAATCAAAGCGTGGTAATAAAATCTATTGGATTTACAAATAAATGGAGGTTGCTCAGGACGTTTCTCGAAATTTTCCTTTGCTTAAAAAAATTACATTAAAATAAAAATCGTGAATGTACAATGAACTATATTGATTTAAATAATACTGCTCTCTGGATCAGCTCAGTGAGACAACTATCTCATCGTTAAATCGTTGCGTATCACAGAGTAGCCTGTTTTTCGCTTTAAATTATTTTCTTTCTGTTTTTCATTTGGATTCGTTGGTTAACCGCGTCGGGAAGTCTTACAAGATGCATTGCACGTTTTCAGTCAGCAAATCTGTTTAATGCATAAACGAGGACGCCGATAAGTCTCGGGCCTCTGTCAACACTGACGGAGCAGCGTCGGAATTTTCACAGCAGACTGCTGTTTGTAACGTGCAAATATCAAAACTATATACATGAATGTGCTTTCCCATGCAATCGCGTTTGATACCTAACACGAGCCAGCGTTCTTCTCTTCAAAATGCAAATGGAAACTTTTTCTTTTTTTTTTTTTAACCAACAACAAACATACAACGATTGCTTTCAGAAAGTCACACTCTATTTGAACTGCTCAGAAAGAAAGCTGGAATTTTTGGTAGTTGCCAAAGTGTATGACCCTATGAGCACTTGCAGTACAGCTTGCACATGACACCACACATGCACTTGTTTGCTACATCATGCGTCATGTCTTCTTCAACCGCCCAACAATCCATTCTAATCCTTGATATAGCCTGCAAATGGATATTTTTTAAAATAAATGTTCAAATCTTATTCACCATTAAAAATAAAATCTCAACTCACCCTTCTCCTGTTAAAGCGCAACAACTTTGTATGTGCCAAGGATGCTTCTTAATAGATGTCAAATCCAACTGTCTTGATATCTCTGTAGCGGACATGCTCCCCTTCAAGTCCTGCTTATTCGCATAAACTAAAACAGCTGCCTTGCTTAGTTCATCACGCTCCAACATAGAATATAATTCTTCTCTGATAACACCTAATCTCTCTCTATCCATACTGTCGATCACAACAATAATAAACTCTGTGTTAGTGTAATACGTAGACCAAGCTGCGCGTAAACTTTGCTGGCCACCCAGGTCCCACATAATGAAATGTATGTTCTTCCAGACAACCTCCTCCACGTTGGAGCCAATAGTGGGCGACGTGTGCACAACCTCGTTCATCAGGAACTGGTAAAGTATGGTGGTCTTTCCAGCATTGTCCAGTCCCACCATGACGATCTTGTGCTCTGCAAAAGAATGCAAACATAGTTAATCAAAACATTTGCATTCCTCGGAAGGCTTGTTTATCAAATATTCTGCTGTAGCAGGGTTAAGGCAATGAGCAGAGAGCTCAGTAAAACAAAGAAAAAATAAAGCAGAACGTGCTATTTTAAAACTCTCTCTCTCTCTCTCTCCACCATCTGATGCCAAAACATTCACGACAAAGAAATCAGAATCACAGCAACTCACCTTCATTCCCAAACAGGCTCCAGAGCTTGGAAAACAAAAGCCCCATATTGACGCGTATACTTCAGCTAGCTCTCCAAGACAAAACTCCGAATCTCAGCACAACACAGCAAAGTCTTACTCTCAGCGTCGTAGTCTACAGCTGCTGTCGAAGGTCGAGGTCCCAAATCCAGGCCGCCCTATCATACTTAGTCACGACGGCTCGGTTATGTCACTTGCAGTGGACAAACTCTCGCTGTACCTCGGCATCTGCGTAGGTACACAGAAACTTTCCTCCCGAGGAAACGAGTCCACTCGTGTGCGACTTTCTCTTCGCGAGTTTCACAAAGTAGAGGAAGTGAGTATAAGTAGTAGCACTGGCTGGAGGGACAAACCAAACGTATGTACGACCTCGACTGTGTATAGTTTGTGACTTGTGTGGGCAGGCGCGCTGACCTAATCTAATCAAGCGGATCTACTGCTGCTGCTGCTCGCGGCGACATGTTGCTGCAAAGAAGGCGTTTATTAGCTCTCTTTTTTCCTCGAATCGAATGTACGCGACGACGACGTTCCGTAGAGGCGATCGTGTGTACACAGCCTGCTACTCGAGATTCACGCGCACGTATATGATGTGCGGGTACACAAAGTATTCCGCGACTGTACAGGTATATATAGATATATAGGGTATATACGTAATGCACAGTGCACAATATATGCATAGGATGCCAGGATGGATGTACCTAGGCGAGGTTTGGCTTCGTGACCGTGAGTTGGCGCTCGCTACGGCACTAATAGTCACGTGGTCGCATTTCGGAGCGAATTAAATGCCGAACAGACCAGTGCAGACGCTCCAGTTGCCAGTTGGCGATACTTAAATCATACACCACTAAACTGAGTAAACTGTGGGGATCAACGTGATATAGGTACCTAAGTATGTCTCCGATTGATTGAGCCAACAACTCGTAAATTCGTCTCAGACTAGTGTTTATCCGTTAAGCTCAATGAGATACCAAATCGGAGCAATGACGTCATGGCATATTCCGCGCTCGCAGCGCCCCCGCAAGCGGGACATTCGAAAAGCAAGAACAATTCTTTATAATTTTAATCAATATAGCTACGTGCCAGAATGCACAAGCTTATCGCTCCTAACTCTTCTGCGCGCACTACGAAAAAAAAATCGTCACGTCCGCATAATCCATTATCGGAACAATCGATCGAAGATCTGAACAGACTTACGTAACACTTCTTTCAAAGCCTCGAGAGTCCGTTCACTCAAGAAAAAAAGCACCGATTCGCCAATGTGCCACTCACACAAGAAGAGCCCATTAAGTATACGTACACTTCTTACGCAGGCGTTTATCATCCGGCCGAGCCGTGACTCGCGCGATAACAAGCGTCGCGCGATTGGCCAAGAATCGCCTCAGCTGATGATGCGGTCGCGCGTGCGCGCACGAGAGGGTCTGATGTCGAGTCGAGCCGACAGACGGTGATCTTACCGTGAGCCGAGCGGTGTATTATAGCCAGTGCTCCTGCCGAAACTGACACTTGTTGCTCTGCGAAAGGAACCGCTTGATTCTTCGTTTTGTTTAAAGGACTTATTGAGAGCAAAGATGACGGAAGCGTGAGTATATTATTGTATTAATTTTAGTGCCAATTGTATAGAAGTAGTTTGAGTTGCATTGTCGGAAGCGCCGAGTCATCGCTAGCGAATGATTAGCATTTTTCTATTCTGTTCCGCGAACACCTACTCACTTATAGAATGCAACGTAATCTTTGCAATCTGTTTCCGCAGAGTCGCCGATATTGCCCTGATTGGCCTGGCCGTGATGGGTCAGAATTTGATCCTGAATATGAACGACCACGGCTTTGTCGTCTGCGCGTATAACCGCACGACCGAAAAGGTCAAGGCATTCCTGGACAACGAGGCGAAAGGCACTAAAGTCGTTGGCGCCTTCAGTCTTGAGGAAATGGTAGCCAAACTCAAGAAGCCTAAGCGTGTTATGTTGCTCGTCAAAGGTACTGGCTTTCTGTTCAAAACATAAACAAGAGTTTGCAAGTGTCTTGAGTTGTTGTGAGTTTTATTGAAATTGCTCTGTTGTTGTAGCTGGATCAGCAGTGGATGCCTTTATTGACAAGCTTGTGCCTCTGCTGTCTGCCGGTGATATTATTATTGACGGTGGTAACTCTGAGTATCAGGACACAGAGAGGAGAACCAGAGATTTGGATGCCAAGGGTATCTTGTTCGTCGGAAGTGGTGTAAGCGGTGGTGAGGAGGGTGCCAGGTATGGACCTTCCCTTATGCCTGGTGGCAACCCTAAAGCTTGGCCACACATCAAACCAATTTTTCAGGTACATGATTAAAATCATGAAATTCACTTGCAACTTAATTATTATTTTGTTGACTGAAATTTTTATATTTTCCTTGTAGGCTATTTGTGCAAAGGCAGACGGAGAGCCATGCTGCGACTGGGTGGGAGAGACAGGTGCCGGACACTTTGTCAAGATGGTTCACAATGGTATCGAGTACGGAGACATGCAATTGATCTGCGAAGCTTACCATATCATGCGCGATGGACTGGGCCTTGGCAATGAGGAAATGAGCAATGTCTTGACTGAGTGGAACAAGGGAGAGTTGGACTCCTTCCTCATTGAAATCACTAGCAACATCCTCAAGTTCAAAGACGAGAAGGGTTACCTGTTGGAGAGGATAAGGGACACTGCTGGACAGAAGGGAACTGGAAAGTGGACTGCTATTGCAGCTTTGGACTACGGAGTACCAGTTACTCTAATTGGAGAATCAGTATTTGCAAGATGCCTTTCTGCTCTAAAGACTGAGAGAATAGAAGCCAGCTCTGTATTACTTGGGCCAAACACCAAATACCAGGGTGACAAGAAGCAGTTCTTGGAACATCTGAGAAAAGCTCTCTATGCCTCGAAAATAATCTCCTATGCTCAGGGATTCATGCTTCTGAGGGAAGCTGCCAAGATTCACAACTGGAATCTCAACTATGGTGGCATCGCTCTTATGTGGAGAGGTGGCTGTATCATCAGAAGGTATGCAACAGTAAAAATAATTGCCAGTTATTTCGTAACGCTTTGCGATTGTAAAGTTTAAAAAATTTTCAAACGATAAAGTAATTAAAAATAGCCTTGCCTCGTGCCTCGAGTATTCGTAGTAGTAACATACTCTACAAAGTCACGGTCTGTTCGAAGCATTTCTTATCTCGTACACTAAGAGGTCAATAAAAAGCATTCATAAATATTCACTACTCGCGTCTAAATTAAACATGAGTTCAACACTCCAAATTAAGACTGTTTGAAATTCTTTCAGCGCCTTCCTGGGCAACATCAAGCTGGCCTTCGACAAAAACCCCAAGCTCACGAACCTCCTGCTCGACGATTTCTTCGCCAAAGCCATGAAAGACTGCCAGGCCAGCATCCGCGTGGCTGTTTCCACCGCGGTGAACCTCGGCATTCCAACTCCAGCTCTCTCGACAGCTCTGGCCTTCTACGACGGTTACCGCGCGCCCAGACTACCTGCCAACCTTCTCCAAGCCCAGCGTGACTACTTCGGTGCGCACACCTACGAGCTTCTCGGCCAGGAGGGCAAGTTCGTCCACACCAATTGGACCGGTCACGGCGGCAACGTCTCCGCGTCGACGTACGACGCTTGAACCCGACGATAATAACGTAGATGTGTATGAGCTGGCGAACAAACGGAGCTTGTCGTTGTTTTTTTTTTTCGGCTATTTTAAATTGTATCAAGGTTATGCTTTTACTTGTAAATAGAGACGAGTTGGATAATCATGTATCGAAGCAGCTGGCGCTTTTAATCTAATTTATTCATTCTTCGATTTCGAGATCTCTCGATTGTAATAATTGCAAGAAACGAAACTCTGTAAGATGATGTATGCGTGTGCAAGCGTCGCTCTACGCTGGGTCGTAGAGGTATACTTAAACTGTCTTATTAATAACTATAAGTGAAAAACGGGTGTAATTAGTATATATATCGAAGCGTACTGTATGTCGTACGGGTATGAAAAAAAAGTTGCCTTTCATGACAAACAAATGTAACGAAAAGAACTTTCCGCGCGTACTTGAAATATTATGTATAATTATGTCTTTTTGATAGATAATTATATTTATACGCTAGTTTATTCTTAATCTCCGTACTTGTCTTATCTTCTCTTAACACTACCTCTCAAAAATACATTTAAGCGACTCGCCTTTTTTTCCTCGATCGCAGGAATGCAGCAGCGTATGCGCATTTGTAATTGACGTGTATATTGTTTTCCGCATGCGTGCGGTGTCCTTCTCTCGCGCGCACACGCATTGTTCTTTTTTTATACTTGCACCGCGACAACTCGTGCGCCGATTTGCATATTACACGCGCCACGTGGTATACATTTACAACTGTGAAAATCTTCGAGTAAGAGAAAAAAAGAAAACAAGAGCGAGGCCGACAATACTAAGTTCGCGCGAAGGCATGCAGCAGCTCGATTTCAAGGCCGGAACACATTTTATACTCTGCAAAATTGCGCACAATAAGTAAAGTATGTAGTAATTGCGATCGCGTGACGCTTGCGGAAAGAAAGTCAATCGAGTGGAGGCATCGTCGCGAAAACAGGAACGACGACGATTTTCCAGACAACATTTGGCTATAAAAGTGCGCGTGTGTATACGCACGCGCTTACTTTCGTTACGCGCAGTCGAGTAGAGTTTTTTTTCTCTCCTTCGAGCGAAACGGCCCGTAAAATTGCTGCAGCGCTATGTGTATACTTGCTGTATGTTTTAGGTGGTTTCACTTGAAACGAGCGTGTCTCTCTCTCGCGGTTGTTAGATCCGTCGTTTCTCTTTTTTTTTCTCTTTCTCTGAAGTCTCTCAAAAGTTTGTGTATAGGATAATCAAGAAATAGCCAATGCAGCGCTGACGTTTGCGAATTTCGCGCTCAATTGGTGACGTTTAATTTTCCAAGAGAAGAAGAGAAAGAGGGGCATCCAGCGCGATTTTATACGAGCTCACCGTGCCGCGGAATATTGTCAAAAGTGTTATACTCGGTTACTGGAAAAGCCACTGGTTGTAACTTTAAACGCTCGAAAGTCGCCGTGCGGTGGTTTTTTCTCGGGTCGTTAAAGTTTGCTGAAGAAACTTTTAAGTGTCTCGCGGAACAAGAAGGCTTTTTTTTTGCGTGAATTAGCGCACGCTTTTTTTTAAACTTCCAGCTATCTATATCCCGATAAAATATTATATTGTCAAAGCTAATAGTGCGTCGCTGCAAACCGAAATAAAATAAAAATTGTGCAAACTTTAGCGAAGTTCTCTGACGTAAAAACCTTACATAACGTGCAGTAGGTAGAATATTAATACTAAAACTGGCCAGCGGGCGCGGCTGCAACGGTACACACAGAATTAGCGTTTAACGGATGAAAGAATAGACGAGTTTCTGGAAGAAGCGGCGTCGAACAGGCTGCGCGAGTCCGAGAATTTTATGTAAATCTCACGCAGGACATACCGGCCGGCGGCCTATCCGATTTTTTTGACACACGCGCGGGGTCGTTGACTTTTTGACTCGATGAAATGCTTCCAACGCTGCAGGTATGCGCGTACCTTGTATTTTTCGGAATCGTTGTATTGCAACAGAATACCGGTCGGTCGGTGTGTTTTTGATATACATATATGTGGAGGAAGTGCACCGATTTTCCGTCCAGTACGGCGCTATTAGCTGTTCTACTGCTGGTGAAACGAGAGCGGAAAGTTTTTTATTTCAATGGCATTGTTGTAAGGGGAAACTTATTGTTATTATAATTGTAGTCCGACACCTTGGAATGATGGAGTTATTTTGTTTGCGGTTTCACTAATCTCTGCAGGCTAACTGTTTATTTTACGGCTGCGATACGATCGAGGGACTGCGAATTCTTTTGTTGTTCTTTTTATTTTGGTTGTTGGGAGCGTACAGAGAAGAAACCAAGGAATTCTGCGATAAAGAAATGTTAAACGCTCTCAGGTGTTGTATTTCATAAAATCATATAATAATGCTACAGACAACCCGACCGCAGCGCGGCGGTCCATCATCTAATAATAATTCCGCGGTCAAAACAATATAAAGCTTATTATATCTCTGCCGCTCTATCACACCTCAGGACATCGCACACGTGTCTCCCATCGCTCGCGACGCGAACATTTCCGTAAAAAGTCCACGAGACTGCATCCTTGTGCCTACTGCAACTCTTCCTCTCGAAAATCCTTCCAGAGACAGGAAGTCCTGCTTACGATCCGCAAAGTCGTTAATGTCACCAAAGCATCACACCAAAATGCAAACACACGATATTATAATGACTGCCGTACGTATAGCTTACTCCTCCTTTCCACATAACCGTATGGTCAGAGGAGTGGCGTCGGCTGGCTAACGGTGATGCCGTAAAACACGAGGAGGACGTAGATGGAGAGAAAGAAGCCTTCTATATACTCTCTCCCTCTCTCTCTCTCTCTCTCTCTCTCTCTCTCTCTCTTTCGCAGGGATGTTACACGCATTCAGTCGTCTGCAGCGCGACGATACTTCAGTGTACATATAACAGAGAGAGCAGTCGTCGGCGTCGCGACGAGGGGCGCTCGTGTTCTTCTTTTTCGTCCCTCCGACGCCGGTTCTTCAACCCTTGCTTGCGCGCACCAGAACAGCAGACTCGCGTGTATGTATGTACGTGTATGTATACATATGCGTGCGTATATAGGTATCGTGTGTACAGTAGACGTATATGCGTCCGAGGGAGGGAGACTGTGCAGGCGCTGCGTGACGCTGCCGCCGCTGCTGCAGAGTAATTGAATCAGAGTGCGGTCGGCGACACTTGTGCAACCAACGGCCGCTGGATGAGTTTTAAGAGTAGTGTGAGTTTTTTTGAGAATTGCTTTTTTTGGAAAGTTCTTTTTAATCTTCTTTGTGCGAGGACTGCCAGTTAGTGAAAGGCGTGATTATTTCACCCGCTATACTCTGCCGTCGTGGTATTGATTGATTTTTAAAGTACTAGTGTATATTATAGTGTCGAGTGTCGCAATTTTCGAGTATTTTTGCACGCGTAAAAAGTATGGTTATCTATAGATTATTATGGGCGTATGGTTTCATTAAACTAATATACGTAAATAAAAAAACTCCTAAACCATTTTGGAGCACGATATCTTCGCTAATTTTTCAGAGCGCGTGTTCCTTTATTTTGTATGCTCACGTGCAGAGCGAATATTGCGTTTACTCGTTGGTGACATCGAAACTCCTCAAACGCCCATGAGCAAACTCGAAAATTCATTTATAACGTCCACACTATATTGACCCGAGCTCTGGCCGTTTAATCGGCTCAGTCGTTGGACTAACAGCTTAATTGCTGATCGATGAACGCGGAATTGCCTATAATTTGTCGCGACAGAGAAAGAGAAAGAGAGAGAGAGAGAGAGAGAAAGACCGCGCGCACAATAAAAAACAGTTATTTATAGCCCTCGAGACACACGCATGAAAACTCACGGAAACCGAGTGTATATATATAGATGTTGTGCTTGTGATATTTCTCTATACTCGGACATAACGGTTTATTTATACGTACACGACGTTTCCACGTCCGATCTACACTTATAAAAAATACGAGAGGAAATTCAAAAAGTTATTTATACGCATCAATCTGTCCGCATATACCTACATATGCGCGCAGTTATAGTTGCGGATAGAGATACAAAGTATAAGTACTCCGAAATTACATAATTTCACGTATACGCGCTAAAATGTGTACGGCCACATTCCCTCGAAAGCGTGCACCGTAGCCGCGTCGTTACATAAAACTCGTTTCTTTCTCTCTCTCTCTCTCTCTCTCTCTCTCTCTTTCTCTCACTCACTCACTTCGTCTCCCAGAAATATGCGCGCACTATTTACATATACATATATGTATAGGTACTGAAGGTATGTATGTACATACCACCCGCGCGCGTATAGCTCCTGCCAAAGTATACCAAAAAATCGATCTCGCCAACGTATTCGTAGCGTTTACAAATATAATAACAATGATACCTATAATAACGACGTGTGTATGGGTCTATACAACTACACACGTAATAATCACCCCGTATGTTTGTTTCATGTACCATCGCAGGACGGCGCCGTAAAAGAAGGGAAAGAAGAAGTATATATATATAGTCGTCCGTCTGTCCGCATTTTATCAGCAGCCCTCCGCGGCGTATTATAGTGTGCACTGTGCCGTCAACGCACCACGTTTCGCGCGCTAGTGTATGACCGCACGTCGTCCCGGCCCCTACACGTGTGCAGCAAGAGCTACTCGCATCTCATCCGTCCAGCAGCAAGTTTATACTATAGTCGCTACAGCCAATCGCGCTCACGTCTGCCGGCATCGCACACACAGCTCTCCCCTCGCATCGACGGCGCCATAGTTTGTGCTACGTTAGTAGTTAGTATACGTTTTCTCTCATACGGAATTCAGTTGCCGCCGAGCCGAGAGACAGTCGTCGACGAGTGCGTGCGAGAGCTGTACATACGGTATAAAATGGCTGACCACCGCGAGCGAGGAGATTCCTACTACGGCGGCGGCGGTGCCGACCTGAGGTGCAAGAACGACGACCCGCCGAATTCCCGGCTCTTTGTTATCTGCCATAAAAGCCTCGAAGAGGAGGAGCTCAGAAAGGCATTCGAGAAGTTCGGCAACATTGAGGATATCTGGGTGGTCAAGGATCGCAACACTGGCGAGAATAAAGGTACCTACGACTCGAGTTTATTTACTTATTATTATCATCGTTAAGCGTTATTTTTTGCTCCTGAGGTATTTACGCTTATCTTCCCCTCTCCCTCTCTATTCGCAGGGGTAACGTACATCAAGTACGCTAAAACGTCTCAGGCTGCCTTCGCCCTCGAGGAGATGAACGGCAAGATGCTCAGCTCCGTCGGCAGACCCATCAAAGTCATGATTGCGTCCAAGTGAGTTATATACTTGTATATGCGAACCTGTGTGTTTGTTTGCCGCAAAGTTTGTCGCCTTGCTCCCGTGTACAATGCACATCACTGTTACGGTTGAAAGAAGCTACCGAATTTTTGGAGTCTATCATGCTCTTTCTGACAAAGTACTTATGCAAATTGCGGAATAACTGTCCCCGTGTATATGAGTCAGACACCTCCTACTGTATTCGCTAATCATATGCGCAGAAGTTGTCCAAAAAGTAGACTTGAGCATAAGTAGTCTTTCGGATTTTGATTCTGATTTATGTTTTCAGCCGTGATCAAGGTTCTGTCAGAGAGACGAATGAGGAGGAGCGTTGGGTCAGGTTATTTTGCGTTCTACCAAAGTCCATGACAGACAGCGAGCTCCAGCAGGAGTTTTCCAAGTTTGGGGCCATTGAGTATGTGACGGTGGTTAAGGACAGAAGCACAAACGAATCAAAAGGTTTTGGTTATGTTAAATTTAAGAAAGTATCCAGTGCCGCGAGAGCCTTTGAAGAATGCGATAGAAAGTACAAAGCTGTATTTGCCGAGCCAAAAAAACCCAAGCCTGATCCTGATCAAAAGTTCAGTAATGGAATGTCCATGGGTTATGACAACTCAAATAACTCAAACTATGGTAATAATTACGGTAAAAGCAGTATTGGTTTAGAAATAGCGACAAACTATCCCAATCCAGAAGGTTACACCAAACTCCAAGTCATTGCGCATCCAGCCTTAAATCAAGATCAGTTGTGGAAATTGTTCGACATTGTGCCTGGCATGGATTACTGCCATCTAAAAACAGATGCCAGATACAGGATGCCACGAGGCCAAGCTACAGTTGTCTACACGAATCCCAATGCGGCCGCGTACGCGAGGGAAAAGTTTCACGGATTTGAGTATCCCCTTGGTCACAGGATGATTGTGAAACCTGATTTGACAGGAGCATTACCTCAAAAACCTGGTCTGAAGCAAGGTATTCCCAGTAACAATATCACAACTCCAGGCGGCGTTGTTGCGGCAAGGACTGATTTGGCTCAGTTGGCAGAAACCATTGCACAAGCAACTTCGCTCATTCAACAGGCTGGTCTTACAGCTCCTAGTAAGTTTCAATTTCAAATGTCCTCCGCGTCTGCGAATAAATATTGTATGTTTATAATCGTATTTTTTTCAGTTATAGATCCTTCAATTTGTAAACTACCTCCTATGCAACCTATGGCCAGTATTGATGCTGATGTCGCGAAGCGATGTTTTATAGTTTGCGGTCCTCCAGTGCCTCCTATCTATGCCATGAAAGACGCATTTTGTAGGTTTGGTAACCTAATCGACGTTTACATGCTACCTGGAAAAAATTGCGGTTACGCCAAGTACGCTTCAGTTGACAGTGCCAACAAAGCCATTGAGGTATTGTTTTGCACAATCGGACTAATGCATATTAGCTTTTTTTCCCTCTCCACGTGCTGACGTGACTTGTTTTGTTGGCAGGCTCTTCACGGACAAGAGATCTGCGGGTCGCGTCTGAAAGTTTTGGAGGCCGAGGAGCGTAACGTCGGTGATGACCGAAGGAAACGATTAAGAATGGACGAGGATGAACATTAATGACTTGAGAGTGATTCGTAAGTACAACAAACATGACGTACAAACGAACGAACGAGAAGTGCAATGGGTTAGAGTGAATACCCAATGCACTTTTGTATTACAAGAGATTAACCATTATTCGATATCATCATTGCTCACACAACATGAAATTTCATGGGGAAAATGTAATATTTCTATTTGTCTTCGCAGACCGACTGGTAATACACAATGCAGGACGCACGCCACGAATTGAGACGATTTTAAAGACTCACTTGACCACGTCGGGCCTGCAACAGAAGGATACTACCACGACCATCCCTACTTTAACTGTTGTTTACGTTCGTCACATGTCAACATTAACTGAAAAACTTTAACTTTTCTTTATACTTGCTTATCATCACACTTGACAGCGGACATCACGGTAATACGTATTATTTTTAAGCGTGCCTGTGCTCTAACTTTTCGCGCAATCGTGATAATTGCGACAGCAGTAATTGGATGATGAAATTACATACAAAGTATGTATACAAGGGCGTTTTTAAGAAAATAAATTCGAAAATAGAAAAAAATTTAATGAAGCGAGAGAAGGTAAAGCGAACAAATTTATCGTGTTAAAATAAAAAAAAAAATAATAGTAACCACAAAGACGCGGACGATTTTCGAAAGTATTTTGATAATTTTTTAATAAAATTCATACAATTACATACATATATACATACATATATATATATTTATTTATATATTTGTGTGAACTTTCATAAATATACATATATACACTATATATATATAATTATATATATATTTAAATACAAAAACGTGGATGCAATTAACGTATGAAATTTATATGTGTAGATATAGTCAAGTCGTAATTGTACAATTAATTTAAAATCGACTCAATATTCCTGATTATTTTCTTAAACAACTCAAGAATTGAAATGTGATTTACATAGTTACTCACCTATTGGCTAGCGAAGCTAAGTGTCTCAATTACTAAACAATCTCGACTACAAGTGTTGTATATGAACTTTTACATAAGGAATCTAAAGTAGAAGAGAAAGAGTATTGGACTAGAGATGCTATTGAAACTGCGTATCTTCTCGACGTCCAACATGTATTTTTTACTTTATTATTTTACAGTTGATTTTTTGTTTAAAATAAATAATTTTTTAAAAACGTATCGGTGTTTAACGCGGAATTAGTGATTAGATTAGTCGTACGCTTACAAAGTCATGCAGATTACAGAGTATTTTTAAAGAAATTAGATTCAGGTGAGATATACCTGCCGGTTCGCATCGTCAACGGTTACCATAATAGCGGATAAGCATATAGAGGAGCCGATTTACAAATTTTCTATATTATCATAATTTCTTCGCTGTCCGATATTATAATGGAAGATTTTTATCGCAATATCTGCTGTCTGTAAACCTGTGAAACATGCGACGGCATCAGAAACGAGTACAATACAATATACAAGATATGTGAGAGAGAAAAACCGAAAAAAAAACAAACTGCACACCAACGTCTTTAAAGTGTAAATTATTATAATAATAACTAAGAGAAAGCGAGAAGGAGGAAGCGACAGAAAAAGAGAAATAAGTAAAATAATAAGGCGCGTGCGCTATATAATTTTTCATACTTATAAACAAAACAGAAACCGATGGATCTATATAATCTATAATACAAATCTAATCCGAGCGACTTGAGGAAGAGCGAGATACGGCTTTTCTATGACTGTAACAGTGACTCTGCCGTCACGAAATGATATACGCAACAGATACAGAATCAAATACAAACTGTATACAAGCATTTACTCAAGGGTTTATTTTTTACATCACTTTTTAATACTTCTCATACAACGACGAGACTCCCATGATCCATGCATTATCCAGACTCCGCTCTCACTTTAATTAGATATCTTTTTCATTTTCAGGAACGATCCACGGATTATCCGCCAATCGAGAGTACCTGACAACTGTGATATTAGATTATCGATAATTTTTTTTTATTTTACTACTTAGAAAAAGAGCTATTTCAAAGTTGACTCATTCAAAGACTATTTTTTGTAACGCATCTATAGACATAGTTTTTATACTGTTAAAGTAATAAAGATATTTATACGAGTAGTTTTTTACAAAGAGATAAGGCTATTTATAGTAGCATTTTTACTTTTATCGAGTGACTTCTTCGACTATTAATATACTTTTATTTGAATGTTTTGAATCGTTTCGTTTAATAGGAATAAACGAATTGTTTACATTCAATTAAGAAAAACTAGTTTATTGTCTTAATTTGACATGAATGCTGATTTCAAGTCATAAATTAAGGCGGAATTCTACATTGTCGTAACATACAAATAATTTAACGATTGTTATCATTCTTGTTACGCAAGTTTCTTTTATCATTCGATCATTAAGATCTATACCTTTTTAGTTATTTATAAATTAATAAAAAAAAATTATAGCTATAACAAGATTCAATATCCTTTATTTAAATAATCCCAAATCCACTTTTAGACTCAATTCAAAATTTCCACCTCTTTTTCCACCGCTATAAGTAACCTGCATAATTCGTATACATATCTGTGGCCGACAGGCAAAATGACATAAGTCCACTTTTCGTGTTTTTGAGAAAAAGCGGTTTCAATGTTCAGACTTATATGTAAGATCGGAGCAAACGAGATGGGGCGCGATACGGTACATGTTAGTTCACACATTCATTAATACATATCCACGTGCCAGTATGACCGGGTTAAACCTTTGCTGCTTCGTGCAATGTCACAAAAGGATCGAGTTATGTCGTTATGTCGGGAGTCCAAGACTTATTCACACTGCGGTTCTCGCCCTCAAAACGCGCATTTCAAGACTTATTGCGAGACAATCGGCATACCAGCCATACAACGTTATTCGAATAAGTTCTTAAAACAATTCTACAATTCTACTTCCAGTCTACAAGTCCATAACTGCAAAACTAAATGACATAAGTCCATTATTGGTTTTCTTCCTCTAATATTTACTGATTATTGGTGGTTTTTCCGAAATAACCTTTCTAATGTCTGGAAACGGGTTGAAAGGCAATGTTTTGTTGCAAATCAACAAAACCAAGTCCCAGAGAAGCCACCCCTACATAAAGAAACTCATTTGGAAGATGACTTAATATGTCGTTTTGTCGGAAACAAAATCGGAAAACTGCAGTTATGGACTTATTTCTTGAGTGTATCTTAGCATTAGGGCAACCTTTTAGCAAACCCCGACATTTTTACATGAAAAGGGACTATTTGAAGATATTAAATGGACATTTATCTTGATTTTTCGCGAACATTTGACTTATGTCGTTTTACCTGTAGGCCACAGATATACAGCCTGCACTTTAGCAACTTTTTTTTCTCGAGCCACTCTTTTACTTGACTTCTTTAATTCTTTAATTAACAGTGTTCTTCTATATATACGTCAGCCTTGCCGAGGTCTTGTTCTCAAAAGTTCACACAACTGTTGTTTGTTTATATTCGTTGTTGCGTACTTGATGTGTATTTGCGAATTTTTACGTACCTAATACCTATACTACGAGAAAAAAATTATAGGTGCTCTTGCGCGCGCACGTTTGACCATTTCGGCGCGTCAAGTTCAAGTAGAAAAAGCCGAACACGATAATGGTGCGCTATATAATTTTCCTACGCCGTAGACGTATAATTATGTGTACGTGTCTTTTCAGCTGACGCTCACAATACCAAAGCTCCGTAACCTAAATGCTAGCAAATGTTATCATTTGTATTCGTTACACAAGATGCAAATATACTTACAATATACGGATCTGGTGCGGCTGTATGAAAATAATATTGGCGCACCATAACGTGGTTATCAATATCTCTTACGCTTATTTATATATACACGAAGCCGAGTTACGCGCCCAGTATAATTGTTGGGTATACCTAATTGCACGCTTCGCCGGAGGCAGAAGAAGAAAGGAAAATACATTTAGATTTTGGATAACGCGCCAGAATGAAGTTTTGTAATGGACTTACGGAGAATCTTTAAAATTAACGCGTTGCGGTATACGAAACTCTATATTATTCATGTAACACGAATAAAAAGATTTACATTGTTTATTATACTTTACTATAACGCATCATTAAGTATATTCAATCTGCTTTTGGTTGCTCCAGTCATGCTTGAATGAAAAAAGGCTATATTATAATATGCGCATTTTTCGGTACACATGCGCGCCGCGGTGAGTAACAATTCGAACAACCGTACTGTACGGAAAAATCTTCCTCATAGCCATAAGTATATGTACATTTTTACATAAGCTCATAATCTTCCTTCTTCCTCGGTTTACGTTCGACTGACTCTATATCTATATATATACGCGGTGCAATGCACAATATCTGTACTTATAAGCAACACATTTAAGAAAAAAGTTATCTTTCGGCCCGCATGCATATACTTGCTTATTAATATTGAGATTCATGAATTCTAAAATACACTCGGACAAGCGTTACGCGACTCGTTAAATGCTGTCGGGGGGGGGGATCGGGGGGGAGAGACGGGGGCGCGGGGCGGGGGGGGGGGGGGGGGGTAGAACGATGAAAATAAGTACGAGACCGATCGGTGGGGGGAGCTCGGCTCACGCGGCCGTACGCGTGATGTTCGTTCGGTCGCCGCGCGCACTCAAGGATTCGCAAACTGCAAAGCAAACCGCACAAGACGTGTCAGGCTTGCCAATCCTCCAACTCGTCCTCTTTATTACCGAAGCTGCTGGAGTATCCGTCGCTTAACGTTCACTCGGAAAGCCTTCTAGATTTTTCACTGCAACCGAATACTTATTATATACCTAGTCTCGAGTTTACGCGTACCCGCAATTAATCACGTGGAAGATTTCGGTTTTGCAATCGGCAACACTCACCAGTCACCAGGCACCACCAAAAGGATTTGAATTTCGCGCGCAAGGCGCGAGGTTGGCAGCGCCACAGTTTGAAACCGAGCCGCGATCGAGCCGCTGGCGTTGGCAGCACGTGCGCGCATCTCCCCCTCTGCACATCCCCTTCGTCAACGGACGGGACGGGGACGGTGTGACTGTGGAAGCGCGAAGCTGCGAACTCATTCGACTTGCGGTCTTCCTTTGGAGACAACGTGTCTCTTCTACGCTTCCTGGACCACCGTCATACGGCTTTCGCGGAAGTGCACGCATTACTGAAACTACTTACACGCGCTAATCGGGTGCGCACGCAGGGGAGGTTAGAGCTGTTAGAGCTGTCACTCCAGCTTCTTTGTCTACCTCGTCATCAGGAAGAATATCGTGATACAATACGATAACAATAAGGAGACAGTCGAGAAATCGGTGCAACGGAGATGTGCGAGAGTCGCGGAGACTCTGTGCTTTCTGCGTTACCTCAACAACAGTTGAACGAGTCTTGGTTGTAGGTAGATAAAAGGGATTAAGTGCGAGTGAGACAGTGCATCGGCTACATTTGACAATCGAATCGGCGACGACGAGTCGCCTTGTGATGTTGATAACGGAACCTGTAAACATGGAGGAGACGTCCACAGAAAACGCCAAGATCTCGGACTCTGGCTACTCCAACACATGCAGCAACAGCCAGTCCCACACGAGGTTAGTTTTATATGCACATATGAACACTTTTACATGTATAGGTACGTCGTACGTACGACTTATGTTAATTATAATGGATTTACGTTTGCTTATATGCGAGTTGAAACTTTGACAAGCGGTTGCATTGGGATTAGTTGATTGTCGCTATATGCATACGTTGTCACTCTTCGTGAATAAGATTATTAATTGTAAATTGGGCATGGATGTCGTCCAGTCAACAGGTCGATCGGTGCAATGACGGAACTACTACATACTACATACACTGTAAGGGAGGGTGGGTCTAAATCGTAGTTGGGAATTTCCTATGCGCGGATTTTTACCTGGCACCAGTGAGGTGAATTCAATTGAACAGGCAGAAGTGAACTTCTTGTACAAATTTTCATCAAACCATTCGACGAATTAAATTCATAACGGACGCTTTGTGAAGCTATTCGTTTCGTTGCTTATTGGTAAAAAATAGTCTACGTTTGAAAAAAGCGAAAAAAGTTTCGTGATTTTGTCGCTTTTTTCAAACTGTTTCTTCGTGATTTTTCCAAAAGATATTATGGAAAATTTTTTTCTTAAACAACAATTCTTAATGAATTCTCTTATTCATTTCCCTTTTCGCAGTTTGTTTGATATTTACAATTAACGATGTCTTATATGGACGGAACTTGAATGAAACTCCTGTAGAAAAGACCAAATTATCCATACTACGACTTGAATATCTCTTCTCGGACTTTCATAACAATTAAAAAAAGCACGTGCATCCCAAAATACAATGATATAAATCGGAAGACAATATGAGCTACCCATCCTTCACATGAGTTCCAAAAATATCCCGACCAGAGTCTGTCATATAAGCGCTTAATTAACTCACTCGCTCAAACCTGCCCCTTAGTTCCAGCGAAAATAGCATCCCTTTGTTCCAGCAGAGACAGATGATTCGCTCCTCTGTTATGAGAGTCAGCGAAATCTTCCAATAATAGCCGACGGTATATATGACGTTATTTCCATTGTGCTTTACATAATTATCGGAACAACGGCTTTGGATATCCGTTGTTAACAGGCGTTATACATCGAGCTGTCATACAAGGTGCCATCGTTATGCAAGGGATTGGGTGAATCTAGTATTTTAAGTGGTAGTCTCGTTTTCGATTTGTTTGCGCGTGTGCGGCCGTGTGTATTATCCATAGAGCTTGAGGGTTATTTACGTATTTTGGGAAATGTTTATAATATATAGTTAGCGAAGGTGGCACGTTGAAGGTTGTCTGGTTATTTATTGGAGCAAAGGATTTACGATTGCATTGGTGATTTATCAGTGAATTCATCTGTCGCCGCATGCGTACACATAGTGACGTATTATAAAGTAGTTCGAGTTAGTTCTATCAATGTCCTGTAGATTCTGACAAATCTATTCTCAAAAGTCCAAAACTACACGCACTTATAATAAAAAGCATGCGGCTTTCATCCCTGAAGTCAAATATGCGCGCGTATTTTAGTATATAAACGTTTGGAAAATATATGCATTGTCAGACATCGATCGTCTCTTGATCAACTCTTTTATTTTTGATATTCTAAATGATAAAAAGAAATAAAACATAAAAAATACTATAATCACACCGATATACTATATACTTACATATACATATAAATACAGGCAATGAAGGCGGCATATATATCCTTGACACAGAGAAAATCACGAGGCTTCGAACGTGACAGCACACGGAAACTGCCTGTTTTGTGTGTGCGTGCGCGTGTGTGTATTCTTGCGACCTTTTTAACTGTGATATAAGTACATTTTTACTACATCGCAACTTTAACTTTATAATATATACTTCTCCGAGGAGACTTAAGATACGCTGTAGAAATAACTATAGGATTATAGGTCGATTTCTGTGAAACAAATCATGTTTTTGCGGGCAGATTATGATGATTATTATGACTTTAATATTAAAATGTTAAAAATTATTAACGCATACAATCAATAGTTATACTGAACTTTTAAATTTATTATAAATATGCTTTACATTCAAGCATTAAAATTAAATATTCCATGTGCATTGTTGAAAAATGAACTTTTCTTTTGAATGTAAATACTGAAAATAAAGCTAGGCTGCGAATTCGAAACACTAATTCAAAGTCTGACCAAAGGCAGCCCTGTTCTACTGCCGATTGTCTGTCTATACACGGCAAAACATATACCCTCATTATAAATAGTCACCAATGGAATTTCAAAATAAACTCTCCAATACGTTATGCGATCCTGAAAATAAACCTTATCCTTCGAGCACATTTCGGCACGTGTAAAAAGATATATACGACTTGAGCCGCAGCTAAATATAGAGCACCTGTTCGCGCGGCATATAATAACAACACGAGATAGCGCGGGATGGCTTGAGGGGAGGTTACATATTGTACTTACGGCTCATCACGAATTTAGCTCAAAAACCCGTTGCGTAACAAATATTCATTCGGAATACTGCGTCCATCTGTAATGCGTACTTGCATATATAACAATTCAAAGCCACGCACGTCGTTGCAAAATGTCTTTCTATATTAAATCTGGGTTATGCATATCTTGAATGAGCGGATGAGCCATCTTATAAGGGGAACGATTCTTACGTAAAGTTTCCGAAGATGATTCTTAATTGAAGATCATTGATGATGTGTATATTTATACTATAATTGACTCGAAATATTATTATGATAAATGATGAATGAACTAAAAGAAATTTTTCGTTTGTTACAGTAGTGGAAGTTCTGGAGCAAGGGACAGCCACAGGTCAGCCAGCAGTGGCTATCATAGAGGCCACCCCTCGACGTTTGGATCCTGGTGAGTGAATTTTTCATTTTCCACTGCTCATGCGCACGAAAGAGATGAAAGGGTGTTTTTCTGGTTGTTTGCTTTGTATAAACAATTCACGTAATGTATAATAACAACCATACAAAGAGCGTATAAAGAGCTTCTATTGTACTCAAACGAATATTAGGAAAAAAAGTGTGTGTATGAACTTTAAAAATCTTCCGAGATTTGGAATTATATGTTTAAACTTAATGACATTGGCCTAATGATCTCGTGCATGTGCATTAAATAATACATTCATTCAATGTTTAATTTATTTCTCTCGCTCTTTCTCTCTCTCTCGTAAGTGTAGACCAAAGCACACGTGTAACGCAACATCTGATGATATTCGAGAGAAATAACAGATCTGATCATCTCGTTCGTACAAACAAATACTTATGTATGGTCAAGTTGTATGATCGGATAATTTTCCTTGTACATACATTCTGTTAGATTTCTCATATATTAGCATCTTAGCTAAATTGTTTTATTTAAATATGTTACAACGTATGTATACAGCACAAGAAACAAAGGAAAACGTGTATATTGACAGAGGCAAAGCCACTTCACGTGCCCTTAACGAAATTAAGCGGAAGAAAGACGATCGATTTCGTCGTCTAAAACACCAGAGTCATTGTCTTGAGGTCTCTCGTGCATTATATGTTCATCTCTTATTATTCTCTCTCCTATTGTTCGACTCGTCACGAGCGATTAATTGCTCGTGATGAGATCGTGTCTTAAAATAAAATTGTTTATATCATACACATGTTTGTATTCATAGTGTAAACTTGGAAGGTAAATTCCAATATCTTCTTCAATAAATTCGTTTGATTATTCACTTAGATAATAGATATTGTTTAAAGTTATTTCTACTATTTACAATGAACACATGAATATTCATCTATATCAATCTCTCAAAGTTCTGCCCAATAGTCTTTTTCAATGATTTCTTATAGCTATTATGAGCTTATTATAAATATCGCAGTTTTATCTGCATGGTTCTGGACAGTTAAAATTATTACGTTTCAATCTGTCATCTTTATAAAGTACCATTCATCACTGATTGAATTATTGTATTGATTATTGCATCTTTTGAAGTCTCATATGGATTTAAACAAAGCTACGCAGTCTATTATAATATCAATTAACCGTTTTCCTTATTTTATAGTGATTACCGGTTTCCCTTCTACATTTTTTCGGATAAAAAAATGCACAGTTACAAATGGTATTAGAAACCTAATAAATAATACCTAATGGCGCTTTAAATGCAAACATCGATGTAATCATGGAATTATTGAAAACAGCTCATGAAAATCTCGGCAACCAATCCCGCATTGTATAAATTCTTCATACATTTCACCAAACTGATGTCGATTCCATTGCACGTGTCACGTTGCACGTATATAGTCATATCCTCGGCTCAGTATGACACAACGCTATCTTATACTTACACATACTCTTATACAGTAAGTAGGCGATTGTCTCCAGACAGTTAGCTTCTCTGCTTGAATCTCGGGAAAAACATCGCGCTGATGTGTGTATATATCTAAAGTCGCGGCGAAGCGCACGTGGACGCACACGTGACACTTGCCACTGCTGCAGCAAACACGAACTGGATAAGTAACTGTGCGCCTGTGCTATTTATATAAAACTGCACTGATGCCACTTGCAGTTGCGGGATCATTTTCGTCTGTGCTTACTTATTTGTATAATTATATCTGTCTGTGTTGTTGATCTTTCTGTCTTTGCGAATTGATGATGTTTTTACTCATTTTTAAAAATTGCATTACATATTAACAACGAGATTAACACGGGAAGTTAGGTAACGATAAAAACGACAATAACTCGTCGACTTTCCCGTATCATTCGAATAATACCCGATTAAGCTGCGTTACATATAGCTTCAGACGCAATTGGAGCAAAATTTTAAATAAAAATAATCCAATATCATCGAACATATTATATTTATAGATAAACCCGCATAACCATATCACAGCCGTGGAAACTGAACCGCTCGTAATATGGCCTGTTTCTTTCTCAAAAATTACATAAACGGCTCGCTGATTCGCGCGCGAAAGCCAAAAATAACGAGCTGGAAGAACCGCGGTTATAACCCTACTGGATAACGAGTGCTTATATCTATACCTGGCTTACGATCAGAATACTCATTATATACTTTTATCGATTCATTCAGTCGATAAATTATACTCATAAAACACATCGCGCAAATGCTGTGCGCGGTGTATTCCGTTTTTGTCTTGAGATTCTGCAGACAATTCAGAACTTTGTCTGTAGACTCTCGAGAGAAAAGTGGAATATATCCGCAGCTTCGATCAGCTGAGTCATTGGTTCCGATGCGAATTTGTTCTTATACGGGCAAAGTATAACAACAGATTTCGTTGGGTTCGATTGAAAAGTTGACGTTTACGAGCACGCCGATGCAAATAGCATTGTCGGGTTCACGTCTAAAAAATTTCGTGCGAGGAAAATTTTGCAGTATTAAAAAGAAGCCTCGTGTCGCTTTCTTGCTGTACGTACGTATACATCGCAGCAAGCAAGCCGATACTTATGACTTATCGCTTCGAAGCGCATTTTCTGTGCGCGCAACAACGCGATGGCACATGGATCACCACGTGCCAGAGGACGTACCGAGTTTACGTAGCGAACTCGTTCTTTCTTTAGCCCCTTCTGGATTATACGCCCACCTAATAGTGATTTTTGCTGCTTGATTTATTTTCCTTCTGTTTTTCCTGTTAAATTGTTTTGTGTGCATGTGATACAGCGCGTCTATTGAATGGTTTCAATGATTTATGGAATAGATGTCCGATTTCATTAAAACGTGCAACCTATGGAAACACCCTCTTATTTCCTGATCGTTGGATGTTTTTAATTATGCTTTTATGTTGGTAAAACTGTTAGTCGATTTACTGTGTATAAAGTCAAATCATAATTATTGTCCAAAATTTTAATTATAATACCCGCGATTATATGTGAGGTAATCTTGAATTCGAGAATGAATCTTGCATTAAGATTACGCGTGCGTAATTGACACAAGAGCAAAATTTAAAGGATCTCATATATGATAAAGAACGAAATTGGAGGTAAACTATAGAGATCTTATCAACAGTGAAAAATTATCAATGTTGACGATGATCCGCGGTTCGAATGAATCACCGAATGCACACTTTCAGCACGGAGACCCTCCCGAAACCCATCACCAAGCGCAAAGAGAAGGGCCACAAGAAGAAGTCAAACAACAACGCATCTTCGGCAGCTCTGTTGACCCATGTCGAGGCCACCCAGATAAGGAGTCCAGTGTGCTCGACACCAGTGCCCAAAGCCACCAACAACCATGCGAGCCTCATTGCTGCCGAGCAGCCATGCAAGCCCGTTTTCGACAAAAAAGCAGGTTGGTTGCCGACCAGGCTGGAAAAAGCAAATGCCCATCGCTATAACGTTATGTATTATTTATATACATAATTTTGTATACAATCGTCTGCGATAAGATAACGATCGTATTGTGGGACAGACGTACACATTACACGCAAATCACCCCCAGAATCTGTGCTATATGAAACCTGGACACCCCAATTGATATTTAATCTGTACGTGCTATATGTATATATAGATGAGCATTTTCACGGAAAATATGCAATTATTCCGTTTGACAAAAGTTTTTTAGAGGGCTGCACACCCCTTAGACCACCAAAACCAGTTTTTTTTTTTTTTCGTATTAATATATTCTGCGTGAAAATGCTCCTTTCGTTCCGACAGTCTCTGAAGTCTTTACTCCGTATACTTCCAATCTTTTCCAATATCCTTACAGACTTTATTTTCGTAAAACACACGTGCACGCAGCTTGCTCTCCAAATGGACCTTCTGTTTATGACAACTTGCCATCGTTATTTATTAGGAATTCTATTTATAAAAATATTGCAATAACGTTACATCGTAATCGTCGGGATATAACAGATAATAGGTATATCCTATTACGGATTTACGAAAATAAGTATATCACGCTGCTCGTTATTTCGCGTTTTACCTTTATTGTTACGTATCACATTGTCGTACGTGTTTTCGACAAGTAGTTGATTTCCGATGTACGTATATAGGTGCGTGAATCAAGATCTCGCGTCGTTGCCTACTATACGAAAAAATAAGCGGATCCGACGACGGCTCTATTACAACGCAGCGAAACGATAAAAATCAATGCTCGAACTCTATACTTTTAATAACTGGGCTACGCAGTGCAGTTGAATCATAATATAATTAGGTGCGCGACTGATCAAGTTTGCGTAATTATAGCTCAGCATGATTAAAATTTACGTAAAGAATTTTATATATTTAGGTATTTCACATATCGGGTTGCAACACGCAACGGGTGGCCTACTAATAAACTCAAAACATTGGTGAAAAATGGTAGGGATCATTGCGTGGCTGGATCAAACGGATAATATCTATATTAGGATACAGTCAGTACAGAGCCATGTCATACCGAACGTTCACCAAAATGCTGTATACACTTCTTCTTATTAATATACAAATTATATAAAACGAGCTTATAATTGACCATTGCAGAATGGCTATTTTGGAGCAACGCGCATAAGCCATAGAATTCATTGTCATTGTATATAGAATCGTATTATATGCGGGCATTCAATCGGTTACAGCTACTTGAGCGGTTTGCAAGGACAATGAGCGTAATATCGTCTGCATATGTCAGTGATACGACTAACGTAAGCTGGCGCAGAAAACAATGAGAAAGGCAAAAAGTGTTATAAGAGAAGCAAAGGTTCCTACTAATTGTCATTCACGCGTGCACACACACACACACACACACACACACACAATCCTCTTTTAATAAATTGTAAACGACTTCACTGTGGACTAGTCTTCTGAAACGTAGGCTATAACAAGTATTTTTGTTGGCGAACACAAGAAGAAGTTGTAGAATTGGTGGACGCGACGGATCCAAGAGTCCACAACCACTACAAGAGCAATCTGCCATCCTGTTCCGAAGCGGGACTTGCTTCGAAAACTTGTCCAATCGACGAATCCAGCTCGCAATCCACCGTTAGTATTAACAAAATTGCAAAGTCGCAAGCAAACAAAAAAAAACACCAAAGCAATGCTAATTATGTATTATTTTTTATATATACTTATCATTTTCAAGCAGTGTATTACAGGACGAGATCGGTAGATAGATGTATAAATTTGCCGCACAAAGGGCTGCTCCAGATATATGTCCACTATGAGCCTGGCTCTTATAGATTTATATTTATTACAAATGACTCACTGCAAATATACAGCTTTTTTTATTGATATGGGTGAACAGAAACGAATACGTGTTCATTGAAAAGTACGAGAGACGTTATAGATGTGCACCGGCGAATTTGACCTTTACGAATCAAAGGACAATGATAATTGCTTGTCTCAATTTTCGAATGCCCTCTTCTAAATTTTCAATGAACAGCTACTATACCCACGCGAGTACTGGTTTTGGATTTTTAATACAGCTGTCGGACGAGAACAGCTCCAAAAGCATGTACAAGCATTATGCTTATTAAGCTGACCAAATTCAGTAGAAATGCGATAACAGAATTTTATCCGACTGTTGAATTGCTTTTTTTCACCATATTTACAGAATAACTCGGAGAGTTTCGGGCCTTGTCGGAAAGACTCAGTGATTTAACGACACGCAACAAAGTCGAAAGGGAGATGTCATCAAATAATTTTCTTCTAAAAAGTCTACGCTTACAGATAATGTACATCTACGTTAACATCTCCGGCATCTGAAACAAAAACACTGCGTCACAATAAAAGCATTTTGTTTTTGATATGTAGTGCGTTTAAATTTTCAAGAAGAAAAAGACATAGACTTCGATTATTATTTTTTGTGACATATACCTTTCCAACTTACTCGATAAAAAATATTGTACCCTGATACACAAGAACCCATGTGAGAGCTTGATATTCAGAGATGAAATATCTTGAAGAGTACAGTATTGCTTGTAGCTTGTAAAACGTTTGCTATTGTTCGTGTAATAGCAGAGAAAATTAAAAAAAAACTTTGCGATGGAATATATTTATAAGCTTCCCCCAGTAAGCTGTCGCTGAATTCCAGAACCCATCAATGGCAAGTCACTAATATTCGTCACGAATAAGTGAGACCTTATCTCCGTGTTGCTTCTCTATTAAGCAACAAAAGAAACAGAGCAATTATCGTATGCTAAAAAAATCGTCGTTTTAATTATTATATTTCTTTACTTTTACACTTTCAGTTTTGGAATAATTTGATACATCTTTGACCGAATCCTGTTATATGTTTTTTGATCTATTATCTAAATAATATATCATAAAATAATCAGCTTGTATACTTTAAGTCATTAATGTATGCAACCATACCCAAAAGCACACTGTGGACGTCCTGTTCCAAACGAACAGCTTCTGAAGCAGCTCTTTAATATGGGTCACATACATTACAGACTTTTGATTCGCAGAACTTAATTTTATAGAGTAATCTGAGCAATTATTATTTAACCTTGAGGTTTCTTAAAAATTGAATACATATTGACCTAATATTGCTTTTTATTAAACAATACATTGTTTGTAGAAGATTTAGAGTTGATTATTCAGCGACACCTTTTTATATGACGATACTTTTTTTAAACCAAACAGGAGGAATATCATGCGGTCATATCTATGCAAGATGGCCTTGTGCTGCAGGCAACGCCTTCGTTACACGCATCTCTAGGCTACCCCAAAGACTCGTGGACCGGACAATTATTCATGGACTTTGTTGATCCTAAGGATAAGCACGTACTCACTGAAAGAATAGCGAGCGAAATCGCACACTCTCGGGAATTTCGTCAACCATCAGGTACGACAAAACTCTTGATACCACGGTTTCGCAAATGAAATGCAAAAAGATTAATTATGTTGACTGAAATATTAAAGAGGACTACAATTATACCCACTGTTGAATGAAACTTTGAATGTTTGAAACGTCCGCCTCAAATTGAGCGTCATGGCTGAAGTTTCAAACGCTCAAACTTTCATTTGAGAGCGGGTATACATATTGCTGGGATTCAGGCCTTTCTATATCATATACGCAATAAGTGTAAATATTGTATTGAATAAACTTTAGTATCTATTTAATGCCAAGCAAAACATTTACTTTCGATTAATGATTTATTCATCCAAAGATAAAACAAAGATAAACTGTAAATTAGCAATATTCTACAAAGCAACTTAATTTCTTGCGCTGCAGAAGAAATAAGCGAAGCGAAATAAAAAAAATCACAACATTATAATATATTGGTCTCCTCTTTTTGTTTTTCTTTAACACGCAAATCTACAACCGATCTTCCCAGGTGCGAATAGTCAAAAGGCGAGCATCTTCTGCCGTTTGCGCAGGTTCAACGCTACCTCATGCGCACCAGGCAACAACAATTCCAACAGCAAGGATAATACCATCAACCATAGCCAGCAACAGAGCAACGACTGTGAGCAGTACGCACCTTATCGCGTAAGAGTGGTCGTGCAGAATTTCAACCAGAACAAGGATGGCTTGCTTCAGAACCAAGTGATGATTTTCGTCGCTTCTTTCCAACCCATACGATCGGCTTACAAAGGTACTGTAGTACTTCATCGATGTAAAGCCGTCATTTATATCGGAAGATTTTTTTGTGCTTCCATTTTTTCTCATAGTTCTCATACATAAGTGCAATTTATTAAACAAAATTGAGAGCACTGCTAAAATCGTCCAGAAAAATAGGTTATTTATTTATTTATTTATTTATTTATTTATTTATTTTAATACTTTAATTATATAATAGCAGAGAGTAGGTTGAGTTTGATGCATTCGCGCTTTGTTATTTACAAATTTTAACAAACAAAATAGACCTTGCAATTATCAAGTAGAGATACAGTATGAAGTAGTATTTGGTTCTCCGATCGATTCCTTTTCTCGAGCTTTCAATTAAATGATTCTTTTTTAATTTTTTTTTATGCGCATATATACATAACATTATATACATGAGCGGAATTACTTTTTTTGCCACTGGTGTAGCTGTTTAACTCCACGGTTTAACGTTTGCGAAAGGGCTGTTACGTAAAATAACTTAATTTCTTTTCCTAATATCGTATCTAAATATTTTTGATAAAGTAATTTTGATGTGATTTTTTGGACAAATTTATAGGCTTAATGAAATGAAAGAATTGAATTTTTAATCAATTGGTGGGCTGTATTAACTATAACTGACGGTAAGATATTCGAGAAATAGTTAGCTGACGATGCGTCGTAGATACGGTACTGAGATTCAGGACTTATAACTTATTATTAGACAGTTTTCAGCAATGCAAGCGCTCCTTCCGAGATTAGTAAGGATCGCAAGTGCTTATAAACTGCAAATAAATTAAGCCATATTTAGGTAATTTAATTTTCAGGTACGTATTGCTAATTTCTGTCATCCATGCAAAAAGGTATTATTTCTTATTCATCATGCATAATCATATGTATGAATAGCTATGTACAATTTGGTATGAATTTTTATACAATTATTATATTACGAGCATTATTTCAGTGTAATCACAGATTTGTGTGAAATGATTATATTAAATCGTATATAGGACAGCTAAGATGATATACGTTACAAAATAAGAATCTTTTTTTTTGTTTTGTGAATTACGTAATTCTTTTCACAGTCGTAATGACATTTACGAAAAAATTAATTTGATAAAGGTAAAATTATATTCACATCTCAATTCGCAGTTGTTAAAACGCGCGTGTCGATTAACGGCTAGAATTACATTGATAAATTTTAATCAAAATTTTAATGTTTTATGTTCTTTTAATGCTTGTTTCAGATTTAAAAATGAATGGAAAAATTTGGCGTGCCCGTATATAAGAGAAATTGTTCTTAAAGTGCATCACACACTATAAAAAACGCAATAAACTCTTATGATTAACGATTCTATTTTGCTAACAAGCCGCCGTTCTAAGTTTCTGTAATTTTCTGTACAACATAGTATGCAATACTCGTGACTTGAGTAGCCTATTGCATGAATGTCGCTATAACTACACGCTATGCAATAATGGACCACTTAAGTTTCACGTATCTTAATGTATACTATACATATATAGTGTCGGTTTTATTGTTATAAATTTATATATGTGCGCACTAGATAGTAAAACTCAACACAAAATGTGTATCAGAAATAGATTTGTAATAACAAGTAAGTATATATATATATATATATATATATATATATATATACTTACTTGTTATTACAAATCTATTTCTGATACACATTTTGTGTTGAGTTTTACTATCTAGTGCGCATATCTATATATATATATATATATATATATATATATAAAGCTGCAGATCATGAACATATTGATCAGTGAGGATTTTTTTCTAACTCGAATTCTTGCTTGTCTTTATGCTTTTATATGTCTTTGACATAACTTAAAACCGACGACTGATGCGATATTTAACTGTCGCTGAGGCCATCTATAAATATTTAATTATTTCAGAAAGACTCGAAAAAACGAAGGATTCGATCGGTAGCGTAACGTAGTAGATACCCATTTAGATCGAGGCACCTTGTGCAAGATTCAGTCTTAAATATCGGTATGAACATAAAAAATCATGAGCATGAAAATTGTATAGGATAAAATCAAAGAAAATACACGAGATATTTAAGGCCAGTCTTGTGCAATGTACAAGCCCTGATTATCTGTGACGTGAGTACTAATAGCACCTCGACGTTTGTGTCTTAACACTATTTTCTTAATCTCATCTTTAAAAAAATTCATTTTTTTCTTGCAGCTTGTTTACTTAATAAGCCAATGCAGAAGAGTGTGTGAAAGCTTAAAGATTTCTTTCCAATAAACTAAAAATAAAATAACGATGTTAAATTATCCATCAAATGCCAACAATTTTATGTAGGATCTATAAATAACCGGCGATGTTCTTATGTCAATATCTATAGTGCCAAACGAAACGATAATACCTACGGTATTCACCACACGTCACACCGCAACCTGTCGTCTGTCCTACGTCGATCCCGACGTTGTACAGTACTTGGGCTATCTGCCGCAGGATATGATTGATCGTTCGTTATTTGACTTCTACCACCCAGAAGATTTACCGATTATCAAAGACATCTACAAGACTGTGAGCATGAGACCTTATTCAATTAAGTGTGCTTAAGTTGCGATTGTGTTATTTGTATTTTACATGTTTTATTAGACTACACTTATGTACTATAAACGTATGTACATGCTTGCATGCACATACGTGTATAGCGGCCAAATGCGCATGTCCGAAGAATGCAGTTCTACACAATTTTTACATGCATGGAACTTAAATTCTCTCATACCATAATCATCTATTGCGCAGTCATCCGCATAACAGTTGACAATGTGAAAGGCAAATTTGTCAGCTGTATTAATGTTTGTCGTATGATTGCGTGTGTATATTATGATTACGGTCTTAATAACAAGCAGCTATATTACAAATGAGCGAGTGACTGATTACGTATCCTCTATAAGCTAAATGTATAAAAAAGTATTTAAAAACTTTTGACTGGCCCAATAACACAGCCGCCAAGCCGGTAACGTATATAATAATAATAATCATGTATTCTTTTTCGAAATCTTGCCGCGCAGGTGATCAATCTGGACAGCTCATCCTACAAATCCAAGCCGTACAGGTACATTGTGCAGAACGGCTGTTACGTCGTCATCGAGACTGATTGGTCCTGCTTCGTCAATCCCTGGTCGAAAAATCTCGAGTTTATCGTAGGCTACCATCGAGTTCTCAAGGGACCGGCTGATCCCAATGTCTTTCGGTCCTGCCTGGGCGATCGCAAAAGCGGCATTCTCGCCAACATCAGCAAGGAGGTGCTCCAGGAAGCCGAGATCATTGAGAAAGAGATCCGAGCTCTTCTCACCGAGGTAATTACATCTCGGTGGATACGCCTCTTGAGGGTGTCCCAATTGATATATATAAATATTATCTGAAATGAATTGTTTTGAATAATGTTTTTGATTTGTCAATATTATGTCAGAGTTTCCTGGGAGAGGGTGAAGCAAGGAGGGAGGCAGTCCGTGTAATTATTACGTAACAATTAACGTGATTAGATATTTATAAGCGGCTTTTTATTTGATCAAATAGAATCACAGTATAATAATCATTGAATGAAAGTCCTCCTTGCCTCACTCTTGTCTAAGAATACTTTAAGAATTTTAAGAACAATTACACTTACATGTAACGATGTAACGGAGTTTGCATGCCAGTAATTATGCAAAAAACAGGGAAATATTAGGGACAGAATTAATCGTACTATCTCACTAGTTATGACGATTTCTTTTTCCAGGCCACCGCACTTGATCGATAATTAAC
Organism: Pteromalus puparum; assembly: GCA_012977825.3. Classification (NCBI taxonomy): domain Eukaryota; kingdom Metazoa; phylum Arthropoda; class Insecta; order Hymenoptera; family Pteromalidae; genus Pteromalus; species Pteromalus puparum. Next base: position 72,083,284 of record CM053170.1, read on the forward strand.
GAATATCTCTTGTTCCATTAGGCCTCTATATACCTATATACTTGAATAATTCATTGACATGCACGCAAATGCTAAGCAATATATATCTCTCTCTTTTGGAGTTTTAATATGGACAATCTGGACTCGACTGAGCCACAGATGTCTAAAGCATTTTATATAGGCACAATCTTAAACATTACTAGCCACCCCCATGATTCCTGACGCATATTGTGTATCTACAACGGGCATTTTTTCCGCATTCTCCGACGTGTCATCTCCAGGATGTTCAGAGGAAGCGCTCATGCCAAGTCACCGACAGCGAGCTGCTGTCCAAGAAGAAAGAACTTGATTCTTTCGTGAAAAATATTCTTCGAGAGATCAAGAGCCCGGGCCCCGTCAAGGACCATATGGCCGTGGACGACAAGAGCTTTTCGGTGACTATAAAAACATCACTGCGCGCATTTTTTTTCGCATTTATCATCTGCGTTTTTTGCTATGGATTATGCAACTATATAATACACTGTACTTCAACATCTACCGTTCAAATGTACTATATCTGATGGCGTTGAAAAAAGGCTTGACAGCGAGCTTAATTCTGGCAGCTTTATTCAAATGCTCGTACATATATTTTACACGAGCCGTTCACTGATCGGAGTGCTTGCTCGAAATCTATCTCTGGTAGAAAATTTACCCTATTTCTGGGCAAAATTTCTAAACAACGCTCCTGAAAACACGACGCTTATCGACGAATTTCTGATAATAACTTATTTAAAAAAAAAACCGACCATTAATTCCGCCCAGAAACAGGATCAATTTTTAACCAGGGGTGTAATAAGTCTTCAGCAAATGAAATGATCAAGGTACTTGATGGATATTCAAAATTTTTTAATTCACGTCGAAATCATTCGAAACATTTTTCATTCAAAGCTTTATAGTGCTTATCAAGGATGGAAAGTTTGTTGGGCGATTGAGATATAATTGGTGCATACACATACGATATGCGTATCTGCAGAGGTGAGTATAGGTATAGCGAGTCGGGAAACTTACCTATATCGGATAGAGATCACATTCACGGGTAAGCCGAGTCAATTTACAATAACTTTAGTGTTCGCACGTTCAAATTGTTGAAAAATGGAAAAAATGCATTCCATTCGACATACGCATTTATAGCATCTGCCATCAATGCACACGACCATCATTGTCTCATCTCAAGCGAGTTAATTGAATGTATAAAACCTCTCAGTAATTGCGGTAAGATTATGGCTCGAGTAGTCTGATTTTCATAAAACTGAATATTTTGCACTATTTCGTTGCAATGACTGAGGGGTGAAACAGATGTAGGATATAAGAGACTATATAGCGACATCCACTTTTGTATAACATCACGACTTATTAGATCATTTAATTTCGAAAAGCTAATAAGTAATGCAAAATTCGATGTGTGAATAGCTATAAAAATTTGTTGTAAATTAAAGTATGGCGCTTTTTTATCAAATTAACTTACAAATAATACCTACAATATACGACACGGTTTATGCTGTGAAATTTTAAAGAAAGCCATCTCACACTGCATCGCTAATTCGGTATACATAACTGAATATAATGTGTAAAACATGATAATGAAAGCATAAAAAATCTTTATGGTAAACGTCATGCAAATGGAAAGATGAACAGTGGAAAAGTAGAAAATCCAAAAGTGGTCGTCTCTCAAAGTTGCTATAATATATTCGTAAAGGGATCACGTAATCCCGTGTTGCAGGAGCACGACAGCGTTATGCTGGGCGAGATATCGCCGCACCACGAGTATAACTTCGACAGCAAGTCGTCGACGGAAACGCCGCCGAGTTACAACCAGCTCAACTACAACGACAACATGCAGCGTTTTTTCAACAGCAATATCGAGGCCACCATGAATGATAGGCCTTTCGTCAGCGACCCGGAGAACCTGCAGTCCAGCGCTAACAGCAGCGACGAGCCTGGCAAAAAAAAATCATCCAGTCCAAGTATGTACATACATAAAATCCCCCTCCCCACGTATAGCATACGAAACGTTTCTTAAACGTTTGATCTAAAAGCTTGGATCGTTGATTCTCGGAAGCGTCCAAACGTTTCAGAAACTTTTTTCAAGCGTAAAAATGTCTGTTTTCGTTGGAAAAGTTACATTGTCAAAGCAGAGCATAAAAAAATGTAAATTTTATTCATCGTTAAAAAAGAATTCACCTCGTCGACGAACGGCAGCGGCAACAGTGGCAGCGCCGAGAATATGAGCAGCGAGTTGAACAACCGGCAGAGCTCGGGTAGCCGCGGCGAGACGTCCAACACGACGAGCAACTCCACGGATGAAGGTTGCGGCAACAATAACATCAGCGCCAACAGCAACAACAACGTTGTTGACGGCGAAACCAAATTCAAACCGCCAATTCTCACAAAGACTTTGCTGAATTTTCACAACGAGATCATGGAAAAGCTACTGGTACAGAAACACAAGGAACAGAAGAAGGGGGAGAAGAGGATCAAAAGCCAGCGAAAGGCCAACAAGCAAAAGACCAACAAGGGGAGCAAGGAGCATCAGCAGCAATCGACTGCTGTGGCTAAGTATGAGAGAGAAGAAAATAAGCAGACAAGGTTGAAGCGCAGTGGCAGTCCAAACAGGGAGGCTAATAATTTTAAGGTGACAGCTAGTTATATCATATAGGAGATGATGTGCTCTTTGGTCGGTAACAGGTGGGTTCTAATGTGTGAGCTTTTGGTCGATAGATGTCGAAGAGGGATGACCCTGCAAAAGCGCAGCACAACATTGGGACCAATCAGACGCCGACCAGTGCCAACTTCCCAGCCGCAACCTGCCACATGGATACCTCGACGACCACAAACAAGGCCAACCTGCAGTGGTCTCCGGTCTCCGCACCCGTGACTTCGGCTATGGCTCTTTTACATCAGTACTTTACCACTCCAGAGTAATAGCCGTTTCATTAGTTCAGCTTTTCTTTAATTTGCCAGCTAGATTAACAGATTAAAAAGGATAGTTTTATTCTCTAGCACTCGTTGTCAAGAAAGATTGCCTATGTTCCCGCAAATGTTACCAGTCTACTGCTTACCGGTGACGCAGCCACGGGAAAATTCACCTCTGACAATTCATCCACAAGAGCATCCCGAACCCTCGAACACTATGAATCCATACTGTTAGTAATCATTCCATAACTTTCGATAAAATCGATTACTACAAACCGCTGATTGTGAAATCTTTGATTCAGGTTTCGTACCAATAACTTACATGGCGACAACGATGTCGAACGTAATGTACCCGCCAATAATCAGAGCACCTGCTCCGACCACCATGATGTACCGATCATTTATCGTACCAGAAACTTCTGTAAGAGTCAATGCTCATCAATCTACTGGTCCAACTGAAGCACAGACGCCACAGACTGTAACGTCTAACGCCCGTAACAATTTTAATCTGAAATGCCCAGCCAGTGGTCCGACTAGTGTTAAGGCCGAACCTGGGAGTACAATGGCTTTGTCTGAATCCTCGAAGAAGGTAATTTTGAAACATGTTGACTATAGACGTGTATTGTGCTCATTTCTATATACGAAATTAACGCTACTTTTTATCTCCTATTTTTTATTAGAACATTTGTACTTTCTTTTTTCCTAAATTTAGATATTATCGACAACTGGAATCGTATCATCATGCATGAGTAACGACTGCTCCTGCAGTTGCATCAACAAGAGTTGCAACAGTTGTTGCAACACGGATCAACGGTACACTGCCTCATCTTCCGAGGTATACGATATATTCATACATATACCCGTTAACTCTTACCCTAAATGTTTACTCTATTCAATTTCCCGTGACTGCAAAGAATAAAACCAATAATCATCTTTACGAATCACTAACAAATTTAATCACTCAACAGTCGCAACTGTCGTTGAACGAAAGTACTAACCAACCAAAACAGATGTACCGCAAAAGCAAAGAAAGCAGAGTCAGCCAAATGCGCAACGTTTCTGATATGGTGCGCAGGGAACCACCCTGGAACGTGGGTGTGAAACTCACCCCGGAACTGATCTACAAATATCAGAAAAAATCCAAGTCCCTAGACGAGATTCTCCAAGCCGATCTTGACTTCCTCAGACATTCCAAGCAGCCCAACCTCGTCAATGAACAATTGGGCCAGCTCTTTCACGATCTCGAAATCCAGGGTCTCAGCTCAAAGCTTTTACTCGACGATGCCGGCACGAACAGTGCCAGTGATGACAGCAACGACGGCTCTAAAAGGTATAACACACTAGCCTTGGCTCGCTCTCGAAACTAACTTTTCTTATTTCTCTATTATTTAATATTGTTATAATAATCTTTTTTTTTATTACAATATTATATACCTCTGTATAAGTTGACATATTTACACATCAATCATTAAGACAATGTGAAATTTCCTTGTGATTTGATAATGTCTCACTGAATATTCGATTCTTCATAAAGTCTACATAACTGCAAAGATTTTTAACCCTTTGAGATTAACCTAATTATTGTAATGTTACAACGTCACAAATACTATGTTTCCTGCGTCTACGGTTAAAATATATCATTTTGATAAAATAAAATCAATATAATAAATGCATAATAATAAAACGAAAACTGTACAATTGTCCAATACTTACCATGGAGAATAAATAATTAAATTATTATTTTTATATTTTTTCCATACTTTGTATGATATTTTAGTAATTAGTAACTGTAATGCTAACTATATTTCTTATTCTACACACTAACTTGAAACTCGAAACATAAGTTAAATATCAAAGGGTTAATAGGTTCAAAATTAACGGAAAATGTAAACATTAAACCAACATATGAAATTTTTCTTAGATACAGATCGAACAAGGTTTTCACATCTTCTTAAGAAGTGGTGAGTTTTAATCGACCTCATGAGCTTCACCAAAAGTAACCAAGCTGCGGACCTGACAAACATCTCTTCTCTGTGCTTTCAGTCCAAGCAGAATGGGCGCGTGGTGATTCTTTGACAACTTTTTACCGACCATATTACGGATTGTGTGACAAAATAATCTGATCTACTACGCAAGCTGGTTTCCATGATGAAGTTCACTTAACTGATACCATTTTGTAATTCAGACTGGCTGATCAAGTATACTCATCTCCTTGAATAGTTTATATTCTAACGTTCTTTCATCACTCGAATTTCGATTGACAATCATTGACCGGGTTCCAGACGAACGATATAACGAAAAGATTTTCATCTTTAAATCTTGAAGAATCAAGCCAATAGCCACGAAAAAAGAAGTGTCAGTTCTTTATACATAATGACGTTGAATTGCGTATTTCTAAAAATTTGTAGACGAGCCAAAGTTTATAAAACGATTATACTAATTATAATGAAAGATACCGAGCGCCATTAAGACTTTCTAAAGTAATTATTTATCAACAACATCTATTGTAACTAAAGGAAAAAAAATTTCTTGTGCTTCGTTACACACATATAAACAAGTCATCTTGAACATGGAACAGAAGAAGTCAAATTATTTTTCTAATAACTGACTTTAGAAAAAAAGACTAACTGTGCTACTTATCGGGAGATAATATCGCAAGACACGAATGAAAGAAAACTTCACATTTGCCTTCAATACTACTGCTACTATTACGCAGACCAATCGAGCGAGCAGACAAGCCATTTAATTAATCTCTCATTGAATGATGATTGATTAGCGATTTTTACGCTTTCTCAATGAGTCAGGAATTCGGCGACGTGTCCTCGCGCATCTGTAATATGGTTATGGGTGGGGTATTTTATCAAAATTATACATTTTTGGGTGGCTATTTTTTTACAAACTGTAAAACAGAATGCACAGTTAGAATTTTGTTGACTAAGAAATTGAAAGTTATAGTTAAATAAAATTATTATAAATTCAAAAAACGAATATAAAAGCAGATACTTAGTATAATTTTAGAAAAATCTTTACACAGATGCGTAAGAAAGTTAAGACTTAATGTCTAGAATCAAAAAATTTTATTCGGAATAAATAAATAAATATATATATATATATATATATATATTTATATATAAAATTCTGGAATCTTTTTTCATTTTTTATGTTAAAACATTTTCTTAAATATATATTTAACTGTATTTTTATTTTTCTGATAAAATGTTTTTCTGTTTTTTAAATATAAGAAAATATTGCCATTGTACTGTAAACTTTTCAATTTGGAATGACAATGTTCTAAAAATGAATCCATCGACAGTTATGCAATTAGATAAAATACTCCCACCCCATGATTATTAATCGCGCATAGCTGACTCTCAAAGTTTGTTCTCTATAAGCCAATGTTAACAGTCCCATTTAGCATTGATTGCTACTGTATGTGTGATAATTATATATTTTATACAAGTATATAGATATATGTGAGTTGTGTACAATAAAACGTACATATTAATTCGGCTTTAACGAAATAATGAATTTAGTTATTTATAATCATAATGTTGAACGTTTTTTCTTTTATAAAATTTATAGATAGCTATAAATACTATTTTAAAGAAAAAAAATTTAATGAAGACTGAATTAATATTGCGTTTGTATGAAATTTGCAGTTTAGTTGTATTAATGAAGTAATAGAATCAATATTTTATTACTAATCTATCATAAAATATTGCTAATAAACAGTGGCCGAAATATTATATACGTTAAAAAAATGAATGACGGAGAAAGTAATTAATTTTCTTATATAAGTGTGATTGCATTCAAAACTTGCTTAAAATCAGTGATGAATATTAAGTGCAGACGCAACGAGCATTGCTTTAACATTTACTAAATGTCAAACTTTTGCTTGTTCTTAAAGTCGTGTATAGCAAGTCTCGAAGTTTTAAGTGAGTTGGTAATATAATTGATGCGTTCATTTACAACTTATGACTACCAATATTTTATGACCTTGTCTCATTTTACAAAGTCAATTTCTTATACGATTTACACGTACTATACCTATATTGTTATACATTCTATCGTGTTACCACAACGTTATAAAGCATCACTTCTTTGTAGAACTCAGGATGTATAAGTCACACTCATCAGTCTCTTATTTGTCTCTTTTTAGAAAAACTTTTGGATTCCGTCTGTTTTGCATCCTTTCGTTACGCGTTTGATATGTTCATATTGCAGATTTTATACGAAAATACACGATGATACCATTGTATTTATAACATACATTTTCAATAATAAACTGACGCCAAATGATGAATGATGTATGTACGTTGTTTGAAGTTGAGTATATTTTATAAAAGTAATAAATGAGCCTTTTATAAATAAGCAACCGTATGAATTTCATTAATTCATATCTAAAAGTATGTGGTAATAAATCGCAAACAGTTAGAGAATCTTTAAATTTGTCGAGATTATAATAAAATCAAACGTGTTATAATTTTCAACGTGAACAAACAAAACGATAACGTATACTATTTATAAATTTTGCAAAAACTACATATTCCAAAATATTTATTTTTTGTAATCTGTATAAATATAACAGGTGTATAAGACACAAATCAAGTATTTTTCTCTCGATTGTATCATAAATATTCTAATGACTGATAAAGAATCACAATATATTTTAAGTATTCTCTTTATCAGCATTTAAATATTTTTTTATCATAATATTACTTACATTATTGCCAGTAATAAACATAATTGTAAAACTCTTTAATTTGATTTAAATAACTTAAAAATTTGCAGGCTTACAAGGTTTTTTTTTAGAATCCAAGTGTTTTTAGAACACATCAGTAGTTACTAAAAAGAGAGGAACAAATGAAAATGACAAGTTTTAACTAAAATTTAGATCCATTTGTTTTACGTCTAGCGATACTAATATATAATCTTACAAGTAACATTGTAATAGTATATTACGCACTTCGACCGCGAAAATAACAAATGTTCCAGATCGTATGTGTCATCTAAGCATTCTTTATTCCCGGGCATGTTGGGTATGCAGTTTTATGTGCTGCAGCGAAGAAGTGACATATTCCAGGTCGCTGGCATGTAAACATTTTTGTCAATATTTTTTACATATTCATCGTGCAAGTGTTTGTACTAATTTATATATTTTTTAATTTTTGAGATTTCTTATTATAAATTAATTATTAACTTAATCTACATGTATGTTAAAGAGATATATTATTATAAATATGTCAATCATCATTACAATGGAAAACCTCTATAACAAATTTCTGGGCATTATTTTACTGACGCAATGATTTAAAGACTTGACGTATTTGTCCGCGTGCTCTAATTGTATTACACAGAGGGGTTATTCTAAGTTGATAAACTTTGTTTATCGCCGTAAGATTTTGTGATAAAAGTGAATTCATCATACTTTTTTATCGTTAATGAATAACCTTTCAGGTGAGAGAGAAATGTGGTAACTGCTCAGTCGAATTTTATGTCTGCACAACCGACAACTTAGCCCACGCTGGTCTACTTTCAATATAAAATTACGTTCCAAAGCGCCACTCAAAGATATTTGTATAAATTAGGAAAAGTGCAAACTTCTTGAGTAAATCAGTGCAGTCCTAAATTACTTAAGAATTTTCTCGAAATAATAAAGTCCTCTGATTTATTTTGGCTCTGCAAATAAACCATCAAACAATAATAATCAATATTGACGCATCACAATATAGTACATTGCTTTTTCAAATTTTTTATTTACAAGAAATTTTGTAATCTATCGTCTCTAAAAAGCGTATTACTATTTTATGAAAAATCTTGGGTATTTTCTAGGACTTTTCGGTACTTAATGTGTAATTTGCGTTCCTTTACACATAAGCTTTAGATTTTTGTACAATTACTTTGTATGTATGTATACTTTGAATGTACTTCGTGTTTTATAATCTGCGTTCAAGTTGTAGATGTTTTTTGAAAAAGCATATTCTTATTACACATTCGAGTTTCACCAAATAGTTATATGATTATCTCCTACAGTAAAATGTTCAATAAACCGAGTTCATTTACGAAACCATGACTTTTTAGACAAAGTTGTTACAATTAAGCTGAACTTTTCTTTCTGTCACCCCAGCGATAAATATTTATAAATAAAATGCAAATAAAACAGTGAAAAAAAACATCAATGGGTATTATTGTGCGAATATTGACATAAAATTTTACGCTTTAATAACGTTAAATATATAAAATATAATTATAAATGAAGAAGACAATTTTCATGATCCATAGACACTATAAACATTTATTTACGTCATTCAAATACAATTGAACACCAAGGGGTTGCTAAAATTATTGTTGCTGCAACTTCCGTCGGTATAATCGTTTTTCACTTTTTGTTGTTGCTCTGTTTACGTATTATTTGTTGAGGACGCAACACATCTTTTTTATTATATAACTCGTACCCCATAAACATTTTTGGTGCGGTCACGCTTACATGCCCATTTTTTATTAAATTCTTATTTTTTTTAACAAAAAATATCTGTGCAATCGCGATTTACATCTGACGTGTATATTGATGACGCAGCGAACGAGCTGTAACGTATATAAATACTTTAAAATAAATAATTATAATTATAATAATAATAAACGTCTTCCGATATAATAATTCGCCATATAGTATATACGTTTTCCGTTTAAATTAATGGCAAGCTCTATAATATATGAACTGACTGAAAACTATATACGTTTACTTTTCTCTATACAAAATAAAATCAGTGTGAGATTTGTGCCTAACAGTTATATAGATAAGCCATTTTTGCATTCCGTATTATAAATAAAAAGCTCTCTCCAGATTACCCTTCCTCCTTCTCTTGCAAAATTCAACAGATCGAGACGGTAAATAAACGTTATCTGTTATATAAATAAGAAGAACACTCTATGAGAATAATCATGCGTCATATCTCTCCATAACAATCAATGATAATAAAATAATAAAAATTTGTCTACGAGCGCGAGACATGAAATAGCCAATGACTTGTAAAAATGTAGTTTACAAAATGAAAAAAAATGGTATTCGCCTGCCGCGCGATAAAGATACTCCAGCTATACCTACGATGGAAATTCACTTCCCCTTCTCGTCACCAGTTAAATACAGCACAGCAGATACACGGTAAACCTAACAAGTATACATGCCTGGATACATGCTTTCTAAATCTCTAAATCTCTCTCTCTCTCTCTCTCTCTCTCTCTCTCTCTCTCTCTCTCTCTCTCTCTCTCTCTCTCTCTCTCTCTCTCTCGCACTCTCCTGTACACTATCATACACGTTAAATACATCACAAGCTTCACCTGCTCACATACACTAGCAAGATTCAAACGAATCAAGGGGTTATCAAGGTACACACCTGACAGTCGACCACCTTAAAGACCTGTTGCGCTGTGTACAATGAAAATATAATGAAGACATTCGCACGGGTAGGTGTGTAAGTCCGTGACAAATTAATCGTCGATTAAAGCAACGCCGATAAATTCGCTTTTTGATCTGGTTTATCCCAAGACTTCATCCAGAGACATATTTGATTATGTTATAATACGTAAAGATATTAAGATCGTTTTTAGGCACATTGGGATGTCGAATAGAGTGTATTATGCATGTGTCCCGTTCACGCCAACTCGCATTCATTCGCAGAATTTTCACTCGTCTTTGCAACACGAGCTGCTATCGACGAGACAACGTGGTTGTAATCCGTAAAATCGATCAGGTCGATTAAAATCGTCGTTTGACGGTAAAAGCAAGACACGCGGATTAAAATCACTCATAATACGCATCATCTGGTCGGCAGCAGCCGAATTAGTGTCAAGCGCAACAAAAACAATTGAAAATATTGTTATTACACACTTGTCTGTCGGTGATACGTCATCGCGAATAAACGCTGAACACTCGACATTATTATTATTTATTATTATTTCTTTTCAAATCGCGCCCGTCGCGACTCATTTAGAATATGCAGTTTTTTTCAATTTCAATCATACAATCATCGTCGTCATCGTTTCTCTCCTTCTTGCCGCTTAAATTGAGAATTTTTGTTATTATTATATTAATATATTGGACGGCTACGCGTGACTGAATTTACGTCAATATTCCATGACAATCTGTATATATTATATTGTTATTCGTAGTGAACGAACTACATCATTATATATATTAAGCGTAAGTTTTTTTTATTATCTGTTGAATATGCACATAGATTCAAGACAATAGCCACATATAAAGATTCACGCGTAACCGACCCTCTGATGTAAATGAACACAGTGGATTCATCCGAATTTTTCACATTTAGGTGTTTTTACTTCACTGCGAGTATAGGATTCATACTCGTTTTTTGTTTGCTACACTCTTTGCTGAACATCCACAATTACTGCTATTAGAGTTAATATTAATTATTCATTATAGTTGTCATTATTACTATTATTTTATTATTGTTGTTACGGTTATTACTATTATTATTTTCAATAACGTCTGCATTTAATTAGAGCGCCGAGATTCGTCGGGTTTCAGTTTATCGAATTCCTCGTTAAATGTATAATCTGAGCTACTTATATGAGGAATTATAATAAAATAATCTGCGGAGTCGAGTAACATCGTACTACAGCCATGCACATTCAGTCTTTTCCACTAAATATAGATTATACTCGAAAAATTCGACAGTTACTCTCCGACGATGACGTCGCCGGCGCGATGATGAAATTTGTTTTGAACGTTGAAAGACGGACTTAATGTTGCTCCACGTACGTCGCGATTAGCAGCTTCTTTTCTTTTCCTTAAAGATTAATAATAATAGTAACAACAATAGTGAGCTCGCAGATAGAGATACAGTAACGATGGATACAGAATGTCGATTAAAATGGCGATGAAGGTATTGACGGTGTTACACCTAGGAACTGAATAAAGTTGGACAAGAACGGATGTTCCTCGACGGTCCCGAGTTAATATCGTTCAATATACGTGATCTGATTTTGTTTCTCTTCAGGTCCGGGAAGTCACAGCTTTGTCGGCTGGACTATCTAATTTTGCATTTCCGACAGTTCGCCGTACTTTTTTAAAGTAACGCTTGGTTCAACGGTAAAATCTGTGTTTGTGGATTTTGACTCTGATAATACGTCGGAGGTATATATAAAAACTTTTCTCGTCAAGTGGATAAAAAGATCGACTATCAGAGGGTTAATAAATAAAAAATAAATATAACTGTCAAAATACTTCGATAGAAGACGCAAAAGTCGATAATGCGTGTCAAGGGCCACGCGAGCAATGGCTAAATTTTTCCGACGTGTGGCCAAAAAAACGATCATCGCTGTTCAGACCTATTGCGAAGTGACGATAAGCGATTGATCCACGCAAGAAGTGCATTATCTTCAGTGTATTTGTGTGATTACGCGTGTCTGCGTGGGGATGCAACGTTTGTTTTGCTTCAGCATCGAAGATACGTCATGGCAGTAAGTATTAGTAATGGCAGCTCAAAGAGACAACGAATCTAGACCATTTTCGTCTTTGCCCTTCGTGCAACAACGATCATCGAGCCTTTCGTACCTGATTCACTTGGTGAATCGCAACTCGAATTTACTTCGGCTTCTCTTTGCGGTCGTCGTCTTTTGACGTCTTGCGTTCCAGCGTTTCTTCGAAGAGGCACAGCGCCTTGTGCAAGAATTCGTATTGTTCCGCGGTCTGGACCATACCACCTCGGTCGTACCTGCGTCATCGGAGCGAAGAAAGAAATTTAGTATTCTCAAGATTTCGCAAGTAGTTGCAACGTCGGTTGCAAAGGTGTGACCTACCTCATTTGGCACAGTATTCGTAGAATGTCGACGTTTCCCTCGCGGATCAGTTGCGTCATACCAGTGGCCAGAGCAATGAAACAGCCAGTCCTACCGATACCGGCGCTGCAGTGCACGATTATCGGCCCGGTCAGTGTGTTAATTTCTGCGGCCAGACCGACCAGAGCATCCGCCGTCTGTGGTACTAAGTGATCCGGCCATGAATCATACCTATGGTTCAGAATGGATACCGATCAATTTTTTTTTATTCTGCATAAATTTTAGAAGTTTTGATCATGACGTTAGAGTGAAAAAATTCTTTCTCACCAGTAATGCTGTATGATTCGCCTCTCGTTCTCGTATCTGACCTCGAGATCGCGCACCGCGTAGCCGCCTCGAGTATCCATCGAGTTGAGGATGACAGTGAAAGGTCCGGCTTGGATGCGCGAGTTCAGCTCGAGCGGGAAGTAGGCCTCGCACTTGGTCTTGGCCGCTTCGTGAAGTCGTGTTATCATGATGATGACGGGCGTTCGCTCTGCCCAAGCCATGCTCCAGAAGTCTGCAATCGTATGCGACAGGGGTCCTTGCGTTGCTATGTAACGCGATTCGTCGTCGTAGCCCTGATAGATGATTAAAAATTTATCATGAAAACTCTGCTCATTGCTTTCTTCTTCGATGATGGAATAATAAGAAAATTGAAAACTCACTCTAACATAATTAGCGTTAATGTAACTGGTCAGTGGATCCTCGCTCCCGGGCAGTACGACTCTGGACCTTGCGTTGGGCAAAACAGTGGGATACCTATTCTTCACTCCGGATCCGCAGACGTCTACCTCTTCGGGATAGTTCGGCGGTACCTTCCAGAACTCTGTGTGCAGAGCGGTTGGATTCTCGACAGACTTCCTCAGCTGATCTCTCGTTAATCTATTAGTGGCGCTGAGCAGGTATTCCTCAGCGGTGCATTCGCGCGTCGGCGTGACGCTGTGTGGCGGGCTCTCAGGAGCTGGGGCCAGGTCGATGGTAAGGCTGGCACTGGAGCCTCGACGCTCGAGCAGACCTTTGCAGCGTCGATGAGGGTCGGGTTTGCGTTCCGGTGTCGCTATGGCCGACACGTGCGACGAGTACATCGATCGGGTGCGGCGATTTCCACCACAGTCTCGACGGGGTGAGCGTTTCGCCAGACGAGTCTCGGGGACCTTCGTCGTGGCCATTATACTGGCGCTGCTCGCGCTGGAGCTGGTTGAGGCCGCCTCCGTGCGCTCGACGCACGCTGTCGAGACGTGTGGCACCGGCTCTGCCAGCCATCGTGTTTCGGTTTCTACCTTCGTTTTTATCACTTTCTCGAACTTAAAATCAGAGAGGAGATAAAATTAATTTTTGCTTTTAGTAAATAACAATTATTGGATTGGCTCTGATTAATTGTAGAAAAAAAATAATTGAAGAAGGGAGCAATGGGATTTTTGTTTTGTTATTTGCAGTACGTACAAAATAGCAAATTTACCTTTGTGCTAATGTTCTCTGAGGCAGTAGTTACTATTACTGCTGTTGCCGCAGCTGAGATTTTTGGGACAGACTCGGGTACCCACTTGGCCTCAGTCAGGGCTTTTGTTTTGGTGGTTTTGTTATCATCCGGAGGACAGACTGTGCCTTCCTCCACCAAACCACGCCTGTCGCCTTCTTCAGCGTCCTTCTCACGCGACATTTGCTGTCGCAGCCATAACAGAATCTGTTAAGGGCAGAAACAAGTGTTAAACTCATGCTATTAGATAATTCACATTTATCAGCATCAAATATTAAAGCAATTGGTGCATCAACAGTTGATTTACCAGAAAAGCAAAGAGAATGGCACCAGCAATGGCACAGAGAGCTACTAGGAGAGGCAGTTGTTGTTCCAGCCCTGCCGGAGTCGTGGCAGAGTCGAACTCCCGACTGGTATGGGCACTGAATTGCGCCACACGTAAATCCATTCCAGCATCATCCAGTCCCGTTGTGGACCGCCAGAGTCTGGTTAATCAAAACAGACAGCAATAAAAATAAAACATCAATTATACAATCCTCAAGCATCCACTTAAAAGACTCGAGATCCAAAAGATAATAGTTAAAAAGAAAAAACATACTTGTGACTTGAACTCCCTGACATTCCCTCTATGCCGGAAGATGATTCTTTGTCCTTGTGCAAGGTCCACTCAGCCCTTAGGTGAAGCCCGTCGTGGAGAAGAGCCGAGCTGGAGTTGCGGTCGCGCACATAGTGGCCTGAGTCGCCCACGGTGGCGACCAATCTCCTGTACAACGCAGCTTCCGAGTCTCCTGCAAACACACAAACACGCAGACACTGGTCAGTCAGAGCGATGACATCACACCTCGAAACTATACTCTCTTGCGCGACTCAAATACAAAAAAAGAGAGATGCACTGGCCAAACAACACGTGTCACACCTCACGTATTATACCCACTTTTCTTCTCAGTATATATGTATATACTGTAGTATGTATATATTTTAATCGAGAGCGTTATCTCTTCTAACAGCAGACGAAAGCTGTTGATGCGAAGGCAGATATATGTATATATTACCTATATACCTCGGAGGGGCAAAGAGGACAGCGCGACGCGGGTATAGTTTTGTGAATCGAGTCGCGGTTATGAATCGCTACACGGGCCTGCGCTCTGAGCTGCGCTTATTTGCGATGCAACGGCCTGCGATCAGGTGTATAAGTATGTGTGTAGGTATATAAAAGTATACATACGTTGATACGTACTGATGAATCGACTTGACTGCCGGTGAATCGACGCCGTTCATGAAAAAACGCGAGCGTCAGCTGCGCTTGTTTTGAACGAGTGGCTACTCGAACTTTTTTCTCCTTCAATTGAACAGAAAACGCAGTGCTGTTGTCGGACAGCCTGTGTATTGTCTGTTAGCGCAATGTTACACGCACTTTCCTCGCGTCTCCGCGAAAATCTCGTCGATATCTGAGACTGTTGCTGCAGCCGAGCGCGATTATACTTATATAGGAATGATCGCATCGGAGTATATGATGAGTATATATAGAACGAGCCGTGTGCAGAACGTTTACGAGTCCACGACTAGCGGACGACTGTGTCTGTGTACGTGCAGTGTTGTGACTTGTAATCCGGATCTGGAGCTGGCGCGATCACGGGCGCGATAGCCGACTTCCGCGAGACGGTAGATGGCGATGTCGAGACGTTCTGTTCCGTCTTTGTTTTGGTTAGCTATCCTATATAGCATAGAGGTGTATGGAAAGGGAAATTATGTTAGCCTGTGCCTGTCTGAACTGGCGGGAAGCGGGAAGTCAGTGAAGTCAGTCTCGACTCTCGTGGGATTGGTTTTATCGTTTTGTTGTTGTTGTTGTTGTCATTGTTGTTTGTTGTGGAAGATTTCAAAGGTTCGTGATGGATGGCGGGAAGATTTATTAAGTATGATCGGACATGTGCGACGTGTTTTGCGGTTGCTACCTCTCTCTATTTTGAGGATTTGAATAATAATAATTGTAATCGATGATAAGTTTGCCATGGCTATTAGGAGAAACCAGAACAAGTGGGTGATTTCAGATGGCGAAGACGAGGATGAAGAAGTCGGTCTTGATGTCAGAGAATTATTTGCTTTGAGTAAGAAAAAGACAGTATCTGAGCCACAGGTTAACAATTCTGAAGATACGGAAGCAGATAAATTTCATACTCCAAATGGAGAGTTTGCTGTGAGTCGAGCCTCGAGTCAATTGACTATAAAGGATTCTGATACAGAGAAATACTTTACTGCTGATGAAGATAACACTCCTAATACCAGACTTGAAGATTCTCTGGATGGAAAGAGTGTATCAGACAAGGAGGAAGAGCCTGATGTAAATATTGGACCAAAAGTTGGTCAAACAACACGTGCAGTCACATCTGATAATGACGATAACAGTCCACATGTAATAGAAATTAATGAGAAAGATAAAAGTGTTGTAAATGATAACTCAAAAAATTCCAGTGCTCGAAACAACTCAACATCAGATAAAGAAGAAGAAAAAACAGAATCAAATGAGGAGGACGAGTCTGAAGCTAGTATTAGACCAAAAGTTGGTCGAGTAAGACATGCCGTCATATCTGATGATGACGATAACAATTCAGATGTGATAGCAATAAATGATAAAGAAAAAAAAACGGAATCTAATGAGCAGAAAGAGTCAGTAGCTAGTATTAGACCAAAAGATGGTCGAGTAAGATCTGCAGTCATATACGATGATGAGGATGAGGATTCTGACGTGATAGTAATAAATGATGAAAAAGATATTGTAAATAATCGTTCCAAAAAGTCTACTGCACGAAAAAACTTAATATCAGATGAAGAAGAAGAAGAAGAAGAAGAAGAAACTGACAAGGAAGTCAGCAAAAAAAGTGATGAACCAGTAGCAAAGAAAAGCAAAATTGTAAAACCATTTAGTACTGTACAGGGATTTGAAAAAAGGTATGCTATTACGGTCTTCATTTTTTTATCTGTTCAAATAACAGTTTTGTCTATTCAGTAATAAAATTAATTATTTTCACAGCAATAACAAAAATTGGTGGGAGCAGCTTTTAGACCCTGTTCCTGATAATCAGAAGTGTAAAATAGAAGATTGCAGCTTTGCATCACAGCCCCATAAAAAGCATGATATTAATATGTTAGTAAAATTTTATCTTTTTGCTTATATCATTACAATACTGAGAACAAAAGCTTAAAAACATATTTTTACAGAAGAAGTTACTCGACATATGAAACAAGATTAATTATACAGTATCTGATACATTACGATCAGATAGGATTTGGAAAAGGTAATAGGATTTGGAAAGATTTACATTCACTAGGAGTAAGTAAATTTTACAGAAAATAGTTGAATTTTTAAAATTTGCAAACTATATGAATTCGACTCTTTCCTTTTTAGTATCTGAAACACAGATCTGTTGAGTCACTGAACAATCATTTCAAAAGATATCTTTTGAGAGATATAAAGAACTACAAACTGCCAAAGGATATAGAGAGACAATTCCTAAGCCTGCGGACATCGCATGAAGGTTATTAAAGGTTAATCAATTAAAAAAGAAAAAAAAATTGTACTTAAAAGTGTCTTAAAAGAACATCGCAATAAAATTGGTACAAGCTAAATTAGATTTTCTTAATTCAGGTCGGACACAATCGTGCGTCTTTTCATTAATGATTTGTTGTTAGTTTTAGGCTTTCCAAGAATGAAATTAAAATAGTTTTTATTGAGTTGTGAATTGAGCATAAAAAACTAACCATCACAAAGGTAAGACAGCAAGTTTTGCATCTCCAGAACCAAAACGTCAAAAAGCTCCAATCCGTCGAGTCACTCGAACAAAGAAAAAAGGAAAAAGATTCGCAGGTCTCCGCAAACACGAATAAGAATCATTCTCGCATTCCATCCGCGGTTTCAGTTACTCATCATTACCTTCTTGCCTTATACCCCCCCCCCCCCACACACACACACACACACGCACGCGCGCACGCAGGCACACATGCATATACTGATGATTGCCTCTTCCCAGTATTATTATATCATTAGCCGCACGCGATGTATCGAGCTCTACATGTTGTGCCTACGCTTCTATTCGCATTCTTTAAACTCGCGCGCTGTATGCTGCACCTCGTGAGAAGTGCTTCCGAGATTTTCCCGGCGCGCAAGCGGCTCCTCTTCCTGCCATTGACTAACCGACTCTATCGTCTCAAAAGTCGCCGTCGCTTCCCGCCTTTCATTCTTTCATCCTCAATCAACTCCGTGCGCATTATACATTATAATGGCGGGTAAGTGTATTTCGGAAGCGTTCGTTACCGTTACATGCGGGCGCGCGTCGCTCACGCTACGAAAATACTTCCGTGAGATAAGCCGTTCTTTTTGTTCTCCGTGCTCTCTCGCTCTCTTTCTTTCTTTCGCTCGATTCTGCTGGATCATCATCGAGGCTCTGCCGCTGCAGCAGCTCACGAGTCATTGCGCTAAATTTAGGTCTTACGTAAAATCAGAGCTTTCGATCGTTCTCTAATACTTACCTTCAAACTTTTCAGACTTTGACTTATTTGACTCTTCGCGGAGGAAATGGAAAGCAGACTAATGGGAATCGATGCTTCGCAGTGCATCGGCGCAGTATGTGTATACAAAAACAAACTCTCACTCTATCAACTATATATATGCAAGATCTACATCTCTGACAAACTTACGTCTCTGGCATCCTCCGATTGGTAACATCAACACTGCCGCGGTGCAAACGCCGCCGGCTGCCAAGGGCGCGAGATAGAACAGAGGAAACTATCAATCAGCTGCCTCGGCTGATACACACGTGCGCGTACGCGTGTCTGTAGAGTGTAGGTACTCTATATATAACACACCAGAGAGAAAGAGGGAGAGCTTCGATCACGATTTCTTCAGTTTGTAAGTCGTTTGAGTTGCACACACGTGGTCAGGTGTGCGTCGAGTCTCTTTGTGACGTATTAGTGGCGTCGACGATTTCGGCGACGATGTGTGTGCATTCAGTCACGCGCGCGTCGTCTTGACTATAATTCGTATACTCCTACGCGATGACTTGCCGAGGATATATCGCTCTCTTTGTTTCCTTTCTTTTGCGCCGCAAGATTGGGGCTCGCGTGCGCCAGTCGAATCAGAGAGCTTGAAAGCTTCTTGATGTTCTGATTTGCTGTGGATCTTGCTGTTTATTGTTAAAGTCGATATTTACTGTTCTGCGTTGCACTTGTTCCACGGAAAAAATTGCAAACTTACGGCGGCTCCTGCTTTGGCGTGGCAACGAAAAGCTCGCGGCGTATACAAAGAGCAAGGAAAAGAAGGAAAGACGTGGCGAATGAGAAGGAAAGAAAGAAGTACAGAGACAGAAAAGAGAGCACAGAGACGGAGTCGCGTCGCGCGAAAGACTAGCGGGCTTTCATTCATAGCTCTTCCTGCTCCGAGCCTCCCCCGCTCGTAGCCGGCTCGCTGCTATATAGGCAGATGTATATATATCTATATTATATTGAGAATGAGAGAGAGGTACGCAAGCGCGCCGCGAGCTTTTTGTCGCCGCGTGGGCGGCAACGTTGGGGGAAGCTTCTTCTGACGAGGTTTCTTTTGCAAGCGAGGCAGAGCGAGATGTTCCTTTCTTCTTTCCTTTTTTCAAGGGGTTGGGGCGACGGAGCTACGCCGATCGAGATAGCTTCGAAGATTACTTGCGATTGGATTTCTAGATTCGATGTTTGCTATTTGGGTGACTGATTGAGTTTTGAAATATAACAAACTATGAATTGAGACTTATAACTTTTTCAATTTGAACCAAATTGACGTTGATTACGCAACATGTGTAAACAACAACGTCATCAACGAAGCAAATATGTCGTCGTAAGCATATCGCAATGGATCATAAATACATATAAGAGCACTATTGCGTGAAACGAATTTCGCCTGATTATTTTAAGAGAGCTTCGATCGAACAACGTTCGCAAAAATCCAGCGGAAGCGAATTTCCCAGTTAACGAAATTCGGGAAATGTCCAACAAAATAAACCGTCGAACGCCGCGCGCAAGTAAACGGCAACCGAATTACGCGTCCGAGAAAGTATTACTTATAGGTATACAAGTATACATATACGCAATGTGCGGGCTGCGCAGCTGCCTGGAAAGCGCCTCGTACGCGCGATTTTCACTTCCGGCCGAGCGAAAAAGTTTTCACTCGCAGCTCCATCGATTGATTGACGCTGAAGAGTAGCAGCTGCCGCTGCGACCTTGCGTGTATCTGCATACACGTATACAGTGTATGCCTATATGCCGGAGACACGGCAGCGCGTGTATATTTTCAATGCCGGAACCCGCGAAAGAAAGAGACCGATATACATTACGTTTCAAAGTCTGTTGTTGATATCGTGATTTTTGTCTGCGTATATAGTAAGCACTGTCAACTCACTGCCTCGATTTGCTGACGACAGCAGCTTTCGATCTTGATTACACCCCAACGAACAACATTTTCCGCTCTTATCTCTGTAGCTTCGCGTATCCCACATGTATCTCTATACGTATTATATATGAATAAGCGCAGAAATATTACGAGATTAAGGCTCGTCGCGACATTGGAAATTTGACAGCGACGCGGTCGGATATGCACATAAAACGCGTCCGCATATAAATACACATCGCAGGCGAGTGTGCGAAGGCCGCCGCGCGATGACTGACTGCGCGTCGCGGGACCGCGTCGACCAGACAGAGACGGAGCGTCGACGAGAGAGTCATGAATGAACGCCGAGTTCCGATTCATCGTCACGCTTGCCGAGCTAAACGTTCTCGGGAGGATGCGTGCGGTTGTTCTCGGGGTTTTTACTTTTTTCGAACAGTAGTTTAGTGTTTCGTATAGTCGTGCGTTTGGAGTTTTTGTATAGATAACGCGGAAAATCTTTTGGCAATTTGATAAGTAGTTGATTCATCGAAGCAACCTATCGTATATAATGATTCAGCGGATGTTTATCTAGGTTTACATTGTTTTACGCGATATTGCAAGGGAGAAAAAAATCAATTTCTCCACACAACGGCGCATACTTTCTCGCGGTAGACATGAGTCTATAATTATAACGAATAAAACGTTTATGATCAGATTCGACTTATGGTCTTGGAAGCGCGCGAGCGACAAATTCTCGTTAACGAATCCCGATTTCCTCTGTATCACGTAATGACTCATCCGAATGACTTTTTTCCAGAGCCGAAAACCAGCCTACGTGAGCTCGCACACACTTATACACCTCTGTGCGTCTCTTATTCTCGCAAGGCGCTCGTTTTATTATCGGGAGAATCCGGATCATTAAGGAGGATGTGACCTTAACACCGATATTTCCAATAGCAGACATTCTGTTTCTCGAATCTACTTATATTCCCGACGCTCTGTATTCGTCACAATCAAAATACGATCGGACTTATGGCTTGCCTTGATTGCGCGCATTATAAATAGTGCGGGTAACAAGTGCTCTCGCAGTATGTATTAAAAAAGAAAGTTATAATTCGCTCTCGAGTATAAATAACAATGCGATACGGCAACAAAAATAGTCGATCTGATAAAAAGGGCAAAACTCACCTACGTCTGAGCACTGCTTTACTCGATCCACCCACGAAGTTTCAGCTAACTGTTGGTCGTCCGTATGATCGGCTTAACTACATTTTCTTCCGCTTACGTGTGCGCCTAGTCCTCTGCTCTGTATTACGTGCCTGTCGCACCTGTGTACGTAGGTATAGACTCTGAAAATACATCAGGAAGGGCTACGTGAGAGCCGCGTCAAAAAGCCTTTTTGCGAGTTTAACCCTCGGATGCACCCGACTAGCTCTCCACTTTTTCAGGCGACTATACTATGCCTCTCCACACGTGAAATCGAATCTGACGCCGCGCGAGTGATCCACTCCGCGGAGAGAGAGAGAGAGAGAGAGAGAGAGAGAGAGGTTTGGTGTCTCCGTATGCATGTGTGTGTGGTGGATTTCGATACGAAGGACAAAGGGCGGATAATCGTTATTGTTGTTAGGGAAGTTGGTTGAAAAATTCAGGCTTGAACGCGGAGTAAAGGTCGGGAGGGTGTTACGTTTTTTTTTGAGATGTTTAATTAATTAGAAGAGAATTTCTAGGTCAGTAAATAATTGAGCTTGGATTTTTCATAAATATAGCTATATTTTTCAGTCGATGAATTATTGATGAAAAAAAGTTTGCGTTTTTATGTTTGTTGTGCGTATGCGTGAACTGTTGTTTAAATAAGTAAGGCGTGGGTTAGAACGAAATTAGCAATTGTTATATATCTGAGGGATCAAAGTGAACTTGGCGTAACTAAAAATCCAGTAACGTTATTTCTTGGGAACATTTACCAAAGCGGCAAAAATTCTGGTACAGAACGCAGGGAAGTTAAAGAGCAAATTTCCAAACAAAAAGGTTTTACCTCATTTGAAAAGAATTACTTCCGGTTACTTCTATATTCACTGAAGAACTAAATTTAAAATATCTCGTTCATATACGGTGTCGGTCTTTCACTTCTAATTTCAACAATTACGTGCCAGAGTCGCTCTCGTTGAATATTTCAATATTCAAACAAACAAAGTCTCCTTTAAATTCTGCTATACAAACGATAAATATCACGCTAATAAACCGCGGTAAATTCAAAATCGTTAGCGACTCTTACTCAACCGCACTATGTCTCACAACTTTCATTCACTCCGAGAAAAAAAAAATCTACCCACACTCCGTTTGCATAAAAACCAAAAAGTACTCACCTCTATTATCCTCTTCTCCCCATCAGCAAATCGAAGCCCCTCGTTCCCTTCGTCGAAAAAATCTCAAGTCTCGCGTATAATACTGCAATAAGCGTACAACCAGTGAAAACTACAAACGATATTCTCTCTTTTGTCTCTTGAAGCGCATCCGTGCAACTCGCGCATCGAGACCTGACTGACTACCGTCGACTCACCTACTCGCTGCAGCAGCAGCAGCAGTAGCAGCTCGTTCGTTCATACACATCGGTTCCCCTTACGGGGCTGCAACAACGCGCGCGCATTCGTGACACCGATGCCTCCCTTCTCCTGTGCAGCGGCTCTGTGTATACACCCTCGCTCCCCTCCCCGTTGATAGCGAGAGAGCGAGAGAGAGAGAGAGAGAGGGCAGTTCTGCTGCAAGCCGAAGGAGTAGCTCGGCGGCCCCATAGATTGCGGAGCCGGTGAGTATGCTGCTCTCTTATAGTGTGAGCTTTGTCGTGTGAATGATTCTCTGCTGCTGCTGCTGCTGCTGCTGCTGCTGCGTTTTTATTCCATGTAAAATTCTTTATACTCTCGCGAACGTTGTGCGCGATGGGTGAATGAGTCATGGCAGGCTGTACGCATTATATGATCTTGTCTGCTCGTCAAGGTGGTAGTATATGATGGGTTTCGCACACGACTCGCAGACATGATTGTGTACACGCGTTATTTCGGTCCCCAAACATACCGAGACGTGTGCCAAAATAACTCTCTTTCTCTTTCTCCTCTTTCGCCGTGTTTTTTTCGCACCGAGGCTTGCGCAGCGTAAAACGTTCGAGCATAATATCCTACAGAATTCCATAACCTTGTAGATACACGGGGAACGATTGGTTTATAAGCTTTAGCCATGCGGCGATGCAATGCACGACAGTGCACAGCCTCTCCGCTCGGCGAACATCGTCCCGACGAGCCCCTCGCGGATCGATAGTCGGTACTTACTTCCCTGTAGACTCGCAGCGCTTGGGGTGCTTATGGTCTTTCAGCCTGCGCGGCAATTTCAATTTTGCCGCGAGAGTAGGTCGCTCTTCTTTTCTCCGACCGCGACGAGATAACGAAGAATCTTCTGCGCTCACGATTGTTAACAACCGAGTTTGTAATAAACGCGAGCGAACGGAGTCGATACAGCCTATCACCAGTGCGAATCTCACAAGCTCGTTGAGCTTGCAGGCCTGTAAAAATAACAAACAACCCTCTTCTCGCAGATTTACGTACAAGCTATCTCTCTCTCTCTCTCTCTCCTGGTTTTTCCTCTATATACTGTTTTTTAATCACAGGCTGCGCGTAGGCGTTTTGATTCTATAAAACCTCGCGTACATACCTTATACATCGATACCTATAATGCAACCCTCGTTCTCGCGAGCAGGGATGCGGAAAAATTGGATTCCATCCCGTATAGACGATGCGTTCGCCCCGGCTCTTCCTGACGTAGTTATATCACGTAATACAGAAACACATAGCTCGCAGTCTTGTCTGTATATATACGGCGTTACATGTGACAGTGCGGGACGTTTTAAGCATTGTGTGTCCTGCGCGTCGCCCACGCGATGCATCATACTATGTATATACCTGTGCGCGGTGGAGCATTACATGATGTACCTAGGAGTTTTAATGGCTGTATATCGCGTTTGTGAGTGGGTGGTTCTCGTTATTTTTGTTTCTGATTGATTCCGCGTATACGAGGATGATTACTTGTAGCTGATGTAGCGCGTTGATTACGTTTTTTCTTTTCGTCTGTCGTGCGTTAAAATTAGATTTCCAGGTATTTCGAGGATAACTCTCGTAAGTTATTATCTGCACACGTATAATTTTGTGGATAAGCGAGCTCGAGGATTGAACAATGTTTGTTACACAATTGGAATGTGTGGCTATTATATAGTTCGAGTGCCTGTGTCATGTGTTCTTGAAATTATTATATATAAATCGTGTAGTTTTTAGTCGAAAATTTTCATCCCACCGAGCGATCGAGGACATGAATGAAAAACATGGCCTCGTCTGGCATCTCCCTCCATTCATGCCCCAGAAAAATTTACGCGGCGCCTCGCGCACAGATCCGAGCGCTAAACCTCCCCCTCTGTTTCCCAACTGCCAGCTGACCCACAATCTCGAAAAATTGTAAATACACCATCAGCTGATGATCGTTCGTTTGCAAAAAAATGTCGTGAACAACATGAACAAATAGATAATAGCGGAGAAAAAACAGCGAAAACGCATAATGGAGGCTTAGAGACACTCGCGCGTGCGCGCACGCGGCAGCGGGGCTTTATTGAGAGGGTGACTGGCCATTCGCAGATCCGCGCGCTCGTGCCAAAAGGCTCTTTCATTGAGCGGCGGCCGTTCATGCTCTGGCCTCATTCCCGGTGCCCCGCCGTTAATACCATCCCCCTCTCCCTCTCCCTCTTCCCTTCCCTTCCCTTTCTTCCTTCCTTCCTTCCGGTTGGCCTTTATTTAACCTGCGCGCATCTCGCGAAATATAGAGCTGGGGTGGATTTGGCGCTTTTCGTTGAACGAACGAGTTTGTTGTCAATAGCGGCGGTCCAGGTGCGAAGCGTTTTTCCGGTCGTAAAACCGGAATATCTCTTGAACCGCAGCTTTTCCTTCGTCTCTCCATTCAAAATCCAAAATCCCACGCCGTCTCCTCCTACGCCTTTATCGGAGCCGAGAGCGACCCCCTACTTCCGTCTTCCCCGCGTTCTGTGCGGAGATAACTCGGCTTCCTTGCATCCCCCTTCTCTATTTCCAAGTCACCTTCCCCAAGCTACTGCTGTTGTTGCTGCTCTTTGTGTCTGTCTGATGTGTACATATACGCGTTATATACCCGTGCCTGTGTATGTGGGAGTATAGGGGAGGCTTGCTTTCATTCATGGACGCGCCGACTGGCGTCTGACTATATTTGAAGATCGAGTATGATTGTTTATATGTGTACCTATACATATAGGTCGTAAATTTTCCAAAGTTTCTCAAGGGATCGAGATTGTGTTGTATACGCACGGGATAGGTGTGGATTTATGGGACTTTTTTTTAGCGAGGCGCTAAATAATTCAGGGGTTTCGGTGCATTTACACACACACACACACACACACACACACACACACACACACACACACACACATCACAGAAGCGGATCTGCGTCAATTGAGAGAAAACTATCGCGCACGAATCGAAAACGAGAGGCTAAATTTAGAAGCGGTCTCATAAATACTTATGTATCTAATTCGTCCAGCGACTTTTCTTTTCTCATCTGATTTGTGTGTGCGCGCACAATATTTATAAGAAATAAATAATAAATAAAAGTCGATGGGCAGAATTAAGAGAAAAAAAAATAGAGTCAAAACATTTGTGACACCGAGCGCGACGCGCTTTTGAATGAGAAACGGCCTTCGGTGGGTGGTGGTGCAGGCGCGCGCGCGATAACCCGGGAAAAGAAGAAAAGAGAATTGCCGGTGACCCAGTTCAGCTGAGTCTACTGCCCCCGGACTCGCGGTGAAACCGATGACGTTAGAGCGCTCTGCACGAAAAGCCAGCCCCCATGTATACTGCTGACTATGTGTGCTACACTCTGTTCTGTGCAGCTCTGCGTTGTATGTGCATATGGGTGTGTGTACGTCGCATAGTCGCCTGGGAAATTTGCGAATTTTGGACGTTTTTTTTTTTTCGCTGGGTGGATGCAATGAGATTGGCTTTGATGCGGTTTTTGATTGGAGAAATTTGGGTTTTGAATAGTGCGGTGTGATTATTCTTTGTTAGGAGTTTACGTACGATTTTTATGAATTTAGTAACTTTGTAACTCCTAACTCGACGTACAGTCAAAAAAAAAAAAAAAAAAAAAAAAAAAATAGCATGTAATATGTAGGTATAGGGCGACACCATCTTTGCCCGTGAATCTTATTTTAAACTCCCGATATAGTTCGGTGCAGGATCGATTGGCTCCATTATAAGAACAGTTCCTATAAAAAGCCACTAAGTGTGTCCTGCAATACGTTCCGGATGAGAATTTAAATTCGCCATATTAAAAGTTTCATTCATCAAAACAAATGTATTTTTCCACCGAGAATCGCGCGATCGAGCGTTCACCCGCAGCCGAGTCTCAGCCACCCACGTCTCAAAAACTGGGTCGTCCTTCTCTCTCTCTCTCTGTCTCTCTCTCTCATTACACTGTATACAGACCATCGTAACGGCCGCCGTCTTCCCCTTGTTTCCTTCCTCTCCATTCTTCCTTCCTTCCTTCCTTCCGTACGAGGTACGACGCCGTTTCCTGCTGTGCGTGCATATGTGTGTGTATATATATATACGGGCCCGAGATGTACGTTGTTTCCGGCTCGGCTCAATTGCACGTGTCCAACGTTCGTAATCCTCGGCGTGACTAAGAGGATGAAGGAGGGGGATGTGTCTGTCTCTTTTTCTTACGCTTTTATGGAAGGAATAGGCTTAGCGTTCTCCTCCCTTATGCGCTTATACCGCGTGGTGTATATTGTGTGTCGTCTAGATGGAAGGATGTGGCGGCGATTGATGCGTTTTTTATTCAAATTCTTCTGATGTTTACCTAATACAGTCGCTAGCTCTCGCGCGCTTCTCGGCTGAATTATGCTCGTAACGCGCGCCGAAGGGATGAACAGACCATAGAGAGAGCGAATGAGAGCCGGATATGGAGAATATTAAAAGTCAATATTTATTTAAGCGCTCGCTAGGCATCTATTCGCTTTTAATACTTCCGTTTTGAGGATTCAATTGAACCGTCTCGTTCTGCAAAATATGTATGATTTCCACTTTGCTTATTACCTACATCATCATTTATTTTTCTCGTTTCTCGCCCACTATAGGTACAGTTCTGAAAAGTCTCTGATTATTTTTCATCGATCCAGACAAATTCCTTGACCAACATCCCTCTCTCGTGCGAGATGCATATCATTATATGTCCCGATAACAAACAGTTGACACGAGTTCAATCCCCGGCTCGATAATTCTTCTTGCGGGCGGGCGCACTTGCGTCACAATCGTACCCGATAATTGCAGCAGAGCCTGCGCGGCGAAAGCGCCCGATTAGCTCTGCGCTAACAGTTCTCTGCCGCAACGGCGCTAAGTGTGTTTCGCACCTCTTCTAGCATATATAACCAATGATGCACACTGTACTCGAATTTTTTTTCTCGATAGCAGACTGTATTATGGGAAGCTTCTCAAATTGGAGAACAACGCGATACCGCGCGTATAGCCGCAGCAGCAACAGAGAGAGAGAGAGAGAGAGAGAGAGAGAGAGAGAGAGAGAGAGAGTTAAGTTTGTTAGTTTGTTACTCTTGACGCAATTTCCCTCGGAGCCGCTATGGCGGGAAACTCGCTTGACCTACTGCCGCGCGCCTCTCTCTCTCTCTCTCTCTCCGTTATGCAGTTTTCCGAATTCATTGTGCGTAATATAGGCTCGTGTCGAGTGTTAACGACCACATAAATCAAGTCTGCGCAGATGTATAGGTATACAGTAGAGAAGATGAAAAAGAAGGGAAGGAAGTTTTCCAAGATATCGTATCGGTATATGCCTATATAAAAGACAAAGAGTCAGCCGAAACAAGGTCTGCTGAATCGAGGTAGAAAATACACGACGACGATGACGACGAAACGCGCGCGCAACCTTGATTCGCGTTGTGCTACTCCATTCAACCCCCGCACACGCGCGAGCGCAGGGGGGGGGGCAAAAAGATACGTAGGCCGTGATATCTGTCCTCGTTTTCCGAGAGACCGGAGAGCTGTGTGTGTGTGCGCGCGCGTGTTGTTGTCCGCCCTGATATGGCCGATATACGCGCGTATATATAGAGGAGGGTGCGTATACGCCCACGCGTTCCGAGCTCACAAAAAAATGATTCTGCGAGGGTCGGCCTGCAGAGGATCAGGGTGTAGCATTGTTATTGAAATTTTCGGGAGCGATGATGATGGCGGGCTTTTCCGCTCGTCTATATCGATCTCCGTGGGCGATGATGCTGAGAACATCAGGCTTAATTATTCGCACATCCAAGCAAAAGTGGCATACATAGCGGATTTTCCTAAAAGTGTTGAAAGTTATAATAAGCAGACGACAAACAAAATATAAATATATACAAATATTACACGAGTATGGACTTGAGATAGAAAGTTGTTGCCTAAAAACTAATAAAAAGTTATAATGTTGAATGGGGAATACTAATAATATAAATTTAAATGCTGTTCTATTCTTTTTTAGTTTTTGCCTCCATGTATCACGTATATTATAACTTTCAGCGCTGAAAATAGCGCCCTCTTACGGTGCTTGGACGTCCAAATAGGTATACGAAGTCGCGATTATGTTTATTCGGTTAATTATAACGTTGTTCAACGCGTATAGTTATCCAAACAAAACCGTAAACTTTCCCCGTTCACCCTCGCGATTAAAGAGCTGCAAAAATAGCCAATCGAAGAGAGCACAGCGAAACAAAAGGAATCATCTCAGCTCCGAGCCATCCCTCCCCTCTAGCTCGAGCGCGCAGCCCCGTGACCCAATTTCGCTACGATCGGCCCGGGGGTTGAATGAACGCTCGCGACTCCTACGTCAACGCCGTCCCCATTTCCGGTTAGCGTCCCAGCTGCACCACCTCCTCCTCTTGACCCAAAAGCGAAACGTGAATCGAATGGCCCGTTCGTTCATATATTCGCAGCCGCCGACTCCCACTATACACGCTCTTTCTCTCTCTGTCTCTCTCTCTCTCTCTCTCTCTCTCTCTCTCTGTATATGCAGCTGCTGGATCCAGGAGAGTGACGTCATGTCTCTCCCCTGTTCTCTCAATTTAAATTCTCTGTGATATATATACTTAGAGAATTAGTGCTTTTCGCTGGTTGCAATATTCCGTGGATCAGCGACGAGTACACGAATTTCTGGCTTATTCCACGAACTTCGTCGGAAGATAAGTGCTTCTTTCGAATCTCGGCTGCAGCTGTCTGGATGAATATTAATTTCTTATCGTCATATGCTGCTCCGATAAGACTCGTAAATATATAGCTGTTTTCGATTCTTCCATTACAGCTTTCGGGGATATTTTTCTCTATATAAAACCGTGCATATCACTGTGCGAAAGATTATTTTCGATCGTTCTGAATATTGCCAGCAGAATCCATACTTTCAAAATATTCGCTCTGAAATAGCGCGCGCACTTCCGCTTTACGCCGCGCGTAATTTATCTCGATTGCCTGCAGCAATTCTCTCGGTCTTATCCAAATCACGTCGATCATTCATCTATACAAACACACGGACAAAGCGTTCTATTGCACAGTAGAAAATCGATCTTTAAACTACGCGAGCGGTGTTCCGTCGAATGAAACCAATAAAACAAATAAAAACCACGTCGCAATGATAATAACCGATCGCGCGAGCGCCGCGGCTTTCTAAATTTAAATTCATTCTTTTTTTATTCGCAGCACGTGAACCGCGAGATCTATCGTTGATTACAATCAACGGTATATGCGTATATCGATAAGCAGCTTGTATATGCATTATACCTATATATTGCATACAACGATAAACTCGTGCTCGGAGGTTTTTCAAGGTGGCGACGAGACGAGCGTCGGCGCGGATCAAAGCCTTTCTAAAAATAAGACGCTCGCGAGTGTAGAGAGAAAGATAAAGATATAGGTACTTCACCGAGGAAAAGAGACGCGGAACTTTCCATTTCTCGCGGTTTTGTCACGCGTAATTATAGAGCAGCACTATAGTGTAATTGAGATTTTCTCTCGACGTGACTCGACTACGCAATTTTTCCATGTAAATTCAAAAAAGCATTATCTATATACTGCAGCTAACAATAATATATATATCCGAAGATTTTCTCGCTCGATGTTTACTCTCTGCTCATAATGACGCGGGCTCTTATTATCTCCTTAATAGCTGTGCACTATGTAATAAAGCTTATCTCAGAGACTATAACCGATACAGTCCGAAGGGAAATATAATAAACTCGCATCTCCGAAGATGACCTCTCGCGCACAGACGCCGATTTGACCCTCGGCAATCGAGTTGCGAACGCACTCTAATGCCAAGATCACGGCGAGAGTGTCAACGTTGACTATGCGCACGGCACCAACAAAGCCGCTCACTCGCAAACTTATTTAGAGAAAATCACCCGAGCGCTTGTGATGCTTTGATAAAAGTGCGACTAGTAAGCGGCGGGATTTTCATTTGCAGTCGAGACGCTGACGAGGCAGTACATTCCGATCGTACAGTATTATATAATCATGGAGTTCCTGAGCTTTGACGCGCCGAGGAAGAGCCTCACGTTTCAGAAGGCGCCGATCCCCAAGCCCAAGGATGACGAGGTCCTTATCAAGGTGGCCTATTCCGGCATTTGCGGCACCGATCTTCACATACTCGAGGTTTGTTTACGCTTTAAGTCCTTATACACCTGTCTCTTATCTCTTTAGTTTCGCTCGATACCGTATGCTGCTATGACGAGAGCAAAGACAGACAGTGTACAAAGTTTTCGCTGAAAAGTTCCACGATAATATAATTGAATAATCGAACTATTTTTACAGCTTGATAAGATGCTTAATTTTTTTTTCCTGGTTGAATGAGTCTATATAGAAAACATTTCGATGATAGCGGGGGAGATATATTCGCAAATTGCAAAATGTTTTTACAATGAATTCGCGATAAGATATTAGGTCATTATACACCATATACGTATTTCGTGACTTTTTAATTATTTATTAAATTAACAACGCGTACCTACATAAGGCGCATGCTTGTGACTCGACTAAAAGTATTAGGGTTCAAAAACAACAAAATTTCAAAAACAAAATTTTCATCCCAAAAATAATAGGGTTCATTCCCGTGCA
Source organism: Pteromalus puparum (assembly GCA_012977825.3). Lineage (NCBI taxonomy): Eukaryota > Metazoa > Arthropoda > Insecta > Hymenoptera > Pteromalidae > Pteromalus > Pteromalus puparum. The sequence continues at coordinate 72,115,124 of CM053170.1, forward strand.
AAATGCACGAGCCCTTGATACTAGGACACGAGTTCTGTGGAACCGTCGAGGCGGTAGGCGTCAAAGTGAAGAACTTTAAAATCGGCCAGAGGGTCACCGTCGACCCGAACAGCGGCTGCAGCATGTGCGACGACTGTCACGTCGGCTGCTATCACCTTTGCGTCAATGGTGGTGTCAACAGCACCGTCGGAATCTTCAGAAACGGCGGATGGGCTAGTCACTGCTGCGTCCCCGAAGTTCAAGTGAGTTGATTATGATTTGTTTGAGTTTTTAAACTCGATGTTGTATTTAGATTTGAATCGTATAGTTGTAGAGCACGAGATTCGATAAGAAGCGTAAACATCTTTGACTAATGTGCCAAGGGATAACGTGTTTATCACTCAGCCTGCATGAGGAACTTTTGCTATTTGCTTTTCGTTTTTAGAATGTAACCGAATTGATTACATATAGTTTATATAGTTATAGTTTAAATAGGTTCTTTGAAAATCTTTCGCATGTAAAAGGAAAACTGACAAATATTTGAAATTTCAACGCCTAATATAATTATAATGTTTAAAAAAGACCTATTATTTTGTCACATATAGTAGTGAATTAAAAATTTCATTAATAAAATTTGAGAATAATTTGATAACAATTTCATAACACATTTGAGGTATACCATGTGCCTGACGAAGTAGAAATGGAACAAGCCGCTCTGAGCGAGCCACTATCGTGCCTTGCACACGGGTGGAAGAGGATGAATCCCATTCATGTAGGCCAGAGAGTGCTCGTGCTAGGCGCGGGTATTATTGGTCTACTCTGGTCGAGTATCCTTCACCTTCACGGTCTCAGGAAAACCGTCACAGTATCCGAGCCACAGGATAAGAGACAGGAAATGGTAAAAAAAATGGGTAAGATTATGATTTTTTTGCGGAATCTTGAAAACTTTAACGAGGGACTAACGAGTCGCTCCTTTAGGTCTGGACTATCAAGTGAGCAGCCCATCAGAGCTTAAAGGTAACGAGTACGACGTTATTGTGGACTGTAGTGGAAGTGGGCCCGCCATGGAATCAGCGATTCCTCTTCTGGCTCGAGGCGGTCGCTTTTGCATCTTCGGAGTCGCCGATCCGAAGGTCAACATTAAGATAAACCCGTACGAAGTGAGTAATTCGCACAGTTCTACGCAACTTATAATTTATCAACTAAAAACGCTCGTAACAGTTTGTATCGCTTGATTCTAGATGTACAAAAAAGAGTTAACTATTTATGGAGTCAATATTAATCCATTCTCGTTCTCGAGAGGCATTGGTCTGCTGAAGGCCATGGCCAGTTCCTATCTGCAGTACGACAATCTAGGGATCAAGGTTTTCAAGCTGTCCGAGTTCAAGGAAGCTCTGGATGCTCTCAAGAAGGGTACCATAAGCAAGGCTGTGTTTAAATTGTAAAAACTTGTATTGCATTTTTTAAATTATATACCGAAAATATATAGAAAAAACAACATGATTTTTGTTACAATGCTAAAATGATTGCCCGTCGTATAAGAAAAACGTGTTCTCAAATCCGTCGAACAGGTATAAAAAGCCTAATATCTAGTATCGTCATTAAACAGCGTCGCAACAGAGTGACGTAGAACTTATCGAGATTCTGCTCGTAATACGTTGTATATTTAATCCGCATTGAGATATGTTAATAGAAAAAAGAAACGACGATGGCTAGAGTATAAAAATTGTGGTCCATCGGATTCGTTGCTTAATGCACTAAATATTGCTTATTGGAATAGAGCTGCGGCGACTCTTGTCAAGTATATTAGTATATAAAAATGTTCAACTAGGCATTTTTAACTAACCCTAATATCATATTTCACGAAATTCCGTGGTATAAAAGTCGACGAATCGCCGTCGGGAGATTCAACCTTGGAGGGAATGTATAATCAGTTTGATCAGGTAATACTGTTCTGATCTCTTGTGTCTTATCTTCATTGCTCTTACTATCTTGGTTGTCTTGCGGCGAATCCGAGATAATTAAGTAATGCACTTAGTAAATGTAACAACTGCGGAAGCGGTTAGCAGCCACATTGATGCCCCTTGACGTTGGCTGCCGCCCCATCGAAGTCCTGGATAGTTAATATTTGGAACTGCGACTTCTGGAAATTGTACAATCAAGAATTAATAAACAGTGGATTGGTGACGAGACGCTGTGAATTTTAGAAGACTTAAAAATAATATCATTCTTTGAACAAAAATACAAACATTCTCGTATAGACTTACCTCATGATTGTAGCTACGATTACGGCAACGGCTAACACCACTCCAGAAGATAGTGGAATTATACCGGCTGCGTAATATGCTTGACCGCAAGCGGGTGGACATACAGGAATAATGGTTTCTGCACAAAAAAGGAGGAAAAACAAACTATGGCATGCTGTCTACTTATACTGAAATTAATCCAAATGGGGCAAACTTCAACACATGATAAAAAAAGTATCAGTAAGTTCAAAGAGGGCACAAAGGGGGCTGAACCTAATTCTAACACACATTCAAAATACTCTTATAATTTTTAAATATCACATCTGCAATCTAAAAATCTCAATATTTTAACATCCTTAAATAGTTTTGAAAAAATACATGCTTAAAAGGGAAAAATGTATGTTACAAAGTACACATCCGCGCACGTTCTGTCGACTGGTGACTTACCAAAAAGTTCAACTCGAGTTTCGGCATTGCCAAGCTTATTAGCAGCCTTGCACACGTACTCGCCGTACTGCTTTTTCTCGATTGTGATCACACGGAGAGTAGTGTCAGTGTATTCGTCGGCAGTGGCAAAGTGTGATATGCTGTAATGTTGATTGTTAGATAGCTGAACCTCGTCCTTGTGCCAAGTAATAGCAGGTGGTGGATAAGCTTCCACGTGACATTCCAGATCCATGTCGTACTGCAATGCTTGGCCAAGACGTGGACGTGGAGCAGTAATGACAGGAGCAAATTCAATCTCCAAATTGATGTTTCGTCGAGCACCCCGTCCAACTCCATTTTCAGCCACACAGTAATATGTGCCACGATCCTCCTTGCGGACGTGAGCGATCTTTAGTGTATTTCCACTGAAATCATCAATGACAGTTATGACTTACTCTGAAGTTCATTTAAGATATGAATCATAATTCATTTAAAACAAACCGATAGATTGATCCTCCAGTGGGTAGAATAGCATTGTTCTCTCTGCGCCATGAGATTCTAGGTGTGGGAAATCCTCCAGCATAACAGTTGAGCTCCACGGGCTGACTTTCACTCACAACCAGTGAACGAGTAGAGTTATCACTGATGATAGGTGGCCTACGTACTTGCAGCTCCACTTCAGCAGAGATTTTGCTGCTGGTAGAAATCAAAATTTGGCAGAGGTAGAAGCCAGCATCTGTTTCTTGAATATCTTTGATCTGCAGTAATTTCAAAATTGTTAGCACGATACAATAGTGCCAAGCACTATAATTTACAACACACAGAACTCTGTTGTACCTGTAAAGTGTACGTTGAAGAGGAAGGATCCGATCTGAGAGCAAATCTGCTGTCACGAATAATGAGAGCAGTGTTGGTAGATATTGGCAGTTGATCCTCCCTATTCTTATTGACTTTTATCCATAGCACTGGATAATCCTGGCTGTATTGCACTGAGCACACAAATTCCACAGTGCCTCCAATGTCTTTGATTTGTTCTTGAGAGATGTACGATATGGTGGGTGTTCTTTGCGAGTAGACTATAAAACAAAAATAAATACTTGAGTACAAGAGAAGTGACCAAACATGCTTGTTTACGTACATAGTATAGCAACTGAGAAGAAGAACCAAAACAGTAGACTTTCGAAAAGTCAATAACTCCGCGCTAATCAACTTATCAGCCCGCATATCTCGGTACGTGTAAGTAATATGTACACTATGTACACACGCTCGCGATAAGAGCAGATCTATTGACGTAGCGCACACGGAAGCATCCCCGGTAAAGCGAGAGCCCATCGTTTTTTTTTCGGAGCAGGAACCGAGAGGATTCAAATCAAACGGTTCTAGCAACGGTAATACGTGGTCTTCTCATTAACCAACTCTCCCTATACCTATACGTGAAGGAAGGTTACCGCATCGCGATAGGAAAGTTTACATAGGCGTGTACCTGCGCTTGCGCGCGCGGGAACTTCTCCGACAGTCAGACTTGTTGTCGCGTTACTTTTACACCTACACAATAATTGCAAGATATGACAAGGATCCCAGTACCTGAATGCATCAGTCCGAGGACGAAGATCACGCCCAAGAGCTTCATCCTGACGATTTGCGCTTTGAGGTTGGAAATTTCCGACACACCTGTGTGTCCTTTCTTCCTTCGGACACCTTTGCTTATTCTGCCTATAATAACAGACAACGCAGAATGTTTTTACGTACGCCAGCTCGAAATCAAGGGTATCACAGAGGCTGTAGAAGAGTAAAACAGAGAACAACAACAAGGAATAAATAAGTATAACGGACGACTCACACAGGTGTGGACTCTCTCACGCAGCAATGACGAAGCGATGAACGACGCGCCCAAAGACGCGAGTACGACGTTCCCGTAAGGCCAAGCCCCGCCACTGGCTTTTTCCTCTCGCTCTTTCTCTCTCTCTCTCCGTCCCGTTTGCAACGCTGTGCTTGCTTTTGCTCCGCAGCTCCGGAATGATGCGCGATTGCGCGGCGAAACTATCGAGGAGAACACGGACACCTTCACGCACTGCTCACCGCGACCAGAGCCGCGACACACCTGCTGACCTGCGTCAACGCGATAGTGTCGAATATATATATATAGATATACACCTCTACCTACAGATAGGGAACTGAATACGCAAGTCAAGCAGGTGTGATTTTTCATATAAATCCTGTTCGCTAGCTGTCATTCAGCTGTCATTTTAACGGATTTTAGGAATCTACTACTTAATGCTACGAGAGAGGATGGAAAATTCTCTGTATATATTCCAATTGATACCATTATACAATAAGATTTTTAAATCACCAAAATATTGATAATACAATATAAAAAACCTTCATAACTTTTCTCCCGATTGACAGAGCGCGTTCTATAACCACCGGCATTCAATTCTTTTCGAAAAAACACAACTTTCTGGGCCCGGCAGACCTCATGAATCAATTGCCAAGAATGCCAAGGGGTCGATCCAGCCCGATTTCGAAAAGCCGAAAAAATTAGATTTTCGAAAAATCCGTCATAGCTCTTCCGTCATCCCATCCTGACACATTGGTGCGATTCCGCGCTTGATCTAACCCTAGTGTTTGTTTATTTACTTTAGCGATAAACGCTATATTCACGCTCGAGATTCGATTGATTTAAGGGGGCCCGAAAGTCAATTTAAATCTAGATTTCGCGCCACAAAATAGCAGACGACAAAAGTAACTAATTTGCTTATAACAAACAATAAAAGCAAAATTATTATGAAAAACTAGGACATCACTGCCCTCCGTTATGTAATTATCTACCATTTTACAAAGTTTGACACTCCCTGCTAAAACAATTCCATTGAAATCGATAAAAGTCGATAAAATTGAATGGCAAGCCTTAATCGCGTTTTTCCCAATAAAACTCAATTAAATTCCATTCAATCATTCAGAGTCAATAAGAAAATTACAATTAAAATTAAAATGGATAGATAAAGAAACAGCAATTAAAATCGATAGATTTTTCTATAGAATTATTTAATAGACTTTAATTAATTTAATGGAATTTAATTGAGTTTTAATGCGAATAAGGCGATTAAGACTTACCATTCAATTCGATAGAGAATCTTATGGATTTTAATAGACTATTTTTAGTAGGGCTTATAAATAAATATCTCGCCGAATGGCATTCGAATTATATGATTTTGAGACATTATTCGAGATTTACTTTGAGATCGAGACATTCTTCCTCTTTCACTTGTGCCGAGATTTCGATATAATCACTCGCTCAATTAATATTAAGGATTGATTTAACTTCGAGATTTACTGTGAGATCGAGATATTTTTCCTCTCTCATTTGTGTCGAGATTTCGATACCGATAATATATAAATTAAAACGCAGCTGCAACGTGCTTTACAAAGCAAATGTAATCCAAACACATAATTATATACTGCGAGAAACTGTTAAAACACAAATTTATAATTTACTATGATATATAATAACGTGTAGCTATTATACTACGTAACGGCCGTTACAAAAGATACACACAGAACTTTAATTGTTTACCGCAAGGTAAGAGGTCAGGTTAACTTTATCATTATTATTATATAGGTATACCTCTACAAATATACATAATCGTGATTTTTATACTTCCTCAATAACTTACTACGGGAAGTCGCCGGGGATTTTCTTTTTGCATAAAAATGAAAATATATTATTGTATGTTTGATATGCGGGTCAAGATACTTCAATTACAAGATCTTATTCGGTATAGTCCCAATACAACAATCATATAGCGAGACCACAATAACCATCGCCAACTATAATTATAGACTGGCCAATTACTATATATTACTAAAAATCGGACTTTGTTTGAAGATCATTTTCAACGAACACAATTACAACGAATTTTGGGTCATTTCGAAGGTTTATAATGCTTCTACTTTTATTTTCATCGTTCAAACATTTTTTCCTCGTCATATTTCTAAGGTATGTCCCCGAGCAGAGAATTATCAACAGTCTACTGATTTCCCATATAGCGAATATGTACCTTATATAATATTATTATATGTATTTACCACGAGTTTATAATACTCATTAATATGCCGCGTCGAGTCTCAAAGTTATGCTCGACAGTATGTCGCACGTAACAGGGAGTTTATGTATGTACAAACAGTGCACGACGTACTGCCGCGTATGCAAGGAATTACTATATGTTGCTTAGTGAGACATCCGAATATTTTGTCAGACGAAAAACACTTGTAGGATCAATTAATTTGAAATTCTCGTGGGTTGAATGCACGCACGAGCTCATTGTAATTGGTGTTATTATTTAGAGTGTATTTTTTAAATTATACGCTTTTTAATTCTTTCATCGCAATTATAGTAAAATCGTGAAATTGGATTGTGAATGATCTCGTTAATGCCTAAACGCCTAATGGATATTCCACTTTCGATTCTAGTTAAATAAATGCATAAGTATACCACTTTTCCTTATGAAGTATCTGTAAATGAACACACTCAACGAATATCTTTCTATTCAAATGAAAAATCAATCATTTCATCTTGCCTATAAGCGACATCCTTTAAAAAAAAAACTACGAACACCTGTACCACCCACAGGAGCAACAATTATTTAATTAGCATACTTGAACGAGTGCCAAACATGCCCACCAGGAAAACCTCGACGCAGATGAATCACCTACAGTATAGCTCAACCCTTTGGACTCTGACACAGACATCCCAACCGGACTGCAGAGACGAAGAGCTGAGTAGCCGGACGTCAAGGATGCAACACACGCGCACGTGTTTTGGCCAAATGGTAACCATAGCGATTCGAGCTTTTTAGCCCGGTTTCGCGCATGTATCGCCTGTCATTGATGGAAGCAAGTATAAATTATAGGACATGTATCATGTATGCCTGTATACACCCACGTAAAAAAGCACACATGGGAACCATATGGGAACCACATGGGAACCATATGAGAACCGCAACTTGCATTCTATCAAATTATTTTACCTATAGGTTGTGGTGATCACGTAAAATTCATGTGGAAACCATGTGTGAACCATGTGGTTTCTCGTGGGATCCCAGTGGGCTCCCACCGCAAAAGCCCACGTGGATTCCATGTGGGAACGATATAGAATCCTCATGGTTCCCACATGGTTCCCATGTGTGCTTTTTTACGTGGGCATGTATGCAATGCCCGTTGTTTTTTTTTGCGATGACTGTACTGTATACACAGAAATATATGTCTATGGGTGTACACAAAAAGAGTCCGGAGATATGCAGCTTTTATTTGCGGTGCAATTGATAGCGGCAAATCGCACGCTACCTTTGCATTATGCAAGACTATGGTATTCGGGTAATGAGTTCGCGACGTGTCCTCGGAGGAAGTAAAATCCAGGAATACTGTTTGAACAGTATATAATATGATCTATTTTATTATTTTTTAAATATCCTCGCGATATAATTAATAATATTATAGTATATATATATATATATATATATATATACAGTCTCTACATGATTTAAAATATGTGTATAGAACGCTTCACTTTTCCGATAGTCAACGCGTAGTTTGGCACGTGTGCCAGAAATTTGCGATGATTGCGTTATACGCACATAATTAATATCTGTGGCTTATTCCCGGCAAATCGACTTAAGTCACATTTTTTGAAAATTTGGGTTAAGTGGCATTTCCTATATAATTTAAACACTCCTCTTTTACGTGAAAGTATTGAATTTTTTCTAAAACTAGTCCTTGTACCGTATAAACAATGCAGTGCATAACAACTTAAGTCCATTTTATTGCAAATCGTTTCCGGCAAAACGACTTAAGTCCATGCTAAAAATGCTTCCAATCATTTTATGGAGCTAGACGCGTACAAAAAAACCTCTGTTATGTTAATTTTTAACATAGAAATCAATTAGGAACAACGTATATTCATTTTAACAATCAAATTTTACCAGGACTCAATTATGCATAAAAATAAGGGTATAATGTGTTACCGACAACATACTTAAGTCCATTTTTATCTATAAACTATTCCAGGATAAGAAAAATAATTTAGAAACTAGTCTATAACTTGAAGAGTAGCTATGCCAATCATTATTATCATTTTTGGATGTTAAATTTAATACCGAAATGATTAACTTAAGGTAATTTCTGCACCATAGAAAGACAATTATCTATTTGTTGTACCCAATTAATGTAATGATTTGAAAGATAGTTCATAGTACATTAAGTAAACACAGTATCGCGCCGTAATTCGTATGCTACGATCTTACGTACGTATCAATTTAAACATTAAAATCGCAATTTCTCGAAAACAATAAAATGTAACTTAAGTCGTTTTGCCGCCGCGGCGGGAAGCTACAGATATAATTATAAATTAAATTTTCATCCCCTTACCGCACGCCATACCAATTCAATTCGTTCTATATTTTTCCATTATTTGAGTTATGCAACAGATTAGAATCAGCGCGGACATCTACCTGACATAGAATTAACTTACCCCTGCAACTTGCAGTTGTATATATCGCGCGGGTAAGGGGCCTCTTACACCAAAGCACTATACCTCTATTACTCAAGCCTAAATAATCAAGCCGAAGGAAAACTTTCTTCCTCGTGTCAGCGGCGCACGTCTCTATATAGGTACACATCGACCTACGCACAATATAATCCAATCAAAATCCTCCCACGCGCTTCACCTGCCTCACTACGCACGTCTAAACGGCCCTTGTCATATACGTTGTGCGGTGTATGCACACGTACACCTTGCGATAAAATAGTAAAACATAAAGAAGCCCGCGGGCTAATCGAGGCGATCGCGTGTAATGCACACAGAGGAGCAGCGCCAAATGAGAACAAAACCTCTGCACGTATATACACACGACTTGTGCGCGCGCCGGACATACAATAGCGTAGGTGGTAGTGTCGTACCTGCGAGTACACATCAGGGGATGTGCCAGTCGACGTCGCGACACTAGCCGGTAAGGATATATGTACGACGACACTTTTTAGCTTCCGGCTCGTCGGTCTCTCTCTCTCTCTCTCTCTCTCTCTCTCTCTCGAGTCAAAGATGTGATCGGTATACGGATGCGCAACTGTGGAGGCGATGCTACGCAGTGTTTGTTTTCGCCCACGACGAGCGCGTGCACGTGTGCGTGAGATACCGATCGCGTTTGTGGATGCAAATAGTCGTTATAGTCACCTGGCGCGTATTCGCGAGTGTCCGATTTCTCTCAGGCTGATTTGTTCGATCGATACAACCGATGTACCGATCATCGTCCAGTCATCGACTGTGTGGTGCGTATCAAAGCGCCGATTGCAGTAGCCGATCGTGCGAAAGTATTATATAGCTTCGCGACTCAGTGTCATCGCGGTGTGCATCGAAATAGCAAGTCGCCAGGGTCGAGTGGACATCGAGTGGACATGGTGATGTATAGCCGATCGATGTAGGCCAGGAAGCGTTAAATTAATACACCGTCAGCGGGGAATTGGTTTGCTAACCGTGTATATTACAATACACACTATACCCGAGAGACTCTCCGAAAGGAGATATATAAAATATAGAGGGTGAAGTGTCGAGGAAGAAACGAGGATGGACTCTACTACTATTACGCGAGGCGCGTTTGATCGTAGTGGCCGTCGCGGCCAAGGCTGCGCGCCGGCGACCCTTGATTCATAATACACGACTCTAGCTGCGTTATAATAAGCTGCCATCGATTCCTGCCTCGCTGTGTGGGGACAGATCGGTATTGCACGACGCATTGAAAGCTAAAGTGCGGCGAACGATGCTGCCGATCACCGACTTCGTCTTCGCCAACTGATTATCCTGTGTTATACACACGACTTGTGCCTATACATACGCAACCGATTTTTCACCCTCATATCACCCACATGCTTTGAACCCGCCGAGCACCATTCCGCGTAAAGGCAACGGGTTCGGCAGCAATCGTCTGAGGTTCTCTCGGAGTTCGTTCCGACTGGGCGGACGTCCTCTTGGCAGCAGAATGACGGATGACCAGGAGGGTGATCAGCAACTGCTGCAGCTGGACGACGACGTCCAGGAGCCAAAAACCGATCGGGCCGGGTCACCGGCCAGCGATGTCGTCGGTTCGATCTGCTCGGCCGGAGCCACGTCCTCCACGACTTCGGCCAATGGCTCGGAACACGAGGACGAGCAGCAGCAGCAGCAGCAGCAGCAGCCGCAGCTGACGAAGGTCGTCGCCGCGGCCGTCAAGGCGGCAGCGTTCGAGAGTCGGAAATTCAGCATTCACAGGGATCTCAGCAGGAATAACATGACTTACGAGGTGGACAAGAACGGCTTGCTGCTGCCACCGTCGAGCCAGAGGTATGAGTTAGGGGACAGCGACCAGGACGAGGAACCGCATTTCCAGGATAGACAGACTCACAGTCCTAGGGTCACCAGGAGGCTGTCGTCCAGGGCTAGCGTCTATCCTTCCAGGGTCTCGACCATCTCCAGGGAAGCTTTTGGTAATTTCCATACTGTTTTCATATTTGTGAGCATGCTTCGAAAGTTTTATTTTTTATACAGTCCCGTCGCTGATTAGTCGCGAAAGGTGCAATTGCTGAAGAGACCATAAAGCGCCTCGAGACACCTATCAAATACAATATTCAAAGAATCGTTTTTCATTTTCGTACACTCTCCCCCGACTGTTACACTCAATAATTAAATGACCAACGGACGACACATTAGCGTCAGAACTAGCTGACGTCAAATATTGTATAAACATCGTGACGTATCACATTCGTAAGATATGCATACGATCGCGATTCTAGAACTTATATGAAGCATACATATCCCTATTCCCTATATAAAAAAGTCATGACCGGATGAAGTGAAGCCAAGAATGCGTCAATATGATTGGCTCGTGTAGTGCGCATGCGTCAAAAGTATCGTTAGAATTTTTTGATTTGTTTTTGATTTCTAAAATTGATCCTAATACAAAGAATGTAATATATTACTATAATACATATCAATAATTATTATTTGTGTATTTATAATATTCTATTGTAAATATTATCATTGTTACAAAAAGTGACATGATGTGAATAAATGAAGTTAAGCGCGAACGTGATTGGTCGACAGATGTGTATCCGGTTTAGATGGCGCCACATTCAAATTCAATATTTGAATTTGAATGGTAACGGAGTTTAATAAAAAACGATCCGTATTTTATTAGTTTAAATTTTGAGATTAGGTTGTAACAATCATTATTTAGCTATAAAATAAATAACGAATATATAACCTCAAAAAATTAAGGCAGCGCGACATAACCTAACATTATATTGGGTCTATATATGATTGGTGTGAAGAGAGAGATACATATATACAAAATGTAATTAATTATAAGAGTGAGGAAAATGTTAACGTTTGGATTCTGTTAGAATGTAAAGGAAAGAAGTACGCAAAGATATTACCCGCGCGAAGCCGGCGTCGATTTTCCTAGTTGTTACACAAAAGAGAGCGATGATGATGTGAACGTTGACACGAACTGAGTTGAGACATAACCTTAAAATTTTAAAAGGTAGTTGGTGACGAAACCGCGGCAATTTTGAAATTTACATGAGCGCGAAATGAATTATATATTGTAGTAAAGTTTGATATATTTCCGTAATAGAAAACAAATATTAAAAATATCAATCAAGCATTTATATTTCATTTAATAAGTTAATGAATTAATATTCTACTACAGTGCGCGCAGCGCACTGCGCCAAATCTAGTAATATATAACGCCGAGGGGTGTGATTTTAATTTAAATATATAACTAATTCACGAGAATCAGTGAATGTGTATGAGCTAGGAGTTGAGGAAGTGTCGATTTTCCTGATGAACCGTACAGTATAGCTGCGTCAAATGGGATGATGAAAACGACTAAGATTTTTATCGCAAATAAATATATTATAAGCATTTTGCGTTATTAGAAACATTGTGGTACCATTCCAGAGATTGCTATAGTTTGCTGCTGACTATACTGAAATAACTATGTGAGTAAATACGATGATTCAATTATGATGTTATACATTACTTGTGGAGTATTGATTTGGCGACTATGATTGTGTTTCCTTAGTATTTTTTTTTTCAGATGCATTATAATTACAACTCTCGCGGGAGCATCCTTTTCTAATTGTACACCTAATGTTTACAAAGCTCTTCGACTCTTAACGTAACGCGGTGCGTATCGCTGCCAAGTTCATTTTTCGCGACGCAGAAGTAAATTCCACTGTGGCTTTTACGTGCAGACGAAATAATCAGGATATTTCCTCTGAAAATGTTCAATCGTAAAACCAGGTGAAATATTCAAAAAAATGGAATCAATATAATTATGTAAAACAAGTTTGGTAGAATTTCGTAATTTTCTCTGTGCCATGAGATTTCTGAATGGGGGTAGCCACCGGCATTGCATTCAAGTTGTCCACTTTGTCCTTTCCTCAAAGTCAGTGATTTAGTTGAATTTAGCTGACTGAGTATAGGTGGTGTGCGTATTATCAGTTCGGTATCATTAAAATGCGCGATGTTTGCCATCAGAACTGACGACCATGCATCTGTAAATGCCTGCATCGCTTTGTTTGAGATGAAAGATCTGAGCGATAAGTTATAGTTTGTATTATATTTGATGAGTATAATAATATGCAATTATACATAAAAAAGCTCAATTGAGAGATGATTTCATACCTGTATTATGGTCCTACATCTGTCCCATTTAGATTCTAGCAATCTGTGCTTTTCCACAGATTGTGTAACAGGTATTTGTGAATTTTTGTTATTTCTATCAACTTTGTACCACGTGGTGGAGACATTTTCGTCGCATCGTACTTCGCGCACAAAAGTTGCTTCGTCTCCAAAATCTTTTATAGTTTCTTCAGATGTAAATATGATCTTCGGAGGCTTTTGAACTGAGAAAAATATAATAAAGTAACGATATGGGAAAAATATAATTATACCTATACCTTCATCAAAACATCAGTAAAAACTGGATTATAAAGTATAATAATGTTTATGAAAGATGTGAGAAACTACAGTTTAATTTTTTTATACATGCAAAAACAGAATTATAATAATCGAATGACCTTAATTTCGGATATGGATTACCTCTTAGTTCTACTGATGTGACGGGAATTCCGGTTGTATTCGAAATATGGACTCTGCACACATAAAAGCCAGCGTCTGATTCTTGAAAATTGCTAATCTAAAAAAGTAACACAGTTTGTCATCGCGCAATACCTATAAGCTTCATATAAATTTTATGAAAAATGAACTCTACCTTAAACACATAATTCGAAGTAGAAGCGTTCTTGCGAAATTTGACATCAAATCTATAGTTTGAGTGGTAGACTCGCTTGTTTATGGAAATAAGTTTTTCATTTTTGGATAGTAAACATAGATTATTGAAACTATCCCTGTTACTTTCAATCCACAACATTGGAAACGTTAGATCCTCTTCAGCATTTCGTACGGAACAGGCGATTTCAACAGTGTCTCCAACGAACGCATTCTGAACGCTGTAGGGACTTTTAAGTTCTAGCTGAGAATAAACTGAATATTCTTCACGAATAAGACGTAGAAAGTGTTCTTAGATAGATGCAGAACAACTTTATGTAATTTTAACGGAATTTTTCATTACCTGTGTGTACCGCAACGAGAAAAAATATGACGCGTGAGAGTTCCATGTTTATAGGTCAAAACACACGTCTACTTGTGAAAAAAACTTTTTATACGATCTACGCTGGAACAAATTATTCCACGTATACTGTGTATATGTCGCGGATTGCGATCGATATAATATTCGGAAGTCTGCGTGATATTGCTGCCCTCTATTTTCTCGCAAAGCAATTTGAAATTCTGCAAGTTTTATTAGCCTAAAAAATATAAAACAGTAATATCAAATCTACTAAAATACTTTGCGTATCTTTCGTTGTAAAACTTATACACATATAATAAGTGCATGTGTCCGAGCAGGAATCATTTTCTCGTTTGACCAATATATGTTTATATTCGGCAATCTCGACTTCTTTTATCACACTTTTTATGTCACTTTTTCTTCGTTCTGTTATCGACTAACTTTTCGTAATTGTAAAATCAGTAAGAGTTGCGCATTCGTATAATAAGCGCAAAGAGCTGCTTCTTGTTGACGCACACATAAAACATACTCGAGAAATAATTTTAATATTTCGAATTATCTAAAATTGTGATCCTTAAGCATATATTTGAACAATATTGAAAAACATTATCTATAATTGGCTGTTCGATACATAATTTATTTACCATAATGAATTAAAAGACTACAAACTTGTACATTTTTTGAGTAATACTACGTTAAAAATCTATTACTTTCTACTTTATAATTTATAAAACTTACGTTTATTTAGAAATGCTGGAAATCCTTTTAGAGTCAGGTATATCTTGCTCGGTGATATTTCGTTGAATCTTCTGAACGTTGCAGGCAGGAGGGCAAATGGGCTCACTGGTTTCTACAGAAAAAAAATAAAAGAATAAATACAAGCATAAAAATTTCGTTCAAATAATCAAACTTCCACCACTTGTACGACTTACCGAAAAGTTCGATCCCAGCCTCGGTGGAATTAAGTTTATTTGAAGCCTTGCGCACACGTACTGGCCCTATTTGACTCTAAGCATCGAATCGATGACGGAATCAGCGGTAGCGAAATTAGAGATACTGTATAGTGCTCATCGTTATAAGGAATTTGAATTTGATCCTTGTACCAAAAAATGGTAGATGGTGGATAGGCCTCGATGTGGCATGTCAGATCCGCATCGAATTCTAAAGCTTGACCAACTCTTGGACGTGGAACTGTAATGACGTTTCCAAACTCGATTTCTACTTTGATGCTGTGTTTTGTGCTATGCCTTGTGCTAAGCCCAACATCTCGGCCGATTTTGTTATCAGCGAAACAAAAGTACGTTCCTCGATCTTCTTTGCTAACAGCATCGATGCTCAGTATGTTTCCACTAAAATCGTAAAAAAAATTTCGACTTACGTTCAAGTTCACAATTAACCACAGATAAAACCGCTATACTGTCATTTAAAACGAACCGATAAAGCGATCCTTCAGTAGGTAAAACGCCATTGTTCTCTTTGCGAATCGTGATTCGCGGTTCGGGAAAACCATCCGCGTAACACTCGAGTTTCATGGGTTGACCTTCGGCGAAGAACCAGTGAACTTGTAGAATTTTTGGTGAATACTGGTGGTTTGCGGACTTTTACTTCGACTTTTGCGTCGACTGCAGGTTCGCTGGCGGAAACTACAACTTGACATTGGTAAACGCCCTCATCTTCTTCTTGAAAATCTCGGATCTAAAAGTATTCCGTGCATATTAACCTTTTTATATTCACGATGAATATATATATCTCGTTCATGAATATTGTAACAAATTTTTATACCGTCAACTCATACGTGCCATGGTCTCGGTCTAATCTCGCAGAAATTTTGTCATCGTCAGGAGTTATTAACTGGATTCCGTTGTTTTTATCTATTTTTGACCACCTCATTGCGTAATCCTGTAGCCCAGACACATGGTATTGAAGATTTACAGTGCTTCCTAAATCGTTAATTGGCTTATCGGCAACAATATCGGATATACTTGGGTGTGCGCTTCCTAAAAATGTTGACAGAGTCATGTCCGCTAAATATATTATTCGGTATCGGGTGAAAGCAAAATACAAAAATTCAGTCCAAAAAAATCGACTTACCTGAGTGCAGCACTCCGAGAACGAAAATAGTAATGCCTACATACTTCATATTTGTGAGGAAAAATTGATAAGCGTTTCACCTTTGTAGTAAACGTACAAAATATGTAGAAAATAAGCAAATGCCAAAAGCTACCAAAGACGTTATGTGGCCACGATGATATGATGCGGCGACCGGTCGATCCACTATAATGTATATTCGCAGCCGGCTAGATGATACTTTTATATAGTTTTCGAGAATGTTTTCTTCTGATTTCATTAATCTTTCTTTTTTCAAACTGGTTTGTAAGCGCCATCTGTCCTTATATTATTATTATTATTATCACTATTGATATGATGTTTACGCGCTAAAAATAAAATGATGCAGATCGATACTTATTCATATAAAAAATGATTGATAAAACTCATATTTTGAGACTGAATAACATTTGCGATTCTATTTATCTTGTCATCATCAATTTTCACCTGAAAACTTTCTTTAATTTAAAAAAAAAAAAAAAAAAAAAAATCAAATCGTTTGGGGGATTTTTCATAAAGTTCTGTCATTACAATCAATGTTCGGCATGACACTGCAACGTTACACAGATTAATGCCAGAAGATGTGTCAGAAAATCAGAAGTATTTTTTCCTTTCACGGATACTTATTATTATTAGAAATGCTGTTGATACGATTGAATTCTGATACCATTACTTATTTACAATTCTCGTAACTAGGCTACTCAGTTTCTCCGTCTCTCGCATACTTATAGGTACCTTCAGATTGACACAGTCTGCGCAGGGCCGCCTGAAAGAAGAGAAAGAATATTCCTCTGCGGCCTCGCGTGCGCTGCACATCGGCATCAGGATTGCTGGCCACATAAAAAATCGATAACTACAATGCATTGTCTTTTACGCAGTGGTTTTACGATTCTGCGACTAGAGAATCGATCTAGTCGACCTGATAAGCTTCACATCGTCGCGAGCTTTACTCTGGATGGCCCAATCTTGATAGCTCCGAGTATATTACTTCGACTTCAAAATTAACGTGTTCTTAATTTAATTTTTCAAATGGAACTAATGTATGTCGCGACTGTTAAAATACATCATAACGCGTCTCCTCTTAAAAAGAGTAATTATAATTATTACGCAGCACGTGACAGACCGAGCACGCAAAATAAAGTATAATGGAATTCAGAAAGCGTAACAAGACGTTTCATAATTATATGCCATAAAAGAATGCACGAAGAGGGCGTAAAACTGAGCCGCGAGTCATCGTCTCGTGCAGCCGCCTGTTGCTTCGACACCGCACGACGCGTACTATATATATATAATATACAGATATACAAGCGCGGTACCGTTTGAATTTATTAAGAATCGTCTTGCTATATACCGCTTTGCGATTTTATCGCTCGAACTCACAGAAGCTCGGATGCATTGGGCTATTGAACACGGATCAATTGATAGAGGAACAGGTTTTTGTAATTTCGCGATGAGATTATATACCTATTTATATTACAAATCGTGCGACTGCTTAAAAGCCTCGCTCGAAATGTGCCAAAAAGTCAGACGCATTGCTAAGCAAACAAAGAATCTGAAAATATAACTGCATTAAAAACAAGGAAAGAAAGAAGCCTCTATACTGTCTCCTATATATACACAAAACCGCGGCGACGCCAGTGTCTAAGTGTCTCAGCAATTATCCCCCCCCCCCCCGCGAGTTTACGTATTATACGTATCGACGGAAATACACGAAGCTCTTCCGCAGTTCATATAATATACTAGTGCTCGGACACGTGGTCCCGATCGATAGGGTCGATGACGAGCTCGTATGTACGTATATACGTGTGTGCCGGCTGTGTGTCGGTATTCGAGTGTTTCATTATTAATGGGACCACCACCAACTCTCTCTCTCTCTCTCTCTCTCTCTCTCTCTCTCTCTCTCTCTCTCTCTCTCTATCTCTCTCGTCGTTCAACGTACCTCGACTTTACACTTCGTTATATATGCCAGTGCCGCAACTGCTCGTCGTTAATGAACTTGCAAGTTCAGTCGCTCGGAGATGATCAGTCGGAAAGTCCAGGAAGGTTCGCGCTTCGATGCTTAGCTCTGACGTTCTCGTTTTCGCCCTGGATTTTTGTGCTCTGTGTGGTATACCATGTGTGGAACGGAGTTTTGGTGAAGTTTGCCGCTTGATGGCTGCAGGACTGGTGATATGACGTCGTCTGCAGGTGGTTCGCAGCAATGCCTGCTCAAGGCTAGTGGTATATATATAATACGTTTGAATCCGCTGTTAATCGTGCGCAAACGTGTGTACGTGTGTATGTATAGAGCGCGAATTAGTTTGCGGTGCGTCGACTGCACGGACTCAAAAAAGTTTTTGTTGTCGTAACTAATATTAACTCGACACAGCTTAATAAACTTGTTTGAATGTTTTCCGTTTAATAAGACGAATGTGATATGGATTGAAGTTTTAATTAACATAAGCGCGCTTTACGCGCGTTTTACGTTTTAGTTCCTTAAACTGTCATCATATATCACATATAAACATGAAACGACGATGGTATACTATATCTCAGTGTGATGTGTGTGGAATATATGACAGGTCCAAAGCTGGGCTCGCAGGACGGCTCGCTGTCCGCTTCGCACACGACGATATTTCCGGGCTCGGAGGAAGCAGATTTCGAGAAGACCGGAGACTTCCATGGCGTGAGCCCGACGACTTCTGCCCTCCTTGGATCCAACGCCAAGGGCAACGATGACTTTCCCGCCGATTTTGAGTACGACACGCTCTTCTTTCGGTAAGCTCACGTTTTTTAAGAACATTTTTTATTCTTACTGTGCATGCATCAGAGCTGGAATTCATCGCGTAAAAATGGGGATGTCCAGGCACGTGATCAAATATGAATGAATGTGGGACGATCGCTACGCACGATAAATCGCGAGAGATCTTATCGACACAGTATGGCGCCGATCGTTTCTATAATATACTATGCGAATGTAAAGTTTTACTCGCGTGTCCAGATATTTTTTTACATATTTTCTGGATTGACGATCCTCGCTGCAACGTTTCGGCGATTGTTTTTATAAATTATAGATTTTACTTGAATACATACAATAATTGCAATCATGCACAATTGAAAAAAAAAAAAAACGCAAGCAACGACGCACTGAAAATAAAGAGGCGCATCCACGCGCGCGCTCGTCGAGTCATTAAAAATCTTTTATTCAGTCCGTTCCACTTTTCCGTGCGAGCTTCCCGCGCGCGCGTATATGCACACCCTGTGTATTATCTACTGTAGCATCAACCCTTTTTATTTTCAATACACGATCCGAAATAGGAAACGTACTATACAATAAGCGCGTATTGTTTTGAAAAATCGATAGAGATGGCCGACGAAGGATCGACATGGTCCTGGTGTACCGAGACGATACCGGGGGTGTGATGACGGAACAGGAAGCGAGAAACCGCGAACAGCGACGCGTCTTCGAGCAGAATCTACTGAAGGAGGGTCTGCAGATGGAACTCGAGCCCGCGGAGATGTCGTTCGACGGGAGAACGAATTTCCTCAAACTGCACATACCCTGGAAGGTGAAAGTCCAGTATGCTGAGGTCATGAACATCAAGCTGCCTTGCAAGAGGTTCATCGCCATTTCCGTCAAGGCCTGGGTAAGCGTCGCGATCGAAAACTTTTGGAATTGGTCGGTTGAAGAATATAATAATGATAAAATTCAATCATATCGAGTGCATTCATTATATCGTTGTTGAAGCAAAAGTATCAAAGGGAACAATATTTCTAAAGAGAGAACAACAGTTCTATATAAATTTTATTGGGATCTAAATAAATTGTCAAACGAATGAATAATTGAATGAATAATGCAATTACGCAAAATCAAGCATAAAAGAAGCGCTATGAGCAAACACAGCCACGCGACCAGAAGGATATACTGCACAAGCACGTCACTATATACATACCTAGCAGCTGCACACACACCCGCGTACGTGTGTCTATAACCCACTCCCTCGTATGGCAGCAGCTCTTACATATAAAAGGTCATAATTTACGCTCGTCGTGCAAACTGATCGCCATCGCCTGCGCACCCTTTCTGTCTCTTTCTCTATGTATCTATATACTACCTATACATTACTTTCGCTGTATAGCGTCGTCCGTACAAATATAGTTTGACTGCACACACATGCACCTCATACGTCATTTTATAATGATGGAGCGGGAATCGATGCGGGTGACATATAGGTCGCGATTTCTTTCTCCTTTATTTCAGTGGGTGTAATCATAGTCTTTGCTTTTTTACATTTTGCTCTTTGCGACTTGTTGCGCTCAGCGAGAGGCAGCCGCATTGAAACGAGTAGAAGTGGCCGGGATTTGGTCAGACGATTCTTGTATGTTTCTTTTGCACCGAATTTCCACTTTATTAGCGCATTGTACAAATGTGTTTGGCAATCATGACGATAATATAGATGAGAAATCGGATAGTTTGACGTATCTTATAGAATCCTGAATTTACATGCAATATTGAAATTATGCTCTGTATTTCACGCAAAAAAACAAAAGGACGAGGAGAACATGAAGAGCGAAGGCAAGACCTGGAAGCGATGGATACGCTGTCTCAATTGGGTGCGCAGCATACATCTATGGGACACCAGCAAGTATCCGGAGGAGCCGAGCTTTTACGAGAGCGCCGATTCAGGCGACAGGGAAGAAAGGTGTGTATATATATATATATATATATACATCATTATACCTATAATAATTAATATAATAACTTACACCTTCGGGTCTCATATTACCCGCCGCCCGCATAATTATACATACGCAGGAGCATATAACTTTTGCGAGCGTTTAACGCACTTGAGAAAACTTTATATATAATTACAATAAAAGTTACAGACAGTCAGAGGTCGTGCGAGAATCTGATGTATGCATGTACCCTGACATTGAACAATCGGCTAAATCTGTCGCCACCGACGACGTCGTTGGATTATTCGCAATAACGTTCATTCAATATGAATCGGGGGAAGGCCTACTACCTTCCGCGAAAACAAGTTATACTTAGTACCTATATGTGTAACGCTCGCGGCTCGTATAAGGAACGGCTTGTCATTTTCCGAGCGAATAGCGGCGAGTTATGCAATCGACGAATTGATCGCGCTGACGATCTTGCGCGGGCGGAAGGCAAAAATAGAAATTCTCCGAAAAATTTAGAATCCCTATACGAGAATAGATGGATACATTATTATAGTGTTCTTAAAAATAGCTTATCAAAAAGAATAATTTGTTTCTTCACCAACAAACTCTAAAGGTTCGTAGTAAAGGATCGTGACACAGCCTTCACCCCAGCTCAGCGTTCGCTCATAGTCATGCAGATCCTGCTTCGAGCGCGTTACGACGAGGTTCACGAGAAATCGGGTATCCGGAGACTTCTGGCCGACGGCACCTACGTCGACTGTTTCTCGCTGCACGAGGGCGTCTACAATAAGCCCGCTAGCAACGGACAGATCCTCGACAGATACCTTCTCTACCTCATCTGGGCCCGACCTGGACAGTGGTTCGTATAATATATATTTTCTTTATATATACTTTAACTCTCAATAATTAAACGAACGTAAATAAACTTGGCGCGCGTTTTAAACTCTCTGAATAATGAACGAAACCGCGTGTTTATGTTTTTTTTTTTTTTTTTTTTTTTTTTGTAATCGATCGATAAAGCGAAAATTATATATAAAGCTCAGTGAGAATTAGCGATGAGATAAATCGATGGTATAAGAATTCCGATTGAAAATTCAAGGTACAAGAAGCAGCCTCTCTGGCTGATCCGGCGTTACTTCGGCGAGAAGGTCGCCCTGTACTTCGCCTGGCTGGGCTTCTACACGCGAGCGCTGTATCCCCCGGCGATAGTTGGTCTGCTCTGCTTCTTCTACGGACTGGGCAGCATGGAAAGCGCCGACAATGTTCCTAGCAAAGAAATTTGCGACTCCAAATTGTCGGGCAACATATCGATCTGTCCGTTATGCGACAAGGCCTGTTCCTACACGACACTTGGAGAATCCTGCCTCTTCGCCAGACTGACCTATCTTTTTGATAACCCTTCGACCGTCTTCTTTGCCATTTTCATGTCCTTCTGGGGTGAGAATTTAATTGCAATGACGACTTCTTTCAAATGCCCGAGAGTAAAATCACAATATGCATATACTTGAAATTCTCACAGCGACGACCTTCCTGGAAATGTGGAAGCGGCGCCAGGCGGTGCTGGCCTGGGAATGGGATCTGCAGGACGGCGAGGGCAACGAGGAGCCAAGACCAGAGTTTGAGACGAGCGTCAAGACGTTCCGAATCAATCCGGTCACTCGAGAGCGCGAGCCTTATCTGCCCGTCTGGTCCAGGACTTTGAGATACATCGCCACTGGCTCTATCGTCTTTTTCATGGTAAAAATTCAGCCACTGCACTTCAACATTCATATATGGTTAAGCAGCAGAATTTATCGTGGAATTATACTACTGCATATATCGTATGTGTATTGTGTATTGTCCCTTTTAACAATTGAGTAGAATATATGAGACTGCGCGCGAAATTCAAACAAAAAACAAAATACACGATAAAAAAGAAAAATCTTCTTCTTAAAGATCTGCGTAGTCTTGGGAGCGGTGTTGGGCACGATAATCTATCGGATATCTCTGGTAGCTGTGTTCCACGGTGGCGGTACCTTTCTCAAGCGTCACGCCAAGATCTTCACGTCCCTCACGGCGGCCTTCATCAATTTGATCATCATCATGATACTCACGAGGATCTATCAAAAGTTGGCGCGCTGGATGGTTAACATGGAGAATCCAAGGACCCAAACCGAGTACGAGGCCAGCTTCACCTTCAAGATCTTCCTCTTCGAGTTCGTTAACTTTTACTCCTCGCTCATCTACATCGCCTTTTTCAAGGTAAGCAAATACTGCAGCTAATGCGACTGTTCCGCCGTCTTTAGACATACTTAGCTGTATAAATAAAGCCCGAGAAATTATTCATTACTTTGACTGCACTTTACTATTCCGTGCACTTATCGTTTGTTAAAAGTTTTAATCAGTTAAGCGTGACTCTGAATCTTATTCATAAAAAAAGTCGATCGAGTATTACTTCTATTCAGAATCGCAAGCATTAATATAATAATATTTCAAATATGAAACCAAGGGACGATTCTACGTGCACCCGGGCGACGTGGAATCCCGTTCCTCCGAGTTCTACCGCATAAGAACGGACGTGTGCGACGCTTCGGGATGCCTCTCCGAAGTCTGTATCCAGCTGGCGATCATTATGATCGGTAAGCAGGTCTTCAACAACTTCGTCGAGATTCTTTCGCCAAAACTGTGGAACTGGTGGCGCAAGAGGACCCACGTGGCCGCCACCAAGGACCAGTCGAGGCCCTACACCAGCTGGGAAATGGACTACCAGCTTCAGGATCCCGGGAGATTGGCGCTGTTCGACGAGTATTTGGAAATGAGTGAGTCATTCTTATCATGCCTTTAGTTTAATAATAATCGTATATGCAAAGAAGCTGAGCTTCTCGCGTGGCACATATAATACTCGCTAGATTAAGTCTAAAAGCCTTTGCTCGCAGGAAAACTTAATGATAAGTATATGTGTCCGATCGTCAAATTAACGAGCTACGGTATAGATAATTAAAAAAATGGAGTATTAAATTAACGAAAGCCATTCGTAAATACAATAGCTCGGCGCATGTTAATTACACGAATTTTATATATTCCGTATCGATCAAAATTATAGCGCACGCGTTCGTTGTAATTCGGGTCAAACCGCGCCCTCCTCTCTAATACAAACTCGATGATGTTGACTGCGTTCTCTTGGTGCGAAAAACTAAAATTTTGCTAATTCTTCTTTCTAGTAATCCAGTACGGATTCGTGACGCTATTCGTGGCGGCATTTCCACTGGCTCCGCTATTCGCTCTACTGAACAACATCGCCGAGATTCGATTGGACGCGTACAAGATGGTCAAGGAGGCGCGCAGACCCTTGGCCGAGAGGGTCGAGGACATCGGCGCCTGGTATGGAATACTCAAGGGTGTCACCTATGCCGCCGTTGTTTCTAACGTGAGTATCGCTTTGCTTTAGACATGTAGAATAGATAGGTTTGTTCTTAGAATCGAGCTTCTGATAATAAATAACGATTCTTCACAGGCATTCGTGATAGCCTACACGTCGGACTTCATACCGCGCACGGTCTACGCTTTCGTCTACTCGCCGACGAGCGACCTGGTGGGTTACATCGACAGTTCGCTGTCCGAGTTCAACACGTCGCACTATACGGCGGATATGCGCAGTGATGAGGATCAGCGAAAGGCCCCGCCGACCTGCCAGTATCGAGGCTATCGCAATGGGCCTGATCACAAAACGGACCCCTACGGACTTAGTCCCCAGTATTGGCACGTCTTCGCTGCGAGGCTTGCTTTCGTCGTTGTCTTCGAGCATATTGTTAGTATGGCAGCTTTGACGGAATTTAACCTTTGGATTCGACACGCATATTATACCTATATATCATATCAAATATTTAATTATATAAAACTTATTTTCTGACCTGCTGAAAAATTCGTAGGTATTCGCTCTGACTGGAATAATGAGCTACATAATCCCAGAGGTTCCCCGCTCTGTGGCGACGCAACGGCAACGCGAGCGTCTCCTCGCCCAGGAAGCCAAGTACGAGAAAGGCGTGAAGAGTCACGAGGACGAAGAGGACCTCCTCTCGGTCATCCGCGATGCTGGTCTCGGCGGAGGTCGTGCCACCGGAACAAGGGGCAGCTGGGCCCGACGCTTCAGCAAAATCAGCGATGGCCTCGACGCTCACGTCGATGTACCCGCCTCTCGGCAACATCACGCCAACAACAAAAGCGGCGACGGCTCTACCGTCTGGGAAGTCACCTGAATCGTCTAGACGAGTAGGCCAAACTGTATATCTTATGCCAAGTTACAGTTACCGTGATGTGTGTAAAATGTAACGTTCCGTTGAGTTTTCGATGTGTGAATAATGAGTATACGAGTTTTCGAGGATTGTTGCTAGTTTGTGTGAAATCTGCGAGAAAAACATTTGATTTTTAATAGTACATAATATACATATATATTATATAGACGTGTATTCATTGAATTCGAAGCCGGTAGTCACGAGAGACTCGTTAAACTGGTTTCTTTGGAATTTTATTTGCGATTTGATTGGTTGTCAAGATTATTTATTGAGTAGAACCTTAAAATTTATTTTATTTATATAGGTAAGTAGTTTAGTTTTTCGTAATAAGCAAGCTTATTGTTTGTTAAAAAGAAGGAAATTCGTGATGAAACTATACGGATTTACCTATACCGTTGAAACACTAAGTTGTTATAGCTTGACAATTACAGAGCGTCCTTGATTGTTAATACGTCTCCCAAACGTTACATATATACGTAATTTGATTTGCTAGTCTTCGAGAGGCCTTTTTTACAAATTTTCGCATTTGTATCTGATCTTGTGGAAACTGCAACATTTCTTAATTTGATAAACAGAAATATGCATTTACTACATACATAACTATGTACCTTACGCATGCGATTTCAATCAGAAATAAGATTCCGTAAGATGAGATATAAGAATAGCTGAAAAAGTGTTATTCTCGATGTAAATACTTTAGCGATGCTAAAACTTTTGTAGACTGTTATTTATATGTAGCCACTGTTTCCCTTCTCACTTCGACCTGTATATGCGGTAAACCGTTAGTTGTTACATTTTGTATCATGTGTATGTAAAAAATTAAAAAATTGCGACAATGATGTTCAACGATAGATAGAGCTACTTTCGAGCGCCATTTGTTACAACAAGCAGGAGATGTAGAATGCAAACACGCTGGAGTACTACACAATATACTCTTTATTATTTCACATATCTCAATATTTCTTTTTTTTTCTATCGACAGAAATTTATTTATATATAACAATATACATGTACATAATTTCTTCGTCGCTGCACTATCGATTCCACTTACTGTGTGCGTTAAATGGCAATGACAAAAAATAAAAAGGACGACCATATCGACGACTTCTAAAACGAGTTGCGTATACGGACTTTACTTTCGAGTTGAATGTGTCCGTGCACCGGGGCTTGTAGAAGCCGTTAATACGAGAACTGAGTTTGTTGAGCCAACAGCCGAACGCTGTAGATGATCGTAACGAAGAGTTTCGCGCGTTCGCATTTAATCGATTAAAAATAAGTGTTGAATTCAATAGTAGCTGTGGTGACGATGTGATGCAACGGCACAGAGTCGAGACCGTCGTTGTGTTCGACGTTAATAAAAAAGAAATAATAGTTACCATTAATTGTAAAATATTAATTGTAAAAATAAATGAACAATGGTGATGACATTTATGACAACGACGATAAACTTTCGTATCATTTTTAAAATCTTTATACTTTTCCTTCCTCCTGTCTGCGACTCTCTTTATTTCACCTTCTTATAACCCTAAGACGTCTAATTACATACACATACCATTATTAGTTTACAGTGGAACGATTTTCTTCTTTATCTTCCGTCTCAAATTAAGTCTAACATAACATGCGCGAACAAAAAAACGCGCAACTTAATATCCGAGATATATGCATATACACATATATCCGTGTTTTATAATAAAACCGTTCCGCTGTATTGACCATTAATAGCGATTAGTCATTAATAGTGTATCACAGTTCGGTTTGGAAAATAGAAATAATATCGAAAAATTATTAGGTTAGAGAACAACGGTGGCGGTGAAGGTGATTAATTAGTGGACCAGCCAAGAAAAGACGGCGTCAAGACCTACTACAAACTGCCAGTGTTACAACGGATTCGACGACACTATATATGTCAGCACCGCAAAAGTGATGCCAATGTTTCGTTTATATATCTATTTCATTCTTATAACGTAACTAACATGACAGCATTGTGCGTCGATTGTCCGATATACATCTTTTGCTTTTTCCGTTTCCTCACAGTGTTTTTTCATCGCAATTTTCTTCCTATAATAGTATACATAAGGGAAAATCGTTGAAAATTACAAAAATACTGTGTCTCTGAGTCAAAGGTATCTTCATAGTTCTGAGACTGATTTTTGTATAGAAGACTTTCTACATACTCCATAATGACAAATGAGGATGATAACGAACATGATGGCGGTGATAACGACATGCAAGTTTAGTGTTATTTAAAAGTGTGTGCATCGAATGATACGTTGGAAAAGATGCGTGCTTCGACATTACAGAAATTGATTCGACCTTGCCCCTTTCTCTCTCCCTCTCTCTCCTTCTCTCTCTCACTCTCTCTCTCTCTCTCTCTCTCTCTCTCTCTCTCTCTCTCTCTCTCTCTCTCTCTCTCTNCTCTCTCTCTCTCTCTCTCTCTCTCTCTCTCTCTCTCTCTCTCTCTCTCTCTCTCTCTCTCTCTCTCTCTCTCTCTCTCTTCCTCGCACTATGTTTCACTTTCAGGCATTCTCTCTTCCATTCAATTAACCACTTGTTTGTTCTTTTTCATTCGTTCATGTCCCATTTTGCACACGTATATACACAGACACACATACGCCGTTTTCTCTATCTCTATTTCTTTCTCTCTCTCTCTCTCTCTCTCTCTCTCTCTCTCTCTCTCTATATATATATCTCTCTCTCTCTCTCTCTCTTTCGCTCATTGCTTCTTCTAGGCGACAATAGGCTGCTGATGAAAGATAACATCGCTTCGCTTTTTCTCTTGCTTATAACTATCCAAGATACACTACTTGTAAAAAGTATCTAAAAATATATTGTACATGTTAAAATGACCTGTACACGCTTTAAAAAAAGGAAGAATATAAAGAAAATTTTTCAACAAAATCGTCTTGGCGCGTCCGAGGCTACGTTGCATGAATATGGAATGTCGCGAAATCGTCTCATCGCTGTGGTTAGGTCTAAAAGTCTGATGTTTATAGTTGCAGACACACACAAATACACTCAGCAAAAAATTAATGCATTGCCTGCTTACGATAAAACGAAAGGTAACTTTAGAATAATTTACCGACAATAACCAAATCGATCAGTGTAAAGAGATATACGATTACTATTACTGAATGCGAATTTACGATTAATAGAATATGAGTGCTGCTAAAAAAATTTACTGAATACGTATACATACTTGATTATACTGAGATGCACACGCGCGCATATAGAGAGACACACACACATACACGTAGAGACACGATCGCGCACACCAGTCACTTTCGGCAGTCTTTCATTTATTCGTCGGGATGTGCACGTACTGTGATGAGCAGTCCTTACGCACTTAGACTAGGAAACGATCTTTGACAAAGTCTTTCTTATTATTCCCATCTACACGTCAAGAGTGATGTATTAGCTGGACCCTGGTGGAGCATTAAAATTAAACATGGTCGCAGGCGATCTTCCCGGTATCTGGGGCCTTGGCGGTAATCTGGGCGTGACTGATCCTGCAATTAAATTTGATCTTGTACAAGTGTCTCCTTCGAGCTGTGCTAATAAATTTTAGAAAAATTCAATGACTTACCATTAGGAGGCTGTGAAGGTGGAAGTTGCGTAGGACTGGGTCCATTGAAAGACATGTGCCTCCGCGCATGACCTGTGTTGATGGGACAGGAGTTTTCCAGGGTGGAGTTTCGCCTGAGTAAAAGCGCCGAGCTACTGGGATTTAAAGTAGCTGGAAAACGAGGCGGTATGTTCGACGAGGGCATATCTCGGCGAGGAGGCAACGGAGGTGGAGATATGCCCTCGCGGGGAGGCAACATCGGAGCATTAGGTGCTTGTCGAGCCTATACAGTATAATAATATTTATCAATCAACAATTTATCCAACATAAATTTACTTTCTCAAAGCATGGCTTCCATTCATACCTGTTGTGGTGAGTCACCAAGACAGCTCTCTCGTCTACGATGCGACCTCGGAGGCAGAGGCGGCGGCGGTTGTCCTAATGATGGCATATGGCTGGGCGACGCGGGTGGTGGCATCATCGAGGCAGCCCCTGGACTACCAGCTAACGAGGACGAGGCCAGACAAGCTAGAGCTCCGCTCATTGCACCAATCGTTCCCGAGTTAAAGCCAAAGTGCGTGGACGAGGAGCCACCGTATGAAGAGGACTGCTGGTGGTGTGTTGGCAAATGTCCCGGCGAGCCTAGCTGTGGACTATTACCCGGTGAACCCAAAGATAGACTGGACATGCTTAATGCTGGACCTGGCGAGCCCGGAGAAGGGGCGTTCATGCCTATAAAATGAGAGATAATTTTTTTCAATTATTTTAATCGTATAGCAGATATACATTTTAAAATAGGTCATCAGAACGAGTATGTTTACTTCCTAATAGTACTGGTGCAAAAACACTATGATCACTGGTCGTCGAGGAGAACGATGAGCCATGTGGTGGCGTTTCCGGCAGGTCCGAAGGAGCTGATATTTCTTGTGACATTGTAGGTGGATCGTGTAACCTAACGCTAGATGCTACCGCCTGAAGTGGAGCTGGTAACTTTCCGCTCAAGCTACGAGCTTTGATACCCGGTGATTTTAGATTTAAATCAGGCCATTTTCGAGCCTAACATTTAAGAAAAAATATTTTTCAATTTATTGCTTATTGAGTACTGCACATTTCTGTATAGAACTAACAACTCACCACTCGCGCCGGTTGTCTGCACCCTCGCGGCTCAATTTCCAGACTCTTATTGTACAAGTATGTGCTAATGTCGGCGTCTGACATTTCGGGATCAAATGGGCATAGATTCTCAATGAAGCGACGTATTCTTGGCTCGATTGACAGACAGTACGGCTGGTTCTGGTACTGTTGAATCTCCCCTATGATCTCTGCGACTTTTCGTCGCTTGCTGAAGTTAATCAACGGGCTATCCGGTAAAAAGTCTGGATTACCTTCTTCTATGTGCAGGATGTTGGTCAGGTACATTCCGAAAAAGGGCACACAAGGTGGATTTATAGAGCGTAACTTTTCTTGATATTTACGAAAATGATCGATGTTCAACTCCTGAGCATCGGTTAAAGCTTTATCTAAACGCGCTACACGCTGCATTTGCTATAATGAACAGGTAATGTTGAAAAAATCATAAGAATAACCGATTTTTAAAGAGATTCGCTTTTTGTACTCGACTTACTTGAATTGTACATTGCAATCGATAGACTGAAGCAGAAAAAATGGCACTAACTATAGCTAAAACTCCGTTGAAATTGTTGAGGTCCTGCAGGACCATCATTATTTCGATTGCTCGAGAAACTATTGCTACTCTTTCTTCAAAATTTTCTGCTTCAACAATGTTTTTCTCGAGCCATCTTGTAAACTGTTGAAAAAAGGTCATGTATTTATGTAAATGCGACTTTTCTCTTTTCTGCATGATTATTTAATAAATGCGCTATCTTACGTTCGTCGTATGCTTTATCATTTTCAAAAGATTAGGCGATGTCTTGTCCTTGTCTCTCTTAGTCCACACCGATCCTACTAACTCAGAGGGTTTAACATTTCTATACAGTTCAAATTCTAGTAACGTTAACTGTCTTGCTAACTCGATAGGGTGCAACTGTAAGCAAAAAATAACGATTGGTAATATTAAAAAAGTACGGAAAATGTGACGGGATTTCCAGTGCATTACCGTCAAAATTCCCCATTCCTCTTCTGGAACTCTTAAATGCCACTCGATCGGCGGTGGAGATCGCTCGAAACTAAATGTGATCGGCCGCTGTTCCGACGAATCGCTTGATCGTCTATGTACAATTTTCATCACTGAATCTACCCACTTCCTCATAGATTTGCAATTTTCACTTACGGTATTTAAAAAATCTAGTAATTTGTCTAAAAGGCTTTTGTCTCTTTCAAAATCATAAAAATGGTGGTCCACCCAGTGCCTCAAAACGTTTAAAACTCTGAACTGTACAGGTTGACAAAATTCTTTGCGATAACGCTTGAAATCTTCTCTAGGAATAGATTTGCAACCACTTGTTGGTCTCTCTTCGTCGTCATAAACTTTCGCTGGATCGGGAATCTCGAACCTTTCAATCAGAAGACTTAAAAGTTCTTGAGGCGAACAGAAGCTCCTATATGTTGTAAGGAACGTGCGCACGAAGGCAGGATCCGCGTAAATATGGTACGTCAATCGCTCAATAAGTTTTACTAACGTTGCTCCTTTGATGAGCGGTACGCCGCCGTTTTCTCTAGCTTCGACAACGATATTCTCTGGGCTGTCTTGTTCAGCGAATTTGTACATTTGAGGAGGAGGTAATTTTAATGGATGCTTCCTTTCTTCATCTAAGAGAATACTATCTAGTGTACGTTCGAGCATGCTTTTAGTGTTTAGCATCACGAGATCAGCCATCCAACTGTTCTTATCCTCCACAGACTTAGCGACGAGTATAACATTTGGGTGATCTCTGGGTGCTATTTCAAAGGCATTCTTCAGCTCTGAAATACAAAAGCTCGATCATTATTTTTGCACGACGTACATCATTACAAGAAGAAAAATAATTCAAGTACCTTCGGTATCTTCTCGGTCTATTATATCCACCTTTCTTATGAAAAATCGTTCTTTCAGTCTTAGGTCACTCTGATGGTGGGCAGAATGATTGCTACCGACTGCAACCGCTGCCACACTTACGCTCACTCTCTTGCCACTGCTTGGTTTGCACAAAATTAGAAGGCCATCAAAGAGCAGAGCTCTCCTCTCCGTTAGTCTACGCCCGTTACTGCCTACTTTTCCCAGCATGTCCTCTGTTGCGAAACAAAAAAAGGTCGATTTAATTGGAATTCAATATCAAGTTTTCACAAGCGAGTGTTTCATTCAACGAACCTCTGATAAACTCATTGCAACACTGCCCAATGTCTCTCTGGTCCCAACCATCGACGGTTTTTTGCATTTCGCTCGTTTTTTCAAGAGCGGCTTGCCTACGAGCTCGACTCTGCATTCGTAGGCTACTGTCACGCTTGCACTTGTAAGTGTCCAAGATATCTTGTAAATCTAATTGCAGTGGTCTGAGAAGACCTTGTACTTGCTCTAGCGTTTCTCTGTCTTCTGTATTTGGCGTACGTTTTTGTAATACCTGTGAATCAGATCGGAAATCATTGATTTGTCTTTGCAAAGAAGATTAACGCGTTTGAATAAGTGAACGCTAAATATTACCTTTATATAGTCAAAATACAAAAAACAATGCCACACTGGTTGCATTAAAAGCTTTGGCAGGTAATATTTTACAGCTTCTCTGAAACCATGTCCAGCGGCACGCAAGGCCGCGTTGGCTTCAGGCCTAGACAGCAGTCTTGTCAGGACATCCCGACAAGCCGGACTGTTTATTTCTTTAGCATATCTGGATAGCAGAAACAATGAACGCTTAATAAAATGCTCAGTGAATAAACGAAAATATTGATTGTACGATAATAATTACTTTATGTAAGCAGCGAACTCCTCGGCCTCGGCCAGTTCTTCAAAACATGATCCAACAGTAGGTGTTTGCTTTTCCTCGGTGATTTCCATTATATCCTCTAAACTACCTAGCAAATTTACTGTGGTCTCATAGATATCCATAATATTACTAAAGAGCATCTCAAGCTCGGTACGGTCTTGTGTGAGCTTCATTATTTCTTCGCGAAATACCTGTGAATGGAATTGTATTAATAAGTAGTGCCTTCACGGGATCATTTTAGACAAGCAAAAGGGATGGTATCTCACTTTAATTATCATGTGCAAGTCTCTCAAGTAATGTCGCTCGTCGTGAATAAGATCGCGAACAGATTCTTCATAGGTTTGCGAGACCACTGTTGCCAAACCAGTCTGAGTACCCTCAGCACAATCATCTTGGTGAAACATATCCATTAGTACCTGTGGAAAGTCAATGAGACGACACAATTTTCAAGAGATATCCTTCTTTCAACAAATCAGCAGGTTGCAGTTAAACAAAACACCTTACCGAGTCTGCGTCAATAGCTACTCGAACATCTTCATAAGAAATTGCTACATGATGCATATTTTTGACATAATTGCCAGCAAGCTAAAAAGAGCAATCAACGATATCATTAATTGCCAGGTGGGCTTGGCATAACAAAACTTGTGGGTCAACTAATTACCTTCAGAATATCAGCTGCAATGTACTCTAAGACTCCAACAACAAAGAGGGTGACTTGCCAATCAATTTTTTGTTGCAAAACCTCCTAGTTGTCCAAACATGATTGCACAATTACAAGAATTCAAGTGAGAAATAATCGTGGCAGTGAATTATGAATTGCGAGAAAGCTTACCTTTTGCAAAAGCTGATGAATTTTATCGACTGGCAGAACTAGCGGCGACTTCTTCTTGCCCTTCTCCAAAGCTTCTCTCGCATCTTTCAAAGCCCATCTATCGATAGGAGTAGGAAAGGTTCGTCGTACTCTTTCTTCTACGTCTTGCGGTGTATGAGGTGGTGGATGCCCACAAAGCATGCCCAGCATTCTTAGAATGAGGCTCTCAACATAGTCCAGAGCATCCTGCCGAGCTTCTAGACTGGGGTGAACTTGTTCGAGCACCTGCAACGCACAACAAAATTGAAGCAGGTACAAATATGTTGAAAAAGAGGCTAAGAATTGTGTAAATCACCTTTCTGAGCGAATTGACAAACACTCCCTTCCACTTGGCAGCATTCTCTTCTTTCTCAAAATCATAGCCCGACGGCTCACCCACCGTCGACGTTGGCGAAGAGAACATCTCGCCGTACAGCTTAGTAGAATGTCAGGAAGAAGAGGCCGCAGAAAGAGAGTCATAGAATAGCAGGTGCTGAGACTGTCTGGGTCCGGGCACTGGCCACTAGAATAGCCTCTCCAGCGACAGCAGAGGCAGCAAAGACAACAGTCTATCCTGCAGCAAAACGAGTTGTACAACGCCTGGCTCCACATCAACGCACATAGTTCAAGCGCGGGTCGGCCAGGAAGATAAGTAGATCGTAATTCTCAGGAACAGATATCCGTGCCGCGTGGAGTGTTGGTGCAGCAGAAACAATCGCAACGCCTCATATCCTCCGCAGTGCTTTGCTTTGCTCTGCGCGAGCAGCGCGAGAGTCGATCGGAGTTACAGCGACGTCAGACGTAAGAAGCGGCCGCGAGCGACAGAGACGGAGCTATATAGGTATACTGGCGCGAGAGGGACGGACGGGCTATCCTCTTTCTCTCTATCTCTCTCTTGCTCTTGCTCTCGCTCTGTGTATGCATGTATTGTATGTATGTAGTACATACGTACGGCACACGGCCTCGCAGAATCAGATCAGGACGTGGGGAAGAGATTACACTGCGATGGGGACGTACATAGACACGAGGACTAGGTACTGGCTTCTAGTCCTCCCGCGAGCAATCATCCTCTGCAGTAGGTATAAGAGATATGCACCATATACACACACAGCTCCGTATAGTTGCCTGGATGATGTGGGATATAGATACAGGGCGATGACCGCGGGACAGGCGGAGACGCTGCTCCGGAGGGAGGCGAAACACGACGAGGAGGAGGAGGAGGAGGAGGAGGAGGTGTACAGCGAGTCACTCTCGGCTCGGGGACTACTGGCGAGTGGCGACTTTGCACTTGCGCGAGATGCTGCTTACATTCTCTCGCGCGCGCGACGACAACGACGACGACCGACGATGACCGATGACGATGAGAGAGGAAAGCTATGGAGGAAAGAGTCGAGTGTCGGGCCGGGGTTATGCGCGTCTCTCTTGCGAGGGGAGACTGCGGCCCTCTTTCGCCGTGACGCTAGAGGGCGCGAGGTACTTTCTTTTTTCTGCAGCTGCTGCATGTCGAGTCGAGACTATTCGATCAGAGTCGAGTGAGGACTGATATAATCATTCTCTGTTTTACTCCTCGGAATGGACTGGTACTGTGGACTCGCGGTTGCAGATGACGCTACTGGGAGTCCGAAGGAGAAGGTCGGAGGAAGAAGAGGCATTTGCTTTGCGTTTCGCGAATTAAATCGCTATAAGGAAAATGTTTCACGTGCGGATCATGAAGTCGCAGGATGATGGGAATTTCGAGAGAGTGAGTATGTGAGCTTATTACAGTTTGTCGGGAAATACCTGTACTTGGGAAGATGACCCAAGAAGTATACAGCTCTTACTCGGTGATTCCAAATGAATTTCACGGGAGAATCAGGTGAGGATGACACGCCGACTGTTGGGAGGGAGTTGAGAGAAAAAGGGGGTTGCAACTTGTATGTGAGCTTTATATAACGTATATCTATATTGTTTGGGATTTTACCGGATCTCGAGATACTTTTGTTGAGTCATCTCTGCAGGGTAAACAGAGGGCGTACACTTTTTGGAAAAAAAAAGAGTCGATCATCGAGTTCAAACCTGCAGTAAGTTATACTCCTGTAGATATGGGAAATCAATATTCGAAAAAACCGTTACACGTTCTTCGCTTTTTCTGCTCGTTCGAATCAAAATCGAATTTGTAGGTTTCAGAACTCATTGCTAATCCATTTATCAAAAATAGAAATATCATTATCAGTTGTGAATTTTCAGCCGGACTTTGGTATGATATTAAAACTTGAGAATTTTAAAGATAATCAAGATCGTAAAGACTTTCATGAAATGAAGCAACCTGAGAAGATTTTTTCAAAGAAAGGATTATCAAAGCAAGGGTAATTAAAAAATCAAGAATATCAGTATATTGTATAGTAGATGTTCATGACAATGTTTATTTTAGATAGTATCCATATGCACCACCATCCCGTATGTACTAGCGGACATG
This sequence comes from Pteromalus puparum, assembly GCA_012977825.3. Taxonomy (NCBI): domain Eukaryota; kingdom Metazoa; phylum Arthropoda; class Insecta; order Hymenoptera; family Pteromalidae; genus Pteromalus; species Pteromalus puparum. The sequence goes on from CM053170.1 coordinate 72,151,261, forward strand.
GCATGACGTGTATACAGCACATCGTTTGTCGAACATTGTTGTCATTTGATTACAAATTATCGGTTCGCCACACACACTTTTGTCATATTTCGCAACGATTATACATGCTCTCGTTGCGGGATCGAATACTTCGGCGGCGTTTTTTTTGGCTCTTCGTGATTTTCCCATCTAAGTATAAATCTCTTATACTTAAGCCTTATAAGCACATTATTACACGCGTCGAGTCGTGTGATATTCTCTACTTCGTTTGACATGATAATAATTATGTGGTCAATCACAAAGAGCCGGACATTTAGAAAAATAATATTATTATTACCAACGTTTCGCTCGTAATACAATTATAATGTGTATGCATGTCGACCGACGTATATACGTATATACTTTCGTTGGAAAAATCGCGTCCTACCCAAAGAATTGACAGAGAATCCATCATCGATCGAGATAAAAAAATAAATTATAATTGACTATATATATATATATATATATATATCTGCGCACAGTATAAGTAAACAAGCCCTTGCACTGTTTTATCAAAGTACGGTTGCTCGCCGCATAAGTACGACACACCCCTTAATTGAGATTGCTACTTAAAAGTCTCGGATCCTCTCCGGATTATACATATCAGACATGAAAATATCGGATACTATAATATGTATATTATATATTATGTTGTTGCGTACTTTATATTCCACATAAATATAGAAGTATATATACGTGAGATTTCACATCGATGAGAAACATTAGTTTATTAACTTGTAGGTGATCTTTATATATATCCGTATATTATCATATCTTTCGTTATTATTACATTCCCCACATCGGCCCACCCAAAGCTGCCGCCGCTGTATATCGCAATAAATTATCGAATTCCAGAGTCGTCGTCAATAATAAAAAAGAAATTATTATGCAATAAAAAATTGTCTATCTAATATGTGAGGGCGAACAAGATCACTCCCTCGTTACATAAATAAATTAGGCTAACTAATAGTCGTTGATAAATTAACTAAGTAAAAAAAATTACCTAAATAAATAGAATAAAATTGTAAAGAGAGAAACAAAAAATTAGCTAAAAGGGTGCGTTAAATGGCACATCCGCTCGAATACTGTTTTCAGGCATATTAATAGCTAGCACATTGATATAATCCATCTGATATATAATGCGGCGGGACTGCAATATACGTATGCATAAATTGGCTACTTTTTCTCCTCCTCTTCAGAAAAAAAAAAAAAAAATTCAAACTTTCGAAATACATTTTCGGTACGACAAATCCTCCCGACAAATCTTTTGTCCGCGTATACACATACATATATAACAAAGAGGAAGAAAAAAAATAATGTTCCGTGTATAGCATAATATAATAAGACGCCTCCCAGGCTCATAATAATACCTTATACAGAAGCACCGAATACTTTTCCAGTTAAACATGGTATACCTACGAGGATACTCTCTTTTTCTTGCTAATATACGTATAAGTCAAAAAGAAAATACGAAATAAATAAATAAATAGGCTACAGCATAATCTAAATTGAAGATCCCGCGTACACAATATAGGGAATAAACACACTTATGCATACACTCGCGCTCACACACATCACACGCGCACACACACACATTGGCGCTCTGGAATACTCGGCAATTGAACTAAAAGAACGAATTCACGTTCGAAATTATTCCCCCTTCCCCGGTTCCCTCGAACTCGCGGAAAAGCCGAAACTTTTCCGCGGAAAATTTCTCTTCTATTTTAATACTGTTCGGTCGGCGATGCGAGGCTGAGGCTCTCCGCGAGATGAGTCCGCCCCTGTAGTTTCATAGGAATACTTTTGATTTGTATTTTTTTTTTGTTTTTTGTTTTTTTGTTTCAAGGGGTGGATGTTGACCACTTAGTATAGAGCGCCGTCCTCGCCTCGATCGTTAGCGGTCGGGGTGTCGTCTTGATCTCGTTCTTCGTCCCACTGTAAGCAAACAATCGAAGGTTTTTGTTATAAAGGGTGTCTTTTAATTTTGCATTTTAAAGGGTCGTTTGCGGCACATGAGTATAATTGTAAAATCAATAAATTTTAATTGAAACAAAAACGGTGCTTTATGCATCATTGATGATCATCCGAATAATTAACGTGTATTTTTCAGAAAAGCAGCATCGCATCAGAGAAAGAGAAATGAAACTCACCCGAGAGGAAAAGAGCCTGGCGAATCGAATGCGGTCCTTGGGGCTGAGCTCTGCGTCCTCCTCGACGATGGATCTGAGGATACGGCTGAGCTCCTGCCAGCTGGTCTCGGTACTTGATCTGCGCTTGCGGCCTCTGCGAACACGAGAACGTCAAGGTAACAGGTGAGTATCGTTTTATCTCATCCCAAGTATCATTATGCTCTTATCTCATAATTAAACGCGCGTGTAGTAACTTCGCGAATTTCAAACTTGTAGGTAAGCTCGTCACGCACACACACAGCGCACACGAGGCTCTAATCGAGAGTTAGAGGAAAAACTTACCGACGTCACGTATAGATAAAAGCCCGAGACAAGTCCACTCGAAATTCTGCGCAGTTTCGAATCCATCCACACTTCAGTCTATACGAGAGACCAATGTACTTAATCATTATCGCAAGCGCGCGTGGGTTATTCACACAGCCGATCACAGTTTTCCCGATAACGACGCAATATTGCCTACTGACCTCCTGTAATGTAATGTGCCACGGCCTAAAAATGGAGAAGAGGAATCCGGACGTGAATTATTACACAGGCAGGTCGGGGATTTCCCCGCTTGCGTATACCTGCGCTGTCACCAAGCGATAAACTTCCTTAATTTGTACATTGTAAAACACACGCGCTCTCCGATACTATCGCCACTCAGAGATTTTTGGAATGCGGACCACCGGCAGCCGAGGCTATTTATAGACAGAGCCGCGAGAGTTTGATTTGCCGAAAGCGGCGCAGCGACGCGAAATATTACGTATATATTGATGATGATGATGCCGCTTATTAAGAATAGACGACACGCGGCACGTGTCGCGTAATACGCGCGCGCGCGCGCGCACGCGAGTAGTGGGGGAGAGAGAGTCGTGATGCAATTTTCGGAGGCTCGTTTGACGCGCTCGAGCGTATATGATTTACCGTAAAAGTCATTGTGACCGCGTGAGAACCGGAATAATGTTCTCTCTTATACGCTCTAAGCGCATATAAGAGTTCATTCGCTGCACATCGTTTCAAAGTGACTAACCGTGCAGAAAAGGGAGATGCGCGTGCTGTAGGAATTACGTTGTATTTTCGTGTGGTGTGTACAATGTATATACACGTCGACGCGCGTCTTCCGTCTTCACGCGGTGAATCAGCGCCGATCGTTTGGTAGGGCAATCACACCCGTGACCGCGTTTCGCGAGGTCAGTTCCGTGGCTGCATATGCTAATTCGCTTCCTAATTTCGCGCCGATTCCTGGAAAATTCTGGAAGACTACCGCGTACATTTACGTAATACAGCTTCACCATCATTTCAATAGAATATAACCAATGCACGTGTAAAATATTTACACGCCTACGAACGAAAATTTACGACACTCGATCGTAAAAGAGCGCGGGCTTTATAGACGATATATATTTTCCCTACGCGTGCATTATTAAACGTCGAGGTAAAAGCTTGCAAAAAAACTGCACGCAAATACAATCCCGTGCTCATCGATGCAGCATTCGATTTGTATACTATACAATACAGTAGAAAAAGAATAATAATACACTTGTCGCGATGAATAGGGTCAATACGGGTCTAGTCGAGCTTGACAAAGCTACTCAATCAGCCTCGCGCGGAGATGATGCACTTTCTTATCCGTACGTTTCTAAGGAAAAAAGCGCGCGTATTCTCGCGGCGTGCAGTATCGCTGCGCAGGCTAACCTGTTTAGAGCCAGCCGAGCGTGTCACGCGAAAGACGAACCGGTGGGTATATTGTCGCCCCCGTTCCTACGACTCTACGCGGCCTGCATATAACTCGAGGTCTTGGATATTCCACGAGTGCGTTTGCAAATTTTCCGGACGACGGGAGAGGCGAGAGTCTAATTGATAAGACGCGTCAAGCGAACGTGAGTTTTCACTACGAGAAAATATGAAAAACGGCTTACTTATAGCTTAGTCATTTCGGTTAAATTTAGACGTACCTCGAGACATACTAGCGTAGATATAATTTCGGGAAATTCTTTTGCGCTGAGTCGCGAGGAAAAAAGATCGACCCTTGAGCGTCATTGAGGAGCCGCACAGCCTCGCGGCTGTTGATTTTTATTTCCCGGAGTTGCGAGAAAATGAATATGTTAATGCGCCAGCCCTCGTAATCCCTTCGACTTTTTTTAACATCGCCTCTCTTACTCTGAGAGGGGTGATCGGAGCTACGCATTTTGTTTCGCGTTATACTATCCGGAGGGTGGGAGCGTCGCATGCGAAAAGCGAATCACGCGCGTGGCTGCTCTCAGAAAGCTTTACACGTTCTCGTATAAGCCTAGCCAGGAATTTCTCTGATTTCTATAATTATCCAAGCGCGATTCGCCACCACTCAAATATTTATCCCCCGCGCGCTCCGCCCTATATATGCATAGGAGCTTTTTTACGAGACACGCGTTTTTCATTCCTCTACGCCGTGTGATATAAATTATTGCATAGAGTGTTTCGTATGGATATGATATATTGTAGCATAAAAGTTTGATTAAAGACTCGCGATGCGCCTAATAGGACTGCGACGCGACTCAACTCGATTAATCAGCGAGTATATAATGCGGTGCATTATTAAGAACGCGACACTCGTCCCCCTCTTGAATAACTAATTAACGCGGCCTCGGCTAAGCGAAGGACTAATGCGGTCAGGAGGCTACTTTTCGCTGCGACAAGAAAAAGTCAGGTGATTAGCACGAGCTGCGCCGTGCTCGAGACTCAAGACGCAGAAGGGACCCGCTACGAATCAATTTACACCGTACACGTGCCCCGTATCTATAGGGTCGAAGATTTTTTTTTTTTTTTTTTTTTGTTATAGTACAGACAGAAAGTGTGTGCGACGAGGCGATAAAAGCGATGATAGGATCGTCGAGCAGCTCTATATGGACGATTCGCGACCATGTGCTGATAATAATGTTCTCCTCGCTGCTGGAATTTTGTTTACGGGCGAGAAACTGGAAATCTTTCGAGTGTGCGAATCCGCGCTATCTATACGGGAGTAACACGTTCCTCGCATTCCGAGTGGAGGAATCGGTCTCGATTTTAATATTGGCGTTTATTGTGAGAATCTCGGAATATTTTGTAGAGATACGCGGAGACCCTGAAAGAACGAAGTACGTATACACGCGGCCGCAATTAATAACGGCGAAATATTGTATGATTCTGTTGATAATGATGATGCGCCGGGTGTTGGATAATTAATTTAATGCGCGATTTCAAGAGCGCTGTCGAGTGGATTATAAAGCTCTCGGCGCTCTGCTGTGCGTGCGTTACATGTGTACGCGAGCTTCATATCATAATACTGTAATATGTATGTACGAATTATTGAAACAGACTCTGATTTCACATAATATGTACGAAGGACGAGTGGGTTGTACAAATTATATTCGTTAACCTAGTTACTGTATGGATGTGATTGTTATATAGTATACTCACATTTTCATGGGATCCACTTTGCCGAAACCAATGGGCACGGTCACGAGCTTGCCGCGCATTTTCTGCAGGGCTATCAGGGTCTCGAGCTCGGCCAGTCGCTGGTCTGACACTCGCTTCGGCCGACTGCAAAAGATTTTGAAAAAAAAAAATCGAAATTTAATAAAAATGATTTATAAATAAAATCTCGAGAGTAAGCAAGGGTCAACCGATTACACATTCCAACTATTTCGCGCGGTCGAGAAAAAATTCACTCGATCGCCGCTTATCAGTTTTAGTAGTTACATTAGCAACTCCGAGATCTAAACGTCGCGGATCCTGCGATAAGTTTGCCCGACGTTGCAAAAAATTTGCAGCTCAGGAAAGACTCAAAGGATGCACGTAGTAATTTTTTCTTTTTCGTCATCGCACAGTAGTCAAGTAGACGCGTGATGTACACGTGCATTCCTCGATAACGGCTTCGTAGATGTATATACACAATGCACGATGCGCATACAAGAATATAGTATAGGAGAGAGAGAGAGAGAGAGAGAGAGGAGCGCGTGTGTGCACACGCAAACGCATGTAAAGTAAAGTATCAGCTCGCGGATGATTTAGCAGTTTTCGCATGACTTTAAGACCGACTCGCATTGCATCACTCGTCGCATATAAGCTGCAGCAGTGTCAACGAGCAAAGGTGGACCAACGCCAAGCGATGCACTCAATCGTTTACGGGCTTTGCGTCATTCTTCGCCGACGAGTGCAGTGAAATATATAGAGCGCGCGAATTCTTTCTTTTCGTATACGCAACGCTCGTATCCTCCAAAGACACACCCCCGCGCGGATAACGTCGATGTATCTCGGACAATTATTACGCGTCAAAACAAACTTTGTACAGTCATCTTGAAGAACGCAGACGAGCGCATAATAAATCTGCAGTAGCCGCGGCGTGCGTTATATGCGTTATATACTACCCACGTGCTGTAGACGGCGTCGACAAATTGCCCGGCGTAATGACTTGGTCTCGGGCTAACAAATGGCTGTATCGTTATACGCGTAGAGAAGGAGAGCGAAACCGGAGATCGAGTTGGAAAGTCATGCGCGAGTTTGCGATTGTTAAGAGATCGCAGGCAGTGGTCGTCCTCGTGGCTTGTAATCCGGATATCTCTGGTTCAAGGTTTTTACACACACACTCACCTGAGTAAGGCAGAAGGTCTGGCCTCGGTGACCTGGACCAGCAGGACGATACAGAGCACGATCCCGGCCACTGCTACGGCACTCGCTGCGTATCGGCTCATTCTCTTCAGTCTCTCGTAACGATTCTCTTCCTCGGTGTACAAAGCGATCGGCGGCTGCAATTGCTCGCCGGTTGCTTTCTCGCAATCGGTATTGGCGATTAACGGCTCAATCACGAATGTCTTGGTGGCTGAAGGCTGATCGACGGGCTAGTTGTTACACAGCACGTCGTCGTCCCTCAGACTCTTTTTCACACCAGTCCCTTTTTTCCTATCAATCGCAGGAAACTCAACTTTTTTTTCTTCCCTGACACACTCGCGGATACAGATACTATCGCGTCGATGCACTGAGATCCCGGCACAATATAAAGTAGAGGAGGAAATAAAATCGTGTAATCCAAGTGGTTCGAGTCAACGAATCTCTCTCTCTCTCTCTCTCTCTCTCTCTCTATCTCTCGTGTGGTCGTTCGGTATATAGCGGTGAGTCTCTCGAACTGTAGTCATGCGGCGGGCTGCTGCGAGCATATATACTCGGTCGAGCTCGCGTGCCGCCACCTCCCACTCCTACGACTACGACGACGACGACGACGACGGGCTGCGCCGCCGGCACCAGCTTGCGCCTCTATCTACTCCACTAGCCGCCCTCACTTTTCACACGCGAGCGCAAGCGCTACCAGTACCTATACACACCTTTGTGTATTCGCGTATTATTGCTGGCGTTGGGATATTAACCGCTGATTTGCGCTCATTGTGTCCGAAGCATCGACTTCTCGCGTGTGTCGCCAGCAGAGCCGAGAAGCGATGAGAGGGTTGATTGGATTTTATAGGATGAGCTCCATTGCAGCACGTTGGCTTTTGTCTCGTTCTCCCGTTATTGGAATATACTATAATCCAGCGTAATGGCTCATTGTCGTTCAATTTCCTTTTGCAAAAATACAAATGTATGCCGAGACGCGCATCAAAACGTGATTTGATTAGCCGCAGTCGAACATTTTATATTTGTCGAAATCGAGTTTCGATCGCGATAGAACTCGAGCGCGAGCGAAGGAGAAGTTTTTCTAAATTGACTCTCATCGAGCTAGCGAATCGAGCTCAATTATAGGTAAACGAATTGCCGCGCAAGCTCTCCGCGCGCGCGCGCGCGCAAGCACAAGCCCATCAAAAGTTTTATCGCTGCAGTATTATTATATACAGAAACTGCGTGCACGTATTCTCCGCGCATTTATAATCGAATCGAGTTGGCGCTCTCGATTTTAGAACAATTTTCATTAATCGCACGGCCAAAATCACGTTACATACATACATACAGCTATAGCCTATAGGCATTAAAACATTATAACCGAATAATCGCCGTGTACGGCGGTTTATCGCGCTTTCAGTCAATTTCCGTCAAAATTACAGCGATAACGAGTTGCGCGACTGCTATACACCGCTGCATTATCAGCAGCGGCTTGTAATGATGCGAAATTCACTGACATATCTAACCCGAGCTGTCTGCGTTTGACGTATTAGTAAACAAACATCGGCTTGGCGTTAAAAGAGACGGAAAAAACGACGTTCGAGAGCTTGCGTCATTGATTTATCCAAAATTACAAGTGCAGGTCAATGTACGAACTTATATTATGAAAATCGAGAAGTGTCACCTCAGAAAAGCAAACTTTTACACAGGACCGCCTTGATTACACGGGAAAATCCGTTGCCCCTTGAAATTATCTACAGCTATTTATCCAGTGGCGCATGTTGGTGTCGCTATTGTTTTACAAACGCGTACGACGCTATACGAGCTGTACTATTATATTTCGAGGAGGGGGATGATCGCTAAAAGCGCCAGCTGATCTTCGATGCAAATTGATAAGAGATAAGGGTGAGGAATCCGGATGTTGCGTCACAACGACCCACGCACATCTTCTTCCCCGATGATGATGCTCCTGTGTATACAAGCGTGTACGTACGTACGTAGAGAAGAGAAAATTTCGAAGAATCGCGATGACTATTCGCTTTTTTTGTTTCATTTTGAATCGAGCGCGAGTGCGATCATCCGTCCGAAAAATGGACAGCGGCGTATTGTACAGCGTTATATATAGGTTTTCTTGGAAGGCTCGAAAGAGAGAGAGAGAGAGACTATGTAATAAAACGACTTTTACGACGCATACGATGTACGTGACTTGCGACGGATACGCCACTCTCACGAGAGATGCACATACGCGCGAGAAGCGTTTAAGGGGATTTCGAAATATGATTTCGATTGACGTCGGCGGCTATTCTCGCGCAACTTTCTGTAACTATAGAGGCTATATGCTCATCGAATTCGGAAGAGGATAATAGAGTGGGTGAATATCCAATCACGAAGGGTAGGATTAGAAATTTACGTTCTTCTTTTTTTCTTCGAAATCTCGAATCACTGGATCGGTCGATTAAACCCAACGTTTGTTTTAATTACGCTTAAACGGATTATATGATCGAATCGTACATTACTCCGAAAAATTCGCTTGAAAAATGAATCATTCTATGCAATCCGGCTTGTCGACATATCTACCTCTCGTTACACACAGCGATAGTGGAAAATCCGGAAGCTCAAGCCCTCAAAAAACTTCAAAATAAAAGAGTATACAACCGCGTGTATTCCCCTCACGAAAAATTGGGCCTCTGTGACGTCGATCGTATATATACCTTCAAATATCCGCATAGAACCTTATATAATAACTATACGCATACGAGTCGATTTCCCACCCGTGCGTTGTATATACCTGGAACCAATATACACGGTAGCTCGTTACATCAACCGCCTTGGATTGCAACAGTGCATTCATTCACTCTCGCGCCTTCATTCATGCGTACCGCTATATACGCGTCGACCTCCTTACCTTGAATTCTCAAAAATCCCTCTCGTCGAGCGTGACGTTGCAATGAGCGCGCGCAATTCGCCCGGAATCTCATTGTTGGGAATCAGCACGATTTCGTATATATACAGGATAAGAAGAGTGCGATAATCGCGTGTATCAATCAGAATCGATGTTATTTTATCGGTTAGTCGCGTCGAGAAACGCTGTATACTCGGTAAAATACACATCATAGCCTTGGGGGCGTGAATGCGCGAGCGATATGAGAAAATGCCGGAAAACAATAATCCGCCGAATCATCGCTGATAAAATAGCGGTATGTGACAAACTTTGCATTGTTTCCGCTAATACAGGCGATATGCGATGTAATTGTCGTATACGCGCACGCAATACCGTTGCCGCAGATCGAGTCATTGTTGTTTCATTCGGCGATGCACGTATAGCGTATAATAATCGCTGGCGGTGTTTCCACCCCTGGATCTCGATGAAAGAGAGCCTTTTTCGCTTTTCCTTTTTCATCGTGCATTATAGCGAGATGCGCATACGCTGCTGCGATTGATTTTTACATGAGACAATGCTCGCTCTATATAACGAATTGAACGTGTGACTGATTCTCGCTAGCACAATAGCCAGATTTATGTATAACACTGCGGTTTTCAACAACGTAAAACCGATCGATTTTCTTCTCCATATACCGATCACTCCAAGAAAAGCACAAACAATCCCTATACTCTCTACGGCGCCTGTGAGCAACAGAGCGAAAATGATGTAACAACAATCCCAGCGCGCTAATCCTCCTATAACAAAATATTTTGCCAGCTCCGCAGTATACGCGCTTTTGAAATCACAACTTCAAACATCACGAACTTGCACATGAGCTTCCAATCTTTTCGTCATCCGCTATATAGGCTTCGTGTGTGTGTGTGTTTGTGTGAGTCTTAAGGTCAAAGACTCTCGCGACCAACGGCGAAAAAAAAAGTCCGCTGGGGGTTCACATACACACACACATCAGCGCTAACACGTTATCTGTTCTCGAGTATAGATGCTCGATTAGCGGCTTGACGCCGGCACGCGCTCGATCTTCTTGCATAATCGATGCGTATAAATTATATACGAATATCACACTCGGAAAGAGAGAGAGAGAGAGAGTGTGACGTCGCTCACGCGTTCGTTCAAGTAGAGACAGGTTCTTCTATATAGGCGCCTATATACCTGCTACACGCACATGGTTCCGCGAAAATTTCGGCTCTGATAATCGCGAACGGCCGCCGGAAGGACGAGAGCATAGCCGGCCGATGACGAATGACGCGGCACATTCCAAGAGCAAGCGATAAAAAGAGCATCAATGAAAGGGTCGCCAGCTTTGGCGCCGACGGGACAGACAAGATTTTTACATACGCGCGCGAGCGCAGGACACGGCCGGTGTCTACTCTCGCGTCTTCTCTTAGTCATCGGGAACACCGCCTACTGTAAATGTGTATATAGGTGTGTACTTATACTTTCTACTCGGCTCATTCGCGCGAGCGGAATTCCGATAGTTGAGTTGCTCTTTTTCGATGGGTTTCGTGACGTACGATCTTTCTCTCACTCGTCTCTGTGATGTCACTCACGTGCGTATCAAGGTACGTATAGTAGTTTCGCCATGGCTTGCAATATTACTCGGCACATGGTGTAATGGTGAACGGTACCAAAAGCTACGCTTCGCGGAATTTGGAATCATGACTGGATGACTAAGAGATTTTTTTTTTTTCGGTCTCGGAATTTATGCATTTTTTAGCAGAATAATTGAGAGAGCTCTATACCGTGACGTATGCATTTATAAGTGAAACGTATTGATTTTTCTTTGACTATTAATTTGCGAAAATTTCTTATATTTGTTCTGCAATTCAGTCCATGCACTTACGCAAAACGTCGCTTCTATATTATCTCATTATATGCGCGCTAATTCACAATTATAATGAGACCAAGTAAAACAGGGCATCTGCAGAGTGTACACTCGTCTACTCAAACAGTCGTGTGAATTCGGGCAAACTACTTTAATCGCGCGGAAAGCTTCGCGAAAGCCGAGTGTAACAAACACACTTTTCTTCCGTTATTAACAAAAGCCTTTAAAGTACGCTCAATGTATAACTTCTAACTCACAAACCACGCGCCGAGTATTTCTCTTCTTTAATGAAAAGCGTCATCCTTACGCATTATAATACACAATGAGCAATAATCATGCTGTGACATGATGGCAATTAATCTGATACATAATCGAATCAACCACGCGTTATCGCCGACGACTTATTCTATGACGTATAACGAAACTTTCCTCTTTCTATGGAAAAAAGCCGTTACGACTACCGATGGCGCTTTATATTACACTGTATAGAGTTTCAAAAATTAATAACGTATAACATAGAGCACCTTCCACGTGTATATTTAACTGCGTCTCACGCTCTCTGAGTTTTCATAAGGTTGAATCAACAGTGACAGTTGCCGGCGCGACTATATTTGCTGCCCATGTATAATATGCGTATAATATCCATATCCGCTTTATACATCATCGTCAACGATAAAACCATTGAGTAGATATGTAGAGAAAAGAAAACGAGAGCATGAAAATTCCGCACTAATAGCGATGCGCGGGTGAAATGATAACGATTGAACGTCGAAAGATCCACAATGTGTGAAGTACAGCGTGTACATCTATATCACCTGCTCTCGAAGTGCGCGAATCGTCACGACCGCGACGATACGATCGATCAATCAATCAATCTCTTATCAAATATTGACATTGGCCTGACGAAAAATTCGGGCACGTTGGCGCTCAATGGACTTTGGCTTTCGAGACCGTCGTCAACGCGATCGAGAGCACTTATACATGACCTAAGACATTTTTCGTCAGTATCTTTTGGAATTTTCCTAATAATGCAGGTCTACGCATCGAAATCGTCGCCGAGAGAAACAAATCGCATTACACCTTACGCATAGCCGCATGTAAGAATCGACAAAGCTATACTCGATCGACCCACTCACTTATCTCTCGAGAACGTGTAATAATACCGTAGTACATACTATCAGTCGGCGACAGATTGCATGAGAGCCGATGCGTAATCTGTATACGTGTATCTATATATATCGGGACAGCTGTCACCTCCGGCTTGGCTCCGAAAATTTGAAATTGAAAGCTATAATATCACGCGCTTTGAATATAACGGGGTAATGTGTATGTATGTATGAGTTTAAGCGGGAACCAAGAAACTGCCTGTTTTATGGAAACGCGTGATAAAATTGAAATTTTACACGACCTAGTATAGTAAATTCTCGATCCATTTTTCAGCGAGCCAACCAGCGCCGTTGCGCGCATAGAGGGTCGTTTTCAACTTTTTTTCTCTTTTTTGTAATCTACGAGGCTCTCTTTCAGCTTCAAAAGAGAGAGAGAGAGCTTTTAAGTGAAGCTTCCACTTTTAGACCGATACAAGAAGAGCGAGCAAAAAAAAAAAAAGATAAATTAGCGGCGTCGAAATGGAATCAATTAAGCCGGCCTCGTAAATCAGCGAAAAATATTTGCAAATTAAATGCGGAGAGATGAGCGATTTATCGAGCACACATACACACTGAGTGTATTTAGTCGATTTTCGAGAGAGAATCGAAAGAGATCCAGCGAATCTCTCTCTTGTTCCTCGATATACAGCTCGTTACATCACATCTCTGTCTCGTGTGCGCGTACGTATATTATCTCCTCTCGCGACGGCCAAAGAAAAGTACGTTATTTTTCAAGCACAAAAATGCTCCGATAGTATAAACTCTCGCGCCGCTATCTATTTTGCAAGCCCCTCTACTTCGCGAGGAAAAATCCGATAAATTTATCGGCCAAAGAGAGAGAGAGAGAGAGAGAGAGAGAGAGAGAGAGAGAGAGAGAGAGAGAGAGAGAGAGAGAGAGAGAGAGATAAGTATATAGAGAGACGCACGCGACGAACGAGATGAATAGTAATCAGAAGAGAAGGAGAGAGAAAACGGGTCGCCACCTGTTGCGAGCGCTCTTTCTCTCGCTTCCTTCCTATTTCCCGTGACTCGCGCGCGAGTGAGTTTTCAAGTATATACCGGAGGAGGAGAGATAATTCTAACGTGGTTAAGCCGCTTTATGCTCGCGTGCTCCGCTATCGGAGCTTTTTTCAGTGGAGTTTTCAGTGTCGAGGAGCTTTCGCGGAAAATTCATTTTTTTTTCACTGGTTTCGAGGCTGTACACTAATACATCGCGATTGTATGGAAAATCGAAAGCGAGCTGATCTAATTCCAATGTCTATGACTCATTAGAGAAGCTCAATCGCTCGGATGCAACCGTCTCTCGTGCACGTGCAATCCGATTATGCGAAGAGAACGATATCGTATACGTGTATTTTTAGAAGCGTTACACTATATACCACCGAAAATCTGGACCTTTACGGTCCCAGCGTGTGTATGACGCATTTCCCTACCTTCCATACTTTGCTACACAGTCGAACAATTCAAAAGGCGCTAATCGATTCAACAGCCATACATTAATATTAGCACACGTCCGCGTGTCACCTTCTATAAATATGACTTTATAATTCGCAGTACAACGTCCGCACGTGATCTCGAGCTAAAAATAGCCTTACTGACAATTATAGTCATTTTACAAACGCGTAAAGCTTCTGCGAAGCTTTATCGACATCACACGCGTTCCATGTGTGACGACAAAGAACGACACGTGAGGAAGTGATTTGACGACTGCAATGATTTTTTTCTCACGCGGTCACTCGTGAATCTTGTATCTTATACACTATGAGCCGCGTCACCAGAATCCGGAAGTTGATAACCGTCTACAGCGTGTTTAGCCGTTATCGTCTGTATTGATACACCGCGAGATAGATGCGTATACGTATTGTATAGTACACTGGCGTCACTGACTCTTGTAATATATCGACGCAGTAGCCGCGTTGCTCTCTACTTCTGTGTTATCGAGAGAGCCAGCTCCCTCATTTTGTATACGTCGTTGGCAAACATCGTGTGTTTGTCTTTCTCATAAATAACACGGCATGAAATTTTTCGGGACACAGCTGAGCGTCACGATCGCATTTCCAATATATAAATAGCAGGATATAAAGCAGACGCGTGACTTTTCATTCATCAAAATCACGCGCAATTGCGGCGGATTTGATGCACATTCCGCGGATGTGAAACTATCGCGTTATCGCGGCAAGTTGTAAAATAATTGCGCTATCGTTTGATGCAGCTCTTTATAAATTGCCGGCGAAAGATTAATGTGCACGCATGTGCGCATAATTCGTTGGAGTTGCGAAAGCGAGAGAGTTATATATGTGAAAAAAAAGAAAATAGCAAAGTTTTCCTCGTCGCGTAGTTTTCTCAGAGTTGGTAAAATATAAACGTCTCAAATATTGACAGACGTCAATTCCCGCTGTAACAGAATGAATCAAATGTCAATAAATTATAAGTATGCAAAAGTATAATGCGCTGAAATCGTAAGTTCTCCCTGTTTAGCGAAGTTCAATCAAAATTAATAGTTAAGAGTGCTTCGGCACAACAGGTAAGATTGTTGCTGTTGTGTTGGCTTGTGTGTGCACGGCATTGGATGTGGTTTGTCCGGAGCCACTATTCTCTCACCATTGGTTCTGAAAACCAAATAAAGGTGAGAGCAACGGGGCAAGAGTGAGAAGCGTTTTAAAAATTGAAAAAACAAAATCGAAAGAAGAACGTGGAGTTGCCATGGAGATGTATTTCGATAAACAGGAGAGAACTCGGAAAATTGCTCACTTTTTTCTCGACTACGAGAGGATCCAGTCGTGTCAAAAATATCGAAATAAAATCAATTTCACAAAATACTGTGTTGGCGTTATTTTCTCTTGTGCGCGTTACACCCGCAGTCATGTGAATGGCTGCGTTATGCGCACGACGACCATATCGGTTTGCGTATTACATAGTAGAATGAGTTTAAGATGAAATCGAACTTGAGACAGGCCGTAATCTTCTTCGAAATCGTGCAACCACCTTTCAACTTTCTATAATACGCATGAGAAAGGAGCTTTCCAAATTTGACATTGACTTAAAGACCTACTTATTCGCTCTGTGTGACATCCGTCGGGAGAACTACTTGTATCCCCTAACCCTATCTCTCTATAGGTATACTATGAAAAATTCTAAATACCACCACCAGAAATACTCTACACGCCCACCAGCATCATGATTTCCCAGTCGTAAAAACAGTCGGACGATTCTTCCCATTACACACATTCGTCTATCTCTCTGTCCGAAAATAGCCGCGGGGGCGCGAAATTGGCCATCGCGGCATTCGAATTAACATTGGCGGGGGGTTCCCCTCATTAGAACACTCCTCCGTCCTGTGACGTAACGCGTTGCCATAGAAAATCTCGCTCGCGTTGATAAGAGCTCTGATAAGATAATAATGACGATCTTATTCTCTGCGAGTTTTTTTATTTCGTATGTATAATTACCTAAAATTTGGCGATGGTATCACAATATGCACTCAACTGACGTGTTGAGCTAGATGTATACAAGATAAATAATCGCGTCGAGGAGTTTATTTTAAAATGCATTCCAGAAGCATCGGCTCGGATTTATACTCATCGAGTGGATCAAGATCGCGACGAATTCCGAACTTTGCCCGATGCTCGCGACTATATTATTATAATGACTGGTTATCATATCTCTGGAGCTTCTTTTAATGCCGTTTCATGACGGTACCGTGATAGATGTAATACACTGCAAGAATGTATCAGCTCTTTTTCGCGCCTCTTGACTTTATACGCTGTAATCTCGTTGCGCGTCGTCACAATAAATGCGAGCTTTCAAGTAATACAAACGAAAGAATGTAATCTAGCGTATTCCAGAGAATAATAATCGACCCTATCATGAGCTGTACATGACCATCCTCACTCCTCGTGATCAGACACGCATCGTCAGGTGTCTCGTTTATTACTTTTATTCCACTATATTACGTGTTGGCTTCCAGGCAGAGCCAGGGTTGAATGAAGAAAAACGTTTATTAATAGTTGATAAGTTTTTGGAAAATGTTCTTTACGAATTTATATCCTCAGTCTGTATATACTATCCATTTTGGCAATATAAGCCACTTATACCACGGCTTTCCTTAAAACGGCTCATTCGATCTTTCTAAAATGAAGACCGATTGGGCCAAATTTATTCTGGAAAGCTACAGACACATAATAGAATCTCAAGAATATTCCACGCTTGTATAAGATCACATTTAGCGTGATCGAAGGATTATTCCACAGCGCGTGGTTCACTCGTGACCTGGAAATGAGATTCGATGATTATCACCGTCAACTTTGTGTGTATAGGTATAATAATACATACGAAAATTCATGTGGCAACCGCGCGACGCGTTTTATTTATATATCAATGATTGTTCGAGCTTTTTTGTGTAATTTTTGTTAGTATTAACGAATGGGGTGTCGCGACGTCTGCGCAAACTGCTCTGACTCATTTGCGTTTCTACGGACGATATATTGTATCATGTTGACAATTGACTTTGTTTCAAGAGTTTGAAGGAGAACGGATAGCGGTATATAAGCACTGCTCTATAATTGAATCTTTTAAAGTGCACTTTGCGCTGATATGCAAGGCTTGCGTATATATAAATGTTGAATCATATCACGTGCGAGACCGGTGCGATGAAATAGCTCGAAAAATGTATTTGTCTCTAAATTTTCATTAAGAAGTTTGCAGAATGTTCGTGTTTGAGGAAAAAGCCTCTCGATGTTTTTCTTCATTTATGCCCGGCCACGCAAGGGAGTACACTGGAAAGTGAAACTTTTTTTGCTAGTGTTTGCAATTTGGGTGGACGTTCTCGTAGTATGACGGATATAGTTGGGCTAGATACATAATTATTAAATAATGCGACGTGCGATTTGTCGGGTATAGTCGTGAGGGCTTTTTTATTTTTCTTTATAACACTATTCTTAGAATACAACCGCGAAATTTCTAAAATCATCCCGCCATATACACATTCAATTATTTTTAACGACCACACACTAACTCTTTTCAAAGACTTTCCAAGAAACAACAGACCGTTAGCCAATTATAGAGAATTCCCAAAGTTCACCCTAGAACAATCCTAGCCGGATATTGGAAGAATACCTCTCTCCAAGAAAAGCCCTCTTGTCGACCTTTGCATAAGATTTCGCCACACGCAGCTCAAACGCACCGCCTGCACTTCTTCCCGGCAATTCCTCTCCAGCACGCACGCACGCACGCACACAAGCTCGAATCAATCAGTCCTCCGCGCCTGCCGCCAAGAGGATGACTCCGAGGTCCCTATTATATTTAATCTGCCCCTGACCATATAAGCGATGCACTTCTCGGTAAATACAAAAACCGATCGGGATCAATTTGGCTGCATTCTGAAATTAACTTTCACTGCTGCTGCTGCAGCGCGTCGAGAAATTTACGATTTCCGCGGACGAGCCTGATGTGTATAAGTCAGAAGAAAGAAACCGCCCGGGAATACCGCAGACGTTCACCCGCCTCCCCAGCCCAGGTATATACACGCACACACACGGCTGCAATAATAAGCGAAAAGATATGCAGCCCTTTATAAGGGTTGACAGCGGCATCTTTTTTTACGACGCCTACACCCTGTAATAATATCCTGTCTCGGACGGAAATGCCGGCGATTTTTTGTTTTTTTTGTTTCTTCATCTTTCTCGCGAAATCGAACAAGAGCGAACAGGAGAGAGAAAGAAAGAAAGGTCTTTGCTACTCTTTCAGGGAACGACGACCTATCGGTCTCTCTCTCTTTCTCTCTCTCTCTCTCTCTCTCTCTCTCTCGTACATATACGTGATCGGCTTGGCGTACGCCGCGGGAATTTCGGGAGAGGAGAAAAGAACGAGGCAAAGGACGAAAGACCGGTCACGGACGATCGGCAGACGCGCCGCTGCGCGTATTTTATAATGGTTCGTTGGCGACTGGATTTTTTTTTTTTTTTACTTAAAAGCCCGCGCTGTAACGGATGTTTCGTTGACTTGCGGAATTTTCTCGCGAGGTCTCCGTCGGCGCTAAGAGGAATTCCTCTTCTCTGATGATTTTCTCCTTTTGGCCGTAGAACGATGCTGTAATAACCTCCGGGAATAACCCCGTGGCAATACTCGGAATCAGCTATATGTATATATAATATACCGAACTGGCCTATACCTCTATACATCACAGAGTATCGTGAAAACCTACGTAGAAAAGTGGGTTACGAGGAGATGAATTGACAGACGCCGCGCGCGATGTCGAAAGAGAACGCGTACGTGCGTGCACCGGCAGCGATATTACCATAATCGAAACGAACCTTACCCACACTGACGCAAAGAAATCGAGAGGAGATGATTGTCGTTACGCGGATCTTACATGCATACGTATACGCGTCGGCTAAAATTAGAATTTTTTTCCCCCTCTAGCGATCGAGTCAAGTTCATCAGACGAAAATTCGTCGCCGCCGCATCGCCGGGGACGCGACGTTGGCTTTAACTGTATAAGGCGGGACTTCCTTGGGATGACCTCTCGGTGAATCTGTTTTAATTAAAGCTTTATCGACGCGGCTGTATAGACGAGTTTCGTGTATTTGGAAAGTTTTCAAGAGATATTATACGAGTGTATATAGAGGCGAGGAACTGTAAATTAATTAGAACGCTTTATCAATGCGAAACTTTCTTTTGTTCGGCGATGGTTATTAAAAATTGTTTGTCCTGAGCGCATTACACAAGATTGACTAAAATGATTAGCGCTAGATTTTTTTATTTAAAATTCGTTTGATTTGTATTTTTTTGCGATAATTTCTGCGCTGGATAGCAGAGCTATACATTTGCAATTACGTATGCGATAATAGCTAGTGTGTACAGCATGCAGCTTTTATTTATAGCTTAATTGCTGTGTCTGATGAAATATCCTCGGAAATATTTAATTAGTGGCGTTCAAATTCAGTCTTCATGAAAAAGAAAGTTTGTATTTGTTGATTAAAATAACCGTTTTACATTATCAAAGTTGAAATTATGCCACTACTGGACGAGTGGTTTCACACCAATAGATACAAAGGTCTCAAAGGCCATAGTCAAACATGGAGGAGTGGGAAAGGGCTTTTTAATTGAATTTCACATAAGTACTATCCCAATAATTTTGAAGATACCTTTAACCTAGCTTCGAACGGAATTAGTTTCATTTTGAATAAGTAAAAATATTAATCAAAGTTTGGGTGTACGTGGCCTGGTATATCGGTAACCCTTAAACCCGTAAGTGAATAAAAAAGTGCTTTGATCTCGCTTATATAGAGGAGTCATACTGGACATACGTGATTATTACACATGCTACTCTAATGAGCGAAAGTGGTTTTATATAAAACGCATACGATTTTTGCGTTTTTTAAAGAGCTATTCTATAATAAACTTTATTAAGTGAACTTTTTCCGAACGGTCTGAAAAAGGTCTGTTTTTGAAAGCTTAATAAAAATTACTGTAACGTATATTATATATTTTTACGTTAAAAAATTCAATCTAATTATTAGATGCCCGCGCCCTTTCAAAAAGCGGTCACATCAGTGCCGTTTAAAAAAAAGAGGTAAGCACCATTAAGGGTTAAATGTTTTTTTTTTTTTGACATTGCGTGATTGCAGTACCGTCTTTGACTCGCGAAAACCCTCGTCTTTATGACTCGTACTAAAAACACCGCTGCACTCTGTCTAACAAAAGTCATTTCGCGCTCTTGTTACAAAATGTACTTTTTTCAGAATAAATGACCACTTATTTCCAGAAGTTATTATTTCCGGAATTTTCGTTATAGCAGCAAGCAATAAATCAAGCAAATCAATAAAAATTCAACGTCTTTATTATTACTGTACTTTTAGGACGATAAAAAATGCGTAACAGCAGTTTCTACTAAAAAAGAAACACAAATTACTCTCCGCCTATAAATTTTATTTTTAACAACAGTTTGTACACTTATCGTTGAAGTGATCATGAAGTAATTATCAACATTCTAAAAAAAATCGCATCCAGTGATACCCCTTGGACATGAAATAATTCCCCAAGGTCTAAATTTAGTACACTGAAAATACCTTAGGGCTCCCGCGTCACGAACTACTTAGTGCCCCCCACTCTACGAAACTACGTGTATTAATTTCAGGCCGCTGGAAATTTGTGCTACTGTTGTCTAAAAACGAGTCTGACGGTGGCGCCTCCGGTGATTTCGGCCTGCTGCAGCCCGAAATTCGTGAATCCGTTGCACGAAAATCGAGGGGGCGCTCGATACCGGCAAATCGTACATCTGTTCCCCTAAGGTATTTTCAGTGATCATCATTCAGTTATCATTTTCATCTATAAATAAATGCAAACCGTGCTGCTCGAAAATACTGTCTTTTGAAAAACGCGAAAAAAAGAAGCGTATAAGTAATTCCTCCGAGATAAAAGTCGGCTGTGGCCATATGATAAAGATTGAAAGTCGCGGGACGACATTCCGCCGGCGTAAATCACCACCGCGAGAAAAGAAGAAGAAGAAGAAGAAGAAGACGACGAAAGAGGAGGATGTAGAAGCGACGGTAAGGTCAGTTTTCGGGCCGACTATGCTATAGGTATAGTCCGCACACACTCCCACCATTAGAGACTCATCGCTCATCTCGGTCAACTAACTCTCGGCGTGCGCTTATCGTCGCGGTGACGACTGATGTCACGGCTCTATAAATAACCAAATCCTTGCGTATTTATAGAATCGGTGCGAGCACGATTGTATTTGCCTGCGTGAATGCGGGACTTTGGAGATAATCAAACGATTTGGGGGGAAAGTGAGAGCGAGCCTCCCGATGGGTCACGTGGGATTTTTGGGCCGATCGCGCGCGATACTGCTCTGGAGGGGGGGGAGAGAGTGGACGTATTCGTTTTCAGGTTGATGCAAGTCGCGACGTGTATGTTGTATAGGTATACGTTACAGTGTCTTGGATGACGTTCTTTGGGATTTGCGAGTGACTGCGCAGATTTTTTTCTAACGCTGACTTGTTACATCAGAATTTTTTTCACAGGCTATATGAGTATATGGTTGTATTTCGTTGACCTATACCGTACAAAATTTAACATTTTCTAATTGGTCGAGTCTGAATTTATTATTATTATTATTATTATTATTATTATTATTATTATTATTATTATTATTATTATTATTATTATATCTATTTTTAATCACTCACTTATTAAACCAATAGAGAAGTGACTTGTTTTTTTATTTACATAATTAGATACTATATTCACGTGTAGAAATTGTTCAAGCGACAACTAGGCACTGAAAAAATGAAGGCTATAGGTGTTTATTTTAAATATTCGCAAAATCCGAATTTATTGATGTTTCATTTGCATCCCGCATGATGGATGTAGATATCATAAGCCATCGAGATCTGCATATAAAAAGGTAAAAAATCTGACGGTACTTCGCTTTCTCGATGAAACTTACATACTTCGTTTTTATATTGTTACGTGTGATAAAATTTTAAGTGTTTGATTACAAAAGAGCGATTACAAAACGTCAATCAAAGTTGCGGCTCAAACCGGCAAGTGTCAGACTTGTAATTCGGAGATTAGTGATTCAGAGCCTTAATTGTCAGTTTTTAAAATACTAGACTTTTGGCGCAGTGCGCTGCGCGCACTGTAGTAGAATATTAATTCATTAACTTATTAAATGAAATATAAATGCTTGATTGATATTTTTAATATTTGTTTTCTATTACGGAAATATATCAAACTTTACAATATATGATTGATTCATTTCGCGCTCATGTAAATTTCAAAATTGCCGCGGTTTCGTCACCAACTACCTTTTAAAATTTTAAGGTTATGTCTCAACTCAGTTCGTGTCAACGTTCACATCATGTCACTTTTTGTAACAATGATAATATTTACAATAGAATATTATAAATACACAACTAATAATTATTGATATGTATTATAGTAATATATTACATTCTTTGTATTAGGATCAATTTTAGAAATCAAAAACAAATCAAAAAATTCTAACGATACTTTTGACGCATGCGCACTACACGAGCCAATCATATTGACGCATTCTTGGCTTCACTTCATCCGGTCATGACTTTTTTATATAGGGAATGAGAAACCATATTAGTCTGTACGCAGTTACCTGTCTTATCTACCGAGACAAATAAAAATGCACTCGATCTAATATGCGTCTTGTGAAGCATGAAATGAAAATAGTTTCATTAACTCTTACTACCGCTATACCTATTGCTATGCGTTATTATATAGTGCAACAACAGAAAATGGATTTCCCAATAATTTCTCTTCAAGATCAAATATTTAGACTACAACTATACTTTACAATTATTTTTTTCAAAAAATATAAGTATCCAAATTAGTATTTTTTAAGGTAGTACTAGCCATACGGCCGTAGTCAAAGGAGTGTTAAGTCGCATTTGACTTCGGCAGTATTTCGATTTGGCAACGTCGCATCGTGCGAGAGAGGGGGAGGTATGTATATAGATATACAGCTGTCGTATGGTTCTCCCTGTTTGTTAGTCTGTATATAACCACAAATATTTATGCCATAATTTGCAAAATGAAGCACAAAACATACATGGTGAAAAGGAAGAAAGTGTCAAAAAAAGTCTACGATAAACGGATCGATCCTTAGCGAAGCGAAGAAATTAAAGTCAGTTGGTGGGCGTTTTCAAAGTTCTAACCTAAAAGTGAACAACTTGACTGGGTCTGTGTCTTCTGTTGAAGAATCTAATTCGGAAAATATTGAACACCCTGACTCTCACTCTGACAGTACACAATTGCATACAGGTGACAATTGCATCAGCATGGATAAAAAAGAAAGCTCAGCTAGCATCGATGTTGCTGTTGACTCTGCCAACGTTTCTGCAAACTTTCCTGTCGAGGGTCGTCGACTTATTCATGTCAGGACACTTGTTAAACAAATGTTTTGTCACAAATGTAAGGCCAGATTGTATTTGGAGGATATTACATCAGAGAAACAGTTTGGACTAGCTTCAATCTTCTATATAATGTGTCAACAATGCCATGTAAATACAGGTATTAGCACGGACGAAAAGCATAAAGCTCCAAATGAAGAAAATGTCACCAAAGTGACTATAAATAAAAAAGTAATACAAAAATTGTTCGACTTTTTGCAAAAAACTATAATGTAAGATTAAAAATGTTATTGAAATCATCAATATTTATTAGCGATTAAGTTGTTCTAAACAAATTTTGTTATCACGTTGATGTTCGTATTTATTTATATTTTTTAGTAAATTAATTGATAATTAACTTACGTTTGCATTTATATTACACTTACAACAAGGAAAAATTCCTGCTCCCCTTGCACAACGAGTACGTAAGATTTTGAATGAAGCGCCTAACCTAACTTTCCATGCGACGTTGCCACATCGCGTGCGTATGTATAACTCGAGAGCAAAAAGATTATAATTTCTTTTGTTTATTTCGACTCTCACACGTTCCTAATTTCTATTTTTTGGGTATAAACTTATTCGTTAGATGTTTATCTACTAATTTGCAAAGTTTCGGTGAATTCTGAACGGTCAGTTCTTTGAAATCAAGCAATTACTCGAAAAATGCAGATTTTCGCAAATTGAAATGTTTATAACTTTTGTCACAGGTTCCTAATCTTCACCAAATTTTAACTGAGTGTTTATCTTATCAATATCTAACAGCATACCAAATTTTATCAAATTCTGAACGGTCAATCACTTTTGGGTAGTACTACCTTAAACCAGCGCAATTCAGTCGCGTCACGCTATGAAAGACCACATTGAACTGAATAATAGCGATACGTATCTATTCATGCATCACTCTTATTTATAGTTGTAATTATTCACGAGGCACCATTTCCAGTGCTTAAAAATCAAATCGATCGGGGGCTTGCCTGAATCAGTATAACAGGCCATTACGTCAGCCCTCACAAAAGGAGGAGAAAGTTGAAACTTTTTAAATAACTTGGTTAAATTTTTAATATTTTATCGCGCGAATCAAATGCATTCGCATATTGCTAATCATACTTACCTCTCCTCAAATAACTACAATTTATGTTCGAAAACTTAAACGTATACAAAAAGAAAGACCTTTATGAAATGCATTGATGCCATTTATTGGAACTACAGGTATAACCGTATACGTTTCATCTTGTCTAGGCATTTTTGTAGACCACGTATAGGTATTAAATGGAAAAGAACGAAAAAAACGTGTCTCCCTTTCCCCTGTATACACTTATACAGAATTACGAAACGCCAATTAAAATATTAATCTTATTTTGCTCGTGGTCAGCTATACCGATAAGTAAAATAAGTAGACTTGGTTTTTCTGTGCCGGCTTATGCGGCAAGATTTTGCAACTCTAAGTGTGTTATACATATACAGAAAACCCAACGTAAAACCAACGTCGATTTTGACGTACACTATATGGTCCGTCGTAAAAGGCACGTGATCATCATCCACTGAATCTCAAGTCATTGGCCGCCACATTGACTCACGAGGTTTTTATTGACGGGATACGTATCATGCATACGATCTCGCGCGAAATATCACGCGCTTCCGAAAAATCGTTCCAGAACAATCGGAGGCCAATACAGTATGCAAATATAAAGACAAGAGTGTGTAATCTGCTACCCACGCGGGGATATACGTCAGAACACATCATCTGTTATTTCATTTGTTTTTTTCATTTCCGAATTCACATGTCTATGTCACCGAACTTATAAGTAGGAAAAGTTATTTGGATAATTTCGACATTTTTTTACAATCTCTCATGCGCGTTTATGTTTATATTAATAATAGGAAGCGTTTAGAACTTTATAAGTGTAGCTATACCGTATAAACTTGCTGATAGTTTAATTTATTGCCACGTATACCGATGTCTAATATACCGCAAGAAATTACTCCCATTAACTTTCGCAATTACCCTTACCCTGCCACAGAACTGTTTGTACACAACACGACGACCAAGACCAATGAGTTTTCACTCACTCGAACCTTGAAAACCGCTTTGAATTCCATCGAAGCCACCCCTATACAACACCTCATACACACTGCACTAATCGCAACCGCAATCTCTAAAGCGACTCACCGCCAACAAAACGACTCCGTATCTACACAGACCGCAATAAACACATACTATATCAAAATTAGATCGAAAATACAGCTGTTTGTTAACTCGCGCAGAGTATATATATAGGTATCGCGCGACGGAGAGAAATTGCATCGGCAAAATGAAAGTGCGGCGCAAGTGTGTGTATGCGTGTGCCGTTATTTTCTCTTTTTGCGAATTACGCGCGACGCACTCGAGGTTCGTAAAACGCGCAAGTGTGGCTGGAAGAAGGAGGGAGATTATGAAACGCTTCTTTCGCGAGAGATGCGACGAGTTACGCGTGTAAGACTCTGTTATTTTTTTGCGGATGTTGATTGCTCGTTAGTGCATACACTGGGCTTTGGTTTTTCTTGAAAATATTGAAATTTTTGAATTTTTCGTTTTACGTCGTTCAAAATACGTAGGTGTGTAGCTACGTAACGCTGTAAGCTAGTCAAAGGAGCTTTAACTCTCAAATCCAAAAAAGCAAAGCTTTTTCGGATTCGTTAAAATTTTTTAGCAAAACGGTGCTTGCAGTTCTCAGTATAGAACTGTCTATTTTTCCAATATATAGGTGCATGTAAAATGTAGAGAAACTCGTACCCTGCATTTTTTATCACTCAAGCAGTGCGCGCACCGTGCACGTGAGTCCGTCGTCCGCGACAAATGACTCTCGGCCGAGCGCTCGTCACTTCGATCCATCACGCACGTGTTGGTTTTTTTTTTTTTGCTTATAACAATTCCTCGTCGCGCACTGATAAAAAAAAACGCTCATTCGTTTAATTTCGCAGAGGCCCTAGAAAATGTTTTTTTTTTCTTTCAAACTTTGTTTGCGCCCATTGTGTATATAGAATCGCATGCAATCATCAGAAGCCGAGAAAGTGATCTCCGCCTCAGTCTCCTGTTTCATTAGATTCTTATCCTGTACTGCACTTCTGATGGAAAAAAACTCGCGAGGGCGCTTGAACTCCCACGTGGAAATTAGTGCGGATCTGTAATACTACGCGAAAAAAAAACTACGGGCAAACAATATGTGTGGCTCTCTTTTGCCGCATGTGGAGAGCAATATGTCGTGGGCACTAAGCTTGGCTATAGCGATGGAGGCCCTCTTTGTGCGCGTATGGAGAGATAGAGAGTTTGTTTGGGGATTAAATCGTCAAAGCTCGTATACGTGTGTGGCTGTACAGCGAGACAATAACGAGAGAAATCCAGCTTTGATATTTTCAAGGCTTTTGCGAAGTATATAAGCTATTCTGGCTCTGATGCTTTTTTTTCGCCGCGCGGGAACAGATGGGCATCTAGTCTTGTTTAGATTATATTTTTGCACGTAATAAACACAGGACGTCGTGAGTCGTATGTATCTGTAATATCATCAGGTGTAAATTGCAATTTCGAAATCCGGCTGTCAATACCAGGCATTAGCTGCGCAGTATTACAATCATTTATTATGAGCAAACTTTTACCTGGTGGCGCTATGGCACATTCAACCTATAGCGATGTACATAGAAATGAATTTTAGTAGACATATTTCATTGAATCATTTGTCAATTTGAATTTGCAACGGACACTTCGCGATTTTCGAGCCCCGTTTCGTAACTATGGGGTTACGTGAAAGTTTGTCTGTGAGTCGTGCACGTATATACGACGAGATTCGGACGTTCGAAAAAAGCGAGAGATTTTTCGTGACTGTTTTGCTTTTTTAAATTCTTTTTCTATTATTTTAAATTTTACGCAACTATTTTTACCTGAACAATCATTACTATAACAATTTGTTTCCAAGTCAAAACTTTTTTCCCTGTGTAAAAATATCGTTATCGCCCCCCGCCCCAGACATCGAGTATGTTATAGGTTTAGAGGCATACCTATACAAATTCACCCTGGGATTTACGAATTTCGTAATAACCAAAAATTTTTCAATCAAATACGATTGCCCCGTATCCTCTTCTAAATTGTTTGACACAATCAATGTACCTTTAATTTCACTCGAGCTCACACATTCGAACGTATATTCGTTTCCCCTTTCGATGATATGCATATAACATCTAAATTTTTGCTTGTGCGTATACGTGTGTTTTAATCCCGGCGTTTCCTACAACTTAATTTATATCCTATACACACATAACAGCATCCCATATTAAAACTCAACACACTCGACCTTTCTCAGATCAAACAAGCGCTCGCATAGATCTTGTTCTCTCTCTCTCTCTCTCTCTCTCTCTCTCTCTCTCTCTCTCTCTCTCTCTCTCTCTCTCTCTCTCTCGCGTACGCTGCACTCGATATACTTATGCAGTGAGCGCGCGCGCGCGGATATTCAACTCTCACTTTTATCCGGCGCGACTACTCTCACCTTGCTTGTATCGGGAGGCTGATGCAGCGCGTGTATATACTGCATACGCATGCAGTTTATATATAATAGCAGCGGCACACACTTCGAAGAAAGTGTTTCCGGGTACGCCGGCTGTAGCGACCTCCATACTTGCATAATATACCCCCCTTTGGTTTCCCAAAGACGACTGCACTTATACGCCAAGCCGATCGGGGAAAACATCGGCGGCGGCAGTCGCGCGCGCGCCGCGGGACTGCATCACACAACGTTGTGCACCATAGTCGCGCAAGTGTAGGCTCGTTTTGATATTGTATACACTTTGTGTGTGTGTGTGTGTGTTTTTTTTTTGTGCACGCCTTCGAGAGCTTTTTTCTTGTTTGTAGGAGCTTTTGACCGCGGAGGATATTCGAGGTAAGTTTTTTAAAACTTAAGTGAGGATCGGCCGCATTCTGAGATTTTTGTACATTTTTTTTTCTTTCTCTACGAAAATATGAATTCTTTCATTTTCCGTCCCGAATCTTTATTTAAGTTAATCGGCACAGGTCGAAAGGTAAAGCACGCGCATGTAGCGTAACCTGCGCTCACTATATTTGGCATAGCGTAGTCATAATATCGCGCGGAGCATTATCATAATTAAAGATGCGCCCGGCCGAAATAAAATACACGCGTTCTGACCGGCCGGGGTTCAGTTTTTGTACCGTTGTACGTAAGTCTTCCAGAGTGTAGACTGCACGTAAATTAAAAATAAGTTTAGAACTGTTCAGAATATTTTGTTAACCAAGTTAATTTGAGAAAAGTGTAAAAACTCTCCACAAAAGTAAGAGCAATTCAACTAAAGGAAAAATAAGGAGAGCGATAAACGAAAACAGAAAATTGTAAACTCTGTAAACTCTATTGTATAAAAAAAATCAGAGTGTCGACAATTTGGAGAATTTCGTTAACCACTCTACTTGTATTCATTCTACGTACTAAGGTAAATTAATAAATACTCTATTATATAAATATATATATATACATTTCACATATTTCTTTAATTTCACACAAATTCCAATTATCCTTAATCTGAGTACTCCTCGGGAAGAACAGAAGCAATTCAAAGTATACACGCCTAAATCCACGCTACCCACGCGGATGGTTAATCTTCTTCTCGACCAATCTCATAATTCGCAAATCAGTAAAAAAAAATTAAATTATTAAAACTAAGAAACTTTAAATTATTAAAGTATCAGGTGTCGCACGTCAAGCGACTGGTGGCAGCGACAGTTTTTCCTAGTCGAGTTATAGAACCTATATGAGAAGAAAATCATGTGAAATTTTTGTCGAATCTCATAAAACTAATCAACCAATAATATTCTCTATCATACATTATCCGTCGGTGACGAATCGATAGCAAACAAATTCGCGCGCCGGAGCCTGTTGCACTGCGCAAACATCTCTCTATATATGTATAGGAAGTATGCAAACATGCAACCCCTATCACTGCCGCCATCTAATGGCTCCCTACGCAAAGCTCGACTTTGTAATAATCGGCCTGCGCGCTTTCGGACTCGATCCCTCGACGGCTTCTATTGTCGGGGATTATCTTATTCGGACGCGCTTCTTATACACTACGGTGCTTCTTTGCAAGAGAGCTTCGCAATCGAGTTAAATTTTAAGTCTCGATTTTTTTCTTCAAATCGGAGCGCATAAAGTCGATACGGTGTGCAACAGTTCGTGTAAACCGCTATTTTCCGTTCTATATTCGGCCGCTGAAGTGGAGTCGAGTCAAGCGTGTAAACTCTGATGAATAAGCTTGCGCGTGCCGATTATCGAGGGATAAATTTGAATTCGTCGATTGTTATGCGTATCTATAATAATTATACAGCGAACTCGCGTATATAGTTAAAATTTCTAATTTAGACAAGTACAGTACTTCCATAAAATTCTTTCGAATCTAGTAGCCCCTAAAACGCAAGCTCTCTAGCTCCCCTATACGTAGATTTCATACACTGCTACACCTTGCGCGTACACCCCCACCTACCACCCAAATACATATACACTCGCAGAACCTGAGCCACCCGAGTTATACATAGGTGTACGTGTATACACACTACCTCTAGACACTATATATATATATATATATATATATATATGTATATATATATGTACACACCGCTTAAACGGACTGTACAGTCAAGTCAGCGCTGCCCGCCGCGAAGACACAGGCCGTCGTGGGGGTGTTCTATCGATTTATCTGTAATTGTGAACGAGGTCGGAGCGCGTAGTGTCCGAGCGACGACGCGTGGCGCGGTCACCGTTCTTTTTTTCCCTCATTCCTTTCTACCCTTCGCTTCTTTCTGTGAATACGTTTCTTTAATTTCGGTCACTGTGCCAGTGTCGTACCTCCTTATCGGCGTCGTCGACGTTGTTTTACTTCCGAGAACTTCGAGGTGAGTGCAGATGTATTATAACGAAGTGAGAGTTGTATTGCCGTTGAAATCGGTGCTTGCAAGCTGGCGCGGTTACCATTTTGTCGCTGCAGGCTCTGTAATCGTTAGATATATACGTAGACAAGTATACGCGGAAGCGAGGATTTTTCGCCAGTTGCATAGGTTATAATGTATTCTGAACGAGCGACGTATACGTTGTTGGCGCGATTACTTAATTCGGCTCGACTGCGCATGCATAATGCATGTATATTTCCTTCTCCTGTTGCGTTACTTTTCCTGTAATACTCCAATTGCAGTGTACTATACGAGCGAGGCTATTTTTGGTACGAATATAATGTCTATACCGATCGTCGTTTTAGAGCGATCGACGATTTTCAATTTTCTCGATTCGCCGAAACAACATAGACTTGGATGCGAGACGGATAATAAAGTAAGAATTATGTATAGCTCAAGGCATCGCGTAAAAACAATCGTAAAATATCTCGGAGAAAAAAGAGCGACGGCAAAAACATGACAATGAAAACTGCGCCTCGTTAAATCATCATCGTCTCCGCGCTCGTCAAAGTCTCCGCGATACAGATAACCACAGCCTCTTTCTCTGTCCAGAAAAACAGCCTGTGTAACAGCAGAAGAAGTAACGCGCTGAGCCATGGGCACGACAAACGCTCAGAGCTGCGAGA
Organism: Pteromalus puparum; assembly: GCA_012977825.3. NCBI lineage: Eukaryota > Metazoa > Arthropoda > Insecta > Hymenoptera > Pteromalidae > Pteromalus > Pteromalus puparum. Next base: position 72,182,496 of record CM053170.1, read on the forward strand.
CTATGGCTGACAAACGAAGCGCGAGCCAGCGTCGAGCCGAGGAGAAGGCCAAGGTCGAGGCCGCTGAGGCCGAGCAGAAGAACGAGAACAACAATAACAATAACAACAACAACAACAACAACAACAACAACAACAACAACGGTGCCGAGTCCGTGTCCTCAGTACTGGGAAGTGGAGGACCAGGTAGCAGCTGTTCAGCAGTCGAAGCCTTCTACGCCGATGCTATCATCCTGGTGACCGGAGCCACGGGATTTCTCGGCAAAGCACTGCTGGAGAAGCTTCTAAGAAGCTGCTCCAGGCTGAGCACTATCTTCGTGCTCATCAGGCCCAAGAGAGGTCGCACTATAGAGCAGAGGTTTACCGAGCTTATCGAGAACCCGGTGAGTCTTGAATTTTAACGGGGAATGTATATGTACAATACGGATCGATATCAGTTCAATTTGGCTAATTCCTCGACTGTCTCATCATAGCGTCCGCGAGCGTGTAACTTTGTCTCTCAGGGGAGTGAGTCGATAAACTAATTATGATGGCTGATCGATACACGCGAACGAGTTATAAATTTGGGAATTGAGAGTATTTTAAAACGAATTCTATTACTTTCTCTTGATTTCTCTCGAATGCGCGATACTCGATTGCTCTCGCATTATAAGTACATATGCCTCGCTCGGTATATATAGCGCGCGAATGATGAAGCACGTATAATTCTCGGAATTGTCTATATAAATCCATATATCAGGCGCTTTTAATCAGACGCGAGAGAAGCCTCAATTGCGGCGCGTAATTTCAACAGGTGCGTCTGACCAGACCCGGTCGTTTTCTACTTTGCGTTTCAAATCGAGTGTAAAATAATGGTACACTTTTAGTATTCCTGGCTTTTAACAAAATTTCAGCGAGATTTCCGATTAACAATAATTCTAAATAAACAATAATAATTTTTCACCCCCCAAAAAAAAAAAAAAAAAAAAAAAAATCAGGTGTTCGACAGACTACGCTGGGAGTGTCCAAGCGCCCTGTCGAAACTCTTCCCGATCAAGGGCGACGTCGGCATGCCAGAGCTGGGCCTGAGTTTGGAAGACCGAACGATGCTGATGCAACGCGTCAACATCGTGTTCCACAGCGCCGCGACAGTACGCTTCAACGAGCCTATCAAGACGGCCGTGAATCTCAATACGCGCGGCACCGACCGCATCATCGACCTCTGCAAGGGCATGGCCAATCTCACCTGTCTCATTCACGTCAGCACGGCCTACAGTAATGCCGATCTTCGCGACATTCAGGAGATGGTCTACAGGTCAGTCAACTCTGCGTTGGAGGAAAGAACGTTCGTGCTTTGCTGCATATCGGAAATGAGAAAATTGGTCGCTTATCGATGGCTGTTGGCTCGTGTGGGGTAGACTGTAACCGATTTACGTATAATAAGTCTGGGGTGCGGTTATCGTTAGGAGAGAGAGAGAGAGAGAGAGAGAGACGCGCTTCATGAAAGATTCGCTTCGATGAACCCCGATAAATCCCGGTACACACACACACACGGCTCTCGTGAATAATGCGAGCGTTACATTCGCGAAAACAAGACATTAGCCCGGACCTTTCCTACACCTCCAAATCTGCCAATTTACATTCTTTCGACCGCGCGCAGTCTTTCCCTTTCTCTCTGATGCTATTCGGCCGCGCGGCTCGCATTCGATTATGCTAATGCATCCACCCCGTAATCGCGCAATGTGCTTGAGGTATCGTCTCTATAACATCCCTCGAATAATTGCAGCACAAAGGTCAAGCCTCAGACGTTGATGGACATGTGCGAGAACCTCGACGACGAGACCATGGGGATACTGGAGAAGAAGCTTCTAGGCAAGCATCCGAACACTTACACTCTGACGAAGGGACTGGCTGAACAGGTGGTACTGACCAAAGGAGTGGGACTGCCGGCTGTGGCGATCGTCAGGCCAAGCATCGTCTGTGCTGCCTTTCAGGAGCCTTTTCCCGGATGGGTCGACAACGTTTGCGGTATCACTGGTCAGTTGAACGATTTATATTGGACGATACAGAATATCGCGATGAATTATAAAATATAGTTAGCATTTTAACGCCACGTGCCTCGGCTCTGAGAGCTAGAAAAATACGATGCAAATCTTTCTTATACGCGTAAAGCTACTCTACTCCACTTTCGCGCGTAAAAAAAGAAGCGCCATTGAAATTCTGCACCTCTCGCAGGCATTCTGATGGAAATCGGCCGAGGTACAATGCGCAGCATAGTCTGTCAGCCGCAGTGCATCGTCGACATCGTACCGGTCGACTACGTAGTTGACACCCTGATCTGTACTGCCTGGCACATAACGACCAATCGACCCCAACGATTCACCAACAGCGATACATGCGCTCTGCGTGTCTACAACTGCACCAGCGGCGGCTTCAATCCCGTCAAGTAGGTGTTCTATACTGTGCCGTTGAAATGATATATAAATATTTTTCTAACGATTTTTCGTTCGCGACGACAGATGGGGAGAGATCGGAGACATGACGCGCAAGTACGCTATCGAGTCGCCGACGAAGTACGTCATGTGGTATCCTCACGTCACCTATAGGTCAAGCCAGTTCTTTCACAATATCGCCGTGGCTATTCTGCACTTCTTTCCCGCTTTCGTCATCGATATTATTCTCCGCTTTCGTGGAAGCAAACCTCAGTGAGTGTTCTTCTTAATCTTTGATTGCATAATTAAAAACACACAAACGATCTGTCGAACATTATTGTTAAAATTTTAGAATGATAAAAATGACGCAACGCACGATGCGCGCGGCTAAGTCAGGCGAGTTCTTCGCCGTGAACGAGTGGTACTTTCACGCGGAGAACATGAAGGAACTGGTCAAGTGCATCAACAACTTGGGAGTGGACGGTAGCACACCTCGATACAACGTAGACATCACGAACCTCGACTGGGAGACCTACGTGCGCCAGTACGTCCTAGGCATCCGCAAATATGTCCTCAAAGACAGCCCCGACACCCTCGGCAAAGCCAGAAGCAAACTCTACAAGTGAGCCCGTTTTTTCTTCACTCCCACGTATATTTCGTTTGACAATGCGAGCAAAAATAGTCTGCGCGTTTGCTGAGCTTTTTTATACGTTTGTTTTTTTATTTCAATTATATCTACTATCTTTAGTGCGGATATAAAGTAAAACACGCCCTAATTCAACTTTCGCGCGTAAAGTAAATTAATTTTATTATCATCTTCATTGCACATCAAGATATATCCGTCCGCGATAATATACTTCCATCGACGTAATTAGATCTGCATTTTTAACGGTGTGCGCAAGCGAATAACTGATAAATCATACAGATTTGTCGAAACGAGGTAAATTCATCAAAATTTCATTCCCACGACAGGCTTTACTGGATTCGTCGAATCACCCAACTCTTCGGCCTGTACGTGCTGGTGAAAATAGTGACGCGGGCGAGCGCCCGGTGACGGATAGCCATGCTCCTGCGAATAATCGAGCGTCTGCTGAGACCCTGGCGACGGCTGAGCAAGTTTTATCCGGCAATTATGTTAATCGACTGAAGAAAAAAGAAGGACGTCCGATTTTTTATTCCGACAGATATATAGGTTCACATATACACACAACTCGTTCGTCTAATATGTCGTACTCGTCAGGCGACTGTGCTAAAAAAATCTATATACATTGAATTCTCTGCAGTATTCCGTGAGGTAATCTAATATAATAATACAGTATTTCCGTGAATCGCGACAAAAGAACGATCCCACGATTATCCTTGTAAATAGAACATCTATGTTTCTGTTATTATGTCGTCGACTACGCTGTCTCTTCTTTTTGTTTTTGTTTTGTCTTTTTTTGCGCTACTCAAAATGAACGTTATGCGTTGTGTTTAGTACGATATGTTATGCTATACTACTCTTCATTATACGGAAAAACATAAATTTTCCAGTCGTCCATAAGCCGTGTATGTGTTAACTATTTCGTGCGAATCCCGCATGCATAAGAGTCGACATTTTCTACACTAATTTTTATCTCCTTCTGCACTGTATAAGCCTATATAGCGTTGTATGAATATTTATAGATACAACTATTTTGAATATAACGGATTTTAAGAGCCGAGGAAAGAAAATGTTGATTTCGCACGAAAATTTAGCGAGTGTATAAGTACACGCATCAAGCAGTGAATTATCAAAAGTTACGATGCGATATTATATACACGACTGATGAGTTTGACGGGGAAATGAAAAGGGACGTACCATAGATCTGAAAATTAGTTCGTTAGGCACCGATAAACACAAGTGCCTTTGTTGTATATTTAATTAATAATAATAACAGAGCAATATTTTTTACATGTGTAACATATTATTGTCGCGCCATTTTATAGGTATATATATATACTCTACGTACATATACTGTGGAAAAGGACAAAAAATGTCAATTGCAATAATAACGATGATTCTTACACTTATGCAAAAACAAAGAAAAAACAAAGAAAAAACAAAAACAAACAAAATACGTATATCCATATCCTTATTAAGCACACAAAAAAGATGGTTCAACAATATTGGCATACAAACAAACTATATATTTTTAATATCTATCATGTATAATCGTGCGTTAATTATACCAACATAGATACGTACAGAAGTGTATGTTTAAAATGAAATCTCTCGTGTTATCCTAATAAATCTAATTTTAATGAGTAAAAAACTCTATTCTTTTAGAACAATCACTCTCTTCATTGCATCTCTACTAAAAACCAGTCAACGCGCGCTAATAATATGACAGATTCGTTACCGCATACTAAAATAAAGGAACAACGGGTAATTTTGGACTAACACACCGCAGCATCACATATGAGCTCTTGTCTCTGCCTCACTACAACGCCGAAGCCTGTTCCGACGTCTCGTTCCCAGTCTTATCCGCATTAGAAGCCGACACCTACGAAAATATAATCCAGTCATCATCTTCGCCTTTTTTTAAAAACCAGTGCACGTAATCCCATAATCAGGCGGCGACTGTCGAAATTGGCATCGCGCACAACTCACCTTGACTCGGAGAAGCTGCGGTGGCTGTTGCTGTGGCCGACTGAGATACTTGCGGATAAACGGCGCGACGAGAGCTGGATCAAGTTTGTCTATATTTTCGGAGGAGATTAGACTGACGACAAGGCCGATGCTCATGGTGACCAAGGTACCCGCGACCGTGTACCACAAGTAGCTTAGCCGGTAGACTGCCCATGGCTCGCTGAGAGACGATGAGAAATCGAGGAAACATATAAGGTCGTTAATCATTCAGGCTGGCCTTCGCGCGAGACGCCGGCCAATAAATACTAATAAGGGAAAAATCGAGAGGAGATCTAGATGATACAAATTTAATGAATGACTTTGTGTTAACATTTCATGGCATCGCGTATCGTGTTGTGTCGGTCATTAATCGTTTCTGCCGGAGTGATTATCATTGATTATATATAGGAAAGAGGAGAGTCTATCACTGTTGCGTGGGTTCGTCGAACTGTGCAACGCATTTTTTCTATATACGAGCAATATACTGCGTGTATCTTATAAAAAGATTATAAAATCAAGACTGCATCAACATAAGACTTACCCTTCCTCGGGATCATTCAGAAGAGTCTCAGGCGGCAGCATCAGCAGTAGATTCTCCGCGTGTTGGAAGCTGTAGGTGCAGCCCTCGGTGCTCACCGGCTTCTCATCGAACCTATAAATAATTCGTTCATCTCGTCGGTTCAACGAAACAGTCCTCGTCGATTAACTCACCTAATCCGTCCACTGGCTATAGCAGCTTCGGCCGCCAGGCTGATCCATCCCATGAACGCAAGTCCGGAAAGCCCTCCGATAAGCGCACCCTGCAATCGTTCACAAATCTCTCCTCTAAATATAAATGTATACCAAGCTTTGATCGAAACCGTCCCGTCTAACTTTAGAAAATTCCGAGTATAACGACGAGCTCCCATGTTATTTATAGAAATGTTTGATTGTATTTAGCTTCGCGTCGCGCTATTTATAAAAAAGCTTCATCGCGTGACACGTGTTTTGCTACACGAGGAACAAATATTTTGCCACTACTATACACGTTATTATTTTGTTCTGTCTTGTTCGACATACAACACAAATAGTCGACATTGTTTTCGCGATACAAGAACGAGCTCTTGCGTAGTTCTTCATTATTACCCACATGGCACAAAACGTTTCTCAAACATTGCTTTTGAAACCTTGGAACGTTCCATCTGAAGTTTTCCATCGTTTCAGAAACGTTTCTAAAACGTAAAAATGTCCGCTTTTGTTGCATAATATACATTGTCAGAACGTTTCTGAAACGTTTCTTAGGTTTGAATTTAGTTAAAAATGTTAAAAGTAATATCTTTCTACTACTACCTCCCCGCCCTACCACCCTAAATGCTACACTTTACTATGTAGACCCCAGAGCACTACTTCACTTGTGGGTTACGAGAAGCCACCTGGTGGTGCCCGAGTATACTACAATCATTAGTATAATAGTTTCAATATTTACACAGAGTTTCTTAAACGTTTCTGAAACAATGGAAAACTTCAGATGCAACGTTCCAAGGTTTCAAAAGCAACGTTTGAGAAACGTTTCTCAAACGTTTTGTGCTATGTGGGTATTATCTATTTACCAACTTGTAGCGCGCGGGCGTCAGCTTGTCGCGTTATCAGCAGTTTGTTGACACGTCTACTAAAACTATTCTTTTAACAGATCGTCGCGCGATTGCGTTGAGAGGGTGATGATCATCGTGACTCACTGGCCTACTGAGTCATGTAAACACCGGAAGCGAAGCTCAAGGATCGTTTCCGTACGGAAGAGAAAGATGTGTGTGATGTATATACTTACGTTGGCGTTGATCCAAGGCACCAGCACGCCCATACTGAAGATGCCGAGCGAAGGCCCGCTGGTGATCGCACTCAGACTCATCGACAGCTGCAATGTTTTGACGAAGAGCCTCGTTTCAGTGGCTTTCTTTCTTAATTAAGGATATTATAATTATGAAGGTGTGCAATACCTGCAGTACGTGAGACCCGGTCTTCTCGACAACGAAGACGAGGCCGGCGCAGATGACACCCAGGACGAGGACAGTAAGCTTCATGAGGATGTCGGTGGTTTTCGGAGTGAAGGCTGTCTTGCGGAAGGGTTTGATGAAGTCCTCGAGGACTACTGCAGCCATGGAGTTCAGACCCGTTGACAGGGAGCTGCGTGTAAATGGAATAACGATTATCGCTCGCTGTGTCTACTGAAATTTCGAGTATAGGTGTTTTCTACTTCTCGTACGTAAACAATATAGAATATGAATCATCGCGCTTTTCTTAAAGCTCGATTCATAAAAAGCCTCCAACGCTAATTTCGAAGAATCGAAAATAGGCCAATAGAACACACTCCGTATCTCTCATGAAAATTGAATTTCAAATCAGTTCGAAAAGATGCGTGATAGCATAATACCTGAGCGCAGCGCTGAAAACACCCGCGACGAAGAGTCCTGGAAGTCCTGGCAGTTCACCGAGGATGTTCATCATCAGCAGCGGCAGAAGCTGGTCCTTGGCTCTCGCGAGCTTCATCGCAAAAGTAAAAACAGAACGACTTAACGACTTAGGCTTTATTCGTAAAAAAATAAATAAATAAATAAATAAAATATAAACGTTACATATACCTTGGTGGTAAGAGGATCGCACTCGTGGTACCAGGCGTAGACGAGCATACCCGCGTATCCGCAGACGCCGATGAGCATAAGGACGCCAACTATGAAGGACCACAGCGCTCTGAAAATGAGTCAAGATTATCGTATACATCCTCGAAGCTTCTCGGAACTGCTGCAGTCGACTTAAAAAAGAAGATGCACGGTTTCTCCTATACCTTCTAGCATGGGCGACGGTTGGCAGTGAGAGGTAGCGCTGCATCATGTTTTGGTTGATGGCGGATATTTGCAGCCAATGCACGCAGCCGCCGACCACCAGCGACCAGATCGTATGACGTGTCAGCGGACTCCAATCGGCACTGACCCAAACAGAACAACACGAGAGAGGATTTGTTTATCATATCGTTGGCGAGGCTCGTCGTCGCTACGCGCATTTCGAATTCAATAAAGGTAGGTATATACGGTCATTCGACTCACGTGGGAATCTCGATTCGGCCGGAGTCGAAATTGCGTCGGATAACGACGGAGAGACCGCCGAGATCCGAGGTGCCTTTTATTACGATCAGAAGCATCGCCCCGAACATTATGAAGGTCTGAACGAAATCGGTCCATACCACTGCGCGCAGTCCACCCTGTTACAAAGAGTTGTCGTATATACGTGATTATGCGGGGTATGGATTTTTCGAGGAGTTTGTTCGCTCGTTCGCGGCGAGTTTTTAGTTGAAAAAAATTATACTTTTATTTTTTCTTCAAAGTCCTAAATGTATAATCAGAAGCCATAAATTGTGTACAGTTTATTCAAGGCATTTTTACTCTCGAGCTAAGGTTTTTCCTCGCCGAACGAAATTTTATTATATTTGCTTCGGAGCAACACAGCAGTGTATATAGTGTATACGTAGCCATAATTATATCAGGTTTTTAAAAATTACATAAGCATATATGAGTATTATTGTACTCTTGGGACTTACCACACAAGTGTAGAAGATACAGACGACGCAGACGAACGGCGTGACTACATGGATGTTCACTCCGGTAACTGTATAAGAGATCAGAGAGAAAGACGTGACTCGACGACTCAACGAGTAATGATTCGAATAAGAATAAGAACAAAATTGGTGCATCTCATTGTTCTCACTGGCTCTTCGTAAATTCACTTATAGAACCGGAAGACGTGCTTTTGTCGATTTTCGAGAGGGACATTAATTTTCTGTATTATACGAGAAGCGACAGACGGGGAATCCCAGGCGTCTGACTGTATCGTGTACCTTATCTACTGGCTCTCGATGCCTCGCGTAATTTGCATATCTTTCGATTTTACTTTTTACGCTTTCAGAACGAAAATAATATATAAGATTCGTTTCGCTTTTCAAAACATAAAAAAAATCTACACGTATATATATGTACGTCTCGGAGTGTGTTGAATTCGCATTCAATTATAATATAATCATACGTATTTTATCAATTAAAACTTTTATAGAGGACAATTCCGAGCCTCGCGCACAAATCAGACGAGTTATAGTATCGAGTGCATTGTCGTAATTTTTTCGAAAGCTAATAATGAAGATAATGGTCCGGCAACAATGAAAGAATAGAGCCATAGTGCGTGAATCACTGCGGCGAACAAATAGCCCGTAGATATGCACACGTACCTTGATTGAAGGCGAGCGCCGGGACGTAGATGACGATTGGCAACCAGGTTATCTGGAATAAGGCGCGCAGTTTCACGGTCAGCTCTTATCTCTATTATTTACACGGTATCAATGTGAAATGCCGCGTTGATTGAATTTCAAAAAAAAAGGTTGCGATCAGTCTGTCTGCTTTGATTTTTAAAATTTTTTTGTGCAATATGGCGTAAATTGATATTGCGATTGATTTCGAATTGCAAAATAAAAATTTTATCTCTAAGATGATTCTTATACGCGTATATAGAAAAGAACTTTGAATTACAATTCCAATGGCGAAGAGAATAGAGCCGAGGATCCTAATCTTCTTATCGAACCTCCTCTCCAGGTACTCGTACGTGCTGGTCAGCTTGAGATCATGAAAAACCGGCAGGTAGACATTCGACATGATAAAACCAACCATTACGACCCCAAAGCCAACGCAGAGATAACTAGTCCCATGAACGTAGACCTCCGTAGGTGTTCCCAGCAGGGAAATCCCCGAAATGAAACTCGCGATGAGACTCATACTGACGGGGAAGGTCTTCATGTTCCTGCCTCCAACCAGATACTCGTCCTCTCCGTGGGACTTCTTGACGAAGCCGAAGTAAACGCCGATGCAGCCGCAGGCCAAAAGCATTGACACGAAGATGGAGTAGTCTGGCCAGCCGAAATTTTGCAGAGAGGAGATTACGTCCTGGACGTTTGGCATGTCTGCACCGCCGACTCCTGGGGATGAAGCTGACAGAGCTGGGGAGGACTCGTCGTTCGGGGCCGCGCCGACGGAGGAGGGGATGTTCGACGAGGCCATCTTCTTGCAGAGGTATATTCTCGAGGCTTGACTCTATAGAGCTGCAGCCGCCGCTGCTGCTGCTATGGGTGATGTACTTTAGGCTGAGCTGTATGCGAAGAAGAGATTTGTCAAGAGATTGGTCTAACTTACTGACTTGCGGATGTACCTATGCTTGAGCGAATTTTTAAAATAATTATGGACGTGATATAACTGAATAAAATTGTATTGTTCGCGATTTTCTTTTGAACGAAGCTAATTAATTATGATTGCTGATCATTGTGCGGTTTCAAATTAATTAAAAAAACCTATTACGAGAGAGGACAATCGATTTGATTGAAATGAGCCGGATCTGGCTTGTATTATTGATTTTCACATTATTAATTGCAATATATGACTTTTCTGTTAGGAACTAAAAAAAATTAAAAAAAAAAAAAAAAAAAAAAATAGACCAATCCAGTATGATGTAACACGTGCTATAAATATAAAGTTCCTCGACTGGAAGAACTACGTTTGTAATGCAATTTCTGCACTTTTTACGGGATCGACGACAGTAAAATAAAACTGATTGAGCTTCAAAGGCTGACATAATAATTTAATGGATCCGTAGCGCCTGCAGCAACCATAATTTCATCAATTAGACTATTTCATACAAAACTATATAAAAATTATTTTGATTTTTTAAAATTATTATTTATGATGTAGTATAAGTGAGAATAATAATTCAAAAATAATACACTTCGCAATTATTGGCAAAATCAGAATGGATAATTATTACTTCAATTTTGTTTAATAAACCACAATTTTCTCGCCACAGCAACTTTTTCGCTTCTTTTTTTAATTTCTCTTCTTTTCGTATTTCATTTATCATTTTTTAAAAGCATTGGCTCCCCCATTGCATGCGTATTCCTACCCAAACCAATTTATGAATTTACTATCCCTTACATCGCACTTAACGCACAGTCGTGCAAAAAGATATCGCTCTCGGCTCCAATTTATCTGACGTATATAATTTCAATTTGCAATACATCCTGGTCACGTCATTCAATCAAAAATGAGTTTATCGTTAATCGCTCGATAAACGTAATTCGTTATTCTCTTTACAAGAGAAACAATTACGTTGAAATGCTTCCAATACATATTCACGTGAAACCTGCCTGTATTCGAGTAAAATGAATTTCAATTGACAGTAATATAATATTCGATCTTACAGAAAATCCCCTACCATTCAACATACATACATACGAGAAAAACAATATGAACAAACAAACCAATGCAGAAATTACCAAGAAATTGAAAGCCTCCCAGCTGCACCACTCGACAGTCGCTCCTATTTTCCGACTGGGAAAAACAACCTCGGACCGCCGCACACACGTTCGTGCACCGATGCACACGACGATTCACCCCGCGATAGCGCAGGAGGTGCGCACCAGGCTGTATCTCGGCGTACACTGCGTTGTCGCGTGTGAGTCGACAGCGATTTTCTCGTTAAAAGCGACAATGGGCACATAAGTGTAGCCCCAAAGAGGCGATCGCCTGGCCGCTTGGCACGGCCAAGTGGATAATACGGCCTAAATTCGTGCAGCCGCGCGTGTTACTGTTGCCGGCTTTTTCTTTTCATTCTCTTTTTGCGTTATTGGGACACGTGCATCGTCGCTCTGTTTTTCTTTCCTCGTGACTCTCTGCCTTATTTATTTCGCTTCGGTAATCGGAGAACTGCAGTTAGTATACGCATTATGCAGAGAGAAATGCAGAAAGGATGACAAGGACTCGAGAGCAGCCGAGAGGTCAGACTGGATAGTGCTCGAACGGATTGAAGCGATTTCTGCGGCTATCATCTAAATTGTGCTTCTCTCGAATGACCCTTTACTACGACACGTCATATATATGCAAAAGGACGATGAACGCTTGCGTAACTGAGAACACACACTTGGTTTTGGTTCACGTACCTTTAATTTATTTATATCAAATGTAGAATAGATTAGAATTAAACATAGTGCGCGGTGTGTGTACTCATCGACATCCCGTTACAATCGTACGTTACAAACAAGCCAAAACAGAACTAGCCCTCGTAGAACTTGGGCAGCTGGTTTCCCAGAATCACTTTGCGCTCAATGCCTTTGTCGGTGATTACACCTAATCGAATGACGCCTCCGCTGCTTCCGTCACGAGACATAGCGAGGGCCAGAGCTGCAAAATAAATATTTTGTACACACGGAATTCCCCAGGTATTAAATTGATTGTAATAGTAGACAAAGCAGAGGCTTACTGTTGGTCACGAGCTCAACGGTTTGATCCTTGGTCATGCCGGGCTTGTAGTTGGCGTCGACGTAACCATAGACATAGCTGGAGCCTGAGCCACCAATAGAGATGGGCTGACGGAGACACATGCCTCCCAAAGGCACGCTGTAAACCTGACCACCCTTGACCGAGTCCCAGCCAGCTACGAGGATTCCGGCCATGAGAGAGTCGCGGTAGTTGTAGCAGAGCTCCCTGAAAACGTTCGCTGCTGTCTCAACGCGCGGCTCCACTCCCAGCTCCATTCTGATGGCAGGAAGTTGTTTTTAGTACAGTAAATTTAAAAATGGGTATACGTAAAGGTGCAACTAACCTGTGGAATCCCAAATGATAGTTTACAATGTCTGAGATTGCCTGAGTATCTGCCGATGATCCTGATCGACAGCAGTAGATGTAGTCAGTGACTTTTGTCAGTTTGTCAGCCACACGGTTGGCTACGTAGGCTCTGTAATATGGAGTTGGTGATATTTAACAGTCAGTATTTTTCAAATTCAATGAATGATTGTAATTGAATATACATACCCAGTAGTGGAGCGAGAATCAGCTCCGATAACAACACCACCTTCGAATTCACAGGCCATGATCGAAGTCTGTTAGGAAAAGGTTATTTAGAATAAATAATTAGGCATATCACAAATAAAAAATGTTCTTATCCTCAAAACTTCAATTTACTAGACTAAATTGTAAAACAATTCGAAACAGTTTAAAGTTTGCACTGTCATCCTAACCTACAAAATCAACAATTGTTAAAGATAGAGAAAACTTACTCCAGTACTGTGTTCAGCATGTGCCCAGTCCGGGACCAAGGAATCCGACATAGGATTTGCACCTGCCATCATGGGGCCGGCTACGTTTGCCATTGTTTATCGACTATTTCAACAATTATCGATAGTTTATATACTGTAAAATCACGTCGGCGAATCTCTCCTGTGTTGACGGCGGCTCTTCAAAAGTTGCTCAGACTGGTGGCGCTACCTGCGCTTGCGCGAGAATTCCTGAGCGGTCTCAGCGCTCATTTTAAATTGGAAAATTGATTAAAGCAAAAATGTAATTAATTAAAGGGTTAATCATCAAAAACTGATAGAGAATTTTTCGAAAATTAGGATTTATTTAATCTCCTTGCAAATATAACTTTCTACAAACTTCTGTGATTGGAATATCAGAAACAGGTGGTATACCACCATGAATACGTTTTTTCTGCTTCAAGCAATATTCATCTGTAATCGTTCTGGTATCATCAATATCTGGAGTAAGAGTCATATTTATAGCTGGATAAATGGCAAAAGCAAACACTGCGATTGCTGTCAATATCCAAATTGGAAGAGCTACTGCCCAATACTTTGATGGCCAGTAAGTGAGTCCCAGTTTTTCATGTAAAAATTCATCTGGTATAAAAGCCCATACAAGATATAACAACAATAACATATTAGATCCTATGTACATGGCATATCCATAGACTGATCTAGGACCATATGGCGCTGGAGTACGTTCCGACATTTTGGTTTATTAAAAAATAAAAGTATATATTTCAGCACAGTGTATCTCCTTTTTTACTGTAATGGTCTATAGTGATCATATTTAGGCTCTGGGGGACCAAATTCTTTCATAGTTTCGGTAACAAGTAGCAAAGCTTCAAAGAAAGACGTTAATCCTACTCTTATCTTACGTGCCTCTGATCCAGCAAAGTTCCTGTAATAAAAATTTGAAATTAAAATCAATTAAGAAATGAACATCTGTTTAAAATTAATAATCAGCTTTAAAAGTAGTAACATACACTTTTAAAGTGTTTGACTCTAATGTCAATGTTTTCCGTACACTACTTCTTGAAGGTTCTGCATCTACCCTTAGTGTTTGATAAGCAACATCAGCCTCTCTTTCACTAGGAAATGGTATGGATAAATCACTAATAATCAAATTGAGGAAATTATTTGTATTTCTACAGTAAACGTGAATAATGCAATGATTATTTATGAGTAATAGGTAAAAGGATACACAGTAAGGTCACTCATGATACTGTTATTAAACGACCTTCAACTATATGTTACGATACAACTAGTTCTCATTTTATTTTCTAAATATAAGTAACGATATTTCACTAAAACAATGTTGTTTTGACACTTTTATTTACGATTTTCAGTTCTCATGTCTCAAAATTCTAAAACACAATTTTTAAGGTTATGTATACAAATAACATACGCAATTCTACGCATGCGTAGATTCGAAATGCGAAATTTCCATTTCGAATCGCATGGTATTATTATTTTAAGCTGCCTCACAAACCCACGTATAAAATTTTTTTTTTTTTTTTACTTGGCATTCATTATTCAGCTTAAACGCTACCGATGAGCAAATTAATTTCATGTTCATCTAAATACTTAAAAATAATCTCCAAAACCAAGTCGGTGAGAGCGAACTGCAGCGTTTCGCTTAGTATACTCTATAGTCACTTGTTCGATCGCTTTCTGTCTGGCGATAGCCGCGTCGAATTTCTTCTTCAGCTGGGACGCGTAAATTGGATATACTATAAGCGTCAGTCTGGAAGGTGATCTGTAAGTTCCTCACAATTTTGTCGTTTCTCATGTAACGAGCCACCACGTCCAGATTCTGCGCAAGCACGGACAAGTACGAGACGAAGCTACTCTCGATTTTGGTCATCCGCATCATGGCCGTTAGTTCGGCTTGGCACTTCCGAATAGTAGCTCTCTGTTTCCGGTGTTCGACATCACGCTAATGTTATTCTCGTCAAAAAATGGTTGATTTGTTCTTGCTTCGAACTCGACCGCGTACTCGATAATCATCTTCCATGACTCAATGTCGTTAAAAGCAAACGTGAACTCAAGAATCGTCAATTTGAAGTGCCTGTCTTTTTTCCTCTGCGAAGCTGGCTCGGAAAAGGGCTAATGGTTTCTCGAGCTGTTGTGTCCAAATGCCCTTGCTCCCCGCCGCAGTAGCAATATTGACTGAGTTAAAATTGATCTCGTTGAGTCTATCGCCGTTAGGTATCAAATCCTCCAGCAGCGGTTGACGCAACTTTTGTTGATGACGGCGAGTTGCAGAGGAGTTTCGCCGTGGTTGTTCTTGGCGCGGACGTTGGCGCCAAGCCTTATTAATTGAATGGCAGTATGTGTTTTATGCTGTCCAACGGCTGTGTGCAAAGCCGTGTTCCCTAAAGCGTCGACGACGGAGTTGAGGTGGCCTAGCCGGCTTGAACAAGGCGCCGGAGCTTTTTTTGGTAACTTGTGCTATCGAACTTGCGATGCTTTCAGATGTCCCTTGGCTATGGTGTGCTTAAACGTTCTACTACCAATATCTCTATGTGGATATTAAAACTTTGAGAAGATTGTATGAGAGTAAACTGATGGTCTATATAATTTGCAAATCTTGCGACGTTGCGAAGCGATGCAATTTTGTAGACTGACTGACAGCTATCGGCATGCACTGCTATACTTATACTATGATTGAGAAGTCCCCATACCTTCAAAAGCCCATCACCCTTGAACCACCTCGATCATCACTCAATCCCGGCGCTATGAAAAATTTTTCGTTTTCGCCTATATCAGTATACTATTATATTTCATACATATACGATGATAATGTATAATACATACTAATTTAAAATGACATATATGCAATTTATCTTCAGATTTTCTTAATTTTTTTTTCAATAATTTCATTTTTTCTTTGCGGTTTTATATTTTAATTCTGGGTTTTTGTCCTTTATCTACGCGTTCAAAATAATGTAGTGTATTCTTATTTTATGCGTAATTAAAAGTCATTAAATTACTGTTTACTCTCAATTCCATATAGCTGTGTCGTTTTACGTTTATAATTATGGTATGCGATGGGTGGCGCCACAAAATTCATGTAAAATTAAATGAGATGGTCAGTATTAGAACTAAAATAAGCGTATAGGGCTCGCCGGCCTCGCCGCTCGCGACCTCGCGTAAGCGTATAACACGTACCTCGAATATACATACATACATGGTCGGCTCGAGCTAACCTATAAAAAAGCCACCGGATAAGTTGATCGTAGGGCAGGCAAACACCCAACAATCGGCTAACCTCACCCGAGGCGACACATCGAATAAAAACACAAAAAATGAATACTCCTATATTTGTACTACAGGTATTATAGAACTGCAGTAGAAAATTAGTAAAATCATGGATGTAACGCTGGATGATCGTTTGGGTGCACTACAACAAATAAGTCAAAGGAAGCTAGTCGAAATTCTGGATGTTATACCAGGAAAAAAGGATTTTATTATTGAGCAAAAATTGATGAAGATTCTTGATTCATTTGTAGGCGTAACAGTATTAAAGTATGATAAATGAAATTGAACTTTAAACATTGAGAAAACTTATTATATCTCTAATTGATTAATTTCAGAAAATATGGAGTTGACAAAATATTCAAATTTGCCCAAGGACTTAAACCAACAAACATTCAAAGGATTTACTTAGTTACCTGTGATTTAGTAGTATGTCAAAATGCCTTTGATCAAATTCGATCTGAAATGTCTCAGACACCTGGCCTTTCACACCATATGCTGATAGCTCCTTTCATACCCATAACTGTAAATAATCTTCTTGAAGAAAATGGTAAACATATTTTAATATTTGAATAAACTAATAATTTTTCATACTATAATTTATTTTATTTTGTAGGACTTTCCGGATTAGTTAGCTTGCGCCCATTAGCTTGGGAGTTTATTAGGACAGATGGAAATGTCTTATCATTAGAAATGCCATTATTTACTGATCTATATTACCATAAAGATAGTAGTTTGCTTCCAGCTTTGGCTAAAAACCTATGGACACTGCGAATGGTTATGGGTGCTCCAAATTTTACCTTAGCTTTGGGCAAGCATAGTCAGCAACTACTGAAAATGATAGCTTCAATGGATGACTCTTTAGGAACTCCTAGTCCAAAAGATGAAATTGGAGCATTAATAGTGATGGACAGGAGTCAAGACTTTGTTTCAACTCTGCTTACTTCAGTTACCTACTTAGGATTATTGAGCGAAGTAGTTGACATAAATATAGGAAATGCTACACTTGGAACCTCACAAACAAAATTAGATCCTACTAAAGACCAAGTGTATGCAGAAGTTAGAGATAAGCATTTTAGTGATGCCTTTCCCACATTGCGCACTAAAGCTAAGGCTCTCAAATGTAATGAATCATCAGAGTTATTATTTTTTTCTCAAAGGCTATTGCATATCATCATGTATTATGTTATTAATATTTCTTTGTTTTCCTTAGCTGAACAGGAAGCAATGCAGTCAATGAAACTGGCAGAAATGAAACATTATGTTCAGAATACTCTTCAAAAAACAACCAAAACCAAACAACAACTTGAATTTCATATTTCTGCCTGTGAAGCTGCTGTCAATGCCCTTGCTTCAAAGTTTGAAGATTTACATTCTATAGAAACTTCAATCCTTGAGTGTAACAGAAGAGCAGAATGCTTGGATTATATATTGAGAAATATTGGTAAAATATTTTACATTATATTCGTGTTTATAAAAAAGATGTGTCACACAAATCTTTAATATCTTCTTTTTTAGATGACAATCCTGCAAGGAGCCTCAGACTGTTTTCATTGTTATCAATAGCAAGTGATGGAGTCACTAATAATGAGATATTGCCTCTACAAAAGGCTCATTTGCATGCTCATGGTTATCAACACATACCATTGTTTCATAAACTAGAAAGCTCTGGATTATTAAGCATCAAGACAGAGAATATGCTCAAGAGATTACCAAACTGGACGAGTAAATGGATGGCCAATGCCAAACGTCTTAAGCTATTTCCAAATCCATCCAAACCTGTAGATTTAAAAGGACCTACCTGTCCAAGCTATGTTTTTAGTGGATCGTACATACCAGTTATAGTAAGTTTCTGTAACTTAACTAACGTGTAAAATATAGGTTTAATTTTTCATGTTAAAATTAATTTTGACTCTAGGCTCAACTTTTAAGCATAGTCAATTCACAAATAACAGACCCAAAAGCTTTCGAGGAGTTAGCCAACACAGTCGGATGCAGTTTTAGTGGAATCCAGGGACCAATTCATCCCCAAACAGTAGTGGTTTGTGTGGTTGGGGGAATCACTTTTAGTGAAATATCTGCCTGTAGGCTGATAGAAAAATCAGCAGGTATTCAGTTAGTTTTAACATCAGACTGTATTTTAACAGGTACCAAAATCATTGAAAGTCTACAGAACGCCTAATTTGACAAGTATGCTAAGATTACAAAATTTTCTGAGAATGATGTTAACATGTACATTTTTTACTGTATAAATGTGTATATAATTTTATTTATTTTTTATGAAAAAAATTTATACTAAAGAAAAAACTAGTTTATTTTATTCAGATAATATGCTATTTTTTTAATACTTAACTGTAGAAAAAAAAATATTTTTATCAAACAGATTTATAAAACAATGGATGTAAAATTTGCAATTAAATGAATAAATACATTTTCATTGAATAAAAACATTGATTTATTCATCGCCAATGTCATTATTCTTGAAGAATTCCTTTACTTATGAAATTCAATAATTCCTGTTCTCTTCACGGTTACGATCACGATCACGCCTCTGACGACCCCAATCCTGTCCCTGTCTATTATAATTCTGACGATCACGGAAGTTACCTTGATTGCCACCTCTTGAGAAGTAGCTTCCTGCAAATAAAATCAACCATTGAATAATATTATCATCAAGAATTTACAGAATAAAAATATAAGAATATTTTCTATTCGACTTACCTTGATGCTTCATCTCAAATATGCGCTCATTCGAGTCAACGAAGTTATTGACCTTATCTGTCAATTGCAGCGCCAGTGACTGTAGGCGACTTGGCTCGCTACGGTGCATTACAACCGTTTCTGTGGGATCATCCAGAGATGCCTACAAAACAGATGAATATTAGAATCTGTTCACTGTGTTTCTAACTAGGTTTACCAAAATTTAATAATTACCATAAGTTCCTCATTGATGATCATTTTACTGATAATGGAATAAACAAGTGGTCTTTCCAGTTGGAACATATCGGCCAGCGTTGGCATAGATATAGAATCGTAAACGTGGGAGTAGGTAAAGAGGTACGTCCTCAAAGCCTCTTCTTTGATGAGTTTGGTCAGCATAGCGCGAACCTTATCGGCCTGATAGAACAAATCCCAAACCTTGGCGTTCATTTTTTCATTGATGATAAAGTTATTGCAAGCGGCCCAGTTGCCGTTGCGCATAGCCTTAGCTGCTGCAACGACGTGTTCCCTCATCGATTCGGGTGGACCAACGAGTGATTGACGCTCGCTCGACCTTAGTTGCTGGTAGAAGGTCTTTGAGATCATTCTCCTTCTGGCGTCAAACTCGTGAGCTGAAATAACAGTGATATTGTGATGCGGGATATGTCACAAATTTGAAATGCTATATTCAATCTTTCGAGGTACTTACCAGCCATGTAAGGAATTTCAATGAGCATAGCCGAGACGAGGTACACGCACTCGAGCAATTCGTTGTTGATGTGCATGTGGAATGGCATCTGGCGCTGCTTCTCGATCTTCTCCTGTTCCTTGCTACGCTCGTGTTGCCTCTGGGGCAAGAGACCTTGAGCCAAGAGTTCTTTAACTTTACCGGTCATCATCAAGTCCAAAAGGCAGCCGTGAGCATCCTTGATGTTAGCGTGACGGAACGCACAGAGACCAAGATGAGCGATCGTACGATTGTACAGGATCTGAGTTGCCGGATCAGATTGTTGGATAGCCTCTTGCAAGTGGGACATGAGCATGAGATCGCGGGCTTGGAACCAGTTGTCATGCAAAGCGTGGTGGTAAATGTGCGAAAGAATGGCTCTTGTTCTTAGACGGTTGGTATCGTCGTGGGCGTAAACGTATTTACAAAGCTTTTCCATGACTTTCACAGAGGTGACAACGTCCGCAGGAACTTCCCCCTAAAAAATCGTGATATCAGTAGTGCTTAACTTTTGCGCTATAGAGGTGATGAACAAATCAATAAAGAGATTTCGTGAAACTTACGTCTTTTTGCTTTAGCACAGTAGGATCGAATTTATAATAAAGGTGCTCAATCTTACGGAGGTAGATACGGCACAATTCTGATACTGAACCCTTTCTCTCCAAGTATTCCTGAACTTTGTCAATGATGGTGGTCACCTGTTTCTCATCCTTCAACCTATATTAAATAGATTAAATTTAATAACTCAAGTTCTATATTTTCAAATTTATAAGCAGTTTGCTTAACGCACCTCTCGACATATTCATTGCTGTGAGGATCGCATTCCTTTAGGAGTTTCGTGAATTCCTCATCCAAGCGTTCCACCAAAGTGAGGACACAACCATGCAACTTGAAAGGAGCTTTTTCATACTCTTCTTCGTCCTCGGGAATAGAATCAGCAATTATCATATCAGGTGTAGCCGAAAGAAGGTTCAGCATTTCCGTGATGCGCTCCAAAAGCCTAAGAAAATAGATAAGTACAATTACTCACTTTATTGCATCATTTTTTATGTCAATTATAAAAGTATGCTTCCTTACTTGGACCAATATTCTGGTTTCATAGCATCAGATACTTTTGGGTTGTAATCGAAAATTGACGAAACAATGGAGAACTTTATTTTTACTGAGACAGCAGCTCCAAGGTTGTGCGCTTCAGCAATAGATTGCAGTTCGTGCAGCAATTCAATTTGCTCTCGTCTGTCAGTCCTCTTCTTACCACGAGCGGCAATGATTTCGTTCAACTTTTTCAATACTGCAACGGTGTTGATCTCAGCATCTTTAGCGAACATTTTTGGCTTTTCTGACGGGATGGCAACTCCTCCCTTGACGGTTTCCCATTCGCCCTCGCCATCGTCTTCCTCGCGTTTCTTCTTCCTATCCTCCTTCTTACGATCTTTACGGTGCTTCTCTTTGATTTGTTTTGATTCTTCGTCTCCTCCTTCCTTTTGAGTTTTCCTGAAATAATCTGCACCAACATGCTGCGGCTTATCATCATCAGAGCTGCTGGAACTTTCACTGTCTGAAGAGCTGCCCCAGTCAGAATCACTTTCACTTCCATCATCGTCAACTCCTTTCTATTTGTTGTAAAATAAACACAATGAGTAATAGATAAACTCTCAACATTTCTATTTTTATGAATGATTTAAATACCTTGAATTTAGAAGTATCTGGTGCACTAGGTTCTTGTTTCCTGAATTCATTGGCACGGTCATCATCATCAGAATCTGATTGCTCAGCTGAAAATAAATTTTCAAATGAATGTAGATTTGCTTAAAAGAGCAGGTAAAATAATTTTAATCAGAGTAGAAAGATGTACCCTTCTCTTCTTCTTCGTCATCGTCTTGGTCTGGATTTTCACGGAACTTGGCAATCTCTTCCTCAAAGTCTTTGTTGTATTTCCTCAGTTTTTGACGCAGAGATGTCAATGATTTGGAGTTGTTCTTTGACATATTCTTACGTCCTTCTCTGTCTTCCCATACTTCATTGATAAAATCCTCCATCTCAACTAAGCAACGTATATAGAAACGTGGAGTCTGTCCACTTTCTTCTTTTGAGATAACAGGTAAAGCCTTTTGGTAGGCCCTCATCAGGTCCTCAAATGCTACAAAACAATGTATATGTTAAATTTAGCATTACAATGTCATCAATAGTATTCTGCAGTAATGAAATGTACGTACTGCTAAGCATGCAGCTCATATCTTTAATTTTCTTGTAATTTCTGATTAACTTGATGAGATTTGTGATCTCTTCATATCTCTTCTCCTTTGTTGACCTAACAACACGCTTCGTTTCTTCTTCCTCATCGCTAAACTGTAAACATTAATGATTTGATGATTAGCTTGACTAGATATCATACACTGTTTGCGATCAAGGATCAATGTCAAAAACTTACGGTAAAAGCTGCTGCTGGTGCGCGTTGAACCTGCTCCTCCTCAGTGGAGGTGTCGGACTCGGAGTCCGAACCAGTGGCAAAGAAACGACTCATCTTGGCTTACTAACTAGAAAGAAAAAGATTAAGAAAATTATCAATATTGTTAAAAATTACATTTTCATACTTATATTCAACTTTGCGTAATTTTTCGAAAACAACATTACAGATTTCTAAACTAACGATACGACTATTTCGAGGTCGCGCAAAGTTTTTCCAAAAATGTAATAATATTAACGTTAAAAAAAACACCAATGTTCACGTGTACAGTAGGAAGCCGAAGAACTCGGCTGGCTAAGCCGTCAAACACATTGTTCAAAGAATAGCCATAATGCACACTTCTTCGGTAGACGTAAACCACTCAAAACGTAAACCGCAATTTTGTTTTCCCGGAAACGCTAAATTGGTACACTTACTCGCACTAATTATTTTTGATATTACAAAATAAAAAGTGTCGATTCCTCCACTCCCAACAATCCACTCGAAAGAGGTTATGACCGCACCGCAATGGCTTGCGAGATGGCGGGAACGTCCATCGATCATGAAAAATTTGGTAGAGGGACAACTTAACCAAGAGAAATTGTATTAGATGACGCATTGAAAGTACATAATGCACACGTTTATGCCAACGTCGCTACTATCGTTCTTTTTAAATATATCCTGCTCGCAAATTGGAATGTTTAAATAAAAATTGTATATAGATTTGTTATAGGTCTTCTAAAAAAAACTTCGTTGCAAACTCATTCACTGCTTTATTATATATATACGATGCGTTCGAAGTCGAGTCTCGCCGTGTACTGCGCTTTTTTTTGCTTCTTCCCGCGCTCCTTCTTCATTATTAATATACGAGCACAATCATATGCAATTGCTGCACCAAAGACGGATCGCGAAGAATCTCGAGGAAATTATATATTAGACTTATAGGTACTGGAAATAGCATCGCGAAGTTTTAAACTTATCCGCGAGAAACGATGTACGTACATTATGTCACGATTGCATATTCCGTTTGATATGGAATAACGAAGCATTCACGTATATGCTTCGCTTATTTCTTTCTACAAAGGGAATCTGATACTTTGTGACAGCCTTTGTGCGTACATCCGTGAAGATATTTTATTAATTACAGCTGTATATCTATTTGTAGGTATAGATCGCGAAGTCTAGATGAAGTATAAAATAGTGTATTTATACACTCTCCCACAAAGCGGAAACCTGCTCTGAAACAATCTTGCTATTCGCGTATAATACACATCAGCGTACATATATAGCGATATTTTATTAATGAAGATCAATTACGCGATCGTGGTATATAAGGCGGAAGAACGCGGACAAGTATAACTTTTGTACATAAGTAAGAAGGATTCGCAATTTGGCGCGTCAATCATGAAGTCCGCTTCTGATGGACGCTGCGGGGACTTCAAAGAATCTACGTCGCTCAGTTTTTCTCTTCACAAAGGAAGTTCGCTGCGAAGTACAAAGAATCGCGGCAATTATCGTCAATTTCACCTCTGCAATTATACGCCCTGCTATGCTCTTCAATTATTCACTTGATGCCTTTCCATATCATCGTGGAATACCTAATGCCGAGCAACGCGCGCGAAAAAACGCACAACATTGTTGCAAGAGAATCATACGCAGTATCGAGTAAAATAATAAGAGAGTCATGGGTGTGGGCAAGTTGTTCGAGTCGTACAAGTTTTTACTCTGGCTCTGCGGCATCTGGCTTGAAAGACATCAGTAATCGTTATCCGCTCTTCAGTCGACTCAGGCTCTACTTCGTCGCGCTTATGCAGTTCTTAGCCGTCGTATACTTCGTCGTCCAGTGTACTCCGATTTTCTCGACTGCGGACAATTTTCCAGAGTATATTATACACGTTTACATATAATAGAGAGAAATGCAATCGAACTTCGGAAAAATTCTTCTTTGCAGACGTACACGTACGTCATCGAGTTCTCTGCTCGTTTTGCCTCAGCACATCAAAGACTTTACCGCTGGTATACGTAATAGGTAATAGGTACGATTGAAGATGGATTTGTATATTCTGAATCGCAGTAAATATACTTGTGCAAAATTTTGAGAAATAATATATTCTACAGAGATCAAATGTTGAAATTGATTTCGTGGACGCTGAAGATGGACGAGTCGCAGAGCGAAAAGGACAACAAGGACGAGCGGAATGTAGCGAAATTTTGGCAAAAGTGTGGCTACGTGATAAGCAAGTACTTCGGAATTAGTTATCCCGCCACCTTCTGCGTCTACTACACACTCTACCGTTTTTAAACTGCTGCTCCGCAAACACCCAAATACGGGAACGGGAATGACGACTAGAATAATTTAAGGACCTCTTGAAATTATACGTTATCGGAAGACACGTGGATGTCATAAACTTCGGCCAAGAATTGTGTCGTGCCCTGTCCGATGCCTTCTTACTGCAGCATTTCTTCTCCACCGTTATGCTCTGCTTCGCAGCTAGCGTTTACATATTTGGTGGTATTTATCCACGGTTATTCGCTACTATATTAATGCGAGATTTCGACGATTTATTGACACAAACGTTTACATAGTTTATTTCTTATTTTTCTACTGCAGACCGACAATCCGAATTTGACGAAGAAAATGATCTTCGTGATGGTGCAGGGCATTTTTTTGTTCTTCATCGTCTGAGCGAACTGTCTTACTCAACTAGGCGAATTGGACGCGATAACGCTCAGTCAAATGGTACTGGTGACGCTGAGAGCGCAGAAACCGCTTAGACTATCGGTATAGCCACCTTTGGAATCATCAATCTTAGAACTTTTAGAAATAGAATCGATTTTTCATCTGCAAATGTAGGGTGTCTTTTATTTTTATTACTTCCTCTTGTCCTTCGTATATTCATGCGCTGCTTATCTGCTAAATTAGAGTGTTGGAATAAATAACAGTAAGTGCGGATATAGGTTTAATAGCAAAATCTTAATTTTATTAATTGTATGTATAAATATTTACAATCTATGTACACTCAGTCACTCGAATCGCACAACCGTCTCGTACCGCAGACGCAAAAAGTGTTCGTCACAATCACAAATTACATAATCCACAGAATTACGTATCACCTCTTCTCCAAACACACGTGTCTATAACTAATCTAATTTATCCGACAGTTTCTCCGCCGACAGTTCCTCTATCGTCTTCACGCTATTCGTGTTCTTATCCGTATCCTTGTCATTCGTGGGAGGGATCGGTATGCTCTTCGATCTCTTAACGATAAAGTACTTCTCCAGCTTCCTAAACGGTCCCTCGATACCGATCGCGATAAGCAGGGCCAGCGAGAAGGAGTAGACGATGTCGGGTACAAAGTCCCAGAACTGTAAGAGAAAATTTTCGTTATTTTCACTCGATGCTCGTTGAAAATACAATTTACTGATTCTACGATGCTTACCGTATTGTGAACGCTGAACGTCCTGGCGCTCCTGACGGAACCGGCGTCATACGCTTGGAGGATGTTGTGCGAGAGAAAGACGCTGTAGGTCAGTCGACCAAGCGGTTGGGCCCAGCCCGGTGTTAAGAAATTGTAGTGGAAATCTGTAATAGACGCGAATATATCGTTTAATACATGAGCACATTTCACAAGCTTAGAACATTTTCCGGCGACTCTCTCTCACAAAAGGGGGATATTGCCGAAAGCGACTTCGAGCTGCGTTTAAAAACGATCCAAGTACTACAAGCAGGCCAAGGAAACATCGTAGGTATATAAGAAAAATAGATTGACTCTCGCGTTGCATATATGAATCCAGTTGTGTATATATATATATATATATATATATATATATATATCGAAAACGCGGTTTCGTTCGCGCTTGTATTATATGATTGATAGGGCTGTCGTTGGACAGAGGACTTTTGAAAGAATTGCGCAGGGCGCGCGCTTGTGAAAAACAAATATAATAACGAGAAGAAGCCTCATTATAAAGCCGAATTTCTTTCCATAGTTTCACTATTAAATTGTGCTACTATACATATACACGCAACAACACAACTTCGGTGTTCGAGCGAGCATTGACCGCGCGGCACACTTGACAGCTGTGTCAAGGTCAGCTTATGCTATGAGGAAAGTTCATCTTAAAAGCCGCGCGTGTTCTATATATATATATATATATATATATATATATAGTATATATGTAGTATATGTAGTATATATATATATATATATATATATATATATATATTATCTATTTTAGACACATACTTCAAGAATACTTCATACACAAATTAAGAGTATAATTTTTTTTTTTTAATAATAAAATTATTATTTATTGTTTGTTAAAAAAAAGATGTTTTCCTTATAGTCAACATCTTTTGCATAAGGGCAAAGGTGTAACGTAATAATATACGTCACGTATCTTTACGCGCGAATATTTAAATAAATAATAATTTTTAAATATGAATTCTCAAAATATAAGCTTGGTCGTGAAATATTCGGTTTAGAATCTGAAAGAATAAGCCTTTGTTCTACGTGATTCGGGACTCTGGAATTTAACTGCTTTCCAAGTGTTTTTCCGGGGAGAGAGAGTACGCGTCGCAACATGTGTTTTCTAGAACAAGCTAAGCTTTGTTAAAAAAAAAGGGACCGAGGGAGGAGAGAGACGCAGGACTGCAACGGGCATAACAGCAGAATGCAGTCGGTCTCCAGACGTGGAAATGAACGCACGGATTTTCTTGCGCGCAGAATTTTTTAGTTTTATGCACTTTTAAATAACAAATTAAAATTTTAGCGTGTATTAAACAGTGATTAAAGTAGTGCAAAATTAGATGCTTTGTATATTAAATTGTGCAATGTTAAATAAATTGTGGTCAGATTTGATTGTCGCGTATATAAAGTAATGCGTAATGATGTGTAAAAAAAAGTACAAATAATTTAATTGAATTTATATATAGTGTTCCGTGTTGTTTTGTTGTGAATTAAACTTGTGTGATAATAGTCGAATTTGCGGATAGAAAGTATAATAATTTGAAAATAAGTTAGTAAATTTAAATGAAAAATTTTATGCAGATCTTATTTAAGTGCTGTAGTGTGTTAAAAGTGTAAATCAGAAAATTACAAAAAGTGAGATGATTGGCATACGCGTAAAACAAATTTGAAAAAAGATTTATAAGTGCCGAGAGTTTACGTAAAAAGTCAAAAAGGTAAAATGCAATTTCTCTCTGGTTTTCTCGAGGGTAGTTTCAATATTTTTATACGGTTTGAATGAAAATATTACATACATAAATATCAGAATATAAATATAAGTGTGGATCAAGGAAACTATAAATTATTTTGATTAAGTGCTGTTTGATTTAGCCATATAATTCACAATGATTTGAAATACAGACAGACATGCATGAAAGACTCTCTTGAACGTATAAATTGAAGTACGAAGTATTACCTGCTTAGTAAGTTTTCTGAAACGGAGGAACTTCGAATGTACTTTAAATAGAGTTTTGAGTGTGAAACAGACTGACAAAAAAGACAGTTGAAATTATGATTATTTAAAATTGTTTTTGAGAAAGAAAATATAGTTTGAGTGAAAAGCTTTGACAGTGACAATTTCTTTTCAACCTACGAGTAATTTATACTCAGGTGTGAGAAGAGAAGCAGAGTATCCCCTATATATATATATATATATAGACAGCCCGGCGTATTTTGCCGCGAATTCCGCGGAGTCATGCATGTTCGAGCAGGTTCGAGTTGAGAGTTTGGACTCACCTAATCCATCACCCATGGTGATGAGCAGGATAATCGCGCAGAAACTCGCGGCGAAGGTACCCCGGTGAAGGCTGGCATAGAGGGCCATCTCGAGCGAGGATGGATTCGAATTGGGATTGTAGTACTGGTAGCCTAGAGACTGGGAGTAGATGCTCAGCAGAACGACCAGCAGGATAAAGAGACCCTGGGACAATCTCTGTAATTACAGAAAAAAAGTATTAATTATATTTTTAGTTTTTTTGTTTATAACTCTGCTTCCGTGTATTACCCGAACCGCGAGCTCCTCAAACATTTGTCTGCAACTCACCTTAGAAATACGCCAAGAAGCTTTCTGGTAGTCGTAGAGAATAGCTCCGGAGATGACTCCGACGAGGTAAGCTGTCATCCGCAGGTGGGACTTGACGTAGTAATTGACGAAATACGAGTCCATCTGCAGTCCATTCAAGCTGAAAAGTCAAGTTGTCGTTTTCAGTTATGGCTCTGGCACTAACGCAAAGGACAAATCTTTCGATGGATGTGCATAGTATAAAGGTAATATGAGTATGACATCACTGCGATGTTTACTCGATTCAATAAGATCGGCATGTGTATGATTCAGAGGTGCCTATACGTGAGCTGCCGAAGGTACACTTACTAAGGGAATCCGATGAATAGCGGCTGGATGCGGTAAACGTAGGTGAGGTAGAAAGGTATCAAAACACTGATGAAGGTCGCTACGCCGAGAATAGAGTATCCGACTCGTCTAGGATATTTCCAGAACGCGTAGATCAGAGCGATACCGATCAGGTAGCAGTGGAAGTCGACCGCC
Organism: Pteromalus puparum; assembly: GCA_012977825.3. NCBI lineage: Eukaryota > Metazoa > Arthropoda > Insecta > Hymenoptera > Pteromalidae > Pteromalus > Pteromalus puparum. The sequence goes on from CM053170.1 coordinate 72,211,377, forward strand.
AGGTACCACGACTGGAATATGCACTGTATGGATATGAGAAAGAACGCTTTTCTTTAGTAAATTTCGCTTTGTAATTTTAAAAGAATTTAAATCAACGAAAAAAAAACCCTACCATTTTGTCCATCGTCATGTAATTGTTAAGGTAGAACAGATTCGCCCACCAGGTCGCAGCGCAGTTCTCGGCCTCGACGCCGATCTTTGACTTCCACTGTGGTCCGGAGCCCATATGCGGGAAGAGATAGACGTTGAAGAAGATCAGCAGAGCGTAAGCCGGCGTGAATCTGTATTGACAATTGTGTACACGTGTGATGTTTCGGTAAATAATAAAATAATGATCCGCAGATCGGTATCCATGAGGAATTCGCCTATAGCTTACCTGAGGAAGCGGATCAGGGTTAGACCGATGAAGTTCATGCGCTTCGTTTTGTCGAACTGATCCAAGAGACCGTAGCAAGTGAGAAGACCTCCGATCGCAAAGAAACCATCGACGATTATCGGACCGTTGTGCACCATTATAAACGACGGGACGTCGTATGTCTAGAAGAAGGTAATACATAGCGATCTTTTTTATAATTGTCTCGAAAGTAATAACGTAATACCGCTATAACTGTATATAACTCACGATTTCAAGGTATCTCTCATTGACGACAGTGTTGAGATAATACTGCATCATCCTGTGTCCGACCACTACACAGCACATGGATATGAATCTGAGCAAATGAATGGTATCCAATCCGCGATGCTTGTAGCTGACCTCGAAGATCGTGTGCAGATTGCGCTTTGCCGAGAAGCAAAGCAGCAGCTGACGACCCCTAGAGTTGCCCAGTTTCTCTTCTTCGATGCTCAACGTGCCGTCGTATAGACTAGCTACGACCACGAGAGCAAAGATGCTGAACAGCACACAGCTGCAAGATCGAGAAAATTTTTTTTCTATGCCCATAACAGCCACAATGATAACTTTTACTTTCATCCCAGCTTACCAGTAGACAACAGAGCCGGTGGAGAATTCCGGCTCCTCGTGATACGCCTGGCAGTTGTTCGGATCGACGCTGACCTTGACCAGGAGATTGTTTTTGGCTCCGTAGGACTCGAATGGGCCCTGCAGAGCCTGTTGCACCTCCTCGGCACTACAGGCTGCGGGTACGCACAGGGCCATTTGCAGCATGTACCGACGGACGCGCCGGAAGTCGCCCTTTTCCTGTTGGAGAACGGATGTATCGGTATCGTTATTGTAAGGTTGTTTAAAAGGCGATTCGTAAGTTAGAAAAACGACAGTGAAACGGGATACAGATATAGATTATTCGCTTATTGCGAGACATATAACACAACGAGATATATTCACGTGATAACTATATATATACACACGCGGGTAATTTCTGAATTTTATCGCATTATAACGCTCGGCTTTATGAATTAGAGGGAACTTTTTCGCTGACGTTTGTTCGGCTTATATTATATTCCATCAGCCACAGGTTATATCATACATGCGAATTAAATATGAAAAAAAAAATATGATAATTTTTCTCTCGTCTATACGAAGAGAGACTTCTTCTGAATTATTTCGCGCGTAAATTATGCAGAAGTAGTAGAAACTCTTCCCATGCATATTTTAATAATAATAAGATTCAATGATTAATCGCATTGAAAAAAAGTCGACGATCCTTACCCTGATGGCTTCCCAAACAGACTCATTGGGATCAAACTCGAAGCTGAGCTTGCCCTTGAAATCCGCCGATGCGTCCCTCTGCTCGTATTTATAATCCACCAAACAGTAGCGTCCCTTGACATTCTCAAATCCATCGGCTCCTCGCACCTGTGCGTCGATCCTGTAGCACTGATCGAAGCTGCCCAGATGTCTCGTCTGGCCATCAATTATGCCGTAGGGGTATTTGGCCGAGGCGTCAAACACTGCGAAAAAATTTTCGACTTTTTTAGCATTGATAGTTGACCAAATATTCCACTGTCTCGAGTGTTTTATTATATAGCGAAGAAAACATTGTCAGCGATATTTTTTAATTTTTTTTTTATTCTTGTATGAGACGGACAGCTGATTCTCGAGAGGACCAACAATCGATTGTCTAGTGTAAGCGAGGATTGATTGGTCGACTGCTTTTTTTTCGTTGAGATTTTTCCTTAAAAAGAGGCGCAAAAAATGAACCGTTGGGGAGGATTGATATATAAGGATAAAAGCTTGAGCTTTGAAATCGTATCGATGATTTATGTATGATTAAATACAATAATAGCGGTCAATAGACTTTTTTGAGCTGACAAATTATATGGACATTTTTTTCTTTCTAATACGCGATTTTAATCGATAACCTACTCTGATATACATTATTGTTATTTGCGCGAGTTTTCGATCATATTCCTTCTCCACTATTCAGTATTCGTGCTCGCCCAATGACAGTTCGTCTCGACTGTTCACACAGTCAAGGCCACCAATGCAAGAATTAATATTCAACAGTCCCAGAGGTCAATATGGTACGGCCTAACACCTTTCTATATTCGCCTTAAATATCTGCGTCTGAATATTAATCAAAGTCGCGATTTAATAGTAATTTTTTTATGGACCCGAAAATTTCCCTGTATCTGCCATTGAGACATCAGTCGACCCTCTTATCAATATTCCAAGTTCACATACAACTCTCCGGAGAAATTGGGTCAGTCGGTCTCGACACACTCTTTTATCAGAATAGGTATCAAAGCAGATTATATTTTATACCAAATATCAGCAGAAGTCAATGACAACCCTGATGGATGGCTCGTAGAAAAATCGCGAATCCCGGAATTACGGCGCCTCATGACTCATGACTATTCACAAGGGTCCATCAGATCGTAAAAAACTCGTAATCTTCCCCTCTATCGCTCACCGTCTCTGTATCTATGGCAGTGCGATTGGATTGCATACTTATAAAATAAAAGGGATCTTTAGGAAAGTTTTCCTAAACTATATAGCTATGGACCGGCAAGCATTTTTCGATGTGATCTATTGCGTAAGAGAGTCTGTACGCGTGGGCCTTCACGCGAGTCAAGTATAAGGCGGCGTGCATAGAGAGATGCTATGTGTATATATTTACAAGCTGAGGCGTTTGAACCTGCGCGGATTCACGTGATCGGCTGATGATACACTTCGCCGCGCAATGGTGTGGAGTTATGATTTTTTTTTGCATAATTTGTAAATGTTGTTAGAATTGATCAATTGAAATTATTCGAACTGAATGTATAAGCATAATTCCTTCAACTTGTCTCTGATTAGAATTGATGAAAAGTATAGATTGATTATTTCTATCTCATCTACGCTGTTATAAGCATAATGATATAGATTCTAGGCTCTTAAATTGTTCAGCGGCGCCTGATGTGTGTGTGTAAGATAATTTATAGATTTGATCGCGATCGATTTAATATATTTGCAGGTTTGAAGTATATCAAAGTCTATATATTATTAATCTCTATCTTATAAAATAAAAATTGTACCATTAGTCGATTTACAGCGAAACTCTGACTCCCCAAATTTTTTTACTCATTAATTTCTGAATAGAACCATACGTATTTAATGAGTCAATATTAAAAGCAAAAATTCTAATGCCAAAATAATTGCAGAGTCTACTTTTTGTTCACGAAATAAAAACAACTATGTCAACCACGAACATTTTAATCATCAGACATATCATCAAAATGTAATTAACAAAAAAAAAAATAATAATAATAATAAATAAAAATTTATGTACGCAGTGCGTGTCACGAAGAAAAACACTCGAGATGACGTATGTACGATACGCCGTTAACATAATTATAATATTTACGCATTGTACTACATCATCGAGTAAATAGACATAAATTTGAATCACGACTCTGTCACGCATATGTTTACGCAATTTTATCTTGCTTTTATCAGGATGAGAAAATCGTTAGCCAGTGACATAGACCAGGAGTAGATTTGATTTGGCTAACCATTTTGTCGCCTGTGTCAAAGTCCATGTTGCGACAACTTTGCAAAATTAGTATAGTAGTAAGATAAATATTTAGTCGTATCGATTCACACTCTGAGTGTTACTGACATAATTAGACTATAAAAACACGTTTGCTCTGTACAGGTGAACAACTTATTATTTCACAATAATTAGCTAATGACTGAAAGAGAAACTTGCAGGTATTAAAATTGGAACTGACGTATTGCCAATAATGAGATGATCTGATCCGCGATCTTGGCTGAATTTTCTGACCCCGACGATACCGAACTTTCATATGTTTTTCTAGTGCTTCCAACCTCGGCACGAAATGTCATCTTTTACGATCCAGTCGACCTTGAACCTATGCGCGCGAATTTCCATATATCCGACACATCCGGACACTTTGGCCTAGTCGTATCCCCTGATGTCCAGTCCTTGACGTGTTAATCTTTATTTTTTTATGCTAGAGATCGCGATTTACGATACGACTTTCATTATCGTATTCAATTTATGCTATTTCGATGTTTCAGCCGAGTGAAATTGAGGATCAATGACACGTCGCCATTGATGTTGGAAGTTTGTGTAATAATTAAGTGGTGGATGAATAAATTTTGCAAGCGATTATGCCGCAGATTGAGATTGTAATATTCTCTTGTTTATATGGTTTCTTGCTTGTACGATATAGGCTCTAACGTATTACCTACATTTTGTATTCGCACATTTTTATGCATGTATAATGTATTATCTAAAATCGAATGATTACAACATTTTTAAATTATATTACACGACACTCATATTTTTCTCATTGGTCACTATGAGTCTAAATTTATTTCAGATTTTTGTAAATTGATCTGGTTAATGTCGCTCACGATGATTGAAATTTAAAATATTATAAAACTAAAATAAAAAGAACTGTTATTTTGCAGAGCATTAAGCGATGAGCTGCATATGCAACAATTTTAAAAATCATAATTTATTTGCACGTATTATAATCATCTACCTTTTTATCTATATAGGTATATAAGAGTTCTATAAAACTACAGCGAAGTTCTTTTGAAAGAAATAAAAAACAGGCATAATAAGAGGTTATGTGAGATAAAAAGATAGAAGGATGGACTCGGAACCATTCGCTGGATTATGAAAATGAAGTTTCGCGGGTTTGTGTCAAAGCCATCATCGCCACAATGAGATAGAATGCATATAATGAGAAGTGACGGTTGAGCGAATTTTCTGTTGCACGATATGAATATAGGTAAATATTACTTTATACGTAAGTTTATTGTAATTTTTGCAAACTAAAAATAGCTTGTCGTTTGAAAAAATTATTTGAATATACTTAAATCAGGCGATTGATCTGTTGTTCTAATGAAATAATAATACAGAAGAACGTTCAAATCTCCAAATAATAAACTCTTATCTCAAGCAACAAGTGTAAAATCAGCTGCGCACCCATCATCCTATAAAGTATAGAGCAAACCATAATAGAAAACGTCGTGCGTCACGCGAATGAAAAATATATTTTCCTTTCTTTCCCTCCTGCGCACACATCAAAACAAAAACAAATTCCTCAAACCAAGTACAGAGAGATACCTGTATCATCTTGACTTCCTCCTACGTCTCGATTTTCGCGTGATCAACATTTTTCTGAGACGTGTAAATATTTTGGTATTAGGATTGATCGGTGCGCGTTGAAAAATTTTCATTCGATTTCATGTAATAATTATAATAGCCTTATCGGTGGTAAATCTACACTGTTATCGCGCTGTATACTCATCAATGAAAAAGTGAGCTTTGTAAAATAAGCCCACGAACAAATGTTTATACAGGGAAATGCAGGTCTATAGTATTATGAAGACTTTTATAAGTTTGGATCCTTCCATCACGCGGAGAACGTGTGAAATTGTGAGGTCGTGGGTCGCGATTGGGTTCAGGGTCATTGTTTCTCCTGTAGGTATAGACACGTGTCGGGAGACTGTGCTTGATGGGTACAATATAGTTTTGTCGGGGTATATAACTATACACTTTGTTTTCGGCGGTTTAGTGGTCAGTAAAAGTACTATTTGTATAAGCGAGAGTTCTGCACGGTGCAAAGGCGAAGGTCAATGAACTTTTCTAGCGCATGCGTTACTCGCGTGTTGTTGTGATGATTTAATGATAATGATCGAGATTTTTACGATAAAATCATCGTGTACATTGATTATATCTACAAAAAAAAAAAAAAAACAAGTTCGTTGTACCTGACGTTATAGGTAATATTATGCTATACGTTATAATTAAATCTATCCTAAGCAATTTTTTTTTTAAACCGCTGCCAATTCATTGGCACGTGGCTTCCTCCAACGAAATTTATTATTCCAATAAATAAAATATTATTTTTAAATACAGTATATGAATGCTATTTTAATATTATCAGTATGACATAAATTCGTAGGGAGGGACTTTGCGACGTGCAACGACAACCCTATAAGAGGAAGTCAAATTTTTTAGAAAAATCGGTTTTTACATTTCAGCTCTTTACTTAAGAACCGCTCAATGAAATCGTTTGAAATTTTAACAGCAGATATCTTTGTTTATGGTGAATCACCAAATAACATTTTGAAGCATTTGACTACATTGTTTTAGAGATAGAAGGAATCAAAAAATTTTCAAAAAAAAATTCAAACCTTGATATCTTAAGAACCATAGGGCTTTTATAGCTGCGAAATGAACTTAGCCAAAACATATAAAATATCTACCTTTTCCCAAAATCTCAAGTGCTATAAGGCCTTTTTACGCCCGTAATCGAGACTCAAAAAAAATTCATTTTTTCCAGTTTTCGATTTATTACTGAAAAAATAAGAAGTCCAATCACTTGAAATTTTAATGGAATATAGTTTGACACGTAACCCATCAACATATTTTTTTTCGTGAGGTTATGATGTTTAGTTTCAGAGATATAAATTTTTTTGTAAAAATCACCTTTTTCATTTTATCTACCGAACGAAGCGGTAAATCCCGAGGACCAAACGGGGAAAAGTAAGTAATTTTATTATCTTTCAAATGAATTTTAGCTGAATTGTTTGTATCAATGGAATGATTTAAAAAAACGAAAATAATGTTTTTCGAAAATCAAAAAATGGCCATAAAAGAACAAGTAATTGAAAAAATAAAAAAAATAAATGTTTTTCCCGAATTCAGAATCCAAAAATAGATATGCATGTCAAATTTGATTGATATTGACGAAGTAGTTTCAGAAATATCACGGCACACACACACACACACACATCCATGCGGACATTTCCTGAAACCACGTAATTCGAACTTCTAACATCTTAAAACATGTTTCTATGAAGTTTTAGCGAAACTGAAAATTTTACTATTACAAAGGTCCTCTAGGAGGAAGCAAAAGTGCAAAATTGATATTCCTCGCTCGTAACGAGAAAGTGCAACTATAACAAAGATGAAATAGTATTCATTAATTATTTTCATTCATCAAATTAAAAAAAATGCTTGTTTATAATATACAGACAACTCGACACCACTTCCAAAAAATACAAGCTATAACAAAAAAAGTCTACTCACTCTGCGTTGCCCACATGCTGCCATTCCTCAGATCCTCGAGATACTTCTTCAGTTGGCGTTTGCAAGCGCCCTCAGGAAGCGTCTCTGCGGAACTTGCGACTTCGATCGGGGGTAACGGCACGTTCTCGTACCAGAACTTCCCATCCACCTTCTTCTCCTTCCTCGACTCATCGCTTCTGATCTTCTGCTCCTCGATGTTGCACAGCGTCGAATTTGACGAGCAGGACGTCTCGGTCTCGTTTCCCGCATTTGTATTGTTGAACTTTAACAACCAGCGGCGCTCTGGCTTTGTGGTCAGGTAATTCTCCAAACGTGAATAGGACTGCGCTTGCACCGCAATGAGCAGCAGTGCGCTCAGCGCGCTAAATTTCACCAGCATCTTCGACTTCGGTATATCTCGAAGTGTTAGAAATGGTGTGACTCTTTAAACTCCGTCTCTCTCTCTCTCTCTCTCTCTCTCTCTTTCTCTTGTATGTTTGGAAATTTGCTCGAATTTTCGTCGGCAAAAAAAAATCTAACAAAATGTATCGTTCGAAGATATAGAGCCGAGAGAGAATCGTCGCTCGTACGGTGTTCTCGGCTCAACGCCGTCTCGTCTATTCAATCGCACGGCTTCACTTCTTATGTCTTTATGATATTGCGATCGCGTCCCCACCACCGCGGCACTACCGCACGCCGGTACACACACTATAAACTCGACGATGCGATGGTCCTTTGCGACAAACTAAGTATACGAGCACACCATGTACACTGCACGACGACTACTGTATCCTACGTTGTGTGTCGTTCGACTGACCGGCAAAGATCGACTGCGCTGTGTGTCCTTCGACCGGCTTGCCTTATCGATATACTGAGTTTCAGGTATAAAGGTATGACCGAGTTTAGACTTGCAGAGGAACAGCGGGCGGTAGTGGGTTACTGCAAGCAAAGATTTGCAGGGGGAAGGTGGCCTACGTGACCAAACGTATGTTGGATTATGAAGGACGAGTGACAGGCGGAGTCTACTGACGAATTTCTGGAATAGGAGGGTGAATAGTTTTCTTTTCACCAATACGGAGTATTTATAGCAATCTTAAAAGTTTATTAAGGGATGTTGAAGACTGGGAAAAAAACGACAGATGTCACATACCGATTTTCGATCTTTGTACCGGCGCGTCTTCTTTTTCTTGGATTCAAACAGGAGATACGACTAAATGCTTTGTTTTTCTCTGCTTACGCGTGTTACATATGAAATAGATCGCGTATCATACACACACACACACACACACACACACACACACATATCAGATAATGTCCTTGGCTTTGAACTATCGAAATTGAGACCGCGATTATTAGATCATGAAATATGTAATATGGCAAATAATGTTATACAACTGGAGCTCGATAATAGATCCGCCGTAACAATACTTGTATAGATAACGTTGTATATCGATAGACAAATAGTGCCGACTGAAATAATATTTTTATTTTTGTATTTAAGTGGGCATCGTATTTATATAGAGTGTTTTTCGATGGCTAAATAAATAATTCAAGAATAACCACAGGTTTTAAAAGTCAAAATTTTTAAACTATAACCGAACGTAATATGACACATTTAATCAAACTAAGAATTAAAGCACGTGAACAAACTGAAATTACGTTTTGGACACGGTGCTTTGAAAAACTAACGAAATAGAAAACGTAAATTATAAATAATAATGCAGATATTTGTAACAAGTATTCGAGTCATCCACATCAATGAGAATTTAAAAACCGCTGCCAATTCTTTGGCACGTAGCTTCCTTCAACCTTATGTATCGCTTTAATATCTAAATTGTTTTTACTTCATATATAATTCTATAAAGTTTTTATGCTTTTTCGTTTGATGGATAAACTTATTTCGAAATAATTATATTACATAATCAATGCGTAACTGAAAATATTGTTTTTAACGATTTAATAAAACAAAAAACAGAAAAAAACTAGCCGATAATCATGATGTTTTAACGAAAAGTTCAAAATTTAGTTTCCGAGATATAATGATAAGGATATAGTTCGCGGAACGTATCTAAAATCACCAGTGATCGAAAAATNTTTATAATATTATATTGTAAATATTATCATTGTTACAAAAAGAGACATGATGTGAACGTTGATACGAACTGAGTTGAGACATAACCTTAAAATTTTAAAAGGTAGTTGGTGACGAAACCGCGGCAATTTTGAAATTTACATGAGCGCGAAATGAATTATATATTGTAAAGTTTGTTGTAA
>CM053170.1:72221155-72303362 GCA_012977825.3 Pteromalus puparum
TTCGTTTGATGGATAAAATTATTTCGAAATAATTATATTACATAATCAATGCGTAACTGAAAATATTGTTTTTAACGATTTAATAAAACAAAAAACAGAAAAAAACTAGCCAAGGTATAGATTAAAATCCATCAAATAGAAGCTAAGATCTAAGCGATGCAGTTTTCAGTTATATAGAGTATACAATATACAGGGTGAGAAAACGAAATTTTGAAGCTTAATATCTTTGAAACCATTTGGTTTTATAAAAATCCAAAAAAAAGGGATCATTGTGCTATATAATGCTAACTAAATCCAAAATTTGAACTTGATTATTGCCTTTTTACTCCAGTTATCGCGTCACGTAGAAAAACGATTTTTTTCAGTTTTTGATGTTTTTCTCAGGATCTGCCCCATGAAATGACTTAAAATTTAAGTGGTATATAGTTCTAATTACCTTCAATAATCATATATTTTTTTAGAATGATTCGCTATTTAGTTTTTGAGTTATAACGATTTAAAAAAATTGCACTGTATGGTGTATAATAAAGGAACGACGAACGATAATATAAATTTTTCACGGTAAAAACATAGGCAATTTTATTTTCTTTCAGGTATATATTAAGCAATTTACTTTATTAACTTTTCCGATAACTTTGTTTGCAAAAACTGAAATCTCAAAACTAAAAAATCACTATAAAAAAAACGCGTATATAAATTGTAAAAACGGACTTTCGTCCCACTATCTTCTAGCAAAAACAAAGAAAATGAGACTTGGTAGGTTAAAATCCACCAAGTAGAAGCTGAGAAACAGGCGTATACATACGCACACACACACACACACACACACACACAGACTAAAAATTCATCAAAACACACTTCGCACATGTTTTTACACAAACTCCAAAAATTACTATTACAAGGCTTCCTTAGGAAGGAAGCAAAATGTAATCTTATGATGATTTTCGCACAAAATTTAATAACGTAAAAAACTTTTGTGAGACAATAAAAAACACGCAGTCTTAAAACACAAAACAACTTTTTTCCTCAGTCCTCTCCACATCCATATTTCAAAATTTTGGCACGCGCTAATCAATAATCCACAATAATTTCCTCACATACAATTATATAAATTCGATAAGGAACTTATGCTTTGTCATGCAGCAGTGGATAAAAATATCTTCAAAATAACGCTAAATCGGCTTTAGCGTCTCGTTATCGTCACATTTACGCGACTTGTTTGTGCGTCTCAGTATAGGTATGATGAGACGTCGGCGTCTCTATGATGACGTCAATGAACGAAGTTTTTTTCTCATACTCCATGTAATTATTATAATAACTCTTAGTGCGGAAGAAGCATGAATTTATGAAGTATATAGGAATCAGAAGAAACAGCTATATGTGGAAGAAAGCACGCCGATAAAGGGGCTTGGACGTTCGGATACTTTTCTGCGGGATAATACGTTAATCAAGAAAAACATTTTAAAGATTTCCGAGTAATGGTTTCTTTTAATTATTCTGAATTATTGTGGCTAGCAAATAGTGGGTGACTGTATCATAGACTATAATATGTAATATATGGGTGATTCTGCCGTAACTGGCTCAAAACGGGCACAAAAATGTTCTATACTAAAATCGACTATTTTTAACTTATCGGACGGTCATTCTAACTGGAATTACATACAAAACAAGTCCCTAAAGCTAAACCACAACATATAACTTTTATAACAAGTTATGTGAAGAATCCATATTTGACTAGGTTACGGAACTGACATTTTTGTAATTCGCGCTACTAAAACTCCAGTAAATTTTAATTTAACTTGGTAAAAAAAAAATTAAATCGTCTAAGATATATCTATCTATCTATATGTATATGTATATTCACTCAATATTTGACAGCCTGTTCGTTTATTCACGAAGATCGCAATATCGTTAAATGACGAATTATTTAAAAAAAATTAGACTCTTATTAGACGTTTCCTTGTAACTGGAGCCATTTAAATACTAAAAAAGCAATGATTAGGACATTATTAATGTATTAATGATACTTACTGTATTATGTGTTACGGAACTGACGGTTACGGAATTGACATTTAGGCGTTTATCAGCTCGCATAGCCTAGCGTAATTATTATAAACAATTCTTTGCACATATATTCGAAAATACTTACTATTTACTCGAGAAAAACGCCCTATATGTTTAAATACATTGTTGCTAAGTAGTAGTTTACTAGCGTTACGGAACTGACAGGTTGTGCTTTTTTTCGAAATTTCTGATGAAAAATCAGCTCTCACTTCCATAATTTTGAATTTTGGAACCATGCTACGGTTGGATTTCATAAATAGTAGTATATAGTTTGAAATTCTACCGATAAGCGGCGCTATATGACACACTAGAACGCTTTTAACATAAGGTAATGTAGAGGGTACCTTTTTAATGGAAAAACGGGCGTAAATGAGTAAGCGCCCAGCTTTAATATTAAATAATTAATTTTAATCCCAAAACCATGAAAAATATATTGTAATAGGTCTATAGTTCATACTATATATGATGGAATTTTTTTTACATGTCGTACTTTTATCTGCATCGACCTTTTAATATAGATATATTGAAATATAGACTATATTGATGTAAATAAATTTAATGAATAGAAAATAAAATGTTTTTTTTTATAAGCAAAAACATTACTAATAAATAATAACAAAAACCCTGCCCTTGGAATCAATTTTACAGTTCGTGATAAATTAAAAAAAAAAAGATTAGACGCAAAAATAAAAATTTTAATTTGAAAATCATTATTTACAAAGTTCCGGTGTATAAGTTGTGGTCGAAATTAACGGATTTTTTCGATTCGAAGTCTACTCATCTCTGATAGCAGCTAGGCACATGGCATCAAAATCGCCTTGAGTCAGCAACCGTTTATGCATTTAAGTATGAAACTTAGCTGAGACTTGAAGTTTATTTTATGTGAAAAATGTTTGCTTCCCCAAAATAATTGAACTGATTTCTTATGTATTACCCAGGCGGATATTTATTTACCTAAAAAAAACTAATAAAAGCTTATAACTTTTATGATCAGTTTCTAATATGTAGATTTTGGACTCTAAAAATGTTTAGTAATAATTTATAGCTTTTATTAGCTTTTTTAAACTTTTATTAAATTTTCGATATATTCTGACACAAAAATAAATAAACGCGTGACCTCTGAAAAATCTAATAACTTCTAATAAGTTTAAAAAAATATTTACTTACAATAATTTAGATTTATATGTATTTATAATTCTTACGATATGTTAGTAAGTTTTTCAAAAAGATAATAACTGCTATGAAATTTTATAAATTATTTTTAGTTTTGCCTTCTAATATCTTTTAAAAAATTCTTTAATCACTTGTTTTTAATGCTCTAAAAACACATAAAAATACTAATAAAAGCTACTAAACTCTAGTAAAATCTAATAGCTGTTATTATAGCTTTGTTAAGCTTTTTTTCTTGGAGATTATTTAACACGCTCAAAAAGCTAATAAAACCTAATAAAAACTTAAAAACATTTGTAAAATTAAAAAATATATAATTAAATCTCTCAAACATTAATAAGTGTTGTAAACTATTATTAGAGTCCAAATTCCACACTTTATAAATGGTTATTAAAATCTAATAAAAGCTAATAAAAGCTAATAAATTTTATTAACAATTATGTGAATAAGATTATTTCCGCCTGAGTACTCATGAAAATTTAATTTTGTAACGGCCGTGTATCTCAAAACATGTAAAATTATGCATGCTTATCATAAAACGGCAAATTTTAAAAATGATTTGATCAAGTGGCGCGGTAGCGCCACGAAGGCGAGTTTGAGAAGCAGACGGAGCCGCGGCGCCCGTGACACTATCAAGTGGCGCGGTAGCGCCACGAAGGCGATTTACTTCTATATATATTGGTGTTCGGATTTTTCATGATACAGAAAAAAATGCTTATCGTTACTGTTCGTGAGTTTTTTTTTTGGCTTATTAGTATCCTTTCTAAGCTATAAACTAGTTTCTCTAAATTCTCCAGTCTCCAGTGCGTTAGGACCGTGAAGTTGTCTTTCAAAGTGGTAGGAGCATGAAGTTAGCCGCACAAGCTATGTGTAATACAGCTGGGTATCGCTTTCCAACAGTTTTCTATATGCTGCGCTGTGTAAATGTATTTACATTGTCTGCTGTCTTACGGAGTGGCCGATGACGAGGTCTAGGTGGCGCGCTCCGTGGTTTTTGGTGTCTAGGTATAAGAAAATCATACGGGGACGGCGTCTAGGTGTACGGGGTGGTCGATGACGAGGTCTAGGCGGTGCGCTCCGTGGTTTTTGGTGTCTTATAGGTGTAGAAATTATTCGAGGGTGCATCAGAACAATCAGTGATTTCATGTTAGTGATAAAAATTTTACAAAAAAGCCTTATATTTTATTTTTAGGACAAATATTAAATACTCAAAATAATTTACTCAAAAGGACTGAAATCTCTAAAAAAAATTAACTTCAAAAAAAGTAAAAGGTTATAGGCGAGTTTGATATATTCCGCAACGAAATAACAGATAAAAAAGAACTGAGATCAATCAAACAAAGTCAAGTTTATTATATTTAATCATAATGAAGCAACAAAATTATTTTTGGTCAATTAGGGCTTACTTAAGTTAAAGTTAATGTTATATAATAATCAATTAGGAACAACTCTCAAGATACTTATAACTTCATAACTTGCCATGTCCCTTTCATTGTACTTTTGGTGTTTTTATGACGTTCTAATACATAAAAAGAAAATTTTAGTTATTTACCAATAAACAAAATGAAACGGTTATGGCAAGTTACGAAGTAAGTATCTTTTGAGTTGTTCCTAATTGATTATTATATAACTTAACTTTAACTTAAGTAAGCCCTTTATTGACCAACAAAAATTTTGTTGCTTCATTATGATTAAATATAATTAACTTGACTTTGTTTGATTGATCTCAGTTCTTTTTTATCTGTTATTTCGTTGCGGAATATATCAAACTCGCCTATAACCTTTTACTTTTTTTTAAGTTAATTTTTTTTAGAGATTCTGCTTTACGGTTCAGTTTATATGTTATTTTAGTTAACAAAACCGTTCCGGGAGTTGTAAATAATTATAATTTTGATGTGTGGACAGTTTGAGGTCGGTTTTGGGTAAGCTACGGTATAAACACCTATATGCACGAAATCGTAGATATCGATACATCCTAAGCAAGTCCAAAGTTAATTATATGCAGAATGCCCTTACGATATGATATCAACTTGTATTTTCAAACGCGAATACAATAGCAAATTTAAAAAGTCACTGGAGCGTTTAAAAGAAACCTGTTACGTCACACACATTATATACTGCACCGATGCAACTCAACGCATATATAGCTATGCCCGATACCTCCTCATCTTCATCAAAGTAGCGTCTTTTGCCATCTCCCGGTAATCGATCACCTAAAAATCTCTTTCCAACATACCCATCCAGCATAAAGCTCAGCAATGAACACTCTAACGAACCAAAGCCGCATCTTATATGTCTTATGATTCGATGCCACAAAAAGTATGTATGCGTGTATATGTATGCTGCCAAAAAAAGGAAAGGAACCTCATCCGCATCGCGGGCGCGAAAATGCAACGCCGCATGAATGCGCAACTTTCATCGGTGTGTGCACATGCACAAACGCGAGCAACACAACTACTCATACATACAAGCGAGTTAACATGTATTGGGCGAAAGGGGCAAAACTGCATCGCGGTGAGAGGGGCGCGTATAAAAGGTAAGTCGGACCCCGGACGCGAGGACAGTTTCTGTGCTCTGTTCGCGCACCTGCGCTTCGGCAAAATGCTCGAGGAAAGCGGGTAATTAAAATTACAACTGTTTATATTTTATTATTGATTTATTTTTTTACCGTGCGCCGATGCCCTCCAACGTTGTGATATTTTTCTTGCGGGTGTTTATGCTTCGTTTTTATAAATTTATATAGAAAAATGGTGCGTGCGCGTTTTCTTTTTTTTTCTTTTTCGTCACTGTGAGATATACTTAGTTATAGTCTTCAAAAGGTGTATGATGTGAATATTAATTTACATTATTATTGGTTTTCGGTAGAAAAATATTTTTCAAATTGAGAAAATCAAAGCGCGTGTCTCGACTATTTATAGAACAACGCCGGTGGAAAAGAGTCGGTCAATTTTACATCAATGAACTGTAACGATTGCGGGGGAAAAAGTCCTATTCGATACGCCCAATTATACTCCGTCGTTCGAGACGGCTAATTTTCGCGCTGTAATATTGTATATCAGTCGCTATATAATCTTCTCGTCATTCGACGCATATAATCGTCTATCACACGTAATATAGAGGTGAACTTTTCGCATGTTTTCTCGCTTTTTTAAACTCGCAGAGTTCACGCTGTGTGTTGACTATTATTTAATACGCGCTACTGTATTGGGCAAGAATAAAATTGGACATCGTTGACGAATTCTGCCAATCATTAGATACGAAAGCATATACGTTACTTAATTAGAGGATATATCAAAGTTTTGAATAAATTATCATCAAACAGCGCCGTATTTACACTTATTTACACGAAAATTTAGGAAACCAAACGAATTTCTTTCTCTCTTTCCATTTTCGCACACAATCGACGAGTTTTCGTCACGCCGAGAAGAGAACGTCTTCGCGCGACGGTACCGATTCCCTCTGTTCGACAGACAAAAAAAAAAGAATTATATCATTCCCAAAATCCAACAATGCAACAATCCTACATATAGATATAATATATATTCGTACGATATGTGCATATACGCAGCGACGACGAGAATCATTGCGTAATTCCCGCGCGCTCATAACCGCGCACTTGGCGCGGATGTTTAAAAGCCAAGCGCGGCTGCGCCTTCCGCGGACATGCAGCAACTTTCTCCCGGGAGATCTGCACGGGCCACGTTTCACTTTCCTCGGCCTGTGTGTACACACTATATTACTGCCAATATATCTCAATATAGATGGATTTAATGCCCGGATGTGTAGCACAAGCGGCTATGGGCTTTGAGAGATATTTTTTTTTTTTATTCATTCAGGTATTATGGAATCTCGAGGTTAAAAGAAAATCGGTATTATTGTCGGTCCGACTGACATACATATATACACGTATAGATCGGTAGATTCCAGAATTTGTATTATACCAAAGAGTTTTTTCTTTTAGTCCCTCGGTTTCCTTCACACAGATCGGTAGGAAACTTCCGGTGCTATCGATTTTTTGTCTCTTAACTGAGGTCAAGATTCTCGCCGTTTTTTTTTTTCTAAATGGATCGATTTATCATTCTAATTTTTTTCATAGTGCTCTGCCTACGGCGACTTTAATACTATTCGTGCTGATACTCCTCTACTACTGGGGTACGAGAAAGCCGAAGGGATATCCTCCAGGTACTGAAAAATCTCTTTACGCTGATCGATAAAACGATGCAAAAAAGAAATGAAAGATACAAAAACTTTTTATTTTACAGGCCCGAAATGGTATCCGGTACTGGGCTCGGCTCTCGAGGTGGCGCGTCTGCGAAAGGAGACGGGCTACTTTTCGGAGGCATGTAATATACTCAGCAGAAAGTACGGCTCGATAATCGGCCTCAAGATCGGTATCGACCGCATCGTCATACTCAATGACTACGAGAGTATGAAGGCGATGATTATGAACGAGAATTGCGACGGACGGCCCATCGGACCTGTTTATGATGCTCGCACTTTCGGCAAGAGACGAGGTACGAGATCCATAATTATTTCTTTCGTTAACCTTGTAAAATTATTCAAATTGGGCTTTTTTAAAAAAAAATTGTATCAAATCGTTGAATGTGCAAAAATTTTTAACAATTCATAAAAATTTTGAATAAATTAATCGTAATAACAAGTCTAACGTGAGTGAAAGTATTAACGACAGACGACATACAATACGAATCGTATGCGCGTATGAATGTTGTTTCATCGCACACCGCGCTGAATATCTTGTATTAAATTAATATTCGTTCTTACACTTGACCTATTGATATTCGCCAAGTTTACGATCCTCTCCTTGAAGAATTGAAGTTTATGGGCCATAAAATGCGCACGCGCGATCCCTTCTATTTTTTTTTGCGCATCTCTCTCAAATTCCCAAGTTCTATTCCATTAAATTAATTCACCAGATTTCAAATAGAATAAGAATGAAGCATTAAACTATAGAAAATCTTCCCTAATTAATATTAAACCTGGCAAACGCCAACAGGCCTCTTGGTGGTGGATGGTCACCTGTGGGTGGAGCAGCGCCGTTTCATCCTGCGACACCTGCGAGACTTTGGCTTCGGCCGCACAGACATGGCCGTGCAGATCGAGTTCGAGGCCACGCAGCTCGTCAATTACTACGATCAGCTCATCCGTGGCAACGCCAGCAATATCGCCCCCGACAAACCCTCTGCCAATTCTATCACAAACAATAATAACAATTACAACAACAACAACAACAACAACAACAACAATAATGGCACACACGTGACGAAGAGAAAGAATGGACAGATATATCAGTTGGCGAACGAAGACGACGATTTGGGAAAGAAAGAGCAGGCGGCGCTCGAGGAGAAACCAGTGAAAAAGTCGCTGACAGCCGAGGATTTCTACGTGAAGGTAGGCGACGACCTGGAGATCCGAGAAGCCGCGGCGAAGATGCCCGGGGTGGTTGTAGAGATGGAGGACTTCTTTGGGGTGCCGGTCCTCAATACCCTCTGGTGCATGATGGCCGGAAAGAGGTGAGCTTTTTACTCTGCAATATTTCACATCGGATTTTTAATAAATAGATTCAGTAGAATTAGAGAATTTTTAATATATTATACGTCTGTGATTTACTCGATCAGATACAATATCGACGACAAGGAGCTGATTTACTTGCAAAAGATCTTCACGACTCTGCTGCGCGACGTTGACATGGTCGGCTGTCTGTTCAATCACTTTCCCTTTCTCAAGTATGTCGCGCCCGAGATGTCCGGCTACAACAAATTCATGGAGACGCATCAGCAGCTCTGGAAGTTTTTGAAGGTGATTTTCCCGCTTAGCGAAATGCAACTTTTTATCGGGATAAATTTTCGATCAACAGTATAATGCATCTTTGTAATTCATAGGATGAGTTGGAAAATCACAAGAAGACGTTCGATCCGGCTGCTCCGCGAGACATGATGGACGTCTACCTACAGGTTTTGCAATCGGAAAATCGCGATGACACTTTCTCGGGTAAGATATTATATGTAAATGAATCATCTCACAACGAATGATATATTGGAAAATTCCCGTACGAGTTCTATTTTAAATTTTATCTCTGTTCACCCATCTAGAGGCTCAGCTACTCGCTATCTGCGTGGACTTATTCATGGCCGGTTCGGAGACGTCATCGAAAGCACTATGCTTTGGCTTTCTCTTTCTTGTGCTCAATCCGGAAGTGCAGAAGAAGGCCCAGCAAGAGATCGACTCGGTCATAGGGCGTGAGAGGCTACCGTCCTTAAACGACCGTCCGAGGTGAGCCTTTTTCTAGGAGATACGCGCGCAGCTTTCTCGAAGCTTCGGTTTGTTTTGAAAAAAAGACTCCGCTGCGGAAGTAAACAAGCGTTTCTTTCTTCTGCAATGTGACACTTGACTGTGTTCGTAAAAAAGTGGAAAGATTCTTGCTTATACTTTTAACAAACATACAAACATGTAGTTCAATGCTATGGTTTTGTGTTCGTAGATTGACGTACATTAACGCAGTTGTTTTGGAGTCGCTTAGGATGTTCATGGGTCGGACAATGAACATACCGCATCGCGCGCTCAAAGACACTTATATCATGGGATACAAAATACCTAAGGTAGTTTACAATTTTTCAAAGATAATAACGAAAATGCGTGTGTGAGTGTGAATTCAATTGCGAAGAGACTAACGGAAAATTATACTTTTTATCGACTGCAGGATAGCATGTTAGTGGTTAACTTTAACAGAATTCTCATGGGTAAATTCTGGGGCGATCCCGAGGAGTTCCGGCCCGAGAGGTTCATCGACGAGTCCGGAAAATTAGTCATGCCCGATCAGTATCTACCTTTCAGCTTCGGTACGTATTATTCCTAACAAATTATTTGTCACCTATTCCAGAAGGAAATGCGTTCCTCGCAAATAAAGAACGCCAGTATTATTCATGATCCAAGACAAACTTTACTTTTATTTTATTTGTACAATTTCAATTCTATCAATCCATCATTATATGAAGCTAAAGTGCCGGTAAAACAAATATAATCACGTGTATATCGATGTTTGAAGAAAAAAAAATCTCTTTTTTTCGCAGGTAAGCATCGTTGCATGGGCGAGGTGCTGGCCAAGAGCAATATGTTCATGATAACGGCAGCGCTGCTACAAAACTTCACGTTTTCACCAGTGCCAGGCGAAGAGCCGCCGCGGAATGAGTACACCGACGGCGTCACCGCCAGCCCTAAGCCTTTCCGCGTCCTCATGACCAAGC
Organism: Pteromalus puparum; assembly: GCA_012977825.3. NCBI lineage: Eukaryota > Metazoa > Arthropoda > Insecta > Hymenoptera > Pteromalidae > Pteromalus > Pteromalus puparum. Next base: position 72,231,652 of record CM053170.1, read on the forward strand.
GAACGTAGCGCCTTGATTTCAATTACTTGCTAGTGTTTTTATTTTTGCTACCTTTTACTGTCATGTTATTAATGTACGTTAAACGTTGTCTGTTATGTTTATATAATACATCATACACCTAGCCATCAGCTTTTGTGCTGTACTTTCTTCAATTTCATTTTTTAATTTCAAGTTAATGATGACAAAAACGTGGATATACAATTCTTATGTGTAATCAGTGTATGTGTGTATTTGTGTGTGTGTGTGTGAAAATACAACAAATTGACTGCTGGGGTCTAGCAGAAATTTTGGATCGAAAAGTGTTACAATGCGTTGTAAACGTGCACCCAGTTTTTATTATTTCAATAAAAACTTACTATTCTTGTACATAGAAAAATACAGTTAAACAATCAAGTACTTTCTAAGAAAAGTTATTATTAATATAATAAAGGAACCTTACATCTAATTAATAAAAAGTAAAGTCTGAACTCATAAATATCAAAATTTCTATCAGCCCCCGCGCATTCCGAAGTATTGACAACATTCTTCATAGCGAGCTACATAATCCGGCGACCAAGTGCAGGCTATGCCACGACTCTGCACCACAGTGAGCAAAAGTATCTTCAAAAAACCTTAATTTTCCGAGTCCGGCTTATCCTTCTCCTTGTCGCTAAACTCAGAGCTGGCCCGACTCTTCTCTTCCGAGCGCTTTTCTTCCTTCTCAGCAGCTCGTTTCTCCTTATCTCGCGACTTTTTCTCACTACGCCCGGTGTCATCGCTCTTTTCGCGATCTTCCTTGCTACTACTGCTCTTCTTGCCGTTACTCTCGGCCTTGTCCTTGCTGCGTTCTTTATCCTTGTCGCGAGACTTTTCCGAGTACTTGGATTTGGAGGATCTGGATTTAGACTTGGATCTGGATTTGCGTGAGCGTGATTTTGAGCGCTTGCTACGGGAATGCGAGCGGCTTCTTCGTCTGTAAAATACAAAGGTTAAATTATGTAAATAATACGCTTTGTCGATTGTGTATTTAAATGAATTGAAAAATGTAAAAGACTCAAGCGTAGAATTAAGTTTTTGCCACAAATTCTGTATAAAAGTTTACTCAATAAAATCATACAGATATGTAAATCTTCTACTGACTTAATTCAATTGCACAACTAATAGATACACATATAAGCACTTTTTATACTAATGCTTACATTACTTTTAAAATTCAATAACGAATCAACAAACTATATCAACATAGAATTATTGCAGATACGATTCATTCAATTTTTGGATAAATACCTAGTTGGCGACTTTTTCTTGCGATCTCTGGATCTAGAACGCGACCGTCGCGATCTGGATCTTCTATCTCTAGATTTGGAGCGATGTCTTGTCCTAGAGGTACTTCGGCGACGTGATCTGGACTTCCTGCGCCGGTCCCTAGAGCGGGAGCGCTTGCGTGACCTGGAGCGTGATCGCCGACGATGACGAGAGCGGGAACGACGGTGACGTGAACGAGACCGCTTGCGAGAACGCGAACGCCTTGAACGTCCACGTGATCTTGACCTGGAATAATATAAAATTGATTATGAATAATTGTTCTGAATTGAAATTGAGATTTTTTTTTATTTTAATTGGATTTAAAAGTTACCTAGATTTACCACGGCCGCGCGATCCACTACGACTGCGTTTATCTTTGGAGAGCATACCAATCATGGGATCGATGGTGGCAGATATGAGGTTGTGAGCTTCTTTTACCCTGGACATGGCTTCCTCAATCTCCTTCTGGGCAGCCTCGTTGCTCTTAGCTTCAGGTTTTGTGATGGCCTGCACGGAGTGTCCCATTTTGATTGGTCTGTTGTTGAGCATCTGCCCATTGAGCTGTAGAGCTGGCACGATGGATGCTTGCTCTGAGAATTCAACCAGGGCGTAGTGATCAGTGTCAGAGTCTCTGGTACAAAGCCGAGTGTACTTCACCTCGACATTATGGTTGCCGAAGAATTCTATCAGCTGCTGATCAGTAGTGGAGGAATCCAGATTTCCAACAACCAGAGTTCTGCGAATCTCCTCGATTTTTCTACTGTCCAAGTGTCCAGGAAGGTGCGGGTATAAAGGCAGACCGTTGGCTTCCAGTTTAGGATCCATGGTGGTTATTACATGATTAGGTGGAATTCCCTCGATGGCATTTACTACATTTGGTGGAAGCTTGGGTTCAGAAGGGTAGAGACCTGGAAGAAAAGTTCTTATTGCTAAGAAAGATTGATTTGTATTATACTTTTGCAATGTTCAAAATATGTTGATACTTGTATTTGCTCATTTTTAAAACAATTTCTTTATGACGATTCCTCTATGATTCATTAGAAATTGTTGCGACAATAGTAAGTTTGTTTTGTAAAATTTGAAATTCCAAGAAGGTTGTCATGAAAAACTTGAGTTACAATGGCAATAAACAACCAATACAAGCCTTAGTCGATAAAAAATGTGAACCTACCTGGTACAACGGTCCCATTGTTGGTAAGCTCAAGGGCCCTCTGCTCATCAGGAATGTCTCCATTCTGGTAAGGAATGACAATGAGAGCACGGTCGATGAAGACGGTGTTGGTCATGTGCTGGGCCACTGCCACATGATTCTGGTCATGAAACTTAATGTAGCAGATCCTGGACTGCACCGGCACCGCAACATCTCGGATCGTTGGGTATAGCCTGATGTCTTCGATCTTCCCCAAATAGCCAAAGAGCGTTTGCATCTGATCTTTGGTCGCCTGGGGTGCGATGTTCGTCACCTGGACGACCTTCGTCGAGCCCACCGCCATTGCGAAGCTGACTTTGAGGTTAGCTTGACGCTTGGAAGCGGCGACTCGTTATTTCGGTTATACTTTACTCACTTTTTTGACAATTTTTACTTTGATAATTACGTACTTAAACTCGCGCGACGGAAATGAACGACGCGGCGCAGATCTTCACATGTTTGTGAAGGAAGTATCGGCGGTCACGGGGGCGAAAATAAATGAAGCTGCGAATCTTCGCGTCCGCACGAGCACCTATACCTACTTACCAGCTATATCTATATAAGCTATAGGTATAACAGCGACGTCGCGCCTTATTGCGGCCGCCCCTCCACAGTGCTGACGACGTGACGACACTGACGACGAAATGACAAATTTTGTGCATTTTGGTGGATCATGCGCAGATTTGGATTGAACGTTTTTCTCGGGTTTCGTGACGGTTGTTTCTATTGCCTTGTTTTCATTTATTGTTTATTCATTAATTATTGCTTTTTTTATTTATTTAGCATCGAAATTCAAGTTCAATGACTATTGTGTACACTGCAATATTGACTGAGACAACGAGCTATAAAATTTCAAATTCAACTCACGAACTCCGAAAAATGATGAAATACTCCCAATATGAATATAACCAGACACCTATATTACATCTATTGGGGCGATCGAACTTGCAGAAATACCCTTGAGGTTTACTTATATCTATTTATTTATACTAAAATTCTATACTGTCACAACTACCCAAAGTAGGCCAAACTATATATGTGTAGTAGTTGCGAACCTATATCTATATTGCATCTTATACCTATATATTGCAGTGTTCTACTCTCAAAATCCAAAAGCAAAATGTAAAAAAATTTAGTCTCGTGACCGGTACGTCAGCAGACCCTATTCGGGGCGGTATGCCATGGGTGGCGCCACAAAATACATGTAAAATTGAATGAGGTGGTCAGTATTAGAACTAAAATAAGTATCCTTTAACATATTGGAGCGTATAATGTAAGTCAGAAGAAGGATCCCAAGGGCCATCAGCGCCACGAAGTACGTGTAAAAGCAAATGAAGTGGTGAAATTAGGAACCCTGGGTATATAAAAGGAGGGACTGGAGGTCCTCCTACTCCGTGATCTCCATTCCATTCTCCATCAGCGAATCAACAGCCCGCGCGCGCGCGACGCGCACAAACTGTATATAGCACACTACTATTGTACCTATTGCGGCATTGCCGTGCCATTGCCCATCCGCCATCTTATAGCTGCCATCGACGCTCGACACTGTGCTCAACACTCTGCTCTGTCAGTCCACTCCGTGCTGCGCTAAATATCAGTCCGCAGTAGGAGTCCGGACATCGTACGAGTCGGTCGAGTCGCGGTTGCGATCGTCTTCGTAAACCGGCTCCGCAAAACCATCAGCTGATCTCGCGCGGCGGGAGAACGAATTGTCCCCCGTCATGCGGTTGCTGACAAAGCAGATCATCGGGACCCTGGTGATGTAACCTTCAATCGTCCTTTCCCCATAGGTCTACCTTTACTCTATTTTTGAGTAAAATAGAATAAGTAGAACATAGTCGTCAGGATGGCTGATTCGGACGAAGACAACGAGCGGGAGTACGAGTCGGAGATGAATCTGGCTGGCTTTATGTTTGGCAACATCGATGAGAATGGCCAGCTCGAGGATGATATCCTGGACTCGAATGCAAAGGAGCACCTGTCCTCGCTCTATCACCTTGGACTGGGTTCGTTGTTGCAAGAGATGATTGCCCAAGATGCGGTGGAGAAGAAGGTTCTAAATGAACAGGAGAATGGGATTAAAATGGAGCAGGAGGAAAAGCTCCCACTAGAGAATGGAGAGATTGAGAAAGATGAGAAGGAAGATTATGACGGTGATTATGTTGTAAAGGATCCGAATGCTCTAGACTTTTCAGATATTAACGAGTTGGCAGAGGATTGCATTGAAGAAGTTAAGGGTCAGTTTGTCAATAAAAAATTAACAAATTTAGTTTTTTTGAATTTACACATTAGGTTTATTAACAAACTTGATTTTCTTGGTAGATGTCCAAGAAAAGCAGCAAGTCAAAACTGAAAAAGAAACAGGTTACGATGCTGATGATGAAGATGTGGAGAACAAGCTAGATGCAAAGTTAATGCCTCCCCCTCCTATTCCTGAAGAGAAAGAAGCTCTGACAAAAGAGGAAGAAGAAGCAGCTGCAAAGAGAAAACTGGAAACTCCACTAGCCTCTATGCTGCCATCCAAATATGCTAATGTCAACGTTACCGAACTCTTTCCTGATTTTAGGCCAAACAAAGTTCTCAGGTTTTCAAAATTGTTTGGTCCTGGGAAGCCAAGTAGTCTGCCTCAAATTTGGAGAGGTGTCAGAAGAAGACGCAAAAGAAAACGGCATCAGGATCTTAAAGATTCAGATTCTGGTTCTGACCAGGAAAAAGGAAAACCAAAATTTAGGGTAACATATGATATTACTTTGACTATCACTAATATAATTTTTGCCTTGATTTAAGTAGTAAAGAATTCGATTACAATGCGATGATCATTGCAGGGTTGGTTCATGAATTATGCCCCAGATCCTACTCCAGATCAGTTGTGTGAAGATGATGAAGAAAAATTATTAAAGTCAGTTGAAGACAAGGAACAAGCTGGAAAACAAGGAGAATCTGGAGAAAATGGTGATATGGGCCCAAAAGTTGCGGATTGGCGATTTGGACCTGCACATTTGTGGTATGATATTCTTCAAGTACCTGAAACAGGAGAAGGTTTTAATTATGGATTTAAGCTTACCGAAAAGCCTGAAGAAGAAAGACCACCTGTGGATGATTCTGCGGAAGATGCCTTTCTTATGGTTTCCCAATTACATTGGGAAGATGATGTTATATGGAATGGAGATGATGTAAAACATAAGGTAAACAAAACATCTTTAAAATACTACATGCACAAATTAAACCAATCACTTATTCTTTTATTTTTAATCCAGGCTAGGCTCAAATTAAATACTAAAAACAACGCTGCTGGTTGGGTGCCATCAAGCGATAACCGAACAGCAGCATTTAGTCAACCTGGCAAAGGAGTACCAGTATCGGTTGCTCCTAATGTCAGACTAGCTACCTCAAACATTTCCACACCAATGCACATGCAAAAGAACAAGTCAGTGGCACATACTTTTTTTATTTACTCCTGCAAAAAATCTTAAAATTTTGTAGAAATTAAAAAAAAACATTTTTTTATAGAATTGGAAAAGGCAATCAACAGCATTCGGACCACGACGATACTTGGTACTCTATTTTCCCCGTTGAAAACGAGGAACTAGTCTACGGGCTTTGGGAGGAAGAAATTATTTGGGACTCCGAGAATATGAAAAAGATACCTAAACCAAAGATTCTAACATTGGATCCGAACGACGAGAACATTATCCTCGGCATTCCGGATGATATAGATCCGGCTCTGCTGCACAAGGAAAACGGGCCGCAACCCAAAGTTAAGATTCCTCATCCTCACGTAAAGAAGAGCAAACTTCTGCTTGGAAAGGCTGGAGTGATCAATGTATTGGAAGAAGACGCACCGCCACCGCCACCAAAGTCGCCTGACAGAGATCCGTTCAATATTTCGAATGATACGTACGTGCTGAAAAAATTCATCTATTCCTAATTTACTTCTCTTAAATATTTAATTGCATTTTCCTCTTTCAGATTTTACCTACCAAGATCTTCAGAGACGACCCTCAGAATGAAGGTTAGCGGCGGCAATCTGATTCAGCACAGTACACCTGTAGTCGAGCTTCGTGCGCCGTTTGTGCAGACCCACATGGGTCCGATGCGTCTTCGCAATTTCCACAGGCCACCTCTCAAACGTTACAGTCACGGACCTCTTGCCCATCCTGGTCCTCATGGTGTACTACCTCTTGTGAAACACATCAAAAAGAAGGCGAAACTTCGCGAACAGGAGAGAATAGCCTCCGGCGGTGGCGACGTTTTCTTTATGCGTACGGCAGAGGATCTGACCGGTCGAGATGGCGAGCTCGTTCTCATCGAGTTTTCTGAGGAACATCCGCCGCTCATCAATCAAGTAGGTATGTGCTCCAAGGTGAAGAACTATTACAAGCGGAAGGCGGGTAAGGACACAGGACCACCCAATTTCAAGTACGGTGAGACGGCATATGCACATACTAGTCCTTTCTTGGGAATACTAACGCCTGGACAGACTATACAAGCGGTGGAAAATAATATGTATAGAGCACCGATTTATGAGCATCAGGTACCCCAGACGGATTTCCTGGTCATTAGATCGAGGTGAGTCATGGAAAGTTTTCATATATTTATATATTTTTATAACAATTATAACTAATTGTTGTTCTCCTTGCAGGCAACAGTATTACATTCGGGAGATAGACGCCCTCTTCGTAGCTGGCCAAGAGTGCCCCCTCTACGAAGTCCCCGGACCCAACTCCAAGCGCGCTAACAATTTCGTGCGCGATTTCCTGCAGGTCTTTATCTATCGTCTCTTCTGGAAGTCACCCGACACGCCTCGTCGTATCAAGATGGATGATATAAAAAAAGCCTTTCCATCACACAGTGAGAGCAGTATCAGAAAACGGCTGAAACTTTGCGCCGATTTCAAGCGTACGGGTATGGACTCGAACTGGTGGGTAATCAAGCCAGACTTTCGGTTGCCCACCGAGGAGGAAATTCGTGCAATGGTCTCCCCCGAACAGTGCTGCGCGTATTTTAGCATGATCGCAGCCGAGCAGCGATTAAAAGACGCCGGGTACGGTGAGAAGTTTTTGTTTATGCCTCAGGACGACGACGACGAAGAAATACAACTGAAAATAGACGACGAAGTCAAAGTTGCACCCTGGAATACGACGCGTGCTTATATTCAGGCTATGAAGGGCAAATGCCTGCTTCAGTTGACGGGACCGGCTGATCCTACGGGCTGCTCCGAAGGATTCTCGTATATTAGGTCACCGAATAAACCAACTGTCAGTAAGGTGAGTTATTATTTTGTTTAACTTTTTATAAGTGTTTCTTTTTTTAAGAATGACGCATGAGTAATTCGATTATATTATGTACAGGAAGAACAAGAGGCGCAACCCAAAAGAACTGTCACTGGCACAGACGCCGATTTGCGACGTCTTTCTCTGAACAACGCGAAGGCCCTTCTCCGAAAGTTTGGCGTACCGGAAGAGGAGATCAAGAAACTATCTCGTTGGGAGGTCATCGACGTTGTTCGAACCCTTTCTACCGAGAAAGCTAAAGCGGGTGAAGAGGGCATGACCAAATTCTCTCGAGGCAATCGATACTCCATAGCCGAGCATCAGGAGCGATACAAGGAAGACTGCCAGCGTATCTTTGATATCCAGAACCGTGTCCTAGCGTCCGCTGAGGTACTCAGCACGGACGAAGCTGAAAGTGTGGAAGAGGATAGCTCAGATATCGAGGAGATGGGTAAAAACATTGAGAACATGCTGAGTAATAAGAAATCGAGCACGCAACTGAGCCTGGAAAGGGAGGAACAGCAGAGACATGAACTTAGAAAGATGATGATGAACGACACGCCAGGTAATATTGACTCTTCGCCTTTCTTCATAATTCATGATTTTATTTCAGATTTGTTAGATTTGGATGTCATTAGTTTCGTTGATGATTCATGAGCGGAATGTTTTGTAAAACGTGTTAGTTGTATAAATAGATAGGGAATATATAGTCATCAATCTTCATAAAAGCGCTCATCACTATACATAATATCAAATAGAATATATCATCTGACACTCCCGCGACTGTAGGCAATCAAGACGACAAGAAGCTGAAAGACAAGAAGAAAGACGACGAAGACGACAACTCAACGTCTAACTTCAACTCCCAGAACAGTCGCATACTCAAGATCCACCGCACGTACCGGTACCCTGATGGCAAGGAGTACACGCGCGTCGAGATCGTGCGTAAGCCCGCGGTAATAGATAGCTACATAAAGATTCGCAACACCAAGGACGAGGCGTTTATCAGGCAGTTCGCCTTACACGACGACGCGCATAAGGAGGAGTTGAAACGCGAAAAGCGACGCGTTCAGGAACAACTTCGTCGCATCAAGCGCACTGAAGAGCGACAGGGTATGCATCCTAAACCCGCCAACCATCATCATCGGAACAGCATGGGTCTGGAACGCAGCAGCAGCGGAATCAACCTCAACGGCAGCAATAACTCGATGAGCAATTCGCATTTCCCATCGCAAGACCTGTTCGACCGCAGCGGAGCCTCGACGCCGACGCAGCTTGGAACTACCATGTCCAACAGTAGCCTGCCCCCGATAAGTAATTTCCCTTCATCGAGCCTACAGCAGCTTGGCTCGTCGACTAGCATCCCTAATCATCAGCATGCTAAGCCTCATCACAAGGCTGAGCAGCTATCTGGTTCACCCTCTAAACGTAAGAAATCTAAATTAAAACCAGATCTCAAGCTCAAGTGCGGCGCCTGCGGCAACGTCGGTCATATGCGCACCAACAAGGCATGTCCGCTCTACCAAAACAGTATCGGTGGGGCACCCTCGACGTCGAACGTTGCAATGACAGAGGAGCAGGAGGAGGAAATCGAGAAGCAGTGCATGGACACAGAGGATCAGGATCTGGTCAACGTCGACGGCACCAAGGTCAAGCTGTCGTCGAAACTCATCAAGGTACGTTCAGATGGAAAAATGAAGTGTGGGGTCACTGCGCTGCTTGGTGCTTGGGCTGCTTGCGAAACTGCCTCTGCGGCGGTGATTGCGTCATTTTGTTTTATTAGAACAATCAGTGATGAAATGTAAGCTTTGATATAAAAAATGACGCGATCGCTGTCAAATTGCTTAAAAATCTATTCTAAAGATGAGCTGGATTACACTATTTATTGATTATCTGCAAAAGATGCTCATAAAGGAACGCTCGAGAAATTAGAGATCGCAATCTTGAGCTCCTCCCTGTCTAATCTCAAACGCCTTATTCTCAAATGAGCTTATATACACAGCAGAAGAGTGCATCGACGTTTTGCGCGTGCACTAACATATATTCAAACAAATATACACTTTTTTTAAATTTTCTATTTATGCATTTTTTTTTCTAAATTGAACAACTTTTTTCCAAGGTTTATTGTAGGAATACAAACCGTCTGAACAAACTCGGACATTATCTACTGGATTACACTCCGTTTTCGGGCTTTTTACAGTCATATAATCGGCATTTATTTAAAAAGCTAAAGAGGTTTTATAAATTACAGATTTTCATACACTGATCTATAACTTATACGTAACTTTATGTTCTACTAGTTTCTAAAACACAGAACTTAACGTATCTATGTACATACATCGTTGAAATCTTATGAAAATGAGTCAACTTGACTTGAAAAAAACTGCATCGAATTTAAATATTATTAAAAAATAAACGAAATAGTGAAAGTTGCCTTATTTTTATAAAATTTCAATCGCCCTCGCTTTAAAAACGCACTTATTAATCCTGAACGTATGGTGTTATTTTTTCTCGAAATCAGCAGCATGCTGAGGAGATGAAACGCCGTACGTTGGTACTGAAGGTTCCAAAGGACGCAGTATCTGCACGAAAACGCAAACGCCAGTCCGGAGATGACCATTGCGACTACCTCAAACAATATCAGAGACCAGCAGGTGTCAACCGACGACGAACGGATCCGGTTGTTGTGCTTTCTACAATCCTCGAGAGTATACTCAATGACATGAAAGCCCTGGACGACGGTCCGCTGTTCTGGTTTCCCGTCAATGCGAAGGTATATTTTTATGCTGACTCTCATACAAAACTGAATTAAATTTAGAGTATTAATTCGTGTTGTTTGTTAAAATTATTCCAGTCCGTTCCCGATTACTACCGCATCGTCAACCGCCCGATGGACTTGCAGAAGATCCGTGAGAATTTACGACAAAAAAAGTACCAGAGTCGCGAAGACTTTTTAGCCGACGTCAATCAGATCAAAGAAAACAGCTTGCTGTACAATGGGGCAAATCATTCGATAACCGAAGCAGCTCAGCGTATGCTCGATTTTTGCGTCAAGCAGATTGCCGAAAAGGAAGACAAGATTATGAGGCTTGAAAAGGCTATCAATCCGCTGCTCGACGACAACGATCAAGTCGCACTCTCGTATATTTTGAACACTGTGATCAACGATAAGCTCAAGAACATGGCGGAGGCCACCCAATTCCTCAAGCCAGTTAACAAGAAGCTTATCAAAGATTATTATACAATTGTTAAGAGGCCAATGGATCTGGAAACTGTATCAAAGAAAGTTGCTGGTAAGTCGAAGAAGCAATTGTTAAATTAAAGCTCTTACTGTCAGCAGCTTGGAAGATCCTAACATTTTATTTTTTTTTTTTTTTTAGCGCATAAATACCATAGTCGAGCGGAATTCGTGCGAGATATTCAACAGATTGTCGATAACTGTATACTTTACAACGGTGAGAAAGCAGCTTTGACTGCTAAGGCTGAAGTATTACTTAAAGTTGCTCGAGACACGTTGACTGAGGTATACTTACAATTTATCGATAATAATAAAATTATACTAGATTTTAATACTTTTATGATTATGTGTAATAAACCGTTCTATTGTGGTGTTAGAATTTACGATTGACTTTATCATTCGCAGTATGGTGATCATCTAGCGCAGCTAGAAAGAAACATTTCTCTCGTTCAACGGCGAGCAATGGAAGAAGCCGACATTGATCAATCCTGGATTGGCGAAGGCGGCGAAGAGGAAAATTACACCATTGCCGAGCCGGAATTCAGAGGAGTAAGCTATTTCTTGTTATTATATCTTTTGAAAATCGATTGTAAATACAAATGATTTCACAATATACTTTGTATTGTTCAGAGTCAAACGAGCTCTCCCGAGCATCCGTTCGGAAAATCTGGAATGGATGACTACGACTTTGTCGACGTCGAGGGCGACGTAGAGGCCGAACTTGGCAGACCTGTGGCAACAAAGAAGAAGGATGTTCTTGAAGAAGGTAAAACAGATTTTAGGATTCACTCTAAATTGTTCTTGTAGCAATATAACCCTAATTTTTCGTTCATCGTTTTAGATTTGCAATTCTCGAGCGAGGACGAGTTTGACGAAGTGCCTTTTGGAGTTGATGATGCGTTCGAGGCGACTGAGCTGAAGCCGCTTGAACCCGTGGAAGTAAGGCCAGAAGAACTACCTGCCGACGACGATAGTCAACAGGTGGCTGAAGCTATGATTCAGCTCGGCAACGCTGGATCTTATACGCTCGGTGAGCCGCCAATTCAACATCATGGTAAGTAATTAATTAGACAATTCACAGCAAGATACTTAAAATTGATGTTTGCTTACAAACTAATTAATATACTCTTTGAATCGCAGAAGAGAGCGTGGATTCGAACTATGATCCTTCAGAATCATTTTTCCCTTCCTTGCCAATCAGGAAAGACGAAGGTCTATCCAAGATTCAGGACGATTTGGCTGTGTCAGATAGCGACGAGGAAGAGACAAAAGACTTGCTGAAACCCGAGGAGCAGCAGCAGCCTCCACCGGCAGCAGAGGAAGAACTATGCGACGGCAGCGTGTGGTTCTAAACTTTAATCGTGTTCATGAAAGAAAAAATCGGACTTTGAATCAAAGTGTAATATAGACATACTATATGTAAGCGAGATATATTTTATACATATACTTATAGGTTCGCGTAGTGTACGATAGATTTCAAACTGCCGAAATCATTCGTAAGGCAGAAGAAAAAAGAGGTTTTTTCACGTGTCGTTTGTAAATAAGATTTTATATCATTGCCAGTGAAGCCTAGCGGATCCTAACAAAAGCAAGCATCAACCTGTTTGTATGTATATTTTTCTGGAAAAAAGTTGCATACATTTATTTTTACACGGTGTAATTAAGGCAATAGTTATATAACTTTGTTTGGGCCGCAGGTAAATAAACGAAAAATCAAGTGCAAGTCTATTTGTCTTATTAGTGTTATTTCTGTACGGTTTGTCGGAACCACGGTAACGAGCATAAACTTATAAACTTATTTGTCTGAACATAATAAACTGATTTGTTTGAATTCATGTCTGATTCTTCACTAAAATATGCCTTTATTTCAATTTTCGTAGTATACTCTTTTTGTTTTATACTTCGACGATTCGTTTAGTCGAAAGCGTTTCCAAAGACCAAAGCGCACTTCCCAGTCGACGAGAAATAATTCGGGTTTGTCCCAGAGCACGTGATGCACCGCGAAATTATAACGCGATTGCAGTGGGGGATTCAAATGTGGAGCCCATTGGGCCCTTTCCATCACAATTTTATTCACATAGGCGTGGAAGTCCTTTGCTTCGTGGATCCAGCAGACAAAGGACAGTACAGAAATTATTATTGCGTGGATATGAAAGGATGCTTCCCTACCTAAATGTTAAAAAATATTTGAATAATTGTACATTTGGAAATTAAAATTGTTGTCTAACCGAATTTTTTTTGACGTTTCATTATAATTTCTTGAAGATGCATCATGATGCAGCACAAAGCTGCAGCTGTAAAGCCACAAGGTATTTCTATAGCCAGTAGGCATATTGTGCAGTATGTAGTTTCCAAATTAAGACGACAACCTCTATGATATATGACACTCTTTATTAAACTGTCATGAATGACCTCTCTGTGTTGTTTCAAGAATTTTCTATCTTCTCTGTTATATTTTCTGAGTTTCAGATTTAATTGCATATTCTCAAAGAATATTTTGGGACTGTTAAACAACATTTGATTATTTCCTCTGTCAATAAGATGTTGTAATACTCTGTTTCCTAACAGTGATACAAATTTTACATGCGATCCAATCATTTGCATAATAAGGGGTAGAACATCTGCTGATAAGGTATTGAGAAAAGAATGCGTTTGATGCATGTAAGCTGCATATTCCAAAGTACTGCCATAATTCAAAATGTCATTGTCACTTATATCCTTGCTCACAGACCAAGAACTCATATGTTGAATTATCACAAGAAGATGACTGTTCGATATATTTGGAATTATGTGTCTAACACACAACTCCAAGCCTCCTCTCAAATTTGCATAAGCTATATTCTTTGAGTCTTGAGAAGAATCATGAGAACTTTTGTAATAAAAATGAAGTAATCTTTCGAGAACTAGTACGGTTTCCTGATTATCTGGCCAATTGTAACTATCAAGAAATTCGTACAAAACTTTAATGATTAATTTGACGTAAGCTTCATTAGATGCATCAATTGCTTCAATTTTGTCAAATATTTTATTACATATCATAGATCCTTTATATCCACAATCAAACAGGCCTATTATTATATCAATGCAAACTCTTCTTCCTTGCCAAAGTTTCTCACTGTGCAATACATCAATGATTTTTTCAACTATTTCTTCTTGTTCTTTAAAAAAAAAAACCTTGAGTAATTTATAATAATTTTTTTTTGCCAATAAATATCTACTATTACGTTTCTTCTCAGGTATCACAGATTCATGCTCAAAGTGCAACGGAGTATTGGAATACTTCAAAAGAATCTTTATTGCACATTTAATCAGACCATATGGGTCTCGAGCTTGCAACTGAGCACTTGAACTCTTGTAAAGTATCTGAGTCATCAATTGGAGACTTCTATCCTTTTTCCATCTGCTTGATTGATATTCAAAATTTTGGCTCAAACAAGAATTATTCAAATTCTGTATTTTTTCATCAAGTTCTTCATCCCTAAAACGTGACAAATAACGAGAAAAACAGAGTGACATGATGATAGGCGACGATAATTTAATTAAATTTTAAAAGACTTATACGATAAAACAGCAATATTTACACCACTGAATCAATATTCATTTGTCAAGAGTTGAAAATAATAATATTGATCCTCGACTCACATTTTCCTTTTTCATCGCAAACAGAAAAAAAAAGACTAATCAATCATACGTCTGTTAGCGCACCTGATGTTTTATTACAGCACAGCACCGCAATCCAAATAATAGAAAAAGTCTAAATTACTCCTCTTGCGATGTTTACCTTCACCCCTCACACCCGCTCCATCGGTAATTAGAAAAAGCGCAGCCAATAGTCAGTCCGCCGCTGTCTCCCACCCATCGGTTCTCCTTCTCATGCACATGCATTTACATGCCATAGCTACCCAGACCCACACTACCTACAACGCAGACTCCGCTGGCACTTCGCAGAGAGAGAAGAGAGAAAAATCCTTCAGACCAGTACTTATCCGCGATGGCCTCGCGCGCTTCGCAAGGAGTGGACAAGCTTCTGAAAGAGAACACTTAAGAGATCGATCGTTCAAGCCTGAAAAAACTTACTTAGCAAGTACTTAAGTATATCGACGTTTGTTGTACGATGCACGAAAATGACATTTTCCACGATGAGTTCACACACCGCTCATGATCAACAACGGTACATGGTGAGTTGGACGCGTGGGAAAAAGGATGACTTGGTACTTAAATTGTTTTCCGCGCCCACACCCACGCGCGAGAGCCGTCAACACACAACCATCGAGTGTATGTGTTTCGAGTTCATTAGCATGCATACAGAATCGGAGATTTTTTTAGCAAATACGCGTTTGCGAGGATCACTTGAGGGTTTTCGTTTTTCCGACTACTTATACGCGCGCGAGCGGCAGTGCGGCTAATTGAATTATGTAATGCCGAGCCTTCGAGCCTGATGCACTAGCTGGTTTTATCTTCTGTTTATTGAATTAGCATAACAAAGCATCTGTTGTGTTGTTTCAGCCACTAGACTGGCCGATGAGAAATAGTAGGCTTGCAGAATGCTGATAACTTGGTCTCAGAGGCACCATGTAGATTGTCGTAGGAAGCATGATGACCCACATCATGAGTCTAAATCCTTCGAGAAGACGCTGGTTTGTGGTGCTATGCATGATCCTGGTGCCATGCGTCATCCTGAACTTTGCCTCTACGCCAGATGTGCACGAAGAGACGCTGCTACAGCACAGTATAGCCGAGTTGCAGGTCAAGTTGGAGCACCTGCACTCTAAATACATTAACAGCCAGGAAGAAATACAGCTGCTGACTTATCAGTTGGTACAGCTGACTGAGGGAGCACATCTTTTACCAGATGTGCAGGTCTTCATTAACAACTCTAATTATAATGTGACAAATGTCAAGTTGCCGTCTGTCTATAATTTTCTGCCCCACCTACTCAGCGATCCCAACAGTTTGAGGCCAGCTTTTATTCACAGTAAGGGGAGATCTGGGGTTAGCGTAGTGTTAGGCATACCTACTGTTAGAAGAGAAGTGCAGAGTTACTTAATGGCTACGTTAAAGAATCTCTTGGATCGTATGAGTCCACAAGAAACTGCTGACACGCTTATTGTAGTTTTTATAGCTGAGGTAAGGCCAACAGTGTTATGGTATCTTTTGTGATCTACAATTATTTTTATTTTAAATGCTTCTCTTATTTTTCAGACTGATATTGAGTATGTTACGTATGTTGCAAAACAAATTGAAGTACAGTAAGTATCAAACGATTACTTATGTAAATATAATAGCTTATAAAAAGATAATGGTCTGATGCATAATAGTATTTATGCTTGCATATGAGGAAAAGCAGTTTTTTCTAGTAATACTTGTACATGACTACATAAAGCAGATAATAATTTCCGTTTGACAATTTAATTGTTTTCGTCATAAGAACAACAGTATATCATAGAGAAAAAATCATGACTCAAAAGTATTCTATGACTATATACATGATTAATAAAATCATTTTAACTCTAGAAACTTTTTACCATAGTGTAAAACATTATAACAAACTACCTTGACATTCTTAAAGTGCCATGTTTTAATTTATTTGATGCTATTGAAAAACTGAATAAATGTTAGATATTGGTTGTAACTTTACATTTATTTTATTTACATTATATTTAAGCAAAAAGTAAGAATTTTGTCGAACTTGTTTCAGCTTTCCTAATGAATTTGAATCTGGAGTTATTGAAGTAATTTCGCCACATCCTTCCTACTATCCTGATTTTGCAAAGCTACGAGATACTTTGGGTGACAACCATCAACGTGTAGTATGGAGATCAAAACAAAACTTAGATTTTGCCTTTCTGATGTCATATGCTCAGACAAAGGGAACTTTCTATGTTCAACTAGAAGACGATATACTGGCTAAAAAAAATTTCATTACTACAATGAAATCTTTTGCTTTGCAAAAAGTCAGTATGAAGGAGAATTGGGTTGTGCTTGATTTTTGTCAACTTGGTTTTATAGGTATTTCTTAAACTCTATCCTTGTTTACAACTATTGTTATGTAGTGTTTCTTGTATTTTATTTATGTAAACAATTTTATTAATGTAATCGAATTCTTTCAGGCAAATTATTTAAATGTGTAGATCTGCCTTGGCTAGTTCAGTTTTTTTTAATGTTTTACAATGACAAACCAGTTGATTGGCTTTTAGACCATTTAATATCGACTAAAGTATGTAGTCTCGATATGGATAACGTAAGTACAAATATTTTTTACTAGAACATTTTTTACTACAAACATTTTGTAAAAAATCACATATGCATTTGCAGAAACGTTGCAAAATGGCCAAAGCTGAATTGTGGCTTCATTATAAGCCATCTTTATTTCAACATGTAGGTACGCATTCTTCCTTGAAAGGAAAAGTACAGAAACTAAAGGTAAATATCGCAAGTATATCGAATTTTTGTATAAATTTGAAAACAATTGACTAAATGTGGAATCTTATGTTTAGGATAAGCAGTTTGGCAAAATAACGTTATATTATGGTCATCAAAATCCAGATGCAATTGTTGAATCTCAAATCAAACCATATAAGCAGTTTACGCTTAATAAAGCTTATAAAGGCGACTCGTTCTTTTGGGGGCTTTTGCCACAACCAGGAGATCATCTTAGATTTAAATTTGTTCATCCTATTTTTATAAAGAGATATTTATTTAGAAGTGGAAATGCTGAGCATCCATCAGATAAATTTTATAATACAACTGTTGAGGTTTTGCCACAGTCGATTAATTCTGTTGATAGAAATCATAATAATGTTACAGAAGATGGTTACATTATTGTAGGTAAATTTGATTCTCTTGGTATTGCTCGTGGAACTGTGGATAAGAAACTAGGAAAAATTGCAGTGCTACGCTTAACTGTACACAGTGAAAGCGACAATTGGGCAATTTTATCTGAAGTAAGGATCTAATCGAATGTGAATACAAGTAAAAATAATTAAAAAATTAATTTAATCTCATATAAATATTGTTGTAATTTTCTTACAGATCCATATAGAAGAGGATTTCAATAGCTGACAAAATGAGCTTCGTAACAAACATATTTAACGTCGTCTCCATCATGCATGAGGATTTGCTGTTAATGAATATACTTCATCTGTACATACATCCAATCATATTATTTATCGTGCCTTCTTGTGAAAGCTAACTTACCGTAATAAGCCTTTTCTAATGAGTAAGAACGCGTCACGTATTTTTGCGTTGGCGGCGTTGTTTGCTTACTCAATCACGCAATCTGATTGTCATTTGATGTATACCATCGCTCTTATTATCTTATTTATTTTTACTAATAAAAACAATGTACTTTGAGCCCCAGTGTCGCGACGATGGGAACAAGATACAATTGGTCCTTTTGGAGTCCAGTTGGCACTTAAATTTTGTGATAAAAGAAAAAGAAAAGAAAATCTATGGTCTATTTAGTATGTAAGTGTGAAAAGATCTTAAACCTTGAAATGTATGTATGCGTCTATTTAATGTTTTGTAAAACATGTATAATTATATTGAAATGTATGCAATATATAATATTTGTGACAAACCATTTATATTTTATTTATATAAATGGTTACCTATATTTGAAATAAGAACTTGATGCGTAATTATGGAGCATTGTTATACAATTTCTGTTCTATTACTTTTGATTATATACCTATAATTGAATATAAAAATGATTCCATAGAACATACAGTTATAACAAGTAAAAATTTCTAATTTCACAAACTAAGGTGCTTAAATGTCGGAATTCAAAAAGTGATTAAAAGATCGAAAGGAAAATGTATATGCCTATCTTATGTTTTGCCTCGATGAGCCACGTAATTATATATATAGATAAAATCTAAAAAAATCAAATAATAAAGATTAACAACCGAAGAATATAACTCCAATTACATGATATCGCAGATATACCTGACCTATAACATAATATATAATTGGCGCGCGCGCAACAAGGATACCTATATATCACGATATCAGCGATTTCTGTGTACAAATCAGCTGATTTTGCGCACTGTGCTGCAAACGAACAACCGGGACAACCCAACCCGCCCAGTGCATTATAGGTATATACAGTATATATTATGGAGCCGCACCACAGAACAGGCATCAGTAGCCGACTAGCCGGTACAATGCTGAGTTCATCGTAACACTTGTGAAAACCTCGCTTATCCTGATATCATAAATCACCCCTAAACCAGTACCTATAACACCTTCAATACGAGAACGATGCCGAAAGTCAAGCTTAGCCTCGTATATGTCCTGGGTATTTTTCTTTTGACGATTTTCGGAGTGCACCACTTTTCAACTCTGCAATGTTCTGACAAAAATAAGAAACTCGTAAACAAACAGAAATTTCGTTTGCTGATCTTGGTACTGAGTGCTCCAGAAAATACTGAGCGTAGGGACACCATTCGCAAGACATGGCTATCGCTGAGACAGAGCGAGGTAAAAAGTTTCTTTGCTATTGGAACACTGAACTTCAAGCCAGAGCAGTTGCAGACTGTGGAGTCAGAGAAACAGAAATACAACGATATACTGCTGTTACCAAAGCTTCTGGATTCCTATGGGACTGTGACAAAGAAGGTTCTGCAATCGTTTGTTCACATGCATGAGAATTATGACTTTGACTTTGTGCTCAAGTGTGATGATGACAGTTTTGCAGTGGTGGATCAGATTTTGAAAGAGTTAAATAGGTGGCAGAATAAGGGATTGAGAAAGGAATTGTATTGGGGTTACTTTGATGGTAGAGCTAGAGTTAAAAGAAGTGGACCCTGGAAGGAAACAGACTGGTTTCTTTGTGATTATTACCTGCCGTATGCTCTGGGAGGAGGGTACATTTTGTCATACAATCTTGTCAAATTCATTGCTCAAAATGAGGACATTTTAAAGTAATTTTAATTTAACTATTATTACAAAATAGTATTACAAATTAGTAGTAAATTTTAATAATCACCAAACTTTTGTAGATTGCAGAATTCAGAGGATGTTTCTGTTGGGCTATGGGTAGCACCAGTAGCAAACATTGAGAGGAAACATGACCCACGCTTTGATACTGAGTATCGTTCTCGTGGCTGCTCCAACCAGTATCTGGTAACACATAAACAAAGCAGTCAAGACATGAAGAAGATGTACGAATTTTATACAAGAACAGGAAACCTATGCGCACAGGAAGTGAGCACTTACTTGGGCTATCAATATAACTGGACAGTTGCACCCAGTCAGTGCTGTGACAGACGTCCTGGAATTCCTTGAACATTTTTCACAAATATTTTGTCGTTCAAAATAGTCAAATTCATGCACAACTCCAATATGAGATTATATAGTGATAAAGCTTTTCTCTCTCTCTCTCTCTCTCTCTTGTCATCTCAAATAATCTTAAACAGTTTTGAGAAATCATCAGATCATAACTTATTTTGTACTTTTTTAGTCTTGACATGAAATTTAGAAGACTAATATATAACTTAAAAGATACTCAAGAAGCTTTATTAGAATATAAAATCAATCAATGATATAATTAAAGATAAACCAAATAGTAAATAATAATTTTTGGAGGTTCAAACTTAATTATAGTTGACTAGATCATTTTCAATGCTGTTTTTAAAATTTAGAGTTGCCATCTATTATAGCTTAATTGATATTTAAAATATCTTGTGCCTACATGTGCCATAAATATTTTGTAAATATATAATTTGTACATATATACACACATCTACATACTAGGTAGGAATGTATTGAAAAATTGCCTTATTGCAAAATCAAATATATTTATTAATTATAATATATATTAATAACTACAGTGTATTGATTTACATAATCTATTTCAACAGTACTAGAGTCTTGCAATTTTGCTTGAGTGAATTGTATATTGTTTGATTTTCATGATTAACGAAAAAGCACTTTCAATATGTGTCGAGATATACAATTGATTTTTTTTTCTATATCAATACATTATTACAACCTCACTGTACAAATAAACTTTACAAGACCATAAAATATAAAACATTTAAAAATCTAAAATAACGACAATCACGGCCCGTAATTGTCATTCGACGATTAGGCTTAAAAATAGTCGAAGTTGACACCTTGAAATTGGCCTATAAAATATATGCAAAAGGCAACAAAGGATGTCTTTTAATGATAAAATGAAAACGATAAAATTTCTTCTCAATAGAGATCATCATTATTATGCAAGGAGAGAGTAGCCAGTTCCAAGATATCTCACCTTAATAAGTCTAATCGCTGTAGTTCTTTTAAATCAATTTATCTAATGATTTACAGCAATACTTTCTTTGTCATTCAATGAACGTAGAATGTCAATGATCACGAAGAGCACTATCAAGTTTGAATTTAGGACGGTCCAAATCTTTGTTACAAAGATTTGAAATTGCTCTACTTTTATTTCTTTTTGCGATCTTGAGTACACTTTGGACAGAACCACTTTCCTTTTGGTTTTGTTGTCAGTCCAACACATGCAAAATGGAACCATTCGATACCGCACTGAAAAAGTATGATGATATTAGTATTTTTCTATGTTATCTTTTGCTTTTTATTTTACAAATTGTTTAAACTTTGTATACTTACATCAGGATTATCACAACCAATCATTTCACCATACGAAACTTGATTACACACACAATAGGTGGGTTCATTCGGGTCTACTGGCATGTCCAAAACATCTGCTGGATGGCTGAGTGTGCTTGATTCTCCTTGAGATCCACTACCTGCTGCACCAGTCACTGCTGCTGACACAATAGAGCTACCTTTCTTTTGCTTTTTCCTTGCTCCCTTTGCTTCATCTTCACTACTTGCAGTGCCTGATGTTAAAAATGGATTAGAAACTGATTTTAACAAGTTGCATTAATAACATAAGAAAGTCATTGAATATAATTGAAAACTACCTTTCTTTCTCTTCTCCTTCTCTTTGAGCTTTTTCCTGCCCTTTTTAGTAGCTCCGCTCTCTTCTTGTGCTCTGTTACTGCTAATTGCTTTGTCCTGGATCTCTGCTTCAAACCTCATCAGGTCTGAGTCTAGCCTTCGTATGTGTTTGTCAACAAGTTCATAAGTCTGTATAGCCAACTGGACCTTATCATCACCATATTCTTTTGCTTTATTGAAAAGATTTTGTATGCGAGTCAACTTTTCATTCTTCTGATCTGTAGGTTCTTTCTTTATGTTTTTTAAATACTCGTCAGCTAATTTGTCAATATCTTTCATCAACAATTGTGCTCTTGTATCAAGATCACGCATCAGATTAAAGTTTCTTCGCAGCTCGGTAGGAAGATGTTCCAAACCTTGAATAGTGAACAACCATGTTAGTAATCAGTTGACAGTTATTGTTATTTTGATTGTTTTTTTGTTAAGTAATACATAGACCAAACTAAATATCATGGCTTGATTATTCAACTGATTGTTTGACAAGCCATTGAATTGTTGCATTATATTATGATCCATGCTTATTTTTGCGATTATATAAATATAAACCATTGTTTACATCCAACAATACAGTGGCATACATAAAATTATGAGTTTTGAAAAAGAAATGGACTGCATCTGTTTTATTCATATAAAGTTTATCAAAGACAAGCTTTATTTGAAAATTCATTGAATCCCTAATACTTATCAAATTCCATTTGCAACTAAAATATTGTAAACCAAGAGCCGACATCCCTTCCATAACATAATGAAGGGTTAGGGTATATGGCAGACAAGTTGCCGCAAAATTTTCTCAATTCATCGCCTTTCCCTTGAAAAACCTCTTAAACATTTCATTTAACCTAAATCATAATGTAGCGACATTGTAAACAAAGCAAACCGGAGCAACGCGGTCAGATTGTTTACATTCTTTCAGAGCGTATACTCACTGTCCAGATAATGCTCCAAGTAGAAAGCGGTCGTCATCTCGACGGTTTTTTTGGATCAGTACGTCGCAAATTTCATAAAAAATATGATTTTAGCATGCTATATCGACACGTTATTATTGTTGGCAAATGCATGAGAGTTTTTGGCGGGTCGTAGAAAACTAACTCACGGACAGAACGTCAAATCGATCTTTTTTTACATATTATATGGCCGCAAGCACTAGAGATTATCAACTGGTTGTCGCCATTGTGTTCTCACTATATATTACAAACCAGGATGGCCGCGAGCCGCGAGTTTGTATACCAGCTGTACCGCTTTTTTTTGGCACGCGGATGCGCATGCGTTCTTATAAGTGCGCGAAAATTTGAATTGGAAAATTTGCGCACTGAAGCATTGGAATGTCAGATAATTAGAAATGTAAAGAAAAAATATCATTCATATATATATTTTTTTGTTTATTTTTTAAAATTAAAAAGCGTAAACTCAGAAAGTGTCACACATAATATCAGTATAAAATAGTAAAAAAAAAAAATTATTATGTAGCTATACATTAATGAGTATGAATATAAAACAAATCGGAGGTAATATCTAGAGTATAAAATAAATTGTAGACGTATAGAAAATAAAACTGGTAAATTTGACGATACATATTATTTAACAAGAGGATAGCTGGCAGCAGTTGCGATTCCGCAGTTGTTGTGTCGATTGCGGGACATGCGAATGTAGCCCTTCTCACCCCAGTCTTCGCCCCAGCTGTTTTTGACGAGCCAGAACTGCTTGCCGGTCTTGCTATCGGTACCGTAGCCGATCGCCAGAACACCGTGATCAAGGTCAGTTTGTGAGCAGTCTGGTTCGTAGTAGACACCTATATAATATTTCACGTGAAAAAATCGTTTTAATATGTTGGTAGGTATATACCTAATAGGTACACAAATTTTGTGAACAAATTATATATCCTTAATATATATATTATACTCACCACTATCGTAAAACATGAAGCTATCGCTATCGGCATCGATGGCAACCGAAATCGGACCCACAGTGGCCACAGCAGCCTGAAGTTTACTCTCGCTGCCTGTGGGTATGTTGACGTAACCGTCATCGTCAGCAGCGCTGTTTTTCGGATTGTATCGGCAACGATCGTCCTCCGCCTCGTAGGGGTAGCTTTTCTCCGAGTCGAGACCTCTGTTGACCTTGACATAGGTGAAGGCGTTGTTCATGAGGCCGCCGTCGCAGCCGTCGTTGCCGAATCTACCTGAACAGTCCACCAGGTTCTGCTCGCTCAAGGATATCAGGCTGCCGTTGTGACGGAAGTGTTGTCCTTCTAGAGATCCGGTCTGCGAAGATTATAACGCGACGAGTTTAATTACGAAATATCATTGAATTTAGGGGGTCCGAAAGTCAATTCAAATCTAGATTTCGCGCCACAAAATAGCAGACGACAAAAGTAACTAATTTGCTTATAACAAACAATAAAAACAAAATTATGAAAAACTAGGACATCACTGCCCTCCGTTATGTATTGAGACATTATTCGAATGCCATTCGGCGAGATATTTATTTATAAGTGTCAAACTTTGTAAAATGGTAGATAATTACATAACGGAGGGCAGTGATGTCCTAGTTTTTCATAATTTTGTTTTTATTGTTTGTTATAAGCAAATTAGTTACTTTTGTCGTCTGCTATTTTGTGGCGCGAAATCTAGATTTGAATTGACTTCTGAATCGATGATGTATAGCGAAAATTTTTAAAATGCTCTTTCAATTAGAGGCCACAGAATTTTGAAAAATTTGTTTTTATAATTATACGGTTTTTCATATAAAGAAAATATTTGTTTTTATTTTTTTAATAAAAGCAAAGATAAAAAAAGTCCAGAAACGATTTTATAATAGCAATGAAAATAATATATAAAATAACTTACAGCAGAGAAAGCCCAGCAAGAGCCGCACTCGCCCTGATTTTTGACCGGTGTGACCGCTCCCTGTTTTCTCCAATCGACCTCGTCCGGCAGTTCAACATTCGCCGGTTCGATAAAACTCGCAACCTCATCCGATTTTTCTTCAGCATTGTACAACGCTTGATCCACTCGAGCAGTTCGGTTGAAACCATTCATTTTACTGGCAAACTCGTGAACCGTCTAAAATAATTGCGAGAATAAAAATCAGGTTGACAATACACAATGTAATTATTATACAACGTGCGAATTATTTGAATTTGAAAATACATTACCATGTCGCCGAATTGGTTGAGAGCCAGCGAAAAGGAGACCAGTCCCATTTCGAAATCCCGATTGTGCTTTGCGATCTTGTGCCGATTGTCGACGAAAATCGCGAAACGCGTCTTGTCTTCCACAAACGTGTTGTATTTTTTGTTGTACGTCACCTGAATTTTTTTCGATTTGCGTTGTTATAATAGTATCAGAGGCGAAAATTGGAAAATTTAATTGCGCATACATACCTTGAAAGTCTTCCATTCCTCGGACAATAATGTATCGTACATGGATATGGAATTGGCCGCGATTATAAAAGTGAACATAAAGAATCCGACGAGCACGAGTTTCATTTTGAACTTTTTAAAATTGAAATAATTGATAAACAACTTTGATAAATCAAATAATCCTGCAAGCTACTTGCGACGAAGCCAAAGCTACTGAGAAGCTCCGAAAACCAGCCGAGGCTTTTTATTCCCTTGGATTCGGCGAAGGGGTAGTAGCCGTGGACTCATGGTGGGGACTCCTTATCCTTACCATATCGTGAGATTCGACTCTTCTTCGACCTCTCCTCCAGTTCTTCATGGATTCATATAGGGTTACAGTTCTGCAAAAAGCCTCCTGCAGCTTATCGGCCGGAAATGTATGTATGTGTTTTATTTTAAACAAACACCCGGTGAGATAAGTGAACAATTATAAATATATATATAGTTTTCCGGAATTTTGCAGCTACTTGATAAATTCGATGTGAGTCATTTTTTGATAACTTTTTATGGAAGATTCGAGAAATTGTCATGCGAATAATTAGATTGCTAAAGTCATGATTTACATATTCATACGGGTATATGTAGCTGTACAGTATTTTTTTGAAAGGAGAAAATAAAAAAACCTTTTTGAAAAATCATCTGCGTAATAGCTACAAGGTTTGCATATCCGATTTCATAAATTTGCACTCAATGAAACTTCAAGTTATTGCAAAACAAGCGCTTGTTCATGCTTATTTCCATTTTTTGATAAACATTCCAATTCGCCGAGACAGAATATAAATAGAATCCGTGTTAGAACATTTTTTGAGCTAAAACAAACTGTTATTAATTTGAAATTATACACGTAATATTTCAAGAAAATACCAATTTTATCATTTTCGTTTCTCTAGCAATATTTATAATTCCGAGCTAAAGAAGTAAACACATATTTTTGTATGTTAATCTTTGTCCTCGCTACGTCTACAAGATTATGTTATACGCATCATGCATTCATCTACATATCCTTATATTTAGACGTTGCACTGACTTCTCGCATTGCCGATATGGTATCTCCGGAATATTCGTGAACCCTAAATAAAACATATTAACTTACCAGATTAAATGCAGTATAAAAGATCGCACGCGATTGAACTTCCTCGACAGTTTAGGATGACGACATTTCAAAGCTGAATTAAATTATTTATGTATATTGTAGAAACTAATTATTTAATTTGAAAGAAAGAAACGAAAAGAGAAGGAAGCAGAGCCACTAAGAGTATTCAAAATAAAAATAATTCAGTATTAGAAATGTCAGTGGACAAAATGTTAGCAAAATTGAAACCAATTTACTATTTTTGCAAGAAATTACGAGTAAAAAGTTCAATAATAGCATATTATATAATTCTCTTTTTTTTTTCTATTGTTAAAAGGGTAATAAAAATCAAGAATCAAAATTTAAAAATGTATAACTTGTTTTTATTTCACATCGTAAAAATCTCTCATAATACAAAGGAACACTTTGAGCGTTTTTTATTTGATTAATAATTAAAACGAATGGAATCAAACTCTTATGACATGCTCGATGACAATACGATAACGCAAATGGGTTCACACTTATACTTTCTTAGAATACCATGTATAACAGTACACAATTCAAATAAAAAATCACAATTAAATGCTTACTTAACTTTCTTTAAAAAAAAAATCATATCCTATCGCGAAAATTATGCTCTTGTCATGCGGAAAGTAAAAATGAATCACACGTTGCTTGAACAACTTTGGAATTCTTATCGTATTTACAACACCAACAACACCAACTCATGAAGACGTGAGTACTTCAGTTAGGCTCGTTGGATTTTTCTTATTGTACGAATTTTCTAGACGAGGGGATAACTGGCAGAGGAAGCAATACCGCAATGATTTTCCTTGTTGCGAGCCATCTTGATGTATCCCTTATCTCCCCAGGTCTCGCCCCAGCTGTTCTTGACGAGCCAGTAGTCCTGTCCGTCCTCGCTTGTGCCGTAACCCACAACAAGGACTCCGTGGTCGAGTTCGGTAGACGAGCACTCAGGTTCGTAGTAAACTCCTACAATGAGAAAATACGGTTTCATTAGTTACGTGCCTATTTGTCGCAAATTATCAATTTCTTTTATCAATCTTTATGTTTGCCAAATATTTTAGTATTTTCGTGTCAAGCAATAAAACACGCACCCTTAGAGTAGAATTGGAAAGTCTGATGCGAAGCGTCAATGGCAACAGAAACTGGACCAATGGTGGCAATGGCAGCTTTGAGCTTTTCTTCATCACCCTCAGGAATGTCAACGAAACCGACATCCTCGGCACCGCTGTTGCGAGCGTTGTAACGACATTCGTCGTCTTCAGCCTCATAGGGGTAGGTAGACTCGGTGTCGATACCCTTGTTGTCTTTGATGTACTTAAAAGCGTTGTCCATGAGACCACCGTTGCAGCCATTGTTGCCGTATTTGCCAGAGCAGTCGATCAGGTTCTGTTCGCTGAGGGAGACGAGCTTGCCAGTTTGTCTGAAGTGTTGACCTTCCAAAGCACCAGTCTGTAAAGAAAAAAAAAATATTAGTAATCATCGTTTAAATTACTTAATTTTGTGTAATTATTAAAAAATATGAAGTTAATTTCTCCAATAATAAAAAGAGATACAAAGCTTAATGTAATGTGCTTTGGCAGATAAATGAATACAATAGTCAACAATCAAGCATTGGCTAAAAGTGAAATTAAAATACTAAGTTTATCAGAGACAAGCAGTACACATATCTTCTTATCTCTTGAGAATTGCGAATATAAGTAGAAAATTGTTTACATACCGCTGAGAATGACCAGCAGGAACCACAGTGTCCCTGATCCTTGATAGGAGTAACAGCACCCTCTTGCCTCCAGTCTACAGATTTTGGAAGCTCAACATGGGCTGGTGCTATAAATTTGGCTCCAACTGGCTTCTGGTAACTTTGGAGCATGCCTGGCTTGGTCTTATTGAATCCGTTAAGAGTGTTGACGAATTCATGATGGAGCTAAAATAAAAAATAATATGAGCTTGTATTTTTACAGGGAATAAAAGTTAAGCTTGTCTTAATTTTACTTTATCAATGCTACTTCAAATTCAAGCTATTCTTATCTTGCAGATAAGAGCAGTTATTTTCCAATTTAATTAATTAATGATAATGAGAATATATTTATAATTAAATTTTTAATTTTGTTTAAAACTAATTTAAATTTGCATTATTCCTTACCATATCAGCATATTTGTTGATTTGTAGTTTGTAAGGAACCAATCCCATTTCATATTTGGCATTATGCTTGGCAATTTTGTGTTTGTTTTCCATGAAAATCTTCATCCTGAACTTTTCTTCAATGTCACTGTTGTAGCCTTTCTTATGTTGAACCTAGAAAAACAATCAATCAACTTTTACTCATCGCTTACAAATAACGCCTTGTTACACAGCTATCATTTGCTTTTATTATTCAGAGTGATCTGCACTGTGTAAAATCTGTATTTATATTCAAGAATCAAATATAAATGTGTGAGCAAGTTTCTACTATCTACGACTTATTATTTCAATCCAAGTAAATACCTTGAAGGTCTTCCATTCTTCCAGAACAAGATCCAGGAAAGAAACAGCCTGGGTAACAGCAATGGCTGCTAATAGGAATACAACCAATGTCTTCATGATTGGTTAATTTATCTGTAAATAGAAATATATGCACATTATTATTATTATTGATCGAATGTAGGCCATAAAATTGAAAAATTTAACTAGAGCGAGCATTTTTACAAACACCTAGGTATCTCGATAACTATATCAATGCAGGTATTAGTCATAGCCAAAGCAAATGGCTGATGAGAGTGAGTAATACATGCTCGACAATAGCTAATCTTTAAACTAATTTGAGGAAAATATTCAATCAGGAATGCTTATCTTATTCATATATTTACTAAAAATAAATTCATTAAAAAGTTCATCAATCACTATTTTTTCGTTATTATTGTTAATAAACTTTTTAAAAGCAAAATTAAAATCTTACAATGATTCTAAACCCAACGTTATCACAGTCTGTAAACTATTATATAAATGTGAGCATGAGTGATAACAATTAAACAATTTTCTTATAATTGTGTGCATTTTATGTAAATAAACCAGTAATTCTGAAACAATATATAGTCTACATTAGCAGAAAAAAAAAAATTATAATTTCTAACGCTGTAAAAATAATCAACAAAAGTGATTCAATACTTAAAATTTATTAGTCATACAATTTTATACTGGTCATAAAAACAACTTTATTACTAACTTAAATTTCCATGAAACTAAAATAAATCAACTTTAAACTCCAAAATCCCAAGAAACGAAGGTTTTCCAGAACGTAAACAAAGGCAAGTGTAAATTATTCAAATCGCGCTCCGTAACCCAGATATCAACTTTCGCAACAATAACAAAAAAACTCTTGAACATATGCAAAGCAAAGGCCGTTACGATTAGCTCTACAACAACATAAAAAAATTCATCTATAACGCTCGACTTGATGGTAAAGCAATCTCTTCTCCACGCGCATACACAAAGTGCGTCTTAGAACTCGCGTAGGATCATTTCTTTGTGCTCAAGGCCCACAGCTAGAGCTTCTCTGTTCTCCCACGCGACGCCGTGACATTGGCTTTTTCAATGCGTACTGTATTATAACACATACGTATAGATATCACACCCAAACAAAGCGGGTCACGGACTTTCCTTCTCGATTCACGAGAACATTTGAAAATTTCGCTACCTGACGCTCGTTTGTTTCGCGAGACAGAGAAGGAGAGAGGAACGATGATGGCACGTAATTGCTCTGTCGATTCGCGGAATAACGAGTTAATTGCGAGAGCAAGAAAAACTCGACGGTTGCGTCATGCGTAAAGTAGGATACAGGTGCGCCCGTTTTGGCGAGAAATTTACCGACTTCCGCAGAGTGACAGTCCTGAGGATAGGTAGAAACGAAGTCAGCGTTCTTTGATATCGCGATGACACAAAGGAGGAAGCGAAGCTACTCGCAAAAACACCAACTACGACGTATGGATACACCATCGTTGGAACGTTTTTACACGAAAAGACGGTTAGCTTATAGAACGAGATAAATAGGCGTAGATGTCTCGCAATCGGATCAACGACGACGATGACGAAGTTAGCGAGAAAGGGCGAACAAAGACACTTACCTCGTAGAGTATAAAGTTGAGTAAAAGAATTCGTGTGAACCGAACGCTATGAGTCGCGCTCGAGAACTGCTGCAGAAGAGGCTCGTTGCGAGCGCTTTATGTGTTTACTTCCGCCCACCGCCGTGAGACAGTCGAGCCACGTGACCAATACAGCGAGCAGCTGAGCAGCGTCGACAGTGTTGCCAATTGTAGCTTGTCTTCTCTCTCTCTCTCTCTCTCTCTCTCTCTCTCTCTCTCTCTCTTGGGATTTGGGAAAAGCCTGATGATTTATGCCCTTTGTCGAATAAATTCAGACTCAACGGTAAGTACTTATAGGTAGGTAGTTTTTCGATTGAGATTTTCTTTTGTCAAATGATTTTGAGAATCGGGGACAAGTTGTAGGAGCTATACGGGTTCTCTTAGAAGTGGATGAGTTCTCTCATGGTTTGAATGGCGAGAGACATTTTTTCGAGACTTGAATACTTATATTAATAGATTTTGATAATAGTCTTTGAATCTTGAATTTATTGAATTGAAAGTGACATTGTTAATGAGATAAGTAGAAATTACTGTTTGGGTTGATGAGTGTCATAAGGTTGCAGAATGTCTTTTGTAAACATTGATTTTCGTCAGAGTACGTGTAAAAAAGAGTAAGTTCGCGCAAATATATACGAGGAAACTGTTGGTCGTGATAATTGAATGGCGAATAAAAACTTTAATTCGATGAAATGTATGCAGCTCTCGATGCAGCTAATGATTTTGTTCATTCTGTTTATTTAGGCCGTCATTGCAGAACTGTCTTCGATGTAAACAAAAACGTTCGTGCGTTCAGATCGACATCATCGATCCAAAGAGATTATAAACACACACGACTTGAGTAAGCCCATACCTATACTTGTTCTTATATATGTATATATATATATATATTTGTTATATTGCTATTTTCATATCAGGATATGTATGGGAATACATTCGTGGGCGCGATTGTTATTGAACTATCTTTACGAACCTTTTGAGATGCCGCTATGCGGCAGATGTGATAAATGTGATATTGGACGACGTATGATAAATTGCCGAAGTTTATCAACTTTTCAGTAACATCCGTCGGTTTATCTGTCGCACTGCTTCCACTTACTTATACGGGATTCATTCGCATTTGCATATCGAGCTTCCGTTGTCTCAAAACAAACGACTGTCAATTTGTCCTGGAAATGTGTGTCAATGACTTGGAAATCAATTTTATGGAATTCGATCAGAAGCTTCTAATGTGTAAAATAAATTTATGGAGATTATTGCGTACGCAGGCATCAAACATATACTTTTCAATTATTTATTAATATTCCTCGCAAATTATCCAAGTTTTAAATAATTACTAAAAACAAATAGACTCACGACGAGAGCGAGTAAAACTCGAAAAAAATTGTCTCAGCCGTCTGAAAATGCTGATGTATAAAATGCTCTAATTTTCTTTTCGACTTATTGTGAACAAGAATCATGTTTGAATGAATAATCATAAATACGCCGATAAGTAGTTGTATCGTCCGGTTTTTCCAAATCTGGGCACCAGTCCGTATATAAACTGAGATTATAAACATAGTTTGTCCTGCTCCTGCTTGTGTCATCTTTATTGGAATTTAAACATGACGTTTTCATGCGAAGAAGATGCGGTACTCAGCAAATTATTATACGCTTTGTTTTTCAGGAAAAACATAGTTATAATACAGGCAGTTCTTCTGTATAAGTTCCCATCAGAATATACTAATTGTAGGCTTAAATACGTCGAGTCATCGATAGTTATTCACAGAGTCATCAAATTGTTCTGAAAATTCAAGTCTAATTGAAAGCAAAGAAAAAATCATTGGTCTCTTGCGCGAAAGAGATACACACCCGATCCAAATAAACTAGACCACCTCGAGTCGCAGATGCATGCGCATATTATACGACGGCAACATCGCGCATAAATATGAATACAGGAAACGAGCATACATATACATATATATGTGTGCCAGTGTTGACCACGAGACTTCGTATATACTTATTCTTTTGTTGCCTAATCAAATCATGTGCCTCTCATTCCCCTTTTATCGAAAGCGTATATCTATTGAGTTTGCGACGCATGTACTCGAGAGTCTTATCGCGCGGGAAAAGAAATAAGATTCGAGAGCACCGCGGCATTTTCGGACTCTGCGCGCAAAAGAAAAGAGTCGATGCTTTGTTGTCGAGCTGCGTAAGCGCTTTTAGGGATATTTTCGCGCGTTTGATAAGGTGATCAATTGACGCTTATTTGCGACTGGAATTCGTCTATGTTGGTTTTGGAGTCGTGACTCGATTCTTTGAGTTATTTTGGATTTCATCGCAGGTGCGGTGAATGAAAATAGTCATTCTTTTATTTTTAGTTGTTCGGACTTTACTCCTTATTTGTATATACGTATGATTGTGCAGATAGTGTTACTTGAGATTTTAATTAATCCAACTATATACATTAAACATCTATATACTTATAGGGTACTCGAAAATTGTTTTGCTTAATCGTTATCAGTCGACTGAGTGCAGAAGTTGCTATGAAAAAACGTAAATACATTATCAAAACAGATGAGAAACACCGCACTAATATTGCGCTAGACCTAAGGCTTGTGCTATTTCCAAACACAAACAAATAATTGAGTCGCAGTTCGCTTCGAATTCCGGCTACTGTAAAAAAGAGCACGATAGACATGCGAGCCAAACCCGCACTTCTTCATGACGATCGAGTCTCGATGTTCTATATTAGCGAATGGTTTCATTAATCCTAAAGGCTTGATTGCTTTTTTCAGTAATATGCTGCATATGACACATTCATGCAAAAAGTTTCCCTGTGGCTTAGATAATACCTATATTAATGAAATAAAAATTTACATCGAATAATTTATTACTTAATAAACGTATCGCTGAAAAATTCTCAGTTACGCAAGCGCTCGGACCAAATCAAAATTTGCGTGCTCTCCCAACGTCAACCTGAATATCCCCGGCGATAAAATATAAAAAAAAAACTCAAGGAAGCGCGCTGCGACGAGCTATATAGAGCGTCAACAACCTCACGAAATTCGCACATCTATGTCGTAAAGAATGTGTCTGTTACAGTATATGTATAATATATAATACCGTTCTTTAATACAATCTCTATCGGTTTTGCACACATATATTCACACGAGCGCATAAACACCACGTGCTTCTCGCGCGATATATAGATGACTCAATGCCGCGGCACAAGTCATATCGCGCACTATAAGTATACCGCATCACAGCCTCTCGCAGAGTCACATGCATCTCTCTCGCAGCGATAGTACTTATAAGCAAGTCGAGTATAAAACCCGTTCACCATTGATATTTATATGCGTAAAAGATTCTGATGCTTGGAAACTTCGTTTTCGTGACTCGAGCCACTGTATGGAATTCACGTGTGTCGAGATGAGCTTATTGCCAGAGATTTTGTATATCCCGATGCGAAACTTTTATATAGAGGATGGGTTGTTTTCTAAAAGAATGCGCTGAACTTTTATTTAGTTGATGAAATTATAGTGGTATAGTAGATAAGCAGTACAATTTTTTTAGCATACTGAAAAATATAATTATGCAGAGATTACATAAAAACATGTATAGGATCAGTATAGTTAATTGTTGTATCTGCGCATATCTTAAGGGAAATTAGGTATAATTTTTTTAACGTATAATAAGATGTAACAGTTATATTATACTATTGCGCAGTATATAGGCACAGGATTGTAAATACGAAAGTGTATACAGTTATGTGCTTATTCGTGCAGTGGTCATTGACTCTCGTCTAAATCCAAGCCCATTACGAAATCCGAGAAACTTTTTTGAATGATACAGTTCAAACATTAGATACATGTCAAGCTAAAGTAAAAATAAATGTTTGTCGTTATCTCTTTGACTTATGATTATAAATACTATCAACCTCGCCCTGAAAATGACCTAGATCAAATATTGAACAAAAATTTACCATCTGTGTTCATTTTGAGTAGATATGTTTTTTAGATAATAAACAGAAAGAAAAAGTCGATGTTGATTTCTGAAACAAAAGATTATATAGTCAGGCGATAATTATTCACCCATATGTCATCATCAAAAATTTAGGGACACTTTATACTTCAGAATTATTAATACATGCGCGTGAACGAATCGAGCAAATATTCGCAACGCTTGCAGAGTATAGACACAGACTGCAATGACTAATGGAGTTATCGCAAATAATATAACAGATGCCGAATGGTAGCAGGATAAGCAATGTTATATACAAGATGATGTCGTCATATGTGAATTTAATGTGAATCAAGATGGGCGTTTGTTTGACTGCTTGACTCATCTGTATAGCAGTTCAATTTTCCAAAATTATTTTAATTGACGCTTATCAAGTATATTATGCAGACTTGTAGTGTTTTAGTAAACTTCACGGTTTTATCGATGCTTATTTGTAAAGAAACTCTAATTTGTACCTTTTGAATGGCAGTTATACTTGTGCAAATTTGCATACATCCATCATATATTGAACTCGATTCAATACATGCATTCAGAAATCAGTATTAATTATTTAATTACAAAATTTGCAGTTTCAATGAGACCTTGTAGGTAAACTTTTTCAATGCAAACCATATAGAATTTATTAAGCGCACTTCTTAATAACAACGAACCGAATAATGAGAATTAGAAACAATTATAAAATAGTTAGTTAGAAATATACTTTATATACTTGCTTATCTATATACAGCGCACATAAATCACAGTATACTCCATATTGAACTGAACTTATTATAATTATGGCTAATTAGCGTATTATATATATTTACATCATTAATAAAATAACTGTATACAGATTTAATAGTATAAATAATTTGACAGTATAGGCTCTGGGATAAAATTCAAATAGAATCGTAAGATCTTAAAAAGTGTATGTACAAAGGATACATCAGCAATAATTATAGTATTGTATGCCATATTTCGTCGCATAGCCTACCAAAGATTAGCACAATTCAAAGAAGAAGCATTTAAAATCTTTATTTCTGTTGCGCTATGAATAATACAAATTTAACTATAAAGGCCGCCCAAGAAACTTGTGGCTTTATCGAGGCTATTAGTATTAGCGACGATTTATTATTGGTAGTCGGTATACTTGAATTTATAATATATATACTTATTTGCATGGAACCTAAGTGTCGATCGCATTCCTAACTTACCGACGCTCGACCAAAATTACTGAAGGTATAATAACGGTTGAATTAATAGTATATTTATATAGTTGAAACTCTTATAGACTATATAATCTTTGAAAACATCGAGAAATTTGCAATCCCACTTATTTGAAATCATCATACGTATCATCAACGATGTGTACTATTATAAAGTGAATAATTGATGGATCTCTCTAAAACTTTAACTTAATCGCAATTAATACTATACACATTACACACGCACGCACGAGAATTATTATACACTTATATTTATCCACATTCTACAATATACATATTCTGCATCGCTTTTGCACAGTCAAATCGCATTCATCTCACGAATACAGTCTATTAGAACAATAAAAAAGCTCGAGCACGAGTTCGAATCTTATCTCGCCTATACTTGTCGTTCTCTCGATGCATCATTATTACCACCGAATCGATCGATCGGCATAGCACAACTGCGTCGCAGGCCTGTGCGACCTCTGAACCGTAGGCGTAATTTACATTGTCGTCGTCGTCACAATGTTAAAACATCGCACGAGCGAACGTCGTGATGCAGGATTAGATGAGCTTCGAAATTCAGATGACAGGGTAGACGGCTGCGGCAGCGATGCCACAGTGGTTGCGCCGATTTCGGGCGACCTTGAAG
This sequence comes from Pteromalus puparum, assembly GCA_012977825.3. Classification (NCBI taxonomy): domain Eukaryota; kingdom Metazoa; phylum Arthropoda; class Insecta; order Hymenoptera; family Pteromalidae; genus Pteromalus; species Pteromalus puparum. Next base: position 72,268,057 of record CM053170.1, read on the forward strand.
TAGCCACCTTCGCCCCAGGTCTCACCCCAGCTGTTCTTCACGAGCCAATAATCCTGACCTGTGCGATTGTCCGTGCCGTAGCCGACTATCAAGACGGCGTGGTCCAGGTCGTCTTCGTTGCACTCGGGCTGGTAGTAGACACCTATTATGGAAAAAATCGGTATGAATCATTAGTTAATCATCAAGGAGTTGATCGTCGTTGCAAAATCATTTTGGTCGCATCTGCGCGCAGTCTCAACTACAATAAATTACATTGATTGGAAAGTGTGACGATTGAGATTGTCCGCTCACTATCGCGTCAAACTCTCGAACAACTATTAAGGAGGTTCACCACCGACAGTCCCTGCCAAAAGTTCGGCTCGCTGCTGCGCTCTCTTCGCATAGCGTCCCCCTCTCCGCAGCGCGGAGAGTTTTGAACACGCCTCTACCGGCCGCACGCACACACCGACGCGGCGCGCCTAACTTTAGATTACAATAACTCGGGAACTAGACGTCAGATCATTGCTCACGAGGTCTCAAAAGATTCGTAATATCGTCCTTAACCTTACTTTAGTTTTTCAACAAGATCGTAAGAAGCGTTCGGCTGCAATCAATGAAAATGTACGTTTCGCGTGGGCCCAGCATAGGGATCGCGTGTTAAACGCCCGAACTTTGAGCCCTCATATCTCAGCTTCTAGACGTCAGATCGATCTGAAATTTTAGATGTGTATGGACAAAATCATTACGAAGCAGTATGCAAAGTTTCATTAATTTCCTAAGAAAATGAATTTAGTGGTGAACCTCCTTATAATAGATAGATAAGAAGTTTCAAAAATTAGAGCTATAAATATAGCGGAATTAATGAGCTGATATAGACTTCGAGATGCAATGATGCCATAATTTATGTTATATGAAGAACAACAAAGATTGCAATTCGCCCTAAAAACAACTGACCTTCCGAATAAAACCTAAAAGTATCGTGCGAGCCGTCGATAGCAGCGGAGAAAGGACCAACCGTTGCAACGGCTATTTTGAGCGTCACCTCATCTCCGCCGTTGACATAGATAAAACTCGCGTCGACCTCTTCGTCTTCGTCGTCACTCGTATTATAGGGACACTCCTTAGTTCGACCCTCGTACGAGTAGTTTGCTTCGGGCTCGAGACCCTTGTGGTCGAGGACGAATTGGAAAGACAGAGCAGCGCTGCCACCGCCACAACCGAGGTTTCCGTACTCCATCGTGCAGTCAATCAGATTCTGAGCGCTCAAAGCGGTCAGGACGCCGGTTTTCTTAAAGTACTGGGCTTCCAGTGCACCTGCCTGGAATATAAAATTCATTTTCCAAATATTTTCCTTAGTGTAAAATTCAAATTGGTTCTCTGCGGCTTTATTGAAATCGCTTTTTCTTAATATACTCTTAGAGAGCTTTTAGAAACATTGCAAGCATAAGTATATATAGCATATATCGTGCGCGCGAATTTTTTGATACGTCCATCGCCGCACAGCCATTCATAATAACCAGTCGTTCTCAATTCATAACAGCCCATTCTATAAATAACGACGGCAATGTATAGCAGGCTATATAATAAAGCTTTTGTCGTTCTCTCGAACCGAGAACTAAACGATTCGCAAAATGCACAAAGAGATCTATATATAATTACCGCAGAGAAGGCCCAGCAAGAGCCGCAGGTGAGACCTTGATCTCGAACAGGTGTCACTGCCCCACGTTGTCGCCAGTCCACGTGTTCCGGCACACCCTCGACGGATTTCGGCTTGACAAACTCTTCGCCTCGGGGTATCCGCTTTAGTTGTGTGATCGTGTTGTTCGCCGCGTGCATGTAGTTTTTGTACTCCTCAAACATCTGCAATTGATCATTTATTTAAATAGGGAAAAAAATCATTTATGTTCGAGTACAGGGAAAATCGATTTTTTTTAAATTATGTTTTCTATAAATAATATACTTTTAAGTATCAGACCGTAATTGACAGAATTTTGATGACAAGTTTCTAATACATATTACAAGCTAAATTCACTCAAAGGGTAGACGAGTAGATTTTTTTTTTCGAGACTTATAATCTTTTTAGCGCAGATAAGATATACCAATATAGTTATAGCATAATTTTAATTGGCTCAAGACGAATGGTTATATTTTTAAATGCGAGATATTAAGTTCCGAAATAGACTCACCATATCACCGAATTGGTTTATCCTGACCTTGTACGTAAACAGGCCCAAATCGTGTTTCTCGTTGTGATCTGCGATTTTACGCTGATTTTCGTGAAAAACCGAACGCCTGAAATTCTCCTCGACGTCGCCGTTGTAATGTTTTTTGTAACGTTGCTGTAATCAATGAGTTATATTTATTATATAGTAACGCTATTATCCTACATACCCTAGCTATAAAATTGTTTGCTTGGCAAGAAATTATATACAAGATGCAGAAGATTTTAACGCTCAGCGTGCGTAAACAGCTGACCGATATACTGATTTTTTTCTCGCTGCAATCTCAGTTACGATACGATACGGTAATGTCACCTTTTTCAGTTTGACGTCATTGATTGGTATAGAATTATGAAATCAAACTCGAAAAGCATTATGCGTACCTATTAATCGCGAGTATTACGTGGTTTTTATATCTTATACCACACGGTCGAAAAATATATATGTATGTACAATGTCAACATTTTGATCTCGAAGGGGGTCAAGTACCGCCGATGGTGAATCAAACCGACTTGATATAGCCCAGTAAAGTAAGTAGATCGTACTGATGTATATTATTTTTAATACACATTTCAGAGCATAATTCAACGCTTTATTATCTTACTTGCGACGATTGCAAGAATGTCAGAAGTTTGAAAAGCTCGCGTCTTAGCTGCGTATGTAAGCACGAGCGCTCACGCAATCGAGAAATTTTTTTCACCATATCAATTACACATACCGCTGCCAATTCATTGGCACGTAGCTTCCTCCAACGAAATTTATTGTTCCAATAAATCAAATATTGTTTTAAAATACAGTATAATGTGAATGCTATTTTAATATTATCAGTATGACATAAATTTGTAGGAAGGGACTTTACGACGTGCAACGACAACCCAAATTTTTTAGAAAAATCGGTTTTTACATTTCAGCTCTTTACTTAAGAACCGCTTAACAAAATCGTTTGAAATTTTAACAGCAGATATCTTTGTTTATGGTGAATCGCCAAATAAAATTTTGAAGCATTTGACTACATTATTTTAGAGGTATAAGGAATCAAAAAATTAAAAAAAAATTCAAACCTTGATATCTTAAGAACCATAGGGGTTTTAAAGCTGCACAATGAACTTAGCCAAAACATATACAATATATACCTTTTCCCAAAATCTCAAGCGCAATAAGGCCTTTTTACGCCCGTAATCGAGACTCAAAAAAAAACTCCTTTTTTTTCAGTTTTCGATTTATTACTGAAAAAATAAGTAGTCAAATCACTTGAAATTTTGATGGAATATAGTTTGACACGTAACCCATCAACATATTTTTTTCGTGAGGTTATGATGTTTAGTTTCAGAGATATGAATTTAAAAAAAAAAAATCACTTTTTTCATTTTATCTGCCGAACGGAGCGGTCAATCCCGAGGACCAAACAGGAAATAGTAGGTAATTTTATTCTATCTTTCAAATGCATTTTAGCTGAATTGTTTGTAACAATGGAATGATTGAAAAAAAAAACAAAAATAATGTTTTTCGAAAATCAAAAAATGGCCATAAAAAAATAAGTAATTGAAAAAATTAAAAAATAAATGTTTTTCCCGAATTCAGAATCCAAAAATAGATATGCATGTCAAATTTGATTGATATTGACGGAGTAGTTTCAGAAATATCACGGTAAACACACACACACACACACACACACATCCATACGTACATTTCCTAAAAACACGTAATTTGAACTTCTAACATCTAAAAACATGTTTCTATGAAGTTTTAGCGAAACTGAAAATTTTACTATCACAAAGCTTCCTCTAGGAGGAAGCAATAAGTGCCGAGCTGCTACATATATTAAATAATTCACATATTTAAGTTAGAGAATGATTCGATCGTTTTTTTTATCCATCAGAAAATTCCATATTTCACGTATCTGCATCAGTACGGATAATAAATTTTCTCAACGAATAAAAATGTCCACTACGCGTAGTTGAACACAGAAATATCTGAAAAGTCCGTTGACGATCTCGCAGCGAAAATATGTACGTATATATATTCTCTTTGATTCACGCACCGAAATGCTGCGAGATAATTATAACGCCTCTTACTTTGAAAGCAGCCCAGTCGTCATCTTCTAGCAAGCTGCGGTTATTGGCAGCTGACGGTGCCGCTCTTGCACAGTCCAGAATGAGTAGCAATAGCAACAGCAACACAACCGCACCAGCTATTTTCCGAGTCATCGCACTCGATTTATATTTTTATTTTTCGTTTATTCGATCGAAAAAAATCTTCGCTCACACCTTGACAGCACTGCACTTTGCGATGTACAGCAGATTACAAAATCTGCGCACTATACAACACTATAATATACTGATGCACGGCACGTCTTGACACGGGTCGCCAGCCGTTCATGCGCTCCATACGTCCGCACACTCTGCGCGCTCGGCCGATTATAATCGTCCCTTTTATACGTGCGAACGTAAACGGCTGATGGACGGAAGATCGAGCGTGCGCGCGAATTTCCCGACGCGCGCAAGACACAACGATGTTGGACTTTTTGTGTGCTTTAAAGGGATATTGGCTCTGTGGTTGGGTGCACGACTCACGAGCCAAAAGCCAATCAATAACACAGAAGGTATCAAAATTCACTTACCTATTATATCCTTGGTTATGCATAGATTTTCGTGGTTTTTCGTATACTTAGTCATTAAGCGGAGCTGACGTGACTGTATACTATACATATGTTAATTGTCGACGGTGACTTGATAAAAAGGTATAAATTCATTCAATATAAATTGAGCTTTTCTTCATCTGGACGAATCAAGTAGTTATTATAATATTATGCATTGGATTATTTGAACGAAAATATACGAAAGCAGAAAGATAAACATCTGTTTCCGGATAGTCTAGAAATTATGCACAGAAAGCAAAACGTTATAAATAAATAAATAAATATATATATATATATATGTATACGACTGGAATGTCAACAGGACTGTATGTCTCTTTGTATGTACAACCTATATCTCTGTGCCATCACGTCTAATCACCATACAATCACACATAATCTCAGGTGGTCACATACCGAACGTATAAGTCATGAAGATCCATGCTTGCACATGGCATTACCATTTTACTATCATAAACGTATTTGTCAATTATAGTACATAACATTTGTCAAATTTGATAATCTTGCAACTTATATATAAATGTATTCCCGCTTCGTCGCGTTTTTTTTTCATAGAAAAAAGAAGCCAAACATGAAGATCGTCAGTATATTTTAATATAATTTAATAAAATATTGATTTTTATTAAAATTTAACCATACACATGGTTTATCGATGATTATTATCGAGTATAAGCAATTGTCCCAACTTGATTAACTTTTTATTACTGTTTTGAACCCAATAAAAGAACGCACGACTTTATTATACGCAAAGACCTATTAAATTTGTTTAAAATAAATTATTTTTACTCTTGATGAGATCGGCGAACTTTATCATACGTATATATAAGAATCCAGAATCAACAATGCACTCGTCCAAAGCATCTCCCCCTATTGTCACTCCATTATTCAGCCTCGCCTTATTCGTGAATCAAAACCCATACATGTTGTACGTACTATTTCCCAAGTGGTCCATATTGATAAGCTTTTCTCCCGGCGACTTACTCTGACAAACGACCCCACGACGATGACGCTCGTGAGAGATATCGTTCTGAATCTACTCTCCGCGCGCGGCGGTATAATAACAGAGGCGTTTTGTATCTTATCCGCTTTACATTTAATATGTGTATGAATACATATCAGACTAACGTCATCAATATTATATTTATCTCGTATGTGTACGCGGAAAAAATGCGCGTTTATAGCAGCGACATTGGTTTTTCCACGTGGCGCCAGTGACATTTGTTGCCTATAATATATTAGTAGATATTATACTACTGCAGTTACGCGCGAGTTGGATAATCTGCGACGATGTTTTTGCGTTTTTTTCCGAGGGAGCCGCACGCGCTTATGAATAATGTATACGCGGGTTTCTGGGAAAAATATTATCACTGAATGCGGGATATGCGACGATCGTGCAACGCCTATATATAATGAATGAATTTTTCAAGCGGGCTCCTCTCAAACCCTTATTTATTGTGGTATATACAGCGAGCGTGCGGATGGAAAAATATAATTTTCTGCAGTATCCTTTAGTTAATAAATGATTAAAATATAATACAAATTTACATTATATTGCTTTAGTTCCCGCGCGAGGTATCAGGATTACCGCAAACAATTTTATCTCGCAGAATCATATAAGGGAAAACGCTATAGTTGAATCCAGTTTTGCGTTTTAAACGATAACGTTTTAAACGATGTTATAGTATCGCATCTGTGAAATTTACTGTATGATGATCAATACAATTTTTGAATAATCGTGCAACCATATATGTTCATTATTAACACTTGTTCTCGTTAATCTTCAAAATAATTTATGAAATTCTGAAAGAAAACAGAAAAAAAAATTCTCTACTATTATTCTATGTGAATAGAATTTCCTTTTTGGTCCAGAGCGAATTTCTTTAATTCATACATCAAGATCACCCCACAGATTTTTTTTACCAAAATTTTTAAGTTATTATGTATAACAATTACTTTTTTCTCCGGAACACATGTGTATTTAATTTCTTGCAACGATATATAATAAATTAAATTCATGAATCTGCATTTACGTATAGGTACTCGCATATACCGCGTCATTATTAGACTATTAATAAAATTTAAAGACTTTTTAAGCATACGTGCGTAATGTAAAACGATACCCAAAATAAATGACCGTGATTGTAAACACTTGCATTGATGACGCAGTCTAATAACAATTTATTATCCCTCCCCCACAAAGCGCAGAAACCGAAAATCCGGATCATCAGAGGTTCTTGCACTTTTGCGCGCCGGAAGCGCGGACAAATATATATATAGGATGTACGCGCACGTGCGCGCATGGCCATGGCTGCCCTTCGAAATCCTTTTGACAGCTATAGAAATTCCCAGCGTTATGAGAGACTCCGAATGCGAATCATCAGCTTAAATTAAAAAAGACCTCCACAGTGCAGATCCTGCTTAATATATAGGTATACTCTCATATATGTATAATAATGCTTGATATAGTCATTCCTAATAATCGTATATTATAATTATTATTAGATAGTATAATAATGTGATGCTCGATCAAAACATTGCGTGAATATGTTATATAATATGATGAGCTGAGTGAAAGACGTTTTATATTGTTGCAATGTAATATGTAAAAAACGTATATAAATAAAAATGTATCTCTTCAGTGGATATTTTATATAATCATATCATGCATAATAAAAGATAATAATCTATATTTAAAAAACTTTTAATTTGTTGAGCCGTGTATAATACGCGTAACATACCTACTCGTTGTGCGTTTAAATTTGAAAATAATAGCTTATAATAAACCTCGGTGCTCGCACGCTATATAATAATAATTACAAATCCTTGATTTCATATTGAATGACCATCGTGGACAGCAGAAAATCAATTTTCTACTCTGCTGCCGATACGAGAAAAATGTATAGGTATATTCATCTAGCTGCCTCTGCCGACTGCCGAGCGAGCACTCATAACGTAAAATACTCGCAACACGATCGTACGCACCCACACACACACACATACACACACACATACACACACACATATGACATCCGCTCTGTGCTCTGTATGTACAGTGTACGCTAAATCGTGTCCAATGTCCATGTGAAAGATGTATAGGTACCTATATATATACGACTGTGTACAATACAACTGTCTCTGTCCTCGTCTCCTTCCGGACACACGTACGTACTAGTGTACCCACTACAGAGAGTTATATATATATATATATATATATATATATATATATATACAATACACTGCAGTCTGCACTAGAGCAAAACATTCACCACAGCCGCACAACTGTCTCGAACAACGTCCCGCCGCATGTATACACTTGCACGGTATATACCTATATAGGTATCTATGATCCGCGAAATCAAATCAGCTGATCCCCGCGCGAAAGTGCTGCTCCGAATCTTCTAATACTTACAACGAATATTTTCGTTGGTATTAGATATATAACAAGTGCTTATCAGTCCAGTCGATCGGCGCCAGTAGAGCTAGCTAGCGGTATACTGCGAAAAGGGCGCACGCATGATCCGACAAATCTCAAGGGTAACGCACGCTTCTATCGCTATAACTTTACTCTATACTGTTGTTTTTGTTTTGTGTCTGCTCCGCTCTTTCTCTGCGTTGGCGAGTTTTTTCGAGGCGTCGTGCATAGGTATGGCTATATCTACATACACTCGCTTGCGCTTGTAAGTAGTACTACATGCAAGAGAGAGAGAGAGAGAGGTGCATGTGCGTGATCCGATGGCTCCTCGCGTGTGACTCGCGTCCTTCAATTAACTTTCAGCTGCTTTTGCCTACTTTGGAGAGCTAGTTGAAACTGACGGTGCGCTTGATTTGCGCACATTCTGTTCCCTTTTGCGGATCGAGAGAGAGTTTCTTTTTTTCTCTCTGAACAGGGAGAACGTGGATTCATTTCTTTCTCTCCCTCCCACTGTGTATATTATCTCTCTCTCTCTCTCTCTCTCTCTCTTTCTTCCACTACACACAGGCTTCGTGTAATACCTCTGCCAGACCTCTGCCTTGTAGGCAGCTCGATAGGTGATATAAGTGAGAGAACTGACAGGTGTGCGTATGTCTGCCTATGCGAGTTTGTTTTCATAGCTTGTTGGCTGCTTGTTTTGGAGCTTTAGAATTTGGCGAGTGTAAGTGCTACAGTCACTGCTATCTGGAACATCTTTGATGGTTTTATCAGTCTGTTTACTAATATTGATGCTTATCTGGTTAGTTTGCTTAATCTGGAAATCTGGGATCTCATTTATTTTCTGCTCATTAGTCATTGCTTGATGCTCTTATCTGTATTCCATGGTTTTACATTAAAGTTGATCAACCTAACAGTTAGTTTTACAGGCATTTGTTAATATCACTAGTCTTGGTTTAGGACTGAACTGTTATCTCATATACTTCATGTATTTGAATTCAGTTTGACTGTTTATTTGTATCTATCGGTGCTGCTAGTCAATGCAAGAGAACTATTTTCGCTTCAGTTTGAGAAATTGATCAATTTCATGTTCTGGTTTTGTAACTGTGTCTAGACCTTGGTAACCTTTACGCAATTTCTTATCGGTCAAAGCTGTCGTTGATTCAATCATTTATGAACTGCATGCTCTAGTAAAACATATTAATGACATCTAAGCAAATAATGATTTCCAGTGCTAGCTTCAATCATCAATTTAAAATTGAATAATTCAACATGTTTGTGATTGCTATAACATTGATATTAATTCATTCTTTTCAGGTGCTGGGTAGGTTGCACTTTTGACAGCCGGCAGAATTAGGAGAGAGGCATGAGATGGAGGAGGAGCCTAGCGATCCGCATGAGCAGCAGCTGTACTATGTCTTCAAGAGCTGCCTAACAGGGGGGCAAAATGGACTCAACAGAGATGGCTTGCTGGCACTCTGCAGCAAGCTGGAACTGGAGGAGAGTCATAGGACTGCAATAGTGGAGCTACTTGGGATAGATACTGCCAATAGGTTTGTCTCGTTTTATGAATTTCGAGACGCCTTTCTTGCATTACTGGGCAAATCTCAGGAAGGACTAGAAAAGGAACTCAACGGTGATTCGCAAGCTTTGTGTAAGAATAACACATTGTATACGAGATACAATCATCAGTCAGGAGAGAGGACACAGTCAGAGACCATGAATTGTCAACAATTACAGAGCAGTTTGTAGAATTCATTGTTTACCTTTTATTGTAACAGTAGACTGTTATACAGTATCCTACCACTTGAAACTTGGTATAATTTCAGTTATTTTTCACAATGCAAACTTGTTTTATTTGATGCTAATATTAATTCAATGTCAATACTTTTGTATCACTTCTTAATTTAACTTATCTATTCAAAATATTCTGCGCATGTAACATTTTATTTTTAAATTTCACGCTTAATTTTGTTACGTTTATTTACAATTTGTAAAATACTTTTAATCACTCACCATGTTTGTATTATTTTTGCAGGTAAAACCTTTGATCATCAAAGGTTACAGGAAACATGGAGTAATCAAAATTCACTTTCGATAGAAGATATAAATGGTTTTTGTAATGGTGGCTCTACTCTGCCTAAACAAGTAAGATTTAGTAATTTTTATTTCCCGAATTATTAAAAAAAAAAAATAACAACAAATTAATGCATATTTTAATTTCTTACAGTCTATTGAGCTTATTTTTGAAAAACTCGATCTAGATAGTGATGGCTTAATCAATCGGGATGAATTTCTGCATTTTGTTCAAAGTGCTAGTAGTAAATTTCACGAACAGTCACGTATAATTTGGTCTACGCATCCACAAAGAGATCAGACAAAATCGGACAAAGATTTTGTACATCATCAAACTGGGTAAATCATAATAACATTAAAAAAAAATCTTAAAATCGAAAAAGAATTTGTATTGCATACCGTTTTATTGTCTAGGCATGTGTTAAGAAATGCGATTGTAGAGTTATGGGAAGTTGCTGGAATATCAGAAGCTAATACACTGCTGCATGAGTTAGGATTCAATGCGCCAATAATTAATCTTATTGATTTATCTAATGCCTTATCGTCCGAGCTTAAGAGTCACAGAGATGTGTCTCATGCAGAAGGTGCAGGGGAATATGTGCGTTTGTTAAAAGGAGCTCTGGCTCTATACCAAGAAGAAGTCAGAAATTTACAGTAAGTTGAAAAGTGCGTTTTGATTTGAATACAGTAACGATAAAATTCGAAGAAGGTTTATTATAATAAGTAATAAATTAAAATGCAATAAACATTATAAAAAGCGTTATCTCTTGTCAAGTAAAGCTAGATAGATATTTTTTTACTCGTCTTTGTTTATCTTTTAACAATTTCGTAAATATCATGTCGTGAGAGTATTTGACCTAGGGATTATCTAGATCTTTACATTCTCTAAAAGTGGTGAACAGTTACAAAGATAAAGTTATAACAAAAGTCTAAATTTGAAAAATTGAAATCCATATCTAATCTCACCAATATCCATTTCTTCAACAGCACGTCGATGGAACACTTGTGCTGCGAGCGGGACAAACTTCGAGCAGATATCGGCGAAGCGAACGATCGAGCAAACGTTCTGGCGCAGGAGATTGATGAGCATCAAACCCGTGTGGACAAAGCTCGTCAGGAACAAATACGTCAGATGGAAGCGCGGCATCAGGAAGCTCTTAAAGATATTACGGATCAGCTGAATCTTGAACGTGACAAAAGCAGTCTGACCATTAAGTCTTTAGAGGAACAGCTGCAGGCCTCGCAGCAGGCGGAACAGAGAATCACGGCCGAGTTATCACGTGTTCTGCAGGAGTTGAAGCTCCTGGAAACGGAGAATCAGAACCAGAGCGAGGAAATCGGCAAGCTTGAGGTTTCTAATAGTCAGTTATCTAAACAGGTGCAGGAGCTTGCTGCTGCTCATGAACAGGTAAGAAACAAATGTTCTCATAGCCTTTTATGGGTATAGGCTTGATAACATTTTTACAAATTCAAATATTAGGATAAATGTACTGAGTTAAAAAAAGTATACTTATTCTTCAAGAATCATCATGTTTCTATGAAGTTAAATTAAATTAAGATCGATGATTGAATCGTCTTATTTACATACTTAGTATAGTAAAATTAATAAACTTAGAACTTATTACTTATATGTAAAAGCTTAAATGATTCATCTAGAAGTGAAAAAATGCGTGATACAATACGCAACGTTTATAAAAAGAATCTCCCAAAAAGTATACGCCAGGAATACAATATAAATTGCTCGACTAAAATATTCGAGAAAAACGCGACGGCGAGTGTTCGCCGCGCGATGCTGATTATGCATAATTGTCCTTGGTGATGGTGCGATCGAAGGTGCCAAAGTTGCGTTTTCTCGTTCCATCGGGTTTTTTTCCTCGCTTCCCACGCGATAGCCTCGATAGATTTTGAGTATTGGAAATATATGCCGCTCACTTGGTCGTTCCAAATTAATCGAGACGACTCGATATGATCGTTGTTTCTTTCGGATCTACTCGTGCACGTGTTCTTCTATTCTTGAAGTCGATTATGATGTCTATCGGTAGTAAAAAAGTTACACAGGTATATTATTTATATTTTTCCAATTAAATGTATTGTATAATAATGTGTTTAACCGACTAATTATTTACTTCGCTTTTATTATTTTGTCAATGCAATTTTATATGTTTATCTCAAAAACAAGTTTGTACATCCATTCTGCATGAAACGTGTGTAGAATGCAAACCAAAGCTGGGAAATCCAACACTGATTACACGTCGTGCGGATTTGTCAAGGGGGGTGTGTCGCCCCGAATAACCTCGCACAGTTCTATTCGCGGTGCTAAAAGGTTCATTAAAAGCCGTCTTGTACTTCTGCGTCTCGATGTTTTCGTTCGTCCGTCTATTGCTCCCGGAAGCTCTTCTCTCAGTCGCGTCAGACGCGCATCTCCGACATGTCTCGCGTCCGTCTGCTTAATTTTATTTGCAGTAACTTTGTGCGTTTGTTGATTTACATAACATTTATCTAAGTTATTAATTCCTAATGGTTTTGTTGAAATGTTTCAGGTTGAGAGCATCGAAACGAGGGAGAATGAGCAGGTTTCCGACCTGATGTCGCATATAAAACGGCTTCAGGCGGAGATGAAAGTTTTGAGAGACCATAACGACGAATTGACGTCGGAGTTAGAAGTATTGAAGCATAGGGACAATGACGTTAAAAGTATTGTCTCCAGCGTAGAGATAAGATCAACTATATCGGATGAAAACGATGGTAACATTACGAAACAATTCTTACAATAATAAATTTAGTTTAACGAATGAATAGATTTCCGTAATCTACTGCTGTTTGATGCGTTCTGAATCATTTTATCTATTTTCTAAATCCAGGTCTGATAAGTATGCCTACGACCGAAGTAAGTGATACAGAGGATGAGGATAAGCACCATCACAAATACTCAGAGCATTCCAGAACCATCAAAGTCATCAACATCACGCGCAACAAGCCCACCGTAGACGAGCAAAGCAGTAACGGTAACAGTATTAATAAGCTGACCGAAATTATCCAGGAATTCCGAAACTTCCTCACTGGAGCAAAGTTTTGCGCGGAATGTGCTGTTATAAGGACTGAGGTCTCTTCGCTGATAAGCGAGCTGGAACTATATCAGTCGAGCGTGCCGGCGAATCAGGCAACTTCGGTGACTAATAATAAGAAAAAGCCGTTGAGAAATTTAGCTAATGAATTAGGTATGCTTGAATCACTGGTTTACAAATGATTTATCGAATTGGTAAAAATTAACTGTTCTTTCTTCACTTCGCAGAGGCCGAGTGCAAAAGCAATAGTCGTACAAACGAATCATCATCCTGCCGCGATTTAGTGATGCCTAGGAATGACAGATTTAAGAACTGCAGAAGGATCTCCAGTAGCGACGATACGATACAAGATATGGACGATAATCTCGACAATATAACAATAAAAACTGTCACGAAAAACAAGCTATCGGGATTAAGAGACTATCCACCGCGTAAAGAATCAGAAAAATCCGGCAAAGTTGGAGTTATCAATAATTTGAGTTTCAAAAAGTGTAACGTCGAGGTGAAAGATCCGCTAAAAGAAGAAGAAGCCAGACACGCTGCTGAAAAAAAGCAGTTGCAAGAAAGGTTTGTCAAACTCTGTCTATCTTTGTCAAATATTTCTTTTACAATATTCGCTAATCCGATGACTGTTCTAACAGAGTAAGCGACTTAGAAAAGAGTCTAGAAATGCTTAAAGCCGAGTACGAACAATGTGAGGACTATTGGTGTACAAAGCTTGAAGAGGAGCGTCAAATCTACGAACAGGAGCAAAAGATCAGTGATGAAAAGTTTTCTGAGTTAATCGTCAAAATGGCCGAATACGAGGAGCAATTCAATCCGAGCGGCAAGCACGATGGCCGACTCTCGCCGATCGAAGAACGTTCCAGTCTTGAACAGCAGTATAATGATCTCGAGGAAGAGTTCGAGCAATGGCGAAATGAGGCTCAAGAGGAACTCTCTAAGAAAGAAAAGGAGATAGAGGAGCTGCAAGCTAAACTCAGTAGCCAGAAACGCTTGTCATTGGCGGATATTTCGGTGCAGTTCCCAGAAGAGCCGTTGAAGGACATGTATCCAACTTTGTACAATGAGCTTTGTTCACCTGGAGGATCTACAGAGAACACAACTAATAAGACTAGTTCTACAGTTCCTACGGAGGCTAAAAGCTGCGCGATGCAACAGTGCGTACAGGTAAAACGAAAAAATATTTGTTTGCATATTAGTGATAAATGTTTGAGTATTAGTATGCCTAAAACGTAACAAAGTAACATAAAATATGAAAATACTATTTTTTGTGACAGTGCCATAAAATGACAACGCAACTCAGTTGCGACTTCCATGCAAACACATATCAAAATCCTCCACAGCAGCATTATGGAGAACAAAAGGCCCGGAGGAGTGAGGGAAAAAGTAGACATCATCACCATCACTATCACAAAAAGATGCAAGCGGATTACGAATTTAGTAACTTGATGAAACAGAAGGAGAAATTAAAGCAAGAAATCATGAAACTGCAGAGTCTAAAAACTATGAACGCAAATCATATTTATCCTATGATAGAACCCGAGCAACAAACTATTTTGTCGAATCTGTGTGCAAAACTCTATGCTCAAGAACAGAAACAGAAGTATATGCAAATATACTACCAAACTCAGCAAAAGAACAATGAACGATATTTACAAGGTAAACTATAATTTTAATTTTGATTATAAATGAATATTTTTCGTGCATTACGACTGTTTTTATCATAATTTGTTTGCAGAAATATATAAGCAACATCTATTAGATATGTCGAATCTTCAATTTGTTATTAAAGCTACAGAAGATAAACTTAATTATCAGATCAAATTAAATCAGGAACAGGTTCGTGAAACATTCTTACAGACTTAACTTATGACCAATATAAAATATTAACGTATTGTTAACAACAATTTTTCAGAAAGATAAACTGACCAAAAACGATTTTTTGACCAAGGAATTGTACGTAGAGAATGCTCAACTTACGGAGACGATCAAGCGCCTAGAACAGCACTGCCAGATCCTGACGCAAAATCGCATCGAGACGACGTCGACATAATTATAATCGGATAAAAATACTGAAGGTCAGCGTGTCGTTGTTCATTAATTTGTTGAGAGATAAAACTCAGGGATGATTTAAAGGTATTTCAGAGAAAAAATGTGTAATCATCAAAATCTAAAAAAGTACTAGAGTCCTTTTGTTTCTTTCTATCTGTCAATTTGTCGTCATCAATCTTTAAGAGGTTGTGCATAATATACACTTCCATATAATTAAATTTCGTGAACGTTGATCGGTTCATTATTTCTTCAAGAATGATAAAACAAAATATGAAGTTAATTGAACAATCACAAAAATTTGGAAATTCGGTTCCTGAAAAGATATCAGATACAAGTGTAAAATGTTCGTTTGTAAGATAGTAGTTTATACAAACATAAGTCCAAATGTTCGTTCATAAACGAACATGATTTGCCTTATTAGTTAACTTAAAAATACATAATAATTAGAAATAAATGAGTTACATTTTTAAGGAGCTTGCAATAAATAATATTCAATTCTAAGTCTGTAAATCAGCTCTATAATAAGTTTATCAATTAATTTTTAAAGAATTAACATTGGATTCTCTTTGTAACTCATTGTTGAAAATTTTTAAAACGAGATAGAAATTAATCGTCGATGGTTATTAAAGGAAATTTAATTGGGATGTTATGTTAATAACTGAATAATATTTTGATATGAGTCATTTTCTTTTTATATAATTTTTGTATATTGATAAACCGCGCTTGTTTCAACATAATTCAAATATTGAAACAAATTTGTTGTATTATACGTGAATTTTTGAAAAATCTCAACTCGTAACTTCTAGGTTGTAGTGCATTTCAAACAAATATAAAATAATCAAATCAAACGTGGGTACCTTTTATCTCTTTAAGTTAAACAAAATTAATTAATAGTTACGTTTAATGTAGCCATACTGTCAATTGCTTAGACTTTTAATTTAGTTATAAGACATTCTTAAATTCGATCAAGTATTTACATTAATTTTTTAAGGATATCTACAAATTCATTTTACATATATATATATATATATATATATATATATATAATTTGTAGAAAAAAATCATCTTTTGTCCATGCATTATTTAGAAAAAATGATACAGTTATATTTATTTATATACATGATATAACTAGTTATGTATTATCAAGTATGACAGTTATATTTGTTTATAATAAACAAAGCATAAAGTAATTCTCAATAACTTTATATGCTCATACATGATAAATAACATTTTTTCTAATATATACATGTTAGACTATAATTACAAAGTTGTATATTTATTTCGTAAAAATGAAAGTTACTCATGTTTGTTGACATGGCACTAGAAAAAGCATATTTTATAGTCCACAGCTGTGATATACAATAAACGCGTGCTTTATAACTAGTGCTAGTTTACTAATTTTTTTTGCGAAATCTAACAGAACTGTCATACTGCGTGTAACCACCACTGAAACCGGGAATCGCATAATTAATAATATTATAAATGTAATGCAATGATTATTAATTTATATACATATATTCATATTCGTTACTTCTTATACTCTGCTAAGTATTAAAAGAACCTGAGCTTCGTTTAAAACTTTAGTATTTTTTTTTAGTTTAGCACATAGAAAGGTAGGTCAAACTCCCGTGAAATGAACGAAACTATATTTGTAATTGTATAAAGATATAAAGAAGGTGTTGAGTAAATATATATTATTGAACACTGAGAGTAATTTCTTATGAAAAATACAACAGAATTATTTATTGTGAATGAATTCATGCGACTTTATTTTGTAAAATGAATAATATCAGTTATCAATCGTCAAAATAATAAAGTTAATGTTGATTAAATTTTGTGCTTTTTATAATTATTTACACCACCAGTGTATATATTTATTTTATTTTTTGTGTTGACAAAAGTTACTTTTTATCAGTTAAAATTTATCGCGCTCAAAACGCCATATTTTTTTCCGCCATTAATTGCAGGGGTAAGGTTAGGTATAGTTGAGTTTTTCCGTAAAGATAACCTGCCGAGATAAAAAAACGCAAACCACAACTAATTTTCCTTTTGGCTGTAAAAGAACATCTGTTCTTTTTCTGCAGTACTTAATTTATTATAATTACACTGTTAAGTACTTTCCGTTTCGTCGGATAAAGAAATTGCCGTATTGCCTTTCATTGACGATGTAAGATAATTTCCCAAAGATATTATCGAGATGATCGATTTTGGTAGAAAATGTGATTCACGCATTGGCGTCTGCACGCAAATGTCAATTGCCAAACACTTATTGCACCCTCTGATGTTCATCGAGATGTGAAAAGTAAATGCCGACAAAAGTGAGTGATTGCGAATGAAAATTGAAAACAAACATTTTTCAAACTTATATGACATATAATTTTGCAGGTGAGATAGCCTTTGCCATGGCTCAGTCATCCTCAGCCAGTGGAACGTCTTCTAGGAGGCATCTGAGGGAACATGATGCCAGTTCACCAGGTTCACCCCGATATGCAGACAGTGAATGGGAGTCCAAAGAGGTTAGAGACTGCACATAATTTTGCTGATTGTTAAATGGGTGTTTTAAGTTATAGTTTTCTAGAAATTTTTTTTCTGAATATTTACATTATTCAAGTACATAAATTTAAGTATCCTCTGAACTATTTCAGGCAATATTGCACAGGGAGCTGGATGAGGCCAAAGCAAGGGCAGCGCAGATGGAAAAGACTATGAGATGGTGGTCAGACTGTACTGCCAATTGGAGAGAAAAGTGGTGCGAGGTTCGAGATGAAAGAAACAAGGCCAAGAAGGAGTCAAAGATTCTGAAATCTAAATTGGAAGCTGCCATGAAAGACTTGAACACTTACAAACAGGAATCTCAGGAACTAGAAACACAAAATACTCAGCTTAAGAAGGAAATGGAAAAGGTTCACATGATACTGCTGAAGCACGCAGGACAGTTTGACCAGCAATTGATCTCAGTTCTGGATTCTGACCCACAGCTGAAAAGTGCTTTAGGAGTGGATGAACTGTTAGATGTATACAACAATATTGAACAGACAGGGAACATCACTCCCTCGTCATCAAAAAAAGAGTTTAGTACTTGCAAAAGTCCTCCTACTCCCAAAGAGAATTTAGATGGACATAGCTCTCTAGATAAAGACATAGAGGAGTACGTTTTACAAGGAGCTGTACCAAAGCACACTGTAGAGCACAAAGATACCTCACCCACACCTCAAGAAAAACGACATTCCCGAATAGACAGTGCAAATGAGGAAGCTCTGATGCAAAAAATGTCTATGCTTAATTTAAGACTAGAAGAGGCAGCCAAGACAATAAGTGCCGAAAGAGAGTAAGTCTACTTGATTGATTACATCATTTCTAATTATTTAAATTTGACCCGAATTGATTTTCGATAATTTAATCAGGGAAAAATCTTCATTACATCGTGGTATGGAGAAACTGAGAATGGAAATACTTACGTTGAGAGAAAAGTGTGAAGAGTTGCAAGACAGCCGCACTGAGGCAATGAAAGAGTTGCTGGAATTAAAAGGACGTTTTCAAGGCGAATTAAGTGCAGCACAAGCTGATCTCATTGACGAAGCGACTAATCGTGAGGGAATGGACAGACGATTATCGGAACTTAGAGCCGAGGTATTAATCGTACCTTATTTTCATTTTTTTTTTTCCCTCAAAGGAGAAATTTTTACTAATAAGTATTTAAATTTCTATAGCTAGAAAAGCTGCAAGCGGAGAACGCAGCCGAATGGGGCAAGCGCGAACGTTTGGAAACGGAAAAAATTTCGCTTGAGCGTGAGAATAAACAATTACGCAGTGAACTTCGTGATTTGCAAGACCGAGTAGAGCGGAAAACACGTCCGGTCTCAAGCTGCGATGCCGATTCCAAACAGCTACAGCAGGAGCTTCTGGACCGCAACAAAGAGCTTGTCGATCTTAAGCATTCTCATGCTAAACTGAAAAAAATGCTAGCCGAAAAAACCACCGAGCTGTCGCATGCTAGTCGCAGATCTGAACAGTACGAGGCTGAGGTGAAGAGGATAAGAGCAAGAGTTGAAGAGTTAAAGAAAGAACTGGCTCTGGCTCAGGATGAGGTTGATGCTGCAAATAATTCAATCAGAAGACTGCAGAGGGCTAACGAAGATCTGACGGAGCAATTAGAAAATACCAATACTCAACTAGAGCACTACAGAAACAGGTGAACGCTGTTGCATATTTTTCAAACGCTTTTCTAATATGGTTAATATGCTGAAAAATTGTAAATATTTCACGGATTATAAATGACCAATTAAATTTTTTCTCTCTAGTATTTCTGAGAGTCGAGCACCGGACGTAGTGGCAGAGATAATGGATGATAAGACTCGCGACGACGACGATGACGAGGAGGACGAGATAGCCGACGGTAAGAACTGCTAAGCAAAAAACTTTATCAGCCTTCGATTCGATACCAAAGGGAGAGAGTTAACGTAAACTCACTTATTCTCGGAGACCATGAATTTTTAAAAATTGCCTAGTACCTGCACGTCACAGAAGATGAAACGAACAAAAATATATATTTAAATTAACTTCCACAGTATTGGGAGCGTAAGAAGTAACAATTAAGGACAAATAGAGAAAACTATAATATAAGAAAAGATATATAAACAAGAGTAATAGCTATTCTTCACGATTGAAGCGACAAATCGACGTTATGCGAGAAAAATATCCCCATTGCCGTTTCTGTAAATGTGTATAAATATGGTGTTTCAGAAGTGAAAGAGCAATGATTCCGGCGACTCGACGTTCTAGGTTTGAAGCAAATCATTGAGCTTCTTTTAATTAGAATTATATATGGATTCTTATTTTTTTTTTGCGAAGTATAATGAGCTTCGTGATATAATGATCATTAGTTAGTATATGTAATATTATAATTAGTCAGAAATCTGTACGACTGTCGTATTTTATCCGATATATACTTATTTAATGTATATACAACGTGATCATTTAGTTTATCTCGTCACTTCCGTTGTGTGTGATAACGTATTATTACTTTTTTTATTGAGTAACACTTTTTCGTTACTTTTTTATGCTAAAACATTTTATTTGCAGATAAATTTTAGCACATAAAATAAAGACAAGATTCGCTTAAGTATCTATAAGTATAACATACAATTTAATCATAAATAAAGTGTTATTATTATGTTACCGTGTTCTAAAGGCTTGATCAAAGTATTCTAACTAAAGAACGTTAAAGTCAACGTTATTCAATTTTAATTGATTTTATTCAAATTTAATAACCAAATCATTTTTCTACTTGATTAGGCCGTTCGCTGTAACTATACTCGCTAAACTTTTTGTTTACGTTATGTACATAAGCAAACGTTCGTTGTACATACGAAAAAACTCCAGTGCATTTGCGCAAAATTGAAAAGACTTTTATATATGAATGATACCTCAGATTTACCAAAACGATTGACTCGCTTATTCAGTAATGAGATAATGATACAAAGATAATTATAACATTGGAGGGTCAAAATTCAGATCTAACGAAAAATAATTAATGTCAATGAGAACTTTTAATGCGAAGGATAATGTTGCGCGTGTGCATGTCAGACCATAAGCAATAATGTGTGAAGCTGTATACCTTGAAGTACCTTGATGATTAACGTAGAGAATGCGAAGAGCAGGCATGAAACAAAGTTTAATATTTTGTCGCTTTTATCGTTGAAACGAAAAAAATCCTCTATACGAATCAAGTTAAAGAATTATACATGTATACAATGTATCGAGTTTTGTATTTTTATTGTGATTCGATGTTTTCATTATCACGCATTTATTTAGGTCTAAGTTGAATGATTATAACGAGATACTTAATTTATTGATTTTCCTTTATTTAAATATTATTGTATAAAAAAGCTTTATTTATATATAAATAGTATACACTGGAATGCGCAGATAATAATTGTATAATTTTGTGATTATATTATGTTTAAAGCCTTACATGCAGTCTATATTTTCCATTATTCAACCCAGTCTTCTTATTTATCATGGCAGTGTTTCGTACGACAATAACACGATATTCATCATTTACAGATGATAATAAGTTTGTTTTTCTTAATACAGTGAAAATTTCATGACTTCTGAGCGAATGATTCTATCGTAAGTGTCAAAATAGAAGGCAGTGATAAAGAAAGATACACATAATGAATCTAACTATTATAAAAGAGCTGTTCCTTGAAAATCAAGAAATGCATCATTGCAACAGTCCTCTGTAGACTTTGATCAATCGAAAGCTTCTTCTTAATCTACTACAAAAGAGTACCACAAATCTAAAAACTGGACTACCGTACGTGTTTCTCGATTTCCTTAGCACTTGGGCGTGCCGTCGGCATAGGTTGGCATCTTGGGCTTGCAAATCTTTCTCCTGCCGTTCGCCCCGTATACCACGTTACACGAGAATGTAAAGTATCCACAGGTCGAACTCTTGGTGTAATACCTATGCTCGTACTTTTTACCAGGTGGATTCTTGTCGTCGATCTTCCCGGCGACGCTGTTGGCCACCGATACGTAGTTCGTTTTTGGAGTCGAGCTAACAGCAGGTTTTAGCGACCTGGTGTCCGAGGAAGCCCTGGACGTGGTTGAGGTTCGGCTGACCGGGACTATGGTAACAGTCTGGCTTTGAGACTTGCCATCGCCTTGGGCTATGGTTTTCCTGCCGGCGACCGACGTCACCTTGGCTCGGTGAGTCGCCGGTGCGATGTATCCGGGAAGCGATCGGCTCGTTGACTCCTCGGTACTTTCCTCCTGGCGGACGCTCACATCGTATTCGCCGTCGGTGACGACACGCATCGTCTGTCTTGCGCTGGGTGCCGTTGTCTGTCTCTCTCCGTATTCCTCGTCCTCGTATTCTTCATAGTCATCGACGTTAGCCTCGTAAGGTGGTCGTTCCGGTCGATTATTGTTCTTCTTTTCTGCCTGGGCGTTTCTCTGGGTGATCGCGATGACCGTCTGCCTGGAGTTTGAGCTTTCCCCCTGGAGCTGCTCTCTTGGGGCTTCGGTCGTCGTCTCCAGCTTGAAGGGTTTGAATAATTCGGGATCGGTATTGCTGAAGTTGAATGGTTTCCTGAGAGCCGCGGCTCCGGAACCGGAACCGGCCTGAGCTGCGCCAGTGTAGGTGATGCCGTAGTGGAAGCTACCCTGGAGTTGTGACTGTGACTGGCCACGGAAGGTGCCGCTCTGCGCCGAGGCTGTGCCACCACCTCGGAAAGGTTTCTCCCGTCGTTCTTGGACTGGGTTTTCCTTACGATCGCTCACGTAAGGTTGGAAGCCGATTTGCGCCTGGCTCGAGGTCTGACCCTCGCCGTTCGCTTGGGCGTCGGCCATGCCGCCTTTCGAGCTCGCCTGGACTTGAGAATTGGTTCCGTGATTCCAGCCGCTGCTCTGAGCGTTAGTCGAGGTAGCGCCAGAGTTTGAGTCCAGTTCTACTTGGGTTTGACTCTTGCCTAGACCGCCGCTACCTTGTGCGCTGCTCTTGGCCCCGTCTTTGCCCCCGCTTACCTGTTATACAATATCAACGTCAGCTTGTTTGCAATAAAATTTATTTTCGACTGAAATTGAAAAACTGTGTAACTTCGTACCTGAGTCTGAGCGCTCTTGGTATTATCACTGGTACCAGCCTGAGCGGAGAACGATCCTGATCCAGTGTAGATACCGGTCACTTGGGATTTTGCACTGCCTTGACCATGACGTCCTTCAGCTGTGGCACTGGCTTGTGTTCCTGCCTCGCCTTGGGTAACCGAACTGATGGCTTGGGAGTCTGAGCCGTCGTCAGCTGCGGCATTGATGGTTCCTCCACCGGCCTGTTGTCCAGTGACAACAGTTTGACCACCACCCCCTACTACTCCAGTAGTTCCCGGCACACCGACAACAGGTCCTTGACTTTGACTTGGTATTAATACAGTTCCGCCGCCTGGATATTGGCCTGGAATCAGACCTGGATATCCACCTATACGTCAATGAAATTCGATTTAAATAATGTATAACAAAGTTTAAGGCAGAATTTGTTTTGATTATAATGCTACTGCTGTACCTGGTACGATTGTTGGTACGCTACCACCTGGTGTTCCAGTTTGCGTTCCTGGTTGCGGTGTAGGATACAGAACAGTTCCTGGTATGTCACCTCTCATAATAGGTTTTTGTTCTCCGCCGGGTGGCCCAGTCGCTCCTGCAGGGATCTGTCCTGGATATGTTGTGGTACCGGTACCAGTAGTACCTGAAAGATGTTAAGCCATATTTATTAGTACATACACAAGAGGAAACTATTTAAATTTACCTGGAGTATAAACACCTCCTGTTTGTGTGCCTGGTATCATTCCACCGGGATACTGTGTTCCTGGAATCAATACTCCTCCGGGAACTTGTAATCCAGGCTGCGTGACTTGTCCGCTTCCACTGGTTTGTCCACTAGGTACAACGCCACCTACTTGCGTTCCTGGTGGATAAACTCCACCGCCAACTTGCGTTCCTGGTGAATAAACACCACCACCTACTTGCGTTCCCGGCAATGTTCCTGGTAGATATACGCCGCCGCCAACTTGTGTTCCAGGAGGATAAACACCACCCCCTGGTGCTGTTCCTGGTGGATAAATTTGCGTTCCCGGGGGATAAGGAGCACCGCCAATGACTTGTGTGCCTGGTGGATAAGTTCCTGGCATTTGCGCTCCTGGTTGATAAGTAACACCTGTTTGTGTTCCTGGGCCACCTCCCGCAGCCACTGGTGTTCCCGGCGTATAAATGACTCCTCCTGGCATTTGGGCTCCAGGTTGGTAAACTGTACCACCTGGCACTTGACTACCGCCTCCTACTTGCGTGCCTGGCGGGTATTGTATTCCAGTTTGAGTTTTTTGACCACCTCCCCCTACTTGTGTTCCTGGAGGATAAACACCTCCTATGATCTGGGTGCCAGGTGGGTATGTTTCGCCAGGCAGCTGCATACCTGGTTGGTAAACACGAGTACCTGGACCACCTCCAACAAATTGGGTTCCAGGCGGATATGTGCCTCCGATAACAGTTCCCAGACCAGCACTTCCTGGTATTTGAGTACCTGGAGTAACACCGCCTTGCGTTCCCGGTTGATATACACTACCCGTTTGTGTCCCAGGGCCACCTCCTCCTGTGATTTGCGTCCCAGGAGGGTAGTAAACACCACCAGGAGTTTGAGCTCCTAGTCCGCCACCTACTTGTGTTCCTGGCTGATAAACTACACCAGGAGTTTGTGCTCCGGGTCCACCACTTCCGGTTTGTGTTCCTGGTTGATATACTACACCTCCGGGAGTTTGAGCACCAGGACCACCACCTGATTGTGCTCCTGGCTGGTAGATAACACCTGGAGATTGTACTCCAGGTCCACCTCCTCCTACTATTTGCGTCCCAGGAGGATAGGAAACCCCACCACCGGTCTGTGTTCCTGGTTGATATATAACGCCTCCTGGAGTTTGAGCTCCTGGGATGCCACCTATTTGTGTTCCGGGCTGATAAACTACTCCTGGAGTTTGTGCTCCTGGTCCACGTCCTCCTGTGATTTGCGTTCCAGGAGGGTAGTAAACACCACTTGGAGTTTGAGCCCCTGCTCCGCCACCTACTTGCGTTCCCGGTTGATATACACTGCCCGTTTGTGTTCCAGGACCACCTCCTGTGATTTGCGTCCCAGGAGGGTAGTAAACACCACTTGGAGTTTGAGCTCCTGGTCCGCCACCTATTTGTGTTCCTGGTTGATAAACTATTCCTGGAGTTTGTGCTCCGGGTCCACCTCCTCCTGTGATTTGTGTCCCAGGAGGGTAGTAAACACCACCTGGAGTTTGAGCTCCTGATCCGCCGCCTACTTGTGTTCCTGGCTGATAAACTGCTCCTGGAGTTTGTCCTCCGGGTCCACCACCTCCGATTTGTGTTCCTGGTTGATATATAACACCTCCTGGAGTTTGTGCTCCTGGTCTACCGCCTCCTACTACTTGCGTTCCTGGTTGATATGCACTGCCCGTTTGTGTTCCAGGACCACNTGGAGTAACACCGCCTTGCGTTCCCGGTTGATATACACTACCCGTTTGTGTCCCAGGGCCACCTCCTCCTGTGATTTGCGTCCCAGGAGGGTAGTAAACACCACCAGGAGTTTGAGCTCCTAGTCCGCCACCTACTTGTGTTCCTGGCTGATAAACTACACCAGGAGTTTGTGCTCCGGGTCCACCACTTCCGGTTTGTGTTCCTGGTTGATATACTACACCTCCGGGAGTTTGAGCACCAGGACCACCACCTGATTGTGCTCCTGGCTGGTAGATAACACCTGGAGATTGTACTCCAGGTCCACCTCCTCCTACTATTTGCGTCCCAGGAGGATAGGAAACCCCACCACCGGTCTGTGTTCCTGGTTGATATATAACGCCTCCTGGAGTTTGAGCTCCTGGGATGCCACCTATTTGTGTTCCGGGCTGATAAACTACTCCTGGAGTTTGTGCTCCTGGTCCACGTCCTCCTGTGATTTGCGTTCCAGGAGGGTAGTAAACACCACTTGGAGTTTGAGCCCCTGCTCCGCCACCTACTTGCGTTCCCGGTTGATATACACTGCCCGTTTGTGTTCCAGGACCACCTCCTGTGATTTGCGTCCCAGGAGGGTAGTAAACACCACTTGGAGTTTGAGCTCCTGGTCCGCCACCTATTTGTGTTCCTGGTTGATAAACTATTCCTGGAGTTTGTGCTCCGGGTCCACCTCCTCCTGTGATTTGTGTCCCAGGAGGGTAGTAAACACCACCTGGAGTTTGAGCTCCTGATCCGCCGCCTACTTGTGTTCCTGGCTGATAAACTGCTCCTGGAGTTTGTCCTCCGGGTCCACCACCTCCGATTTGTGTTCCTGGTTGATATATAACACCTCCTGGAGTTTGTGCTCCTGGTCTACCGCCTCCTACTACTTGCGTTCCTGGTTGATATGCACTGCCCGTTTGTGTTCCAGGACCACCTCCTCCTGTGATTTGCGTCCCGGGAGGGTAGTAAACACCACCTGGAGTTTGAGCTCCTGGTCCGCCGCCTACTTGTGTTCCTGGCTGATAAACTGCTCCTGGAGTTTGTGCTCCTGGTCTACCGGCTCCTACTACTTGCGTTCCTGGTTGATACACTGTACCACCTGGAAACTGAGTTCCTGGTCCTCCGCTTCCTACTTGCGTTCCTGGTTGATACACTGTACCACCTGGAAACTGAGTTCCTGGTCCTCCGCTTCCTACTTGGGTTCCTGGTTGATACACTGTACCACCTGGAAATTGAGTTCCTGGTCCTCCGCCTCCTACTTGCGTTCCTGGTTGATACACTGTACCACCTGGAAATTGAGTTCCTGGTCCTCCGCCTCCTACTTGAGTTCCTGGTTGATACACTACACCACCTGGAAATTGGCTCCCTGGACCAGCACCTCCTATTTGGGTCCCTGGTTGATACACAACTCCACCTGGAGTCTGGATTCCTGGACTACCACCTCCTACGACTTGTGTTCCCGGAGGATAGAGAATCCCTCCTGGAGATTGTGCCCCAGGACCGCCGCCTCCTACTTGTGTTCCTGGCTGATAAACTACACCTCCGGGAATTTGGCTACCAGGACCACCTGTTGTAATTTGTGTTCCCGGGCTTTGTCCTGGTTGACTACCAGGTACTGTTCCAGTGTAGTAACCCGGGGGGTATTGTACACCTCCTGTCGTTTGGGACCCAGGCGCTCCCCCTATTGTCTGTGTACCAGGTTGAACACCACCGGGATACGTTCCCGGGAGTATTCCTGAAGAGTACAGGATGGAAAGCGTTACATCCATCCCAATATATGTTTAAAATATATGATAATATAGTAATAACCAATCTTTTTACCTGGAGTGGCACCACCAACTTGTGTGCCAGGTTGAAATCCAGGAATATATGTTCCTCCTGAAATCTGTACACCAGGACCAGCTCCAGTCCCTCCTGTTATCGTTCCACCGCCCGTTGTTTGAGTGCCAGGTATGCCACCGGGGTACATTACTGCTCCTGGTCTAGTTCCGCCAGGATAGGTTCCTGGTACTCCTCCTATTTATTTGCGTTGATTAAATCGCCTCTTATAATTGAAGCCTGTCACTTGTTAACAAGGATTGCGTGTGGTTTTCTGCGGTAGCGGTGCCTTTATTAAAATTGATATTAGTAATTCGGATTATTTGGGGCGATGCTCTTCGAGATATAAAAATAAAAAAAAAGTACAAAGTCTTGTGCTCAACAGGTTTTATTCGGGATACATTCATTTTCGTTACAATGTATATTAAAAAATATAAAAAGTACTGCAATTGGTATCATTTATATAGACACTATAAGTATTAGTGACGTGCATTATTATTATAAGTGTCGACGTACAATCCAATCATAATATACGCGTTCTGCGTGTAATGTAGGATCGTTAGTACGTTTGGATGGAATGAGTCAAGCGTACATTAATTCAATTAATAGAGGCATGGTAAGATATTTCAAATTGAATTGCCCATCACACCTGTTGGAAGACCTGGTTGAGACCCGGCGATGGCTGGTACTGGTATGTGTAACGGCGCTATTTTATCGTATCCGGGACATCCGTCGCATCCCTCGGCACCCGATGACATACTCTGAGCTTGACCCATTCCACTGCTTCCACCTATGGGATAGGTATTAATAAATATAATTGTTAAAAAATGAATCGTTAAAGTCGATTTGAAATAAAACGTTCAGTTTCAAAATTGTTATTGATTAGATAGCTTACGTTTGTTTAATAGTGATACATTTGGTTATTGTTAGTTTAGTTTAGGGAGTGCGAGGTATCTCAGTAACCTAAAAAGAGAAATATATTTTTGTGAGACATATGTGATTAGACATTAACAGTTAAAAGTAGGTAAAGGAGAGTTGCAACTTTGTAATATTTTAAAATCTAAATCTTTACAAATTGATTACTGAAGATTCAACGAAAATAATGAATCAACGAAACTTACTAACGACAGCCCTGGACGCATGCTGGGTCGCTTCGGCTTCAGCTTTTCCTTCCTTCTGTCCATCATTGCCAACGTTCAGATACTGGGACTGTGTCTGACCCCTGAATCGACCACTACCTCTGTACGGTCCAGCCTCTCGCTTCCTCCGTGCAAATTCTTCCTGATTCACTCTTTCCCGTTCCTCCATCATAGTCTGGCGCTTGGCACGGACCTTCAGAGGTCTTAGCACTACATCAGCCACGCGTTTCTGGAAGATGTCGTTCTCATCTTCTGGAAGCTCGTTGTAGAAGGGATCGTCGGCGGTTTCGAACGTGGGTTCAGTATCTTGGAGAAGAATGAAGGTCATGCCGTGGCAGAAGTCCACTACACGTCCACCAGCCAGACGCCAGGCCTAAATCAAGGATGTTGATAGTTTTTTTTTTATTTCGAGTATTTTTGGCGGTTAGATAATAAGTAGGTGCGTGAATGATTCTTTAGTTTCCTGCCGATTGCGCGGAAATCAAAAGTGAGTCTGGAGGATAAACTTTTTTTGCACGTTTCCGGCACTTAACGATGTGCGACTGACGCAACGTAAATCGGCATCACTTTGAGAAAAGACACGATTTTCGCAATGACGGAAAATTGCCGCAAGTCACTTAGCCTTGGATCGTTGAAAGGCGAGCGCCAGTATCAAAAGATATATATTCTTCACGCGATGAATAAATGATTATATACCATACCTCGATTTTGGTCAGCGAGCGATCGGAAGCAAAGATAGTGTGCTTGTTGTTCTGAATCACGTCTCTCCACAGCATGATGTCGTCGGCATCGTTGCCATTTAGCTTTTCCAGATAACAAACGTTTTGGGCTCCGTCTCGGTAAGCAGTGTAGTGCTAGAAAATCGGTTGGCGCAGTATGATTATCTCGTCGTACACACGCATGCTATTTTTAGAGAAAGGGGAAAATTTTCTTCGCTACTCCAAAGCGATGCCGTTTACACTTACCGTGGCTGCATCGGTGAAGATTCTCGGCTTTTTGTTGACCACCACGTGGGTCTTGGTGTCTTGGTAATATTCATTGTCTACCGATCGGTCGAAGCGTGTCTTTTCCTGTAAAGTTTTCGATTATTCGAAATTAATTTAAAATAGTGTCGATCATTCGCACAATAATTCAATTACAATATAATTTAAAGGCTATATCGTATATGAACTTTAGAGACGCGTAACAATAGCGGAAAAGGAGGAAACGGTATCATGTTGCATTGAACTATAAACACTGAACTCTCTATATTGATAAATTTCAGCATAAACAAACAACTATAACAAGGCATAATTGTCACGCGAGCAACAGCCGTTTTCCGCTGAATGAGTAAAAATAACACAACAATGAAAGCTTTATACATTGAGCTAAGTGAAGAAAAATTATTAATAGAAACTACAAAACTTAAAACGCTCTTAATATAGTATAGAGTAGGCCAATTAATGAGAAAGAATGCGACATTGCGTAATTGCAAGACTAGAAACACATAAAATTATATAAAACGGCGTTATTGGAGCATCGAGCTAACGAAAAATGCGGGTTGTCGTGATAATCGTTTAAGTATACGGCGCTGTCGTAATAGAAACTAGTACAGTCGAATCCTAAGAAAAGCCGCGATATAATGAATGGCGCCTGTCGCGCGTCGGCCATAAAATAATTGCTCAAAAAGCAGATTGCGCGTGGAAAGAGGCCGGCGCTGTTCGTTCATATCGTCGCGTCTTCGATGGCTTTATCTGATGAACTCTGAACCCGGCGTT
Organism: Pteromalus puparum; assembly: GCA_012977825.3. Lineage (NCBI taxonomy): Eukaryota > Metazoa > Arthropoda > Insecta > Hymenoptera > Pteromalidae > Pteromalus > Pteromalus puparum. The sequence continues at coordinate 72,298,274 of CM053170.1, forward strand.
ATAGGCTATTCTTCGAAGAATCTATTAGGCGTCTGTAAACGCACAACTCGGAGTCATTGTGCTTTTAGTTGTTTTCTTTTTTTCACAATGTCATTGTTGATTAAACGATTTCGCTCTGGAATAATTTTGTTACGGCTATGATAATACGCGCCGAGCTATACAATATGCCTCCGATGGTTTTTCGCCCTGTCAGCGGGAAATTTAATACCTGCGCTCCTGTGCAATCTTGCAAATGCTTGAGATGACTTTGCCGAGTTTCTGGACTTGACTTAGGGATTAATTTAAAATTATTCAATGTGTATTCCAACCGTATTTTGGAGTAATGTTGTGACGAGAAAAACTCAATCTCGCCAGCGGAAAATTTACATTGCGCTTCTTGTTTATCAATGCATTAGACGTTACACATAAGTGTTTGGAATATCTAAACTGAAGTCTACTAACTACTGTACTGTACTATCCCCGATACTTTGAAAAAACTTTGTTCGGATCTATTCTACTGTTAAACAAATACCCTCGTCAATGTTCTATGACAATAGAAATAAAACTTACGTGAAACCTCTGCGCTCTGGCCTCGGTGACGTCGAGAAATCCTGCACAGCAGGCGATCGCCAAAGCAGCGGCGACAAGAAAACGCATGCTGGCGATAATTCGTCCCGATCGACGTTGGTGTTATACTTAATATGTACGTAAAACGATGTGTTCGTGGCCAGACTCGCTCGCCTACTGAGTAGGGCTTGCAGCGCGTCGCCTGTAACTTGCTTCACTCTCTCTCTCTCTCTCTCTCTCTCTCCCCTGATCCGCGTTATCCTCTAAGCGCACAGATACATACAAGTAAACTTGTATATATATATACGTGTATAGAGTCACACGACGATCATCGCGGAGAAGTGTAAAGCACGATCATCCAAGATGTGCGCACGAGTGTAACGACTGCTGCTGCCGAAGACGACGGCTTATTTATAGAGATGCGCGCCGCCGGCGTTGCCGTCGATATACGATGATGATGGATATAGAGGCGAGGGTGTGACAGACGCCGATGGTGATGAATGGAGCCTTTGTCGTAACCTTGAACGATTTGCGATCGGCCGTTAAAGGACGAAAGATGCTGGAGAGATATCGGCCGGGCGATTGTGATATGTGTTAATATGATATTGCGATGTGTCGATAATATAGTGCGAGGGAGGATCATTAATTGGCTGTTCATTTTTGTCGATGACGCGCGCGCGCGCGACTAATCATAAGAAAGCAAGAGGATTCGTTCGGTCGAAACTCTGTTGGGAAATTCGTGTACACCCCATTGGTGCAGTAGGGTAATGATGAACTGAATTCAGATCTTCATCAAAGTTTTATACGCTAAAATCGCTCCGCTAAATCGGAGCAAATAGTCGAGCGAGTGCACTGTTGATTTTGCAAATCCCTTTTAATCCCCATATCTATAGGTTCTCCGTATACACTTAAATCGAGTTTCATTATCTCTTCAAATCATCTCACTTCAAACACGCACATAAAATTCTCTACAAGCTAGAAGAAATCTCACCGGCTCCTCTATATTATCCATATATCGATCTCGATCTCGCCCATAACTGCACTTGCCCTCGTTTTTTTCCCGGGCAGCGCGCAACAATGCCTCGTACGCCCATTGCATCCGAGATTATATACGACGCGCCCATCTAGATCTCGAGTCAAGCGAGGCCTATCGAATCCAAGGTTCCAGCAGTACAGACCCCTATAGCAGCGCACGACGAGATGGCCCAAATACCCGCCTAGTATAAGCGCACTACGCTCATCAGGCGAGAGTGTTACCATTGCGATAAAGTTCCCGAGCTTGCGTCAGCAGCTATATGCCGTTTAGATTTTCTCTCGTTTCTTTTCGGCTGCGCATCGACAACGGCGTCATTCATCGGGAGGAACGAATTTTTTGTCAGACCAATGGATCGATGCTCCGATATATACATACATGCGCGACTTGCGCAACCGCGCGGAGCTTTCGATGAGCTATAGTCGAGAGGTATTATATACTGTATAGTATAGTACTTTCATGCGGATTGCGGGCAGGGATGCAGTTGTGAAGAGGTTTTTGCGATGGTGAACTGTGCGCGGGATGGGATTCTATGATGCCATGCTGCTGTGGATTGACTGATAGAGTTTATTATGTGTGTTTGTGGGTCAAGTGGTTCGATGCTTTTTTCAAGCTTTTCTTTGATAGCACGCGTGCATAATAAGTGTCAAAATTGCTTGGGGGTTTTTTTTTTTATCATAGTAGTATGTTGTAAATGTACACATAAATGTACACATGTTTTAAAATTTTGTATTCCAAGGTATAAATACGGTTTTTCACAACCTATCAGAGATGAATACCATTACGATTATGCGCGGATTAGAAGAAATTTGGCTTTTTTAAAAGCAACAAAAAGGCGTGGGCTCAAATCTCTTTGTCAGTTATTTTTAACGAGATTACGTAAAAAACTCTCTTTTTGAATCGACATCACTCATAATATAATATACAAATACTTTATCGATTATTTATTTTTAATTATTCCATTACATAATCGCATAATACTACTGCTTGACTAAAGTATGAAACTTCAGGTGTTTGCAAGAAAGCATGTCATCAGTTGTGTAAGTATTGACTATAATGATCGAATGCTATATAAATAAATGCTTCGACCTCATAGTAACACATCTGGATTTGAGTTATCTTGAATTGCTTATCGAGAATCGACAGGTATTATACATGGTACGATTAAGATTTTATTTATTTTTTTTTGTTTCATAAAGATGAAATAATCAAACTGTCTCATTTCAGATAAGCGTATCAAATCTTGATTCTTCTTTAAAAACGCCTTGTCAACCTCTCTTCACTTTCCTATTCCTTCTAATATTCTTCTTCAATACCAATATAAAGCCGCATTTACGATCGGTATCCCCGAAGCATCCCTAGCCTTTGCCCACGACATCACTCTTGATTACCAGTAGACGATATACGAGCTGTTCGATCCTCAGGCCGATACTCCTGTACTTGACAACAACACCAGCCGATTGTGGAAGCCACCAAACGACTCAAATAATCATTCGAAGGCATACCGAATCTTCGTGAAGATATCAACAAAGATGAGAAATTTCTGCTGGTCATCGAGCACGACCACGACAATTGGAACCGACAAACCTTCGACCAGTTTGTCGCTCACATCACTAGGGTTCAAATACGCGATGAAGATTTCGTGAATTATGCCAAGTGGTTGGTAGATATCACGAACAAGGAGGATGCATGGATTCGCGCCGAGACTTAAGGCTATATTATGCACGCGGCTATGCTCAAACCACACGAGAACTTTGCAAGCGTCTACCATGCGTTTCGGTATTGGATACACCGATTGACGCAACTGTTCCTACAAATGGCAATTGATTTTTTATTTTATTTTCACAGAACACCACGTGGACGTGCGATTCATCGGTAGCCCCTCAGCAACAGGTCTACCAGATCTACTATCATTTTGTTTTAGCTAACGAAGTGAAGGCTTTAGTCATGGGCGAATTCGCCTATGGATTATTGGAAATAGTTACAAAGAGTAAGCTACATTTTATCATAATACTCATCCATATTAATCGACAGAATCATTTCGGGAGCGAAGCTAAAGAAGAAGGATCAGCTGTTTTTCGTTCAAATCCAGCAAGGTATTCTGATCAAACACGGTAACGTGGCTCAGCAATCGGTCGACTGGAAACCGATACTTACACTCTTTCAATATCTTCAACAAAGACGTACGCTCGACGGTCGGGATTATCACAAGATCACGTGGAACAGTCGTAAAGTCAACATCGACACGATCGACTCGCCTGCCAACAACGTTTTAACAGGTTTGCGATTCGGAGTGGATGACGGTGCCCTAAAACTGGAAATCCGGTCCGGTACACGTCATTCGACTTCGAGACCGGTGCACTCGACGATACTCTATCGACCTGGCTCTCCAGTCTCTCCCGAGACAACTTGAGGTATTGAGATCGTTATAGTCAGCGTTGAAAACTAATCCGTATCAATGAGTTCTCATAGTTTATGTAATGTGACTTGCAGGTCAGAGATCAAGTTCGACGACGATCTGCCGTTCAGCCACGTGAATCTGGCCAGTAGAAAAACGAAGGCCTTCGTCACGTTTAAGACGAGTTCGCTGAAGACTGACGTCGGCCAGAATGTCGTTCCCTACCTCGACGCTCAACCGGTCAGTTCAACGCCGTTCACGTTGCTATCGGGTGCTGGTATCGTTCACAGACAAGCCAAGGGATCTTCCGGATTTTTGTCGCTCAAATTCAAGACCTTCGACTATGCGCCGCATCTGAGCTTGAATGCCAAAGACGAACAGGCGATAGGCGAGCTTAGCTCTGAGTACGATATTAATATAAAGCACAGGATATGATTAATTAGTAACGACGGATAAGTTATATAGATAAGTAATAAGTTAGCGTGAAATAGCACTTATTTAGATAATGATCAAGTGCATGTAAATATATTTTAAGTGTAACGCGCTTTAACGGTGTACAATTTTACGTCTGTTTTTATTGTTCACTTTAACTTTTATGGTTCAATAAAAAAACCGCTGCCAAGTCATTGGCACTTAGCTTCCTCTTATTCTGCTAGTGGAAGATAATTACATGGGACAATCAACTCATTCTTTGATTTAAATATTCGCTACTATTCGATACTAAAAGGATAGGTTAGAAGGACACTTGTAGGGTAGGGGTATCAGGGGAGTGGGGGTTAAGGTGGATATCAAAAGGATAGAGCTCCGTGAACTCCTAAAATAACTTACATATATCGTAATAAAAAAAATACCAGTAATTGCGGAATCGTTAATAACGTTCCAGAAATATAACAGTATACGTACGCACGCACGCACGCACACACACACACAGACAAAACCATCTGCACGGACATTTTATAAAACCATGAAAACTCTCAAAATATACTAAGCTTTAATTATCAAATTATATGGTTTAACAAAAATAATAATGTTCAGTCACACAGAGTATACAGGGTGAGAGTTGAAGAATTTGAATCTTAATATCTTTTAAACTAAAAGGTTTCATAAGCTAC
>CM053170.1:72303905-72495349 GCA_012977825.3 Pteromalus puparum
GAAAACTCTCAAAATATACTAAGCTTTAATTATCAAATTATATGGTTTAACAAAAATAATAATGTTCAGTCACACAGAGTATACAGGGTGAGAGTTGAAGAATTTGAATCTTAATATCTTTTAAACTAAAAGGTTTCATAAGCTACAAAAAGAACCTAGCCGAAGTGATCAAAAGATCAATCTTTTCCTAAAATTTCAACTCAATTTAAACCTTTTTACTCCCGTAATCGTACGACATAAAAAAAATATTTTTTTCAGTTTTTGATTTTTATCTCAAAAACTAGTCGCCAAAATTGCTTAAAATTTTTACAACTAGTAGATATCGTTGTTTTTTATTGTCATGATTTTTTTCAAAACATTTAACTATTTATTTTTTGAGTTATATCGAGAAATTACCTTTTATATCATAAAGAATGAACAGATCAGTCAATCTAGAAAATCTTGCGGGAAAAAGTAGACAAATTTATGTTCTTTTCGATACACTATTGTTGAATATATTGTATAAATCATATCATTATAAAAAAGCAAAAATATGTTGAGGAGGAAGCAATTATACAGTCACTTCTAGAAATATCTTATATAATGTTTCTTTATTTCAAGACATCAGACTCTTCTCACAAAATGTACTGAAAATAGTCGTAAAAATCTGTGTATATGTATATATAGGCACACTGTAAATTACAGGTCGAGCAGGCAAAGGTGAAAATGTCGGCTTGTGCATGATGTCAAAGCCCATTAATATACAGTTGATAAAAACTTATAAAATAACGTTGCACTAACAGCTATAAGATAATTAAGTATAGGGAATGCTATTTACAGTTCATTATATAGAAAAGTTATCTTATATCAGTTACAGTCAGAATAATCGTAAGAAAATCGTCCGGCTAACCCTTTCAACCATTTTATACAGTATAAGAATTTTGCTTTTTAAAACTTCTGGTTCACACACCTTTAACAAAATTACATTCCATTGCATACGAATTCAATAAGAATCTTTACCCATAACCGATTGCTACAATCTTTGTTTTTACGCCAGGACTATTTATAAGTATATGGTTCCACAAAAAAAAACGAGATGAAAAAAAAACAAAAGTTACTCAGGAATTCGCGCTTTTCTTCGTTACGATGACTAGGACAAACGCAGTAGGCAGCCACACTCCGCACACTTGCGTGCGTGTTTATCGTCTGGCGAATCGGTAAACCCAAAAAGCTTAAAAATCTAGCACACTCTTAAACTCAAAACTGCCTCCATCTCACGATACTGCGTCGCGGAATTTTTATTCACCCACGCGCTTCGATCGCATGCCTCATCCTTATTCGCCGGTCGACAGTTATATAACGCAATAAAAAAAATAAAAGCGACGACGCGACACATAATACCGATATACTACCGATATATTTACAAATCGTGTGTACACGTGTCGGAGTCGTCGTAAGATAGTAACATAAAACATTGGTATCGTAGCTGTATAAAGGCTGTTTAATAAACAAAAAATCGCGTGCAGCCTCGGACGCGATTTTTTTTCCTTAAATTTTCATTGGCAGAGTCAAACTTTGGACGATTTTGGCATCGAAAGACAATCGCAAGACGAGTTCGACTAGCTCACACACTCGGTCGAGTCGCCGGCGGGGGCGACGTCGGTATATATTAAAAAGAAAATAAAATTAAGAAGAGGAAACAGTAACACGTTAAAGAGAAGATAGATATAACAGAGATGCACACTCCATTACATATAATATGAGATATAATAGAGAAGAAAAACCTATTATAATTTGCATTCGGTATTTACACGGAGATGTGACTTTGGAGCTGCCTTGGCATGGGCACTGATTATTACTCGCTATACACTTATTATTAATATTAGATGGCACTCTGAGAATCGGGCTCAGCGTTGAACGTGAACGCTCGCGATATTTATTTACAAGTGTGTGTATGCATAATGCAGTTTCACGATATCGACGCACGGATTTTATACGCATACAGCGCGTCTTCTTATATATAGGCACTTTTGGTGACTTACGGAGCTAACGTTTATTGCTATGTATATACTGTATTCTCTACAGATGGTCCCTAGTAGGAAAAGATAAACGTATATATTTATACACATTTGGAATAATGTCTCTTGCTAATGAGTGGAGAACGTGCATACGTTTTGGATCACAAATTTAGACCGATACGCGGAAAACCGGATTGAGAAATATGCAACTGTGCGTTGCACTCGTGCGGGACCTCTCGATTACTATTCATATTTACACGTAATTTATACTTTTCGATCTAGTGTGCATAATACGATCGAAAGTATAAAAAAGTCCAATTTTACTCGAATTCTCAGCTTCGTACACGAGATCGAAAAATCGGTAAAAATCGTTCAGACGAAATCTAAGCGATCGGCGAACGATCAGGCAATCGCCAGGTTCAGAGTCATCGGCTGCGGTCTGGAGAACGCGGAGAGCCTCTGTGGATCGTTAAAGTCGAAGACCTGGTGATTGGCTGGCTGTTGCTGTTGATGATGCGGTGGCTGCAGCGGCGGCGCGATCTTCCTCGCGGCGAGGTGCTCGGGGTTCGGCGATATGACGGACGTTCTGATGACCATCCGAGACAGCAGGTCTCTGCTTCTCTGGGCCTCAACATCTTGATCGACGCCCGTGTGCTTGATTATCGCGGAGAAGGCCGAATTTGGAGTCTGCTGCTGCTGCTGCTGCTGCGGTTGAGTTACGGGGTTACCGCGCGGTGGGACTATGACGCTCGTGGGGTGGGACGACGAAGGGGACGTGGAGATCGTTCTCGGCGAGGAGGACAAGGAGGAAGAGGAGGTGGAGGAGGTCGGACTGACGGACGTCTCGCGCTTCTGGTGATGCGAGCGCATGCAGGAGGACTCTTCGTGCTTGTAGAGGTAGGACTTGAGGGCGAAAGCCTTGCCACAGCGGCCGCAGACGTGCGGCTTCGTGTTCGAGTGGGTCTGGATGTGGGCGCGCAGGTTGGACTTGTCGGCGAAGGCCTTGTTGCAGATCGTGCACTTGAAGGGCTTCTCGCCTGAAAGAAATCGTCGTTATAGACCTATCTACCCACGTCGATCGGAGAAAGTCGCAGATTGTGTATAATAATAATTACCTGTGTGAGTCCGAATGTGTCCCTGGAGTAGCCACGGCCTTGAGAAGCACTTGCCGCAGAAGTGGCACTTGCAGCCCTGATTATGGGTCCTCACGTGCATGCTGAAGGCTGGTATGCTGACGTAGACCTTGTCGCAGTGAGGACAACGCCGAGCCTTCTTGTCGCCAAGAGAACGATGGGTCTGACGGTGTCTGGCCAAGTTCGAGGAGGTCGAGTATTTTTTGCCGCAGTCGGGGCACTCGTGCTCCTCGGTGCCGTCTAGCGGCTGCTGACCCAAGTTCTGATGCTGGGCTTCTAGCATAGGATTTTGAGCCTGTGCCGGCGTCGCCACGATGTCCATCGTCGTCATGTGTTGCACGCCGTTCTGGTTAAATTCAAACCGATTCGTGAGTATTTGAGATATAGAAATATCGAGCATGAATTATCGCGTTTATATCGCGAGCACATCTCAAAAACAAAGCGCGCACCTGATTGAACGGAGCTGGGAATCTCTGGCGCTCCCCAGCCCTTCTGCATGACTTGAGCTCATGAAGCTGCTGGTTTTCGGCTTCGATCCTCTCGAAGAAGAGCGAGTGCTGCTGCGGCGCCGGCAGAGGTGCCGGTCTCTGGTACATGTTCGTCGCCGGATGGACCAGTGTACCAGCCGCAGCGGCTAAGCTTACCTCCGCCAGTTTGGTAAGGTTGTAGAGTTCTTCGGGACACTCGCTTGAGCTCTCGCTGCCGCACTCGCTCGCCCCGTCCGATGTCGGTTGTTGGCCGCCGCCGTACTCGGCTAGACGGACACCTCGCTCTGGACTATATTCTGGAAAAGAGACACGGTGGGGGGAACGTTTATTTTATCGCTGTCAAGAAAGGAGAAACACATTTATATAAAACGATACATATAGTACTGCAAACTGCAGTTACAATAAATTGCACCTCTCGAGAGCGCTTAGAATCAACAAGTATTTTAATCGAAGCCGCGAGCGCTCGCCAAGTTTCGTGCGATCGAAGAGCTTTATTCACCGCAAGCCCCGCGCAAGGTGGTTATGCGAATAGATTTAATGGCATATACGCGTAAAGCGTCGAAGGTCTCATTTCGCGCGGTCTGGCGTTTTTCCAAAGCCCCGCGCGCGTGGTTTAGCGCGATTTTCGAGGGGAAACAGCGCCGTCGGTCGCCAGCTAGATCGACCGTAATTTACGTCACCCGTGAGCTTTCTTCGAGTGCGGGCATGTGACGATGCCCGGTGTATAGTCGTTAGAAGTTATGTAAACCGGTAACGCAAACTCTGTTTCACGATACATGTGTGTATATATACCTATATCGAATTCTTTCTCTGAACTATATAATAGTAAAGTTCGTGTCAACAATTTTTCAGATGCTTTTCTCACCGATGTTGCATTACGTCACGTCGAATACTTTGCATTACATCGAATCGGCTCTACAGAACGCGCACTATTAATACCTATACTCCTGATTTGAAAATCTCCCATCATCATCGTCATGAGCGTAGCGAAAGAAAGCACGGCGAACGACGTCGTAAAAACAGCACACGAGAGAGAGAGAGAGAGAGAGAGAGAGAGAGAGAGAGAGAGAGCGAGAGCTATGTGTCGGCGAGCCGCTGCTCCTCTTTTCGGCTAGAACGGAAATAGAAGCAGCAAGCCGAGGGTTGAATGGCACCAAGCGCCGCAACGAGAGCTTGCGCGCGCGGAGCTTGAATACGCTCGTGATGCTTGTCGCGAGTGTATTTTCGGCTGTACGACTATTTCGTTGGATGATTTATCGGCGACGATTATTGTCGCAGGTACTTCGATTTCGATGTTACCCGCTACTGTGTGTATAATATCTTCACGCGTCGAGTAAACACGGGCACGTATATTCTGGCTTAATAATAATAATAATAATAAAGATCGATTCCTGCGCGAAAAGGTTTATACGTCTTTCATCGTATATGTAATCGTTTTGTTTCATTTTACTTTTTTTTTCTCTGCACACACGTCGTCGATGATGCAATATAGTATGTAACATAGCTTCGGAGGTCTAGAACCTCCGGTGTACGGCAAATCCTCTCTATGCGCGCGTGGATATTTTTGACGCAACGCGTGCCTATCCGCTCCTGCTTTTTTTCCGAAAAGAATAACGATTTGTCGCATCCGCTTGAAACACTATATGTGCCGATCTATTTTCTAACGATCAGTGCACCGGCGTGCAGTGATTTCGTGGATAAATATTTTTGGAGCCGGGCTTTTTCCGCTATAACAACGAACCTGCTGCGGTCTAACAACGATGATTGTTATGGAAAGCTCGCGAGGCAGCTTCGTCAACAAGTGCGCCGATGAGGTGTGGTTATTTTTAGGATTTGAATAATCCAGCGAAAGAAAAAACAGCGAATTTAACCGAGAAATTCGTTATAATATTTCTAATTAGTCATGGAAAAAATTGCAACTCACCCCTGCCGATTTCCTCGAACTCGCCGGTCCCATTGTACCGGCGCCTCGTGATGAGAAAAGCTCTCGGCATCTCTCCTCCTCTTCTTCGACAAGCTTCTTCGTCTATACGTAAGTGTATATACCGATCACTGACGAACGTATACAGAACAATCTCAACAAAATCGGCAAGAATCACACTCTCTTCATTCCACTGTATAAAAAGTCCGCCGATTTCACAAACCGATCTTTTCTATAATGCTATAGCACAGACAACTCGAGAAACAACGACGATACGCACGCCTCGCGGCTCTGGGGCGCAGTGGTGGCCGCGCCGGCGAGTCGGGGCTACATATAGCCGCCGTGTGCGAGCGACGCAGCCTCCCTTCCTCTTTCGAGATTTTCGTCTCTCGTCCCCTTTGCCGCAGCCGCCGCCGCCGCCGCCGTCGCTCAGCTGCCGAGCGTCTCTATGCCATGCGTGTGGTTGTATGCATATAAGTATATATATAGGTGCATATATGCCGGCTGCGAGAGAGAGAGAGAGAGAGAGAGAGAGAGAGAGAGAGAGAGAGCACGTGCACTTTTTCTCTGCGGGTGTGAGTTTGTCAGGTATGTGTATTGTGCGGCATTTCTTTTTTTGGACTTTCGGCTTCCAGGGGGTGTTGTGTGGTTGTCGCTGAGATTGCAAATTCGAGGATGATATAATTTCTATGCGTATCTTACGTGATTGGAGTCGAACGACTCTGTGCGTTTATTATACACTTTTTTTAAAAATATAGCCATTATTTTAGTCGTGGTACGGTTTATTTTTAAAATATAATATGTCGCGCTTAAAAAAAGGCGGGTTTTCCAATACTATTGTAGGACAAGTCGAGCCGCTATTTCAAAGTGTGAAAGATGGACAATATTTCTTCCCAGCCAAGAGTCGCGCTGCTGGTGATCGTTTTCGGCTTACTCGAGACATTTGTGAGGTGCCGTAAATTTCGATACTTTAGCGCATCGACAGACAATGATTGCCAATGCTGTGAACCAAATGTTACAATACATTGAAAAACATCGATGAAAGCGTGCACATATTTAATGCACACATCGATGAAAATTTGCATAAAATTTGAAGAAAACATTATTCTCGTTATAAACGACTTTATATCGTATTACAGAGTCGTGAGAATTTCTATCATCTCAAAAATTTCTATTGAGAAAATTCTCCGCGAGCATACGCGTGCTCAAGCGAGGATCGAGCGCGCACATATTGAAATCTAAATTTCAACACATGGAGAAAAATTGTTTTCACAAACGTATAAACGGTAATACACTGAAAAATTCACTCTAATGCGATGAAACGGTGATCAAAATCAATACTTCCCTACAGAAAAACTCGAGATCTATATCGACTAGTGCAGTATACAAACTCGCACCTCGTCGAGTATATGTACATACGCGACATGTATACATGTCGCAGAGGAAATTGCGTTTCTCGCACGACAGGCGACGCGTTCTATTTTCGCCGCCTCCGCCCTTTTTGCGCGAGGAGTAAAGCAAGGAACCGCCAAGCCATAATGCCCGATTTAATTCCCGTGTGCCTCGGCTTTCACGCCCTCTCTCTCTTTTACTCTATTCTTTATATGGCTTTACTTTATGTCGTAATAATGCGTCGTTTTCAGAATGGATTTTATGTCATAATTATATTGTTGGGTATTTTTATGTAGATTTATGGGTAACGGAATCGGATGAAAATCTAAACATGACATCGTTTTATAATCGGTATTTTGCAAACTTTTTCCGACTTGGACGATACCCGCAGCACATGACTCGCACACGCCAGATTCAGAAACTCGAAAAGTATAGGGAATGAAGAACAAGAAGCCACCAAAAAGAGATTCGCACCGCACCAACGTCGAAGTACAACCAACGAAAAAAAAAAAAAAAAAAAAAAAAACAGCGAATATGATTCATCACAACTCCAGATGACTTACTCTCGTCGCTTCCAAACACGTTGTGTATACACCCAATGCGATGAAGGACATTTCCGAGATTCGCGAGTTCAGTATACTCCCCGACGATAAAAAGAAAACTCGTCCCCCTCCCGTCATCGAAAAATCGCATATAAATCGAAAAATAGTCTCATTGACTCGAGCGCTCGCAACAACCACTTAGCGCTCGCCCGAAAGCTCAAAGCTCGTGAGTCGCTTGGCTGGCCCGCGTGTATATATATCGTATCGAGCTCTAGAAGCCGCGATTGAATGAATGCTTCGCAGCTTAGTCAGCGTCGCGGGGCTAAATCCGACCCGCGAACGACTGGCGTCTGGCCAGAGAGAGAGAGAGAGAGAAAGAGTGTTATAGAGAAACCACCGCTCGAGCCGCAACCTGCTTCTTCGGCTCTCTCTTGTATACGGCTTTTTAGGAACGAGCGCGCGAATCTGCGCCAAGTGCCGCCTGCAGGAGCTTATGGAAATGTTTCTGGGGATCTACGTGAGCTTTTATTTGTTTGCCGAAATCGTGTGTATAGGTTGTAGCGTAAAAAGCTCACGTGTGTATAACTGTGTATACATTGTATAACGTCTCGGCAAAGCTTACGTAAGCGGAACGTTTGGGATTTCTTTGTTAATGATCAATCGACGAGACTCCGCGTTTACGGAGGAATTTCACGAGCGCACACGTAATTCCTCGGGACTTTAGAATCGGGTGCGAGAGCAAACTGTTGGAGCTTTTCGAGCAACGGCTATATACTACCGTCATAATATATAGCGTGCTTCGAATAAGATAACGGATATGAGCAGTATATGAATAGCGAAAAATAACGCTCGCATATTATAGTGAAAAGCGCATTGGGAGCGAACAGGTGTCACCTTTTCGGCATCCGCGCGCGAGCCTCTCTCTCTCTCTCTCTCTCTCTCTCTCTCTCTCTCTCTATACATCGGCCCGTCCGAAAATAAAGCTTCTCGCGTGCTGACGCAAGTCTCTCTAATACCCTCTCGTGCTTTTCGCGCAAGCCGCGTGGCCACCTAGCGATTCGAAAGACGCGATCGCACCTCTTTTCTCTATATACTCGCACTGATTTATACGCGCGCGTGGGCGTGGCTGACTGGTGACAAGCGCAATTCCTTCTGATTTTTAGGCGACGGATCAGCAAGATGAAATAATTTTGAGTGCGTATAACGTACATCGCATTATAATTTACAACGAAAGATATGATCCACGTGTATAAAGATCGAAACGATGAAAAACGCCAAACACGCATCAATAAACGATTTTTCTCGCGATTATCTCTCAAGTATAGCGGCATCGCTTCGACGAGTCTTTAAATATACCCTCTCGAAACGTCGTCGAGTGTGCCCCCGTCGCAGCGCGGAGCATTCGCTCGATCTCTCTCTCTCTCTCTCTCTCTCTCTCTCTCTCTCTCTCTCTCTCTGTCGCGTGCAACCGCTTTAGCCGGTCACGTGCGTGCGTGTGTGCCCGCGTGTCGGAAGGAAGCGACACACGACGCGAGGAGAAAGAGGAAAAAACGGAAAGACTTTCCGGGGCCGTTGCCTCTCGCTTGCTTTGGAGAAATTTAAAGCAGACTGCAGACGCGAAGCGGAGATTTAAATCTTGCCGCTTTGACGATTTTTTCATAATTTAATTTCGTATTTTACATGACTATGTTTTAAAATGAATTCGTGACTGTGTGTAAGCTCGCGTTGAATCATGTGCGTATCGTGACTGTGATATACTTATAATATATCTTGGGAAAATTTCTATGTAAGCGCACTTACAAAACTCCATACTGTCAAAAAGCTCAATAAGTCAACTATAGACGGTCTATAATAGAGGCGAGCTTGGTCGCGTGTCACGTATCGCACCAGCTGAGTTAAGTCGAAAAAAGAAAACACACACGCGCACTGCACCTTTGAAAAGGGAGAGAAATAAGCGGAAAGGTGAAGCAGGAGAGAAAGGGAGAAATGCGCCCGGAAACGCCTGGTTCCTCCCTCAAACTTATTGCAGCTTACCGGCTGTCCAGCCGCTCTGAGCTCAGAATAAGGGGGATATATCCATTTGAAAAGCGATGTATCGGAAAGGGAAAACTGTGGATTTATCGATGCAAGGACAACTGCGCGTTTCGAGATCGGAGTAAGTCATTTTCGAGAAATAATAAAAGTACGCTGCAAACGTGGAAGTAGACAAGGTAGACAGAAAAGGAAAAACGAGAGACAGTAGTAACTGCCGACTGGCAGATAACGAGAGATGTGCGTAGATAAAAATAGGCGTTGACCGCCGCTGCAGAGGCACCCAGGCAGAACGAGAGAACTCGAGGAAAACGACAAGATAGCTATAGGTGTATATACGCTGAAATAAGAGGATTCGAACATTTTTCATCTATGTTATATGATACAAAGTTTACCGACACTTCATGAATTAACTTGCGGCTTATTTCTCATGCTTGCGCGCAATTGGTTTATCAATTTGTTGAGTCTTATACATTAGAATAAGTAAACCGTTACGATGCTTTCATTTTTATTCGAATTTCTTATCAATAAACTATTACACTCGCTCAAATAAAATTATATTTTTTTTTTTTCGATTGAAAAAGAGAACGTATAGCTGAACAAGCGGCTAATTCAAAATCAAAGTGCCACTTCCTTGATTTGAATCGGACGATTCGAATAGATGATCGTACACTCCCTTGTCGTAATCCTCGAGGAACTTGTTCACCGCGTCGCTATTGTCGGGTTCAGCATGGAGATGCTTCGCGTGGTTGTAGGTTTGCAACTTCATCGTCAAAAAGTCCGAAGACTTTTTCGCGCCCTTGTAGACGAGACCTGCGCCTGAGAGTAGAACAGCAGGCGTCGAGGTGATCGGCTGGCTGTCGATGATCGGCACGAAGCTGGAGCCAATATCGGAGTCTAGCGAACTCGTCGTAAACTTGAGAAACCCTTTTTGATTGTCGATCATCGGCAGATTTACTCGTCCGAAAGGTAAATCGGTGTCGAACTTATGGCTGAAGTTTCTTCCAGGTGAGACTTAATTCTTTGCGCTATATTGCCGTTCTCGCCCAGCCGACCCTGCTGAATTTGTAACTGAATCGTTTTGTCATGAAGCACGATTTTCACCCCTGTTACCAGTCTGTATACGTTTCAAGCGAAACACAAAAAAAAAATTGGATTAGGCGCATTGTGTATTATTCGATTTTGAAAGCGAATTCAGAGTATGACTCGTTTTTATTTAAATCAGAAGTAACGGGTCTCAAGCTGAAACAACGAATTATCGCTTTTTGGTGAATCTTCCTCGCAAGTGCACCAACAAAGTTCTACTGGACAAAAATTCGCTGAACTCATTGCTCCACTTCATCTTAAAGATTCAACCTTATTTGGGCATTTATATCCTTTTGTGCCGTAGACTTTCTTGGAGTCGATCAATTCAACATACTCGTATCTTTTTTCACTGTCAGCTTTCTACAAAATGAGAATGAAATTATATATACTATACTTCATCTTAAGAACAGAATAATATTATAGATTCAAATATATACCGACCAACAGGCATCCACTTGCATGTCATCTAGTAATAATCATATTAATAATCTCGAGTAAATCCCGCCACAATTGTCAGAGTAGCCCTTTTTACGATCTCCACAATCTCCCCAGCCATACCAATAAGACATTTTTCCATACCTCTCTCTCTATCCCAAAACTTCCCATCTCCGTATTTGGCCGAGTTTATTTCCAGTTTGGTGAAAATCGGAGATAGTTTGACGTAGTTCCAATTCATACCGACGCTTATTGGCAAATAATAATTAAAAATGTTATCAGTTATATATTACTTGCTACGTGGTTAGATGGGTCACACTTCCAAATGTCACGATCGGCGACCTCCATGTAGCCCTTGAATTTCAATATAAGCAAGGAAACTCTCTCCCAGGCATCGACTATGTATTCCTTCAGTTCCGTTCTGAAGAAAATATAGATCGCAATAATATAATGTCTCTATACACTAATTGTAAACTCTTTTTTACCATTGAACTTTCGATGTAAATTGTAGGCATAATGAATCATTATAATTCATTATAATTCCTTTCACTTCGGCGAGAATGATATTTTGTTGTAAAGATTTTTGATCAATTGCAACGAAGATTGTTGTCTCTTGCATCTTAATTCTTATTCGCTCTGATTATATTTATCATTTATGATGAAAATATTATCGATGCGTCAAAATTGGATAATCTTCATAGTAGATAAATATATAGTGTATATATTACCTGTTTGTGGTCAGCGAGGGTCGCAACAACGTCCGAGCCGGAGTCGACATTCATCACCAACATGAAGATTGCAGGCAAATGTGCACGCATCCCAATCTCGCTGGGATCGACCCAGGACCTCGTAGAACTTTTCTATGGTCTCTTTCTCGTGTTTCTGCGAACTGTTGCTGTACAGCAAAAACAGATGGAATAGATAGTCGATTTTACCGCTCTGCTGGTAGATGTCGTTCAGTTTGTTGTTGTCCAAATCGATTTCCTTTGGCAGCAGAGTCATCAGCTGGAGCTGTATCGACTCCTGGACCTTGTACACGTCCATCGATAATTTTTCCATTCCGGCCAAGATTTTGTCCAGTTTCTAACTGTCCTCGGAACCGCCGCTGTCGCCGGCACTCCATAGCTGGCTAATTTGCTTGAATTGCTGCCACACCTTAAGAGCCGGAAAGAAGAACATCGCGTCTGACGCGGCGTCAATGAAATCGTATAAAGCAGCGAATACTGAATTCTGAGCGCCAAAGTTTAGGCCCAGAACGAAAAGCCACTTAAAGGATGACAATATATGCTGAACGCTTTTTCAACGCGGGTTAATATAATACGCTTGTACCATTCACCGGTCTCGATGAATAATTATTAGTTAGTCGCTCGCGATGTCTTCCTTTTAACCAAAACACGTCGTTACTGTAGTCGAGTTCCATCGCGCAAAATTTGTATGCTTATAGAATATGACTATTATATGACAATAAATTTGACGCGCATAACGCCTCGAGAGTTTTTATATTCACGTAACGATTTTTCGAGTTTCTTCTATTTCTAACTGTTTGGATTCTAAGATCTCAATATATCAATTACACGCAAGCACTAGGTAGACTAATAATACTATTTTTTCTAAATAACTTATTTTTCTGAGATTATTAGTCGAGAATAATTATATATCTATTGAATTTTGTATTTATATGTAACCCATAAGTACAAAATCTCAAACTTGGCCACGTAAACATCAGTCATATTGCATATTTCGAGAAAAATTTGTTGCGTAATATTTGATCTAAATTATAATACGTGCGACGAAATACATTAAATAAAAAATACATTCTAGAAAAAAACGTATGCGACTATTAAACGACAATGTAATAAAAGTATACTCGCAGTAACGGAAGTTTCCAACCGAATTGATAGAATTATCAATTAATTAATATATTGTTTATATTCTTGACGATATTATAATTAAAAAAAAAAAAAATGTCTGATGCGCTAATTCACTTATACTTCCAATCCTCATAACTTTGATATACCTATATACATCGTTTTTTTTCGGACATATACTATTGTAAAAAAACATGGTTCCATATAACTTGATCCGTAAATCGACGTAGGAGATAAAAAAGCCCATCATCGCGTACACGCAGCAGTCCTATATAACTATGCAGCCAGCAAGAAGAAAGAAAGAGAGACGGACTCATCGCGGCGTAGCTGTAGGCGGTGAGTTGGCCAGGGGTCGCCGAGCGCTCCTCGGCATGGGGTTGCCCTCCTCGAGGCTATTTTCGAGCCACCGCTGCAGCTGCCGTCTCGACACACACACACACACACACACACACTCGTTCTTCTGTCTCCGGGTAAACCACCTCCCGGTCGGTTCGCCACGGTCAGCTAAGCAGTATAGCGGTGTACTTAATCGGGAGCCTCGAGTCTATGCGCTCGCACATGTATTTGTGTGTGTGCGTGTGTGCGTGTGTGTGTGTGTGTGTGATGGGTACGACGACCTCCTCTACGAAAGCAGTAGCTGTTGCTGCTGCTTCTGCTACTCCGTTGTCTAAATAAGTTGAGGCGAAACCTTGAAATATCGCGTGGCGAGGTGGTGATGCTGATGTGCGGCAAGTACAGCAGCTGGCGGAGCTGTGTATAATCTGGAAAGGCGCTTGGATATAAATATAATACTTTCGTTCGTCTGCTCTCGGATCATAATAAAAAATTGCATATATTATAATATATACTCGTATTGATTGATCGACAATTCGATTAAAAACAAACGGGTTATACATACGAATAGCGTTCCATTTCTGGCTTTGGAAGTCGGCGAGTGTAGATACATATTATAACGACGCGATAAGGAAAATACCGAAAAGTACTGGCCAAGAGCCAGCGCGTTTTTCAAGAAACTTTCGCGTACATCCGGCGTAATGTCATCGCAGGCGAGCTGCATATGCGATATATATTATGCAGAGCAGTATAAAGATAATAATAATTATATGTTCAGAAATATTGCTTATGATTAACCCGAACGATAATTTATAGTTTACGACATCAGACATGCACTCATGCACACATCGGTAAGCCGCATTACAAAAGACCAACAAAAATTGAATGGTATATATACGTGTTACTTAGGGACTATCCGAGAGCGATTGAAAATAAACCCGAGAACGGAGCAAAAAAAAATCTGAAAAAAGTCCCAGTCGTGTGACTCTTAATTTCGTTTCTTCTTTTATTATATGGAGTGAGAGATAGACGATAGAGAGTGTATACGCGGAGGGAAGTAAAAATAGTTCAATTTCAAAATACCAGCTAAGCATTGTTTTTCCTGCTGAGATGTATAATCTCTTCGCACTTAAATGCGGCGCTTATCAAGAAAAGCACACGAGGGTATTTCAAATTTTAACGCTGCACTCTTCGCGCGCAGTGCGAGTTTATAAAATATATACCTATATACATCTATTACGCAGACAAGATTGTCAAGATATGAATAAGTCGACCTCGTATAAATTCTCTCGTACAAGCAGTTTGATCCAAAGATATATATTCGAAACAACACATCAGCCTACATCGCAGCGTCGAGATGCGTGAAAGAGGTAAAAAAGAACATTCACAAACGTCTAAAAATCCACAGGCGGCACGCGCACGGCTTCCGGCAGTTGGCTTTATATATTTACGCGCGCGCGCACTCCCCTTTATGCTTCTCCTCTCTCTCTCACTCTCTCTCTCTCTCTCTCTCTCTCTCCCTCTCTCTCTCGCGAGCTTTTCTTAGACAGCGCCGATGCAGGCGGCTGCCACTTGCGCCCGCGTATAAACCACTCGCCGCGTAATATCGAGGTGTGTATATAGCCGGATTTCATAGACTTCTGTTCATCTTATACAACGTGTGCGCGTGCGACGAGCTTCTGGTTTTTTTCGATGATTTTTGGTCGTTAGCTCGGAGATTTACGTCGGTGCATATAGATGTGCAGACGAGTGTTTGGTTTGGAGATAAGGGTGTTGGATGAGAGGCTCTAACAGATTTTCGGGTTGACCCAGGGCTATAATATGCTGTGGGATTAGAGCACGCGATTCGAGGGGATGTCTCGTCTGATCTATATAGTCGAGTGCTGTGTACACATGACTACTCGTGTTATACGCGTCGTTAATGGGTACTTTATTATGTATAGGAGAGATGCTGCTTCTTCTTAGCTTTTTAAAAATCCAATTCAATGTATATTGCATCAAATCGAAGCTGCGCGCGCACGTATACGTATAGGAAAAAAGCGCAGAAAATCCGGCAAGTTTGCCGATAGAGAGGGAGAGAGAGAGAGAGAGAGAGAGAGAAACACTTGGCGTAATCGCATAAGCTCAAACGAATTCGAAATCAGCCAGTGGCATCTGGACGAAAGTCCCCTGTGTAGTCGGAGCCGGAGAAAAAAAAAACCCATCAACATCTCCCGCTCTCCTCCAGACCACTCAGTCGACCATCCGCACGAAGAACAAGAATTCACAGGTGGCGAATTCCTGCTCTCTCTCTCTCTCTCTCTCTCTCTCTCTCCCTCCATACATGAGCTCCACACACGAGCATCACCAGCGAGCATCGCCTCGCTATACAAAGGGTCCTGTATATACGCCAGCATATACCCCACGAAGGGTGTCCGATCAGCTGGATACCGGTTCCGCCTCGTGTGCATATATGCAGCAGTGAAGTTCGCCCCCACGAGACAGCTGGTCCATTCCGCGGCGAAGCGGATTTTCGGAGCTCTCGTGTTTCCGAGGTGATGCCCACGTACGTGCCCTATAAGCCTTTGATTCGTCGTCGTGACGAATTTTCCTGCTCGTGCAGCCTCGGGGGCTCGCGGGGAGTGTCCTGTTTCTGTGGAGCATAGAGCGAGCGGGTGGTATATATAAAAGTGTGATGTAGCTGAGGGACCTCTAGCTGGGCTCTGCTAGGGAGACAGATGGTTGACTTGTTGATATGAATGACAATGTGTTGCTCACGCCCTCGGGGGAGGAATCGAGTATGTAGCGCCTGTGTGGGGTGATTAGTAATGCACTTGAACCTAATGGGGTTGGTCAATTGATTGCCATTGTGCGCTGCCACTCTCTCTCTCTCTCTCTCTCTCTATGCTGTCTCGCCCCGTGCCTATGGGGAAAAATAATTATATATCTGTATTATCGAGCTCTTTATCGGATATATTCAATACACGTCGTCGTAGTCGAGAATCGATGGACATAGTCGCGTCGTGTATATTATTTTATTATCTGATGATGCAAATGGGGAATATATTCAATGACACAGTAGGGTGGGCTGCGAATAAGACATATTTAAATGCCTGCTCCGAGAATATTGCGGTCGCGCAGTCGTTTCGTTTTCCCCTCGTTCACCTCCGCGACGCGACTCGAGACGTTCATTCAAGAAGCGAAGATTCCTCAAGACGATCGTCGAGACACTTCTTTGCAGGGTGTGTGTCGTTGACCCGCTCGCTGCATCACCCTCGTCAGCTGCGCGCTTTTTTTCCCTGAAATCGTCTTTCCTCGCAAAGCTATTTTATGTTTTATGCGCTCTGTATGTCACGCGACAGTCGCTTCTATATGGACAGGAACATTTATTACGGCTGTAAAAAATACCGATTCTTGCGCGCATCACTTATCTTCATCAGTTAGCCAAATATTTATATAACGTACGTCCGAAAATTTGAACGTGATAAAAAAAAAAAAAAAAAAATTCCGCTTCTTTGTGAAGTAAAAAATGCTTATGCGTATAGGTATACCAACAGCCGAGCGAAGGTGCAGCGGAGGAAGCGGACCCGTCAAAGGGGCAGCCGAAAGAGAGAGGATACGATACATATACAGCAGAGAGCGGCACGCGACCGACACGCGCCCCCTTTTTCTTTTCTTCATCTGCTGCTGCTGCTGCTGCTGTTGCTGCTACTGTTGCTTTCTTCCTCTCTCTCTTTCTTTCTTCGCCAAACACCACCTACGCGCCGCAGCCGTCGTATTATTCACTCTCGCTTTCGGAGTCCAACTACTTATATATATAGCAGACGCGTAAAAAACGCCGAGTGTGTACGTGGAGCGTGTAATTGGATCGGTTAGGTAAAATCGTTTCGTAAGTCATCGTTCGGATTTTCCGGTCTTTCGTTCACAAATTTTTTTACTGCCTACATTATAATTTTATTCAAATTTTTCGTTCGATTTTACCATTAATCTATCAAGTCAAGCTCATCGTCTTTCAAAGAGCATCTGGAGCCACTGCCTAAGTAGCAGTTATCTTTCCAAGACAGACACCGGCTTATCTGCTGAAACCCTTGAATCGTCGCTCTCGTGCAAACAGACACAAGTCTTCCTGATGAGCCACTTTCTCCGTTTCTTTCTGTGCTTAGTTTTTCGATCCCCGCGCAACATCGTCGGCGGTCGCGCAGGAAGTGCACCGCGACGCTGTACCCTAAGCGCCCCGTTACGACGAATGAAATAGGAAAAAAAAAGAAGTTAATGGGGTCGGGACAACTCATTTTGGCTTGGAAACACGCTACACGTGTTAAGAGAGCGTTTTTTTTTTTTGTGACATTAGGGTATAATCTTTGGGGACTTGATTTCGTACAAAGCCAATGATTGCGACATTAATATAACCGTGAGTATGTCGTATTAAATTCGGTTATTTTCGCCGACTTCAGGTGTTATACAAAGTTTCAAAAATATATATTATTTACCGCGGGTGTCAGGTTCAAAACGAGGAAAATCGGACGGCGTCGCTAAGATTAGCGACAAACGTGACGCCTCGTTTACCTATACGCTGTATATTATATGCACGCCACGATTATTACTTGGCATGAATCCTCTTTTATAATCCATATTATACTAACGGCCGAATCGTATATAATATGCTCAGGTGGTCATCCCTCTGCGGTAAGTCGTACGTAGAGTTGGATGCCAAACGATGCGCGAAAAAATCGGTTACGCGACCGGCAACTAGATCGAGAAATGAGTTGTGCCAATAACGAGATGTAATCCGATGGTCCACTTGGACTTCTCGCGAGAGTTCGATGTGTGGGGCTATGATGATGCGCCAAAAAAAAAATCGATGAGAGGAATTTGGAGCGAGCAAGGTCGAATGAGGTATTTCAGAGGTGATATAATTTGTACAATACACAAGTATATAATGCGCTTGTATATATAAAGTATTTAAAAACCACCTGTCGAAACTCGACGCACCGTTCGGTGTACAAAGTGGAGATAACAATAAATCTCGACGCGATTATAAACACATCTTTGTGCGAGTATGTAAATTCGCTCGTACGCGTCTTTGAAGTTCCATTATGAATACAACAGTCGGTTGAAATGGAGGTCATTAGCACGGGGTATTTTAAAAGAGAGAATGAACCGGAGACGAAGTAAGTAAATCAACTCGAGATTTCCGGATTTAAAGAACGAGCGAACTTGTAAAAAGTGAAGTTACCGAAGAGGAAGTCGAGACAGAGAGAGAGAGAGAGAGAGAGAGAGAGAGAGAGAGAGAGAGAGAGAGAGAAAGACTGAAGAAGTAGGGAAGCGAAGACGAAAGGTGCAAGCGACGAATTCTTATTATAGACGTAGTCGATGTTGATGCTGTGCACGCTACCTAATGACATTCTCTCTCTTTTTCTTTTTTCTCGCTTTCCCTTCTCTATTTTAGTTTATCCTCTTCTTAATTGTTGAATCCTTATATCTTCGTGCACGTAAAAATAGAGATACTCAACAGGCACGTATAATATCAAAAGCCGCATACTTTTTCTTTCCTCCCTCCGAATCCACGTAACATCGCTTTAGCGGCCTATACTAATAAAGAACACCCTCGAATCAAACACACATACACACACACACGCGCACACACACACCGAGTAAACAGCCGCAGAACGGCTGTACCAGATGAGAATAGGCACTGGGCTCTCTTTCCTCCTCCTCCTCCTCCTCCTCCACCCCCTTCTCTCCTGCACTGGGCGGCCCATAAAATGTGCAGCCTGCATCCGCTCGCTCACTCTCGCGCAGATGCCTGTAATACACTTCGCTCTCTCACTTATATATTGTACACACATTTACATATACATTATACATACACTATACGCTCTACTCTGATGTGTTTGGCGGACCGAAGGGATTTCGATAACACACACACTGAACTTGAACTCGTCGAATACGCTCTCAAGTTTCGATGCCGACCGGAGGGGGAGAAATTTTGATTCCCGGAAATTACCCGAAAACCCGCGTCAATTAGCACGAAACGACCTTCAAATTAGGTGTCCCTCGCGCTATTATAGGTAGTATACCTAAAGAGACGCGCACATGTATCACGACGAGAGTAGAGAGAGAGAGAGAAAGTGTGAGCCGCGCAGCGGTATAGCCATGTAAGGGCTTTGTACGGGGGTGCAGTGCAGCGATCGCCTCGCTAATTTTAGACGAAGACACCCGCGGTTGCTGCTACTGCTGCAGTACTCGTGACTCGATGCCGAGGAGGCGAATCGCCAGCTGCCACCGCTGCGCGGAAGAAAAGAATCAACGCTCGCGTGTGCGGCGTATTTTTATGGCTTGTGTAGAGGGTATTTGACAGCACGGCTGATTTGGTTATAGATTGGAGATCGGGTGTATCAAATATTTCGAATTAAGCAAATAATTTTATGAGCCAAGACGATACTTAAAAGGATTCAATAAAACAATAACTAAGACCCAAAATGAATCCACGACGAAAAAAAACTATAAACTGTATATGTATAGGTATACTATAGTATTCATAATAACAGCAATGTCCCCAGAGCGCGAGCCCGTCTGCACATGTGGCCGCGAGAAGCGTCGTCGCGTGTCTCCTGCTGGTATGCACAGCCTGCGCCACGCGGAGCTTTGCCCCCGCGACGAGAGAAAACAAGAGGAACAGGCCAAGGGAGAGTTTATGTGTGCTAAAGATGAGTCGCATTTGCCGAGGTCAGTGCTTGCAAGCTCGATTATATTTCTCGACGGAAATATTGTTTGAATTTAAAGTCCAGTAATATATACGTGGCTTGTATTTAATGAGACTTCCAAAAATAATAGACACTCGGTTTTTAAAAATATAATAACGGCTTCGATAACACCTATGCGCTTATACATGAAATATGTAGCTCACGAATAACAAATAAGATTTAAACACCGTCATGCCATTGCAATTTCCGCGGAAAAAACATCGCGACGAGTGCGTCATCCAAATAGGAGCTTTATCGTATAGGTACACGCATCTCAACAAAAAATCATCTTGTACATATTACGCACACACCAGCCCTTCGTTCTCTCTCTCTCTCTCTTTCGACGTCTTCGGGCACGTGGCAGTGCGCAATAATAATCAAAAGACCGCGAAGCCTTTTTCTTTGTTGCACACATTGTGATTTACGAGCCGAACAGGCGTCATCTCTCCCGCACAGCAGCTGAGCCAGGCACGTTGCTGGTATACTGCGCTGCAGCCTCCCTTTTTACGTTTCCTCGTCGTCATCGTTTTGCGCTGAACTGCGCTGCAGTTGGTAGCGTAAATTGAAATTTCCAAGTTTATTTGCCTTTTACTCAGACTCTACTGTCGTGCTTCGTAGAAAATATTTGTTTTTAATGAATCACGATTAAAATACAAGCGACCGCATCAGTGTCGCGCGATGATAACACATTTCCTGTCGCACTTTCATAAAACGAGAAAATAAGTTCGAAAAAAATGCAAGATGCATGGTTTCATTTTTTTTTTTTTTTTTGTTTGGTATAATTAAAAAAATGTAGTAGAAAATCACACATGAGAATAATTCCTCCATAAAACAAAACACATATAGATATGATCGCAAACATCGATTAAAAATACCTGCACACGTCCCATTTAAATCTCCCTATATAAGCTCACCCGGAGAATCGCTTATACCGTGCAGCTCTCAGCACACATAAAAGCATTTCCGCCAAAAGCGCGAGCCTTAAAAGCAAAAAGACGCAACGAGCGAAAGGAAGCAATAAGAGGGAGAATAGCCGCTGCCGGCTGGCAAAAACGAGCAACGCACGCGCCTAATGCGACGCTTATAATAACACAATTTTTACGGTCTGATTGAAGCTATTATACAGAGGCAGCGAGTGATTTTAGCAAGATTGGGTACTTATGTAGCGTATATAATTGGTTCATACGATGGGACAATTTTTTTATTTTTCAAGTTGTTAATTCAGATGATAATATCGCAGTAAGCTTCCTTCGAAGCTTCCATAACACGTGTTCGTGCTGTATCACGCAACGAAGGCCAAAAAGATCCGAGACGCAAAAGTGTCCGTAAGCCCCTAAGAGTACACAAACAAGCGCGTATACGTGCATATGGCTTCGGAAAAAAAACAAACACACAGCGAAGAAAATGCCGAAAAATCGAGTAGCGGATGTTTGAAAGAAGCGCGTAATGTACAGCTCAACTTCTCTCTCTCTCTCTGCTCGACTCAAGAGATTTCGGTCATTCCCCGGATGTGATGTTTTTCGTGATGACGAAGAGACGAAATGCACGCGCATGTGCGTATGTGTGTGTTCTCTTTTTTTGGTAAATATTGGGCTATGCTGATGCTGCTCTCGAGAAAGGGTTTCGACTGTTTTGAGTTCATTGGGACGTTTTGTTTGTTTGGATTGTACAGAGGAGATATTATATACACCATTTTAATGAATTTCGAGCTTCGGACTGCTGGGAGAATATTTGTTAAGAATTAATGTTTCACACAATATGTCGCAGTAGAGAAATATTGAAACCATTCTTACAAAGCGGATAATAATTTTTCAAAGTCCTGCCAAAAAAATTATTCTCCTACATTTTATAAACAGAAAGAAAAAATAAAAATCGTAAACGCTCTCGACCTAATAGTCAAAGCACCAGTCGAAATTTTCCAGCTCGTCACTGAGCGCATCTCAATCCTCATCACATCCCCCAAAACTATAACTCGGTCCATCCCAAGCCAGCCAAGACTTTGAAAAAAAAAAGAATCTTCTCACGAGAGACACGCAAGTGCGCGACTCGGATTTCAATTTTCAGGCGTGTCCTCTCCGGCGAGACACACATTTCTCGGCGGACAACCTGTCGGAGTCCTCTGTATATCAGAGGCGCGAAAAAAATCCGGTACATGTGTTGAGAAATCGGAGCAAAGAAAATTCCCGGGCCGAGCAAGAGGAAAAGTTTGGGTGCCAAAGGACACGAGAGAGCACGTGTTGTATATATGTTTGATCTGAGAGACGTTGATTGCTGCTGGTTTTCGTGCACAGACGTGACGGGACGCTGAGAGAAAATTTTTTGTTTCTTGAGTTTGAGAATTACTGTGCTAAAAACAGGCGGACGAGAATATTTTTATTCAGCTTGCGGCTCGTGCAGATAATGTATGTATAATCACTTTGAAGCTTGTGTTCTTCGAAAGCTCGCACTTATGTTCTTCTTTGAGCTATATCACTCGATAAGAAGCTAGGCGTGTATATAGCTTTATCGCAGTCCGTTCGAATTCGGCGCTTCGAATGTCTATGTATATTAATTAATTATGATACGTCAAACTTTTAAATGGAAATATTTTTCGAATAAAAAACTAACTAATATTTATTGGTATATTAAAAGAAACTTGCACAACATTGACATTTGTTTTTTACGATCCAATTTGGAGAAAAGCACGGAAGCAATAACTCGAGGCGATGCAGCCCTCGACTATGCACTTATATAGCCACGGGAAAAAATTCACACCTTCCGGGAAGCGCGGAAGTCGTCGGGAGGAAGCGCACACGTCGTTCCGCTTCTCTTCTCTTCTCTTCTCTTCTCCCGCATGCATATATATATATATATAACACGTATTTTTCCAGCCATCTTAAGTCAAAGAATTGAAGCGAAACTGTTCTTCCCCCCCAAAGAAGACAGACACCGATGGGAGAGAATAATATAAACGCTTGAGAAAAATCTTCGGGAAACCCGAGAGAAACTCGAAGTCTATGGTGATCGCGCGCGCGGCTGCAGCACGTGTTTATTATAGGACGAAGCATGAGAAAAAGCTTCGAGAGACCATCAATCCCTGCGTGTAGATGCGTGTGTGAAAAGCGATGGTGGTGAAGAACATATGGGCGGCCCTTGAACTTCACTGACACCAGTAGGCTGTAGTATGCACAAGGTGGCCGAAAACGGAGTGGACCAACGCACCGCCTCTCGAATCATCATTATATGTATATAGCTGATCTCCTGCTAGGCGCGCTGTATGGTGTTCTATACAATGCATGGGCTGTATATATTAGACGCACGTGTGCGGGGTAAATACGTGTATAACCCCTTTTGGAAGTCCTGGTGGGAGGTGTGTATAGACATAGATGGCTTTGGAGGATTTATGAACCAGAGTCTTGGTATAATTATATGCCCGAATTTTAGAAAAACAAAGAGGATAAATAAGAGAGAAAAAAAGTATACCTAACAGCTCGCGCTCTATCGTCGTCATCTGCATATATACATATACCAATAAACGACGACTAAGACTAATATCACCTGTCCCCGCATTGTTCACTGAGCGAACGCGGGGGCGCGTGCCGACGTAACCCGACACCACCATCGCCGTCTTTAACGACATTTCGCGTGTGCCGCGCATCTGCGCTCTCCGGAGAAAATCGCGCACTTTATGATGTTCTCCTTTTGCTCATATATACTTATGCTCTCGTATTACTTTATTCTCGTGCGCGTGCGTGTGGGTATAAGCATATGTGTGAGTCGAAAGGTGCAGGAGATCTTTCTTTTTTTCATTTTTAGCCACGTGCGGTGCAGAGGCCTGATTTAAATTATTTTTCGAATAGAATAATATACGATATATATAAGTTTATGATTTATTCATTTAAGACAATATGCATTTACAATCTATCAGTCTGAATACATTTTCGATCACTATACATCAATCAAGTATAGATTGAGAACATTAATTATTTACACCTCGATCAATTTGCAATTTCAGAGATTGCAAAACTTGCCTAAAAGATACTTAATGTGGTTTGAATTGATAGAAAAATTGAAAGAAACCAACTTAATATTTGTGTACTATTGTATAAACAGTGAATAGCGAATACTTTAATTTTGTAAAGAACAATGTTTAATCTTCTTTGTTCCTTTAACAATAACGAATCTAGGTGAGCTTATAGTTTAATAACAATTTTGAATTATATAATGGAAAATTCACTTCTTCTAAAAACTTCTTAATACAATTATAGAATCTATAGTATCACATTTTTCATAAAAAAATATTAAAGATCATTAGGCGATCCCCCTGAAATTGCTTCAAACACTTAGGCAGTTGTATCTTTGAATATTGCTCCAATGACTGGACCTTGCTCGTGTATAAGGCATTGTCTAAGGAAAATATTTTGTATTATTAAAAATATTTCTGAAAAATTCTCTTTTCCTCAGTGTTTCATGCATTAAAGTTGGTAAATTTATTATAAATGATGCGTTTGATTCATGAATTGATAAACTGATGTTGTTCTTAAATCTACATAGTAAACAAGTTTATACAATGAATTAGCTTAAGTAAAGTCAATTGAAATGCAGTAAATAAATTTTAATAAAAAGTTACCTTGTTTCACTTTGCAAAGAGATTATTGGAGCTTTGGAGCCAGGCTCAATTTTAGTCACCAATTCGGCCATTGCTGCTATAACCCCAGCACTATCACTTGATGCGTTTCCTTTTACTGTTAATAAGTTTAATAAAGTATAAGTAAACAAAAAAAATATATAAAAAAAACAATTATTTTTGCTATTGAATAAATGCATACATCCATCACACTTTTATTATATTTACCTCCTAAACAAAGTCCAGATTTGTCTGTTAAAATACAGCCCACAACTCCTTCGCTGTTGTTTCTAATAAACAATCAATTACGATTATTTTAAAGATATTACAAGCAAAAATACAAGAAAAATATAACCTCCAAAACTGTTTACTTACACGTCTTCCATTCTTTTTTCGAAACTCTGCTCCATTTTTATTACGAACGTGCGGATAAAAGATTGGCGAAGACACTATTGTAAAATTTCTTCTACAATATTTTTTAGAAATTTTTCTCTATATAGATGATCTGTCTCTATTGTTAATATTGTTGGTGAGAAACAGCTGATCTTCTATTTTATTTTGCTGTTACGTATCCAACTGATACAACAGTCATCTACATTCTACCTTACCAACTAGTGGTAATAAATCTAGAATTTTGTTTTTGTTTGAAACTTGTTGATGGGAATATTTGAATAAGAAAAGTATTAAAAAGTGAAAACAATATCTCTTGTTAGTATTAAACATTTATTACAAAATATAAATATTTTTAATGTAACAATTTCAGAACAAAATGTTAACAAGTCAATTTTTAAACAAACTTATGTATACAAAATATTTTTTTGCATTACTTTTGTGTACACACACCGTTAAATGAAACTATGAATTCTGGAAATTCCCGCCGGCTCTGGCCGCTTGTTAATAACCTGCGACCGGCACTGACGGGAATTTCCAGAATTGAAAGTTTCATTTAACGGTGTGTGTACAACAAACTCTTGAACAGCAATTGTATGGATTCTTTAGAAATAAATAAATTGATAGTATTTGTTTATTTACAGTATTCGTA
This sequence comes from Pteromalus puparum, assembly GCA_012977825.3. Classification (NCBI taxonomy): domain Eukaryota; kingdom Metazoa; phylum Arthropoda; class Insecta; order Hymenoptera; family Pteromalidae; genus Pteromalus; species Pteromalus puparum. The sequence continues at coordinate 72,329,505 of CM053170.1, forward strand.
TATTATTAACCTACTTCAAACAGTCTTTTATTTTATTTTATAAGCATTTATGCCTTAAATCCCAAGTATGTGCATTTCATTTTCACTGTCTATATCATTTGAGAAAATTTCATGAACACCACTATCTTCAATATTATTTGCTTTCAAAGCTACTGGGTATACTCTTTTGGTATCTTCATCAGAAATCTCGTTTAAAACACTTTTTTCTAAAGTATTTGGGTTTGAAGTAGAAGCAGATGTTAATTTCTTTCGTATGGATTTTGGTTGAACATTTCCAAAAGCTTCTAATTGTTTGACTGGTGCTTTTACACATACAATTGGATTTAAACTGGAAGCTGATGCTAATTTTGGTAACAGTAAAGGTTTATGATGAACTATAATATTTTTCATTTGTGAATTTGATAGCCTTGTTCCAAGTGTTTTGAAAGATATCTGTCTCAAATTTGCATTAGGTATTAGATTTATAGGATTCTTTTCTATATCATCAATAGATGTCTTTGAAACTAGTATAAAAGTTGGATTATTTTTTATCATATTACTTGAATGTTTTGTAGTCACTATTTGGCTAGTGATCTTGCTGTTGACTAATGGTCTTGAAGTTTTTTTCAGTGGTTCTATGCTTATCCTGTTTATTATTTTCTTATTTAATACTTCTGGTTTTATTTTTGTATCAACTGATTTACAGGACTCCTTTTTGCACAGTTGTTTATCTGTCTTATCATCTTCAGATTTTATTAGCACACTCTTTTTTTTTATATCTAAAGTCATAGGATGTTCCAAATTTAATAGCAATCTGTTATCACTATTATTAGATGGTTTTTTATAAAGTCCAGCATGATCATGATTATCTGGTGGTATTGTAGGCGATGAAGAAGGTAATGTCAGTTCTGAATCAAGCTCAATTGTGCGTGGATGAACTTGTACAGTTTTTGTTTCATGTGGTTCATGAACATAGTTAGTAGTTAGATGTTTTTCGTTCTCGAATTCCAATACTACATTATTTGGAACTTTTCTCACACGTCGTTTTTTGTTGTAAATATAACGTCGCCCCATTTTATACTTCAGCTACGCAGGTTGTGTATACTTATAGCTTCATCTATAATACGAAGAGAGAAAGAGTTAATAACAAATAACATAACAATTAATATATAATATGTAATACTTATTCAGGTTTAAAGAGAGTGTTTACTTTAAATAAACGAAAACACTTTTTACTTACACAACAAAAAACAAAGCTTTTAGAAAGCTGCAACTTGATATAGGTTACGTTATGCAATGTGTCTAGATATATCGCAAGAAATTCGATACGATAAATCGTTTTCTTGAATCGATTCTCGTTGTAATCTCCGCCATTACAGATCGAGATACTGCAAGAATCGAAATATCGGTTTAACTTTTCATAGAGAAAGAGTTTTTGAAAAATAAATAGTTGAGCGGCAACAAACATACATATATTATAAAAATATATGAATATCGTGGTATATGAAGTTGCTGATTAACATTGCATATATATTTATATATATTATAACAAAATGTTTGCATCCATTTGATCTGATCAATCTTAAAATTTCGTGTATCTGAAGCCAACATTTTTCCCTTTATAAATTATTATCCTAATTTCTCATTAACAATAAAAAAAGTCCAAAAAAATGTGCGAACGTAACCAAAATCGAAATTACTTAAAAGAGCTACGAGGGCTCATTCATCAGATACGATCAATGTAAGTTTTGTAAAATTATTTTAACATTGTATAGGTATATATTATACATATACCTATAATATTACAACTATTGTTCTTCATTCAAAAGTTAAAATAGACGAATCTTTACCTTATTTTACAGACAGCTCGAGCCCGAGGTATGCAACGTGATTTGTCCTCCGCTGGGCTGTCCTCGCGGTCCTTGTCCAGGTCTGTGTCGGGACGAGCGCGGTTGTCCCGACCCCTGCTGTCTCTCGAAGATGCCGGGCGATTGTTCCTCGCCACTGAATCCGAGACGTCACCGAATCAACCGCAACCCTTGCTGCGGGCACGCGCACTAACCTACTGCTCTTTCATGCCATGTATTTTTGTATAAGCAATAATAAATCATATTCCGGAAATTTGTTTCTTTTTTATCGCATCTCAAGTGAACAGAGAAAAGGAAGGCGTAGTATTTGTTTACAGTTTATAGATAAAATAAACAGATAAATTTACAAAAACTTCATCCATTAATTTTGAACGGTTGAGCGGCTTGATTGAGCGTTACTTATCGCACAGTGCTGCCAACGCTCGGAGCCCGCACTATATGTATAGCCTTGTGAGTGTGTGTATATATATATATATTCGCTAGTGACTGCGTTGTTTTTATTTAGACTTCGAATTGGCTTTGTTATTCGCCGTTTGCCACCAGACCAGTAAGGAAAGGACTTGCATTCGCAAGAAGAAAGGATATATAGGTATACGCGAGTGTGTGATGCATCATAAGCAGCTGACTTGATCAGTCTTACCTCGCTCTCTAACTTTATCAAAGTTTCCAATTACGAAGCTAATGGTATAAGATACAATAACGCAGTCTACAGCGAAAATGGAGCAGAGAGATAAGTGTCCACAGTGCAAGTTTTGTTGAGAGCAAGAGCTGAGCTGAGAGACCGAAAAATATGGCGAGTTTACTTATTAGTCACCGGTGAGATCGTCGATTTTATCAAAAGCAGCTTCCAATTTCAGAGGGTAAATACAATACAGAGTATAGCAATAAAAACTTTGACCGTCTGTTCGTGATAGCACGACTCTTTAGATTGACAAATCACAATACTGCTCATTGAATAATTTAAAAAATGTGTCATGTGATGAAATATTCAGAACGTGAATTATATTAGCAGTAATTTGGACGGCGTTGTTTTAGTTATACTCCAGCTTGACAGGAGAAAACCATAAAATATGCACTACGCGAGGCATCTGGAACTTTTGAAGATTGCTTTCGCAGTCTTCATTGTAATTCTGACTGTTGGGTCTTCCAAAGCAGAAACCATACCTTTAACTCCAATTATTATTCCAGCCAATTATAGTTATCCTTATACATATTCTTTGAATAAGTCAATCGAATATGTCTTTCTCTATAGTGAAAATACTGTAAGTGATTCAAGTATTGTATTGTGCATTAAACTCTATGTTTCATCCTCAAGTTGCAAATTTTCAGTGCTTCTTTACTTGCTTTCAGGCCAACATGTTAAACGCTGCCAGGATTGTGGTACGAAGCGAAGATGCCAAACCAAATTATCCATTGATTGTTGTTGTTAGGCAAAAGAAAGGAATACTTTCTTGGCAAATACCACTTGAAGTTGAAAACAAATACTTGGAGAATCCTGTTCTTTACAATGATACAAGTAGAACTTTATGTCCAGCTAAATTTTATAAAACAATTAGGTTCGATGATTCTGATGATCATTATGTTACTGTTAGTATATCGACCGCAAGTTCAAAAAATATTACTTTCAACTTAAATCTTACTCCAATTACGGACTTTAATATGGGGTAAATTTATAATTTTTAGTATGTCAAAACAATTGCACTTCATCAGTAAAATGCACTCATCATACATTTTTCTCTTTAAGATCTGGAGAGACAAGACAATTCAGCATTACTCCATCACAACCAGTTTACTATGGATATGATTTTCAAAAGCTCACTGATAGCTCATCTGTTCTTATTACAGTTAAATCTGAAGATCCTGCTTGTATGACATTTTCAATTCAAAATACATCGGTAAGACTGATTATGATGTTCATTCATACTACATTTTTATAAAAAAAAAAAAATAATAATAAGAATAATAACAGTAGCTGACATTTTGAGTAATACTTTTATTCAACTTACTTTAAAATACTTCATTTATTCTGCAGTGCCCTGTTTTTGATTTGGAAAGAAGTATACAATATGCTGGATATTATCAAACTGTTAGTTATCAAGGAGGAATCACAGTACCTGTAAGTGTGTGGTATTTTTTTATAATAATAGAATTATGTTTAATAAAACTTATTCTTTTAGAGAAAAGCTTATCCAAAAGGTTTCTTCATTGTTTTGGTTGTAAATGCTGATGACTTTGAATGTTCAGGAAATACTTCTATTCATTATATTCGTGAAAAGCGAGTTAATATAACAATTAGTAATAGCATTACTATTCAAGATTACATTGTAGCTTCATTCTCTGCATTATCAATGATTTTGACATTCTGTTTTGCTTACATTATTGGTGCAATATGTTGTAAAATTCATCGTACAAGAAAATTGCAAGAAGAGTCAATTCAAGATGAAATTGGCCGTGCACAGCAAACTATCCAATCACCTGATGCTCATACTTCAGGTTTTCAAGAGGTACTTTCGATTAATTAATTTTCTCTTTATTTACTGGATTTGATTAAATTTAATTAATTTAATTAATAATGTCTTATGCTTGTTTATGTTTAGATAGGCGAAGCTGTCCAAATTTATCTGGATGATGATTCTTCTCTTGATGAAGATGATATTGATCTTATGGAGGATGCATATTGTGATAAAGATGTTGTGCGTACAAAACTTGTACTTTCTGTTTGCGATCTCGCCAGAAAAGAACCAAAAATACTTCGTAAAAAGTCTCGCCTTTACATATATTACCTCATAACTGTGGCAATTTTTTATACTGCTCCAGTAATTCAATTAGTTGTAACATACCAGAATGTGCTTCATGTCACTGGAAATCAAGATCTTTGTTATTACAATTTTCTCTGCTCTCATCCATTCAAAATGCTATCTGACTTTAATCACGTTTTCTCCAATTTGGGGTACGTTTTGCTGGGTTTACTTTTTATATTTATAGTTTGTATGCGAGAGAGATTTAGTGAACACTCGCATAACATAGATAGAGGATTTGGAATTCCTCAACATTATGGTCTATATTATGCTATGGGCTTTGCTTTGATGATGGAAGGTGTGCTATCTGGAAGTTATCACTTGTGTCCAAATCATAGCAATTTTCAATTTGGTAATATAAATTAATATAGACATACTTGTTTGGTTGCAAAATCCATTTATTCAACAATCGATTTTATAATTTCAGATACAAGCTTTATGTATGTCATTGCAGTACTTTGCATGGTCAAAATTTATCAAAATAGACATCCAGATATTAATGCTCAAGCTCCTGTAACATTTGGAGTTTTAGCTGTTACCATATTATTAGCGCTTGTCGGAGTTTTAGATGGTGAATTATACTTTTGGATATTCTTCACAATAATCCATTTGTCTACCTGTCTATGGCTAAGCTCACAGATTTATTACATGGGGCGATGGAAATTTAATGGAGGTGTATTCCGCAGAATGATAATGGTAATAATTTGTTGAATTTTGTACTTTCTTAACATTTAATTAAGTTATTAAAAGAATTTTTCATACGAATAAAGACGATGAGACACGATGCTCGTTCTGGAATAATATATCTTTTCCGACCGCTCTACTGGAGAAGATTACTTCTGTTGGTCTTGGGTAATTTCTGCAACCTTGGACTAGCAATATATGGTAACATGCATCACCGTCAAGATTTTGCTACGTATTTGCTCATGATTCTTATGTCGAATCTTATACTCTACACATTCTTCTATATTGTCATGAAAGTAAGTAGACTAGTTACATGTATACAAGCAATTCTTTCGATCGTCTGAAAATATGAGTTAAAATTCGTAAAACAACTCTTAATATTACAGCTTTGCCATGGAGAAAGAATTCTCATCCAGCCACTGCTTTATATCCTGCTGTCTTTTGTGGCCTGGGGTGGTGCCCTATACTTCTTCATCAACAAGACGATATCGTGGGCTTTGACTCCGGCGCAGTCACGGACACATAATCGACCTTGTACGCTGCTAAACTTCTACGACTACCACGACATTTGGCATTTCCTCTCGGCTCTGGCCATGTTCTTCTCTTTCATGGTGCTTCTGACTCTGGACGACGACCTCGATGACGCGCATCGCAGTCTGATTTCTGTCTTTTAGACTGAAGAAAGTGAACCGCGAGCGTGATGCAATTGTTATTCGACAAAAACGATAATGTATTATAATAATATTTAGAGAGCAAAGAGTCTTATAATGTTACAAAGAAAAGTCTGTGATCGATTGAATGACTGTTTTGTTATTATGATAAAATTATGAATTTTTAAGAAATTATAGATTTTTAAGCATAAAGAGTTGTGAAGACTTTTTGTCATTGTCTTTTTTAGAGTCGATTGCTCGCGTTATCTAGATCAATCTAGATCAAAGTAAAAAGAGAGTGAAATGGGGAAATAACTCATACGCTATAGGTCATTATTATTCATATGTATAGTCCAATAACACGTCATGTGATACGTCGATGCACGTGACAATGTAAATATTCTTTTTATACTCGCATAAAAGCATACAAAAATAAAAAGAAATTATTTCAAGTTTCTTACTCGTTTCATGAATTTTTCGCGCGCCCGCATCGTCATCGTAAGTATAGTCACTCAACCAAAAGATGACAAAAAATCTAGTGGACGGTCCAAAACCTGCAAGTACCACATATGGAGCATTTGGAGCCATGCGAACGACGTGACGTCTCGCGGTCTCGCGCCTCTCGCGGCTCTCGCGCCCTTTTCCGACGATTCTCCCCTCCAACTCGCGGTCCGAATGCTCCGAACAAGTATATTTCCATCTTGTGTGCGCCTAGCCTAGCCTAGGTATAATTCAGCTATAGAGCGGGCACCTAGAGTGCGGCGTAGACGCGACCACTGGATAAACTTCGCGGCCTCGGATCAATCTATCCGGAGTGAGAAGCGAAAACGGGTCAGTACGCGCGCGTCGGCCAGCGTATAACCTATAAGTAGGCAGTGCTTGTATACTGCGTGAGCGTCACTTGATGTTGCCGAGGGTGTCGGTGGCGGCCCACAGGAGGTAGTGGAGCATCTCCTGGAGTAAGCAATCGAGCGCCAAAGCCTAGTCATCATGTCGAGGAAACGCAAACTCTTGAACCTAGCCGACCGCTGTCGGTTTTGCTTGGCGCGCGACGCCTGTATGAGCAACTTGTTCGTCGACTGGCTCAAACCCAAGCTCCACGACCTCGAGAAATGTTCATCCGTCGAGGTGTGTGTCTAAATAATGCATAATTTATTTCTTAAATATCGCTCGATTACGCGAGGTTAGCCGGATTGTGAGTTTAAATAAAAGATTTTTAGGTTATGTTAACCCCCCCCCCCCTAATTTTGGAGTGTGATGTAAAGGACTTCTTACTTTGTTCTTATTTTAATAAATTTTACAAATTAGTGCAAATTCAACATTTTCCGCTATTATTTGATTACTTTTTAGTCATGAAAATTCATTCCAAATATGTATTTACCTTTAACTTTTTTGTTCATATTAATTTTTTTATTTTATTTATTGTATAATATTGATATTATTGATACTGCATAATCTAGGTTTACTTTTGAATACTTGTTCACGATGCTATCGTTTAAAAACATTATTTGGATTACATTTTAACAATAACGAGCGGGCATGCATCATGTCTATCTTTATCAATTAAAGTTCACTTCTTCAATTGTTTATTTTTCATTGTTTTCACTTGCATGACTCTATTTATTCTCTTTAAATTGTAATAACTTTTTAATGTGCATCAATGCAAAACCATAGAGAAAATAATTTTCTTTTAAATAAAAATTACCATTGATAAAAAGTCATTATTCATCACTTCAATGATAAACAATAAAATTATAGTATAGTTTTAATTTTGAACTAAAAATCTTTGTAATTTAAATACTTATCAATTTTGTTTGTTTGCAGGTATTGGATAAACCAAACTATCCTAAAAGCATATGTTATGTGTGCCTTTATAAATTGGAAATGTGGAGTGAATTTAAGTCACAATTTTTGAAAACAAATAAAACCCTATTGACCCATTTTAAATATGGTGAACCATCAGTATGTACCTTGAATATATTTATTATTTTTTCTAAATAATAATTGATTATTTGTAATTAAACTTATAATATTTTGTGAAAGCAGGAAAAAGTTGCAGACAAATTAATAAACTCAAATGATACTGGAGACTTGAACTCAGATAATAACCAGGTACTACTTTTTAAATATCATTCATCATTCAATCTTATTGGTTTATTAGAATTATCTTTATTTTGATAATGTATGTATTAAAGAATGAGTTAAAAGAATGAGTGTGGTATATACATACACACATACACAAGTCACTTCACGATCTTTCCTGACTTTCCATTTCACGGAATAGTATATTAAAAAATCAAAATAATTAAAAATATCTATATAAATTTTGACAGTTTTCCTCGTATTACATCTTTACAATATAGTAAATAAAGTTTAAAAAACTAGGATTATAAAAATATATTTATCAAGTAAAATTTTACACAAAAAAAAAAACATCTTGAGAACCACCTAGAAATACACACTAAACTTATTTTTTCTCCTGAGTTTATTGCTTAAACCTAAGAGTAAGTAACACATAAAATGGTGGTATATAATACATTGTGTTTCAAGGGCAATCACACTTGTGGATATCGTCGTTTTGTCCATGCACCTAATTTTTTGTTCATTTATATTTGCACCAGAAGTATATTTTTTTTTGTTCTACAATAGTGAAGTGCTGTTTTTCACCTAATTTACGTGCTTCTAATAGCATACTTATGGTTCTGCTAGGACTATAAAAATTTCTTGTATGCACTTTTTTTTTTTTTTTTTTTTTTTTAGAAACGACTAAAAATTGATATTCAAAGCGCTGAGCCAATTGGAACTTCTGAGAAACTAAATGAAACAAGCATTCAAAATGCACCATTGGCTGAACCTCTGTTAGCACCTCAAAATGAAGGATCAAACGAAAATGTTCTCTCAGATACGTTACGCGGCTCCAATAAAGAAGATAAAGAAACTGCCTCTGCTACAAAAACTCAACTATCTGACAGTTCAGTCACAAATCCGAGGAAAAGTGGTGGTCGTAGTAGAAAAATTGAACGTGAAGCTTCTACCAAACGCTGGGAAAAGCGTAAAAATGCATTGATAGCTGCAACCGGCGAAGTTCCTTCGGAAAGCGATTCTGACAATGGTGCGCAGTTATCACCAGTGCAAAAAGCAAGAGCCAGATCAAATAATGAAAAAGAACAGGAACATCAGAGGCGGAAAATTGAAAAGGCCTTGAAAAATTTGGAAACTAACATGACTGAAAAGTATAGAATTAATCAGGAGGATATTATTATTGATGTGGAACGCAAGACAAGATCGAGAAGAACGCATTTCGATGACAATCAACCAAAAGAAACCAAAATTGAATCTTCCAAGTTAGCACTGAATGCTATGAAATTGGTAAGTTTGATTTTATTTTAATAACTCTATCAAATAATTTAACATATTTGTTTACCATTGCAGGAACTTTCAAAAATTAGCACAAAAGAAAACGACAAAAAGGAGGACGCCAAAGAAACTTCGAAATCGCCAATTAAAGTATCAGAAAAAAAGTCTTTGCCTGCTAAAGAATTGGAACAATCAGTTGCGAACGATGTAGAAGCAATGGAATCATCTACACTGGCCAATGAAACAGAAAATCAACCTGAAAATTTAGATAACATAAGGGAACACCGCGAAGTGTCAGAAAATAATACAGGTTCTGCAAATCCAGATAATGACTCTATGGATATTGTTCTTGCAGTAAATAAGTCTAATGACTCGTTCACACCTCAGGTAGTTACGTCTGAAGTATCCATAGGAAATGCCACTTACATTGTTACAACGACGCTGGATTTCCCTAATTCCTCTTCATCCAAAAGTGACATTTCATTAAAAACAAATGGATTAAACATTGATGCGACCAGTCAGGATGGCGAAAAAGTTGACGTTTTGAATGCCGTAGAATTGCAGCGAGTACAATCTAAAGATACAAATGACTCTGTGAACAAAGAAAACAGTGATGTCCAAAAATGTCTCAAAATTGAGATTGAAGGTATGGAAGTAGAAGCTCTACAGCGTGTTCAACTTGAACTGGATCATTTTGTGAAAGAGGAAATCAAGAAACGCGTAATTGATGAAAATCCTGCAAAGCGCAAGACTGATGAAAAATTGATCAAATTTAACGATACTTATCAAACGCTTGACTACCAATTGAAAAATATCATCGAAAAAGTACTCCAAACAAATTACGAAGCTGAACAAAATTGTGAAAGAAACTGGTCGATCAACAATAAAAAGATTTCGCTGGGATTCCTCAAGGCTGCAAAGAAATCACCTGTATTCCAGCCTAAAGTAGCAATATCCCGATTAAACATCAGTAAACTCTGTAAAACTTATCAAATAAACAATCTGCACATACTTGAGAAAGCAAAGCGGCAGAGAGGTCTGGTAGGTCCATTGAGCAGGACACTTGGCAAGCGCAAACATGTGCTACCAAAGAAATATGACGGATTTTCATTAAGTTTGAAACCAGATGATGATGAAAGGATACAAACAACAAAATCAATCGCAAATAAACCGTCCACCCCTGCCCTTGTTGCGTCGTCCAAAATTATAGAAACTGCTTCAGATGCTTCGACGAATACATCACAATTATGTGTGAATTACGATATAGAAAATAGCATATTATCGGCCAGTGATACGCCATCAGAAACAAATAAAATAGCGCAAGAGTCGGCTGTCAAAACAACGCCATCAATCGAGTGCTCAGAATCAGCGATTGAAGAACAACGTTCGCGGATCGTAAAAGAAACGTCGAATAAACCTTCACCTGAGATTGTAGATATATCTTGCGAATCTCCTGCTGACTTAATAGAAAACCCAGTTATATCAGCGCCTCTTAGCGCAGAAGAGCCGATCGAATTTTCAGTTCTTACAAAAGAAAAAGCAACTAAAACTTCATCTGTCACAGTAGAAAAAACCGTAAAATCTGCATCAGAAGTAAACGAGCAACCAATTCTAACTCCGCCTGTGGTAACTGAATTACCAGTCATTAAATCGAAACCTCTACCGGTGATATATCCAAAGATAAAGGATATTCCAAGGCCAGTGATAACGGTGATGAATAGTAATAAACCAATTTCATCCATAGCGAGCAGACAGACAAACACAATTGTTAACGTGAGTTTATTTGTTTTAGATTTAAATATAACTTATGGTACAGACTCAAATTTTAATATTAAATTATTGCTTACAGTCAACTCCTCCGGCAAATAAAGTTCCAGCATCGCCAGCCAAACTTCCATTGCCAGCTGTAATGAACAAAAATCCTGTTAAGAACAGTACACCTGTAAATAACACTCCCAAGCCTGGAAAACGTCAACGGCACATATGTGGTATCTGCGGTATAGAATTGTTTTCAAAAGAAGAAGCTGAAATGCATGTGAAAAATCATACTGTGGAACCAACAGCTGTTGCAAAAAGTCCGCCTACCACAAACATTGCACCTACACCGCTGTTGCAGTCGACTAAACCTAAGCCCAAGCTTATGAGATGCAAGAGGTGTCAAGCAATCGTTGAAGCTAGAAACGTCAAAACTCATGTTTGCGACTCTGTCAAATATAAATGTAGGCTTTGCGATTGCAGTTTCGGTGCGGAGCATTTGTTAGTTGCGCATCTTGAAACTCATACGCAGATCGTTCAGAAACCAAATACAATGAAGCCACCTGCGACATCGACTGTAAAGAAAAATACCGTGAAAGAACCTCAGCATATGGTCATTACGAAAGAAAATTATAGAAAGGTATAATATATTAACTAAAATACGCAATTTTATCAAATCTTTTATACATATATTTATTGTTTCATTTTCAGATACCGGAGAATGACCAAGAGGAAGATCTGGAAGAAATGCTTTCAGAGAAGGAGCCGCCGGGTTACTCATGCTTTGTTTGTGACAAGATTTTCGTCGACGAGGAACAAATGAAGGACCACTTGCAAATGCATTGTGAAGAGATAAGTGACGAAAGCAACGAAAAAGGCTTTCAATGTGCTTTTTGTGGTGAAAAATTCCAAACAGAAGAATCACTAGAGACACACGTCGGCGATCACTTGCTTGAAGATGGTGATGAAAAGATTAATATGCTTATCAGCATGGGAACAAGGCCTGATAAGCAGAAGAAGTCAGTGTTTAGGTGCGAGCAATGTCCTGAAACATTTAACTCGTCACTGCTTTTGGCAATGCATCTTCCTATGCACGAGGAAGAGGAAGCAGCTACTATGATAGCTGAATATGAGAGACAACAACAACAACAAGAAGCGGAACAGAATCATCACTTTTGTGTTGTTTGCGATGAAGTCTTTGATACAGCAGAAGAGTTGGCCGAGCATCAAGATGTGCATAATGGAAATGCGCACGTTTGCATACTATGCGAGAAGTCCTTTTCTAGCATTAAAGACCTACAAGAACACGTTTCTACTCACTTGTAGAAAGGTGTTTGTTTATGTGGATGATAATTTTTTTTTTATTTAGGTCAAACAGAACTTACAGATGAAAAATGCAGTTTTATTTGATAAGGAAAGTTCATGTTTTTTTTATGTATTTGTCAACTCTAATAGTTGCAAAATGATCTTAAAAAAGTGCTCATGAAAGATTTTTATGAAAAATTACACCTAACGCTATTTGATGTACAATTTTTATAATAAGAACACTCTTTAACTTGTAAAGAGTGTAAAATTGTATACAAAGAGAGTTTAAAGACATCTTTCATCATCATACAAGTAAGCAATCATCTCTGAGCTATTATGAAACACTTTTATAATGAGGGGTCACGAGACTATATACATTCAAATATCAGAACATCGCTATTTCCATAAATAATTACAGAGTAAATCAATTTTTTCCTCTTGTAAAATACTTCAAATTAATGACTAATTTGTATGAAATCTTTATAATAGTATATTACGTACCTGGTGCAGGAAAAGTGTTTTGACGAAACGAGCAGTTTGCGGGCCGAGCCGAAGCTCGCCTTAAGTCCGTAAGCTCGTTTCGTTAAAAGACTTTTTCTGCACAGGTACGTACGATATTTTACGTTCTTCTAGCCGAAAATATCCGGCGAAGGTGCGTTTTTGAGGTTAGAAGAACGTAAATGTCTTTATGTATTCGAATAACCTGAGTAATATTTGGTAATTAATTAATTATAACGCGCTAATTATCATCTTATAATGAACATTTACAAACATTAACATATTCAACTGTTTGACATGCGAAATTCGTACTTGTCTCCAGGATACTAGCATTATTAACTTCAAATTGACAGCTTGATTGTGAGAAAAATAGATTCAATAATAAATGACCCCTCAAGAGAAAGCAGCGCAATGTGTTTATAAATTGTGAATATTATAAAAAGAAAAAAATTAATCTCAACTTTATTATAATTTAGATATATTTTTTTATGAAAGTAGAATCGCGAAGAAATGATGATTATCACGAAACTACTAGATCAGAAATCATTTAATTAAGGTAGCATACACACGATAAACACTATAGTATAACCTGATTTAATTAAGTCTTCTTGTTTGTGTTTTACTAGAAAATATTTTTGAAATCGGGTAATTCGGTAAAATATTTCCCATTAGTCTAATTTATTGTAAATAATATGTCTTTAAAAGATATAAGAATTTTTTTCTATATTATATTATAATGTAAAAAGTCATATTATCACCTACTGAAATACCTTGAAATAAATGTACGTAATTGTGTTATTTTTTGATGATGACGTATGCATAGTAGGTATGTATGTGCATGTATGAAAACAATTTAAACATATGTAAAAATAAATTTTTTTTCAAACTACTAGCATGTTTTCATCTTACTTCTTTTTCTGATTATAATTTACAGGAAAAAATATTAAACAATATTTGATTTTTTAAAGGGTGATTTATTATATATGCATATCAACTAATAATAAATTTACACAGAAACTAGATATACTACTTAACAATTTTTCAAATCTCTTATCAACGAAATCGTTGAAGAATAATGGTCTGCTCGGAGAATGAGAATTAGAAAAAATCAGTCCAAAGCTGGCGCATATATACGAGAATCGAAGTTACCTATTCGCTCTACGTTTTATTTACATAAAATCTTGTGTACAGTAGTCGTCGCGCAACAATTTTTTCACATAATTCTCCTCCTTTTGCAAACCTTGCTCAGCTCAATCATCTTTTTTTTCATCGAATTAGAAATAGAAGAAATAATAACGTTCATCGCTTATCAAATCCGATGTATTTTATTTTTGTAAACAGTATATCGAACATTGTCGCTCCGAATCGAGGTTCTTTCGTTTGAGTTTTCTGTGCCGTTAATTGTATAATTACGATTGTTACCTGGTTTATACGTGACTCGATTACTCAAAGACTCGTCAACTAAATGCAGATTCTTGAGGATTCGGCGAAAAGACAGATCCCTCAAGTTAGAATTACAAACAATTGGAAGAAACGAAAAGAAAACAGCTAATTCTGCCCGAAAAAAATGCAAAGATAACAACAAAGGGAAAAAAATGGTTGATACAAAAAAGTTCTCTAGATCAAACAGAGAAAAACAATGTCGAGTGTTAGCGCAGCTTCCGTCGGTCAACTTCAGTTTACCATTTTGTAACCATTATATTTGAAGTTGATTTTTTCTCTAGTCTCACTTTGGCAATTTAACTGCGCTGTCGCCAGGATAGAAGCGACATAGAAAAGAAACTATTTACATTTGGAAAGCATGCTTTCAACTAGCGCATGTTTTTTTTCTCGTGTGTAGAATTCATGTGTATTTCAACGTCGTATAAAATTTGAGAAGAAAAACTTCCAATACATAATGCGATATGCTATTCAATAATTGGTTCAATATTACAGAAATACTCCCTGACGTCAGTCAATGAGTTGAATTAATCGATTTGCACATACTTCTTTTTCTTTGCTTTCTGTCTCTTTTTTTTCATCATTCTTAGGTCCCAGTTTATGCAATGAGTCTTATACGGTTTGCTTGAATATTGTTTTGGTAAAATATGTAAACGCGTATATTTTGCTTTTACCTCTTCCACTTGTATCGCCGTGTGGTACATTCTCGTTATTCTTGTTTCGTTTATTTTCTTTTTTTTTTCAATATACCTCGTCAAACGACAGTAATAGTTTTTAGCCTTTATGTGTGATTTTTATGTATATATATATATATATATATATATTTATTTATATATATTGCTATGCATTTAATACTATTATGTACAATGACACCATTCAGAATATTTTTATATACTTTTTATAATTTCGACTTTGCGTCGCCCTTGGCATCGCACATTAAATTGCAACAATAAAAATAAATTAAATACGCAAATATCGCTCACGCTTTCTCAATAAGGATACATATCTATATTCGCAAATATCTCTTTCATCGAGGGCGGGAAAAGGAAGCTTCTCGTGAAATATTCTCATCGCCAAACGGACGATCATAATAAAAATAATATTAATAGTAAATAACGAATCGCAAAAAAGAAAAAAAAGAAGTAAAATAATAACTCTATATTTATAAACGCTGTTTCGCCCTCTTTCGTCTTCCCCGTTAATTCTTTCGACTGTACAATCCTCGTGTCTGAACTCTCTCGCTCGTCCGTTCATCTCATTCTCAGTTAGTATTCAACTATTTATGTAAACACTAGCGACAGATCTCTCACTATGATCTAGCCTACCTAAGGAAAAAAGTTGCGTTTATGTCTCCATTTTTATCATTATTATATTCTTCTGCATTATTGATTCGATCTCGCAACGCAAAATCTCTCGTTAAGTATAGTCTCGACGCAACAACACGCTACACCAGAATACAGGGAGAAACTTTGGGGGGGGGGGTGGATGTATTTCTCGATTACAAACCTTTTCATTTCTTTTCGTTAAAATTGCATAATGTGTTTACGTGAGTAAATGTGTATTACGAGGGTCTTTTCGTTTGCTATCGTCTCTCGCGTAGGATAGCAGTCGTCGGCTGCCGTGGCATTTGCCTCTTCTCCTTCGCTGTTGATTTGGCTTGAATGTATTTGTTTTTGTTAAGGTAAGTTTTCTTATTTTCGATTCTCTTAATTCGTCTCTATTATCTTCCGCCGATCACCGTCGATATCCCGGAATTTTCTTAAGGAGATACGAGGTCCACGTAGTTGGCCGGATAGAGACCAACCCTGCCGTCTTTCCTGCCTTTACACCAGCCCTGCTCGTCCTCGTCTTCGAGCTTCTCGAAAATGTCACCTGAGAAAGCATTCGTTGTTTTTCAATCATATATCAATCGAATCGATACATTTTGATAACAGGCAATCGGACAAACCTTGTTTGAAACTCAGCTCGTCAGCCTCGGCTCCTTCGTAATCATAGAGCGCCCTCACGGGTACTCCGGGTTCGCCATTGTCAACTAGTGGTTCTCCTGCGTCCTCGTCCCATTCTTCCTCTTCGAAGGGATTTGACTCCTGTTTAGCGTTATTAGTGCCGTTCCTGTAACGAAGCCAGACGAGTTAGTACATATACATCAATGTATACATGTTTTTTAACGAACTTTTTTGGCTGAATACTTACGTGATCGAGGAATTCCTAGTGACCGAATTTCCATCGTGATTATTTTTCTCGACTGGAGGCTTCGTTGAGCTGATGGTGTCTGTTTTGCTGTCGCTGTGGTTGGCATCCGTCGATATTACCCGACTGGCAGGTTTCGCCTTGACTTTGTGATTGACCGGCGGGAAGTCCTGTATTAACATTTTGTTAAACGTATTAATGATCATGAGTTTGACGGGTGAGAACAGGCGCGAAATAATTAAATTCTCGAACAAGTGTGATTCGTGTATTTTGGTTATAACTTATATTCAAATAATACAGAGCATTCGAGTATATAGGTCATGCGAGTATATAACTCTTTGAAAAAGTGCTCAGTGTGCACTCGTATCGAAGCCGAAAATTAAAGTTGCCATTCACGTATTTAAGAATTGCGTAACTCAATCAGGTATACTCAAAATAAAGAAGAACGCATAATTCAATAAAATTTTGAACAGTAATAATAATCAAAGAAACAAAGCATAAATAATCACGCTCACCAGCATCAGAAATCATCAATCGGTTCATTTATTTCAATGGCTTCAGTTCATAAATACATATATCTTTCGTCGAAAATACTAATGCTTATACGTCTCGATAATTAAATATGTAACAAGCAACTGTTCGTTTGTATTTAAGTCGAAAAAAAAAAAAATTGGCATTACACACAAAATTGTATATAAATGTAGTTTCTCGCAATATAAAAATACATCTAGACACTGAAACGTCGATTATTAAACATATATCGGAAAGCGACGAGAGAGAAAAAAAGGCCATCAGCGTCAAATCAAGCACCGATGACATCATCGCATCGGCGATTGTTCGCGCAGAGATATTTTTAAGCGTGCCATCATATTATGCAAAACACACAGAAGGAAGAGCATCAGCGTCGTTTCGTCGCATGGACTTATCTTGTCTCCGCGTCCGATCGCGGTTGCTCGGCCGAACACTGATCAACAACGAGCGCACTTACCGTCGAGCTCGACTCCCCCTGAACGTTCTATAAGAGCAGATAAAAACAAAAAGGAGACATTGTCACCTTTAGTTTTGTTTGCACAGAGATTGTTTTTGGTTTTATGTGTAACTTTACCTGCGTGCTGCTGCGCAAGCTCGAATGAACGCATATATGTGCGGATTATTTTTTGACGGCATGATTAGTCAAGTGTGTGCGTGTGTTATATTTTGTCAAGTGTGCGGTAGCTCGTTGTTGCGTAAGCAAAGAACACGTTTTATGAGCGAAAAGCGGCAAGAGATTTTTATGATCTCGAGAGGAGTCGCGAAAAGTAATCTGTAAGTGGAATCAACGAAAAGTTTGAAAAGCTCTGAGTATCGGATGTAAGTCGCAGGCAAGAGCGCGCACGTATAAAATCTTCTCTAGAAGAATATAATTACAAGCTTCGTTGAGAACGCTCGAGTCGTATAGTAACTAACGCTATAAGACTAGCGCGTTAAATCGCAAAGGAAACGAGCCGTAATAGGTTCGTAGGAAGATGATGAATACGCGGGAGAGCTGAGGAAGTGAAGAAAAAAGAAAATGAAAGAAACTGAAAAAAAATCATTACATGCAGGTCCTCGCCGACGGGGCGTTGATTGATTAGCGTGATGGCTCCGGTGGGCAGCGCCTCCTTCGACTTGGAGCCCTTGGTGATGTCGCGGAATTCCTCGGTGTAGTCCTGCGTAAATATAGCAATGGGCACACACAATTCACATGCACGCATTCCGATGCGTATTTTCTCTCTGCCTCTCCTGCATCTCTCGCTACGGGCTCTATCTCTCTTGTGTTCTCTCGCGGCGCTCGTTTCCGCGCTCGTTTCTAATGGGATGTAATGCGAGGGCAATATACCTCGCAAGCGCGAGCACGGCTTCAACGCGTCCGAGCGCGGCTGCACCTTAATAAGCGCTGTGCTAACATTCATTTAGCATTCTCAGATATTTTTTTTTTTAAATGCTTCTCATCGCTATCCCGTGAATTTATCGGAATTCCTTTGAATACAACGTCGGGGCTGTAAACATTTGATCAAGGCTATGTAATAATTCGTTGGCGAAGAAGGATTCGTTGATATTTTTTATCGAATTACGACTTTACGGTAATACGATGTTGAATTAACCGGAATAATCAATGTCAGCTGGTACGTCCATCTCGGCTCATCTCCTCATTTCGCGTCTCTCATAATATACGTACGTGATGCTGACGTAGCTCTAAACGAGTGGAAGGAAAGACGAGAGTCTGCGAGAGAGCAACTGAGCAGCGAGCCAGCGAAAGATAGATAGATAGATAGAGAGAGAGAGAGAGAATAATACAGGTTGGATGTGGAACTGGTTATTAGGCGTCTTAAAGCTTTGAAAAAGAGAATGGGTTTGCATATTTATTTAGCGATTTTGGAGCTGTTTTTTAAACGTGCTGCGGAAGTAAGACAGCAATCACGAAGTCGCGCTAATGTCTATAGGCAAACTGTATGCTACTATTGTTTTTTCACGTTTGTTTGCCGAACAAAGTGCGATCGAGATATTCATATACTTTGTTAATAATAAAAGTCCAGAAAAATGCCACTCGCATAACTTTTTAAAACTTTAAGACGGCGTTAAACTATCTATATAGCAATCAACTAAGTATTGTAAAAACTAGATCAACTTAAAACAAATCATGAATGAATCTATGTACTACTGTATTAAAATATTGATTAAAAAAAACTTTAGAAGGCAAAAATTCAAAAAATCTATTACATCGCTAAGTTGTAAGATATCAATGACGTTACAATGAGGTAAAAAAGAGGACGGTAATTCATGCTGGTTTCAAAAAAATTCGAATATCTCTCAAAATTCCCCGAGGACATCCATCGCAATTTACCTCGAATTGCGGCCAAGCCATAGCCATGTTGACTCCATGATTGTTCGACCACCACTTGAGATCTTTTTCGTGATCTGCGTTGTTGACAGTGTGGTAAAATTCTTCGTAGATTTGTGGAAGCCTGAAGAAGAAAAATTGACACATGTGAAAAAAAACAGCCTGACCGAGTTGAATAGTCGAGCGTAAATGTTCGGAGAATGCTTACACTGGATCTTGAGAGATGTTTAGGCATTTGTGAA
This sequence comes from Pteromalus puparum, assembly GCA_012977825.3. NCBI lineage: Eukaryota > Metazoa > Arthropoda > Insecta > Hymenoptera > Pteromalidae > Pteromalus > Pteromalus puparum. The sequence continues at coordinate 72,349,131 of CM053170.1, forward strand.
TACCGAAGAGCACGTCTTTGAAGAATTGCAGTCGCTGGGCCTCCATCTCTTGGCACTTCTCGAACACCTGAGTCATGTCCTCCATGTACTTTGGATTGTACTGGTTGATTTCCTGGAGAGCGCTCTCGTACTTCTCCTTAGCCTTTTGCACCTCCTCCTTCGTCTTTTGCACTCGGTCCTGCATCTTCTTAACCTGCAGAGGAGAAACGATTATAGTTTATTACGCAAGGAAACGGCTGCGTCCGTCGCTACAGGTAAAACTCTGTTTTAACACCAACTGTCAAGGTTTGAAATCACGCGTATATGGCAATCAGATTTGCGTTCGATTTCATTATTCATGATCAGTGTCATAAGAAGATATGTTAATTTTTCAAAGTCTTGACCTTCGGTGACAAACGGACATCTATATGTATAAAAGAAATTTCGAAAAAAACTTCGCAAACATTAATACAAGGATATGTTAAACAATAATTCTAGACTACCGTTGAGAACAAAAAGTAAACCACTATAAAGTTGCATGTAAAAAAGCCAATGATTTAGACTAGCTTCCAGGCAGATCTACATTCTTTACACTACTTCACAAGCACGATAAGAGAATAATAATAAAAAAAAAAGAAAGACGCGCTCGAGGAAGCGCAAGAGCTAAACAAAAATAAAAGTTTTTACTCGCAGCGTAAAAGTTGTACACAAGGCAAATTTAAAATCACTTGAAACTTTTGAGCGAGAACTAACAGAGCTTGCAATAACAAAAGGAAACAAAAATAAATGTAGATGGAAATTCGCCGATTTGTTCTTTATTAGGTTAGTCGATTATTCGAATTTGCTAAGTTTAATTCATGTTCTCTTACCGTAAGAGCTTTCTGTGTGAGGCAAATGACAAGTGGTGCAGTGTGGACGAACGAAAAGAAACAAAAATAAGAATGAATTAATATAAACATGCGGATACATGCACTTTTCATTGGTTTATTACATACAAGCTCAACGTCGCCTATTTTAGTTTTCCTAAAGGTTTTTCGAATTCTCAGGGCCCATGCATCGCATCCACAATTTGTCATCTAGAAACGTGGTTAGGTTTCTTTTACACTTTTTTCAGTTTTAGGCCGAATTCGCGCGATTCTTGACATTCTCGTCGAATGGAGGAGATGTCAAGGATGAATGATTGTGCGAAATTTTTTACAAAATTTTGTTTACATCAACGAATTTACAAGTATATTTAGAGCTACACTATATTCACCTATTTATTGTTAATTGATTTAAATTTATCGTTTTTATTGTCGTTTTTATTGCGATTAAGGTAAATTAGAGTATAGCGACATCGTAGAGACTATTAAAAATAACGTTATAAAAATAGATTTACTGCATAATATAATTGGCTCAAACATATCGTCTGTAATTAATTAGAGAAGTTACGAAACAAATACTTCTCATTCACCGCTACTTAACGTAATCATAAAATTTATGGTAAATACAGCTAAATTACACAGATCATTAGCATAATATATGTTTGATAAAACATGCATGTCTTATTAATTTTTATGTTGAAAAAATAGTAGGACATGCACAACAAAATTATTGACATACGCCATCAGAGCCTCGAGCAGTCTGAAAATAACGTGGCGACAATTATTCGTTAAAATTATTTATAATAATCAGGTATTTCGTTAAAATTACGATGACGTATAATATATTCATCTACTAGTATATATATTGAATCTATCACAAAAAATAGAACATAATACAAAAATAGCTGCTGTAATATGTATTTATACTTAGATCGTTAACATCGTCTCATATAGATAATGCATGCATATCTCTACTCTTTATTTTTTTTTTTTTAATTTCAGTACGACATGCACGACAAAATTATCGACATACGCTGTCAGAGCCTCGGGCAGTCTGAAAATAACGTACATATACTAAAGACGTATGTTTTTTCCACCATAAGATATAGTTTGAAAGGTTCTCGTTAGAGGGAAAATTCGCGGATTAATTATTCGCGCTTCTGTTTGATCACGCTGATTATACTATAAGAAAGCATGTTTTGCATGTGCACACACTAGTCGTTGGGTTTTTGTTTTTTCACACAGAGATATCGTCCCAGCATAAATATGTATATACTTTAGCAAGTATTGCATAAAACTTTACGCATCAAGAATACCAAAATTCTTCTGACAATTTGCAATCGATAATGTCGAGGTAGTTCGATCTTCGCGTGTAGATAGTCGTCTCTTTTTTATTCGCATAACGATGAAAGTTTCAAAAGTAATTTTTCGCTTTATTGTCGTGACAAAAGAATGCAAGATTCAAAAGGAATTGAAGTTCCAGGCTATTTATAACGTCGGAATGAAAGTTTATTATATAGATCATGTGCAAGCTATACTCGCATATAGAGTCAAGTTTGCATTATTCTGTAGCGAAGCATGCAGCCGTCTGTGCAAGTCAGACTTTAGCCCAGAATTAGATATTGACAAAAAAGAAGTAGGTTATATACAGTTGCGATACAACCACTGCATCGAACAAGGGATTGCCAGAGAATGAAAAAGTTACACCAATTATATTTCCTCGTAAAAACGCGAGTTTTCACAAAAGTAAGTCTCGCACGATTTGCAAAAACTTGCGCGGGAATATACTTTTAATTGCTGTACCGCGGAAACATCTATCCCGCAGAGGAATGTGAAAGTATCAAATGACTGTATTTACGAATCGATATAAAATGAGCATGTCTTATTGTACAACTTCTTCAAGCTATATATATATACTTATTCCGCGCTTTCGTCTGCGTTGTAACTCGAACTACCTCGAGTGAAAAAAAATAATCTACTGGTATATATATTATAAAATACGTGTCGTGAGAATGTGAATATTCGAAGGATGTGAGAGTGATCGTGTGATCGGGAGTGACGTACGAAAAATCGAAACGTACCTGATCCGGAGATAGCGAACTGTCGGCCGAGGCATTTCTCTCCTGATTGGCTGCGGTACGTTCCGTCTTACAGCTATTGTGGTACTCGGACTTTGCCTTCTCGACCTTCCCCAGAATCTTCGACCAGGGCTTCTGGGCCTTCTTGAACGCGTCCTCCATCTCCTTCCTCTCCTTGAGCGTCATCATCGACTGCGACAGATCGTCACCACCATTAGTATATATTAAAGTAAAGTTCAGGGACGTTGTTATAGCGAAAAGGAAAAATCCCGCATAGCCACAATTACCAAAGAAACACGAAACGTATTTGGAAATCAATGCGGAGGCTGCGCGATATCAAAAACCGGGGGAAGAGAAAATAAACGCCCGATCTTCACCTTGTGATAAGAGTCCTTCTGCCACGTCTTGACCTGCTGGATTATATCGTTGCAGAGATTCTCCTTGACCCTGAGATGCAGATCGCAGAGTCTGTCGGCCTCGCCGAGAACACCTTTCCAGGCAGCCTCGGTCGTCCCGTACTCTGGACCCTTTTCGATCTTCTCGTTCCAGTTCTTGGACCAGCCCTTCAGGGCCTTCGCGTAGTTCTTCTCGATCTCGGCGCGTTCTTGCACCAACTGGATCAAACTGTCGCAGAGCTTGTGGCCGTCCTCGATGCGCTTGGTCGTGCGCTTGTAATTGCCTGGCTCCCAGAACGAGTCCGAGGTGGCCACCAGCATGTTGTCATCGCTGTGATGAGACATGATGCCTGTCTTAGTCGATTCTCTTGGATTTCCTAATCTTCACCTGTTGTGCAGAAAAAGGAATGTCGTTAGTTTACAATAGCATAAAACGTAACTCGGCAAAGAACCGATAAATTGTATACGCAGGAGAAACAAGTCAAATAAGGCAGGGAAAGTAAATAACTCAGACGCGCAGGGGGTGCTGGACAAACAGCGACAAGAGTTACAGTCAAGAGGGAGGAAAATCCGTGAGGTGTATAGAATATAGGTGTGCTTTATAGGATTACGCGTCGGGGCGATCATCGATTAGCCCAATTTGCGAAGCCACTACAAATCCCCGGCGGTGCAGTGCATGTGCGATGTAGCGCGCTGCGGCGCCGCGGACGTCTTAACGGTATATACTCCGCGTAAGCTGCTCGACTTTTGACTCGGCGTCGTGAGACTTATCCAGTTATGCCGTATTTACCGGTCAGAGTCTCCGAGTTTTTTTTCCCTTTTTCTCTCCTTCTTGGCAGTCGCTCTTTCGAGGCAGAAATAGTCACGTGCATGTATATGATGCGCATATTATATAGGTAGTAGTTCCTGTATTATGAAAAGTCACGCGGATTCGAAGCTATTGAAGACAAAATAATATGGCGATTACAAATAGTGGATGGATAATAATAATTGATCAGTTGAACGATCCAAATGATTGAAAATTCTGCAGAAAATTCTGTAGAATCTTATTCGTAATTTGATTTGATTAAAAGAAAATGTTTCTTTTATTATACACTCACACCCCCGTATATTATGTTATTTTATGTTATGCATCGCGGTATAGAACAGTTCTAGGAGAGCATCGGCCGCGGAAGAGAGAAGCCTCTCTGCAGATTGCATACAGGTCATTAAATCGTCGACGACGCGAATCGATATGCCGCTTCTCGTAGGAAAGCTTTGCGTGTGCGAGTCTGCAGTCAACTGTTTTGCAGAGATCTGCGAACACGGAAAAGCCAAAGTTTTCTACAAGTCAGGGGTATTTTCATACTCTACTGTTTGTTGTTATATTATAATTGTTTCATCTATGCTTTTGAAAACTATAGTGTTTTTTCATCAAAGCAGACCGCTGAATAAATTACAAATAATAGCCGATGCAGTCTTACAAACCGACTACTTTATAAGAGCTATAAGGCTTTACATTGCCCTCGACATTGCCAATAAGGTGATGTGAGAGAAACCGGAAGGGAAGCTTCGACGCTCAAAGTGGGCCTGCGGGCCCAGACGACAGACAGTGAGATTCGGGACTTTCAAACTTGTAAAAAATATCCTATATGTAATACTCTTCGCGTATAATTTTTCAACTCGCTCAACAAGCTATATAGACATGAAAAACTCATGATGACTCACATGATGGCACATCATGACTCATCCGCACTCATTTTTTACGCCAAGTTTTCCGCGTCTCCCTTTCCACTTTCAGCGCATTTCATTATAAGCTCCGAGGCATCGATCCTCGAAAACGCACCGAGCGAGGGATCGAAGCTCGAGAGAGAGAGAGAGAGAGAGAGAGAGAGAGAGAGAGAGAGAGAACTTCCGAAGATACTCCTTTTCATTGCCACGGTTAATTGCGCGTTCCAACGTGCGCTTCATTCTTCTGAAGCGTGAATTCTCATGCAAATACTACTGGCGTATATGTGCTGCATTGTAGTACTCTCTCGTAGCCTCGTATTCCGAGAATTTCAAAAAATATATTCATGAGCAGCGAGCCTGCTCACGGATGTACGTATGGGTATATTAGCGTGGAAATTATGCACCTGGGCTGCTTTGCATTTGAGGAAAAAAGAGAGAGAGAGAGAGAGAGAGAGAGAGAGAGAGAGAGAGAGAGTGAGTGTCGGATGATAAAAGTGCAGGGCTTGGGAGGTGTCAGAGATTGCTTCATTTGCCTAATTAAGACACTTCTGAGTTTTTCCGTAGCAAGTGCAGTGTGTGGGTGCGTTTGAAACGAAATTTGGAATCGTATATTCGGCTTTAGGAGAGATTGAGAGAATCGGCGTTTGACATTCTAATTTTTCATTAAAAATTCGTGCTCGCCTACTTGCGCGCCTGTCTATACAAGTAAAAAAAAACCACTGCCAATTCTTTGGCACGTAGCTTCCTTCAACATTATGTATTGCTTAATATCATGATTATTTTTACTTCATATATATAAATCTATCTTCATATATATAATTAAAGCTCTCTCTCTCTCCCCCCCTCTCTCTCTCTCTCTTCCTCTCATATCTTTGAAACTAACTGGTACACGCACAAAATTTTTCTAATAAGCAAAAAGTTTTTAAAGCAAAAGGAATCTATTCGAGTCAAAAGGAATCCTTCTGCTTCAAGGTAATTTTAATTTTGGGTCCTAATTTAAGATTATTTCCTCTTGGAACAAGAGGACATTTTTGTGCGTGTACGGACATTTTCTAAAAACATTATTTTTCGACTAAAAATGCATCAAACACACTTCCTACATGTTTTTACACAAACTCAAAAAATTACTATTACAAGGCTTCCTTAGGAAGGAAGCAAAACCTCCTCGTCGGGGACGATTCCAGGAACGAGATGCGCCGCAATTTGAGCGCCAAATTAACCGAAAAATTATAAACCTCTCGTCCTCGACAAGAAGTTCTCCGGCTTCTCTCTCTCCTTGTCTTCGAGGAATTAAAAGACGACACACACAGAGTCTGGGCTTGAAAAAGAAATAGGAGATTGCCGTCGCTCGAAAAGGAGGTCATAGTCTCGAGCAACCCCTGTATATCTATGTACGTATCGCACAAAAGGGCGAGAAGGAGTGAGTGTTCGTTCTGTTTCTCGGCTGTTCCTACACTGCTTTTTCCGTTTTACGAGGCGTGAATAGAAAAGCACCAAAAGCACGAGTCGCATAATCTAAACCCGAACGTTACTCGTCGAATCGGATTCCATTCCGCATATTTCTAATAAAAGCAGACGTCAAGGATAACGGTGGCGGTAAAGGGGAGAGATCGGTCATTCTCCCCAGCGACGGTACATCCGACCTGGAAATAACGAGCCGATCAATTAGCGACGGATTAACGGCTCGTTAAGCCCGACTGGCTGCAGCTGATAAACCTATTTAAGAGGCGCGAGAAAAGGAAAAGAGGTTGCCCCGTTCGCTCGGCTGCGCAGGTGAGACTAGGAGGAGACGACGGCTCGGAGACACAAAGTGTGTGAAAACTGGATATCGGGTGTGCTTATTTAACTGCCAGCTTCTCGATGCTATTACGATGATATTAATAGATGGACGGTTAGCAGATCAGATCGTTTTTGTGATAGAGGAGAAATTAATTTGATGCGAGTCCATCTGGTTCTGATAGAAAATTAAAAGTAATTTCTCGGATAGGTTGCGGGTATAAAGAGAAATGGGATTTATATTTCTGTTTACGTTTTGTTCATTCGACCCCACGATTGAGCGTTTGTTAGCTTTATAGACGTCGATATTGGCAAGAAAAATACTCGAAGAACTAATTGATTTAGGACCAGCAAACTCCCTGCTGTGGCTTCATCAGTACGAGGTATTAAACAGAGATACCGGAAAATAAACTTTACCATACAGTATCTCTAATTAATTTAGTGTGTGCCTTCCCTTCTAATCCAACATAATTCCTTAATTTAGCAAAAGATAAAACGAAATTGCAATCGTATTATTCTCAATCTTCATATCGCGAGGAAAAAACAAAGTTTTATCATGTCATCCAGAAGACCACGTATACACGCGCAGTATATTTACGATACGTCATTCCACACGACGTATATTTCAGAAGCGCTCTACAATTTGCACCCAATAAATGCCTCTCGCGCGAGCATATTATATATAAAGTACAAAGTGTATAGGTAAACGTTTGTACGGAAGAACATGCATATAATAACCGTATCGCCTGAAATAATTGATAAACGCGGATAAACTGTGGAGCAGGTAGATTATCCGCAGCTATATACATACACCACATTGTATACGTGCCCACAATGTTAATCGAAAAATCATTAACCAGTGTGGTTATAATTTTAGCTCGACGGCATTTCAAATGAGGCACTTAATGGCTTCAAAGGTCGTAGACACACGCGTCTTGTGTATACCTATATATACACTCTATATACACCATATACGACGCTCGTCGCATGTATAATGTACGTCGTATTTTGCCCGTATGTATAATACACACACACATAGCATTGCAGAGCCTGTCGTCGTCATGAGGATCGCGTCGGCGCATAATCTATACATACAAGTTGTCGCACGAGTGCACTTGCCGTAGAGTTTCTTGCGAGAGATCTTGTCACAAGCGGAATCGCTCGCGTCCGGCAGTTTGCATGCGCGCGCCAACAGTTAGGATGAACTCCGATGTTGAATCCCGATAAAACTAAATGAGAGTTATAGAGCCGCGATCGTGTTTGAAAAACTTTCGCCGACGTTCACATTCTCGCGCTTCGGTCGTTTCAGTTTTCCTCCTTCTATACGTGAATCATGTATGTGCGCACACCTTGAAAAGGTCGTCACGTATTATCGGGTATACCTGTGCGGCTGTATTTATATACGGACGCGATTTTTGCACCGTTGAGAGCCCCCCCCCCCCCTTGATGCACTGCGATGGTCACTGGCGCCTTCGGTTCAGACCTCGCTTCAGACCGCCGGTGGAACTGCATTCCACCTTTGATCCGAAGAGCTGAGAGAAAGATCGCTGTGTTCCCATTCCGCGTGGGCTTTTATTATATGCAGGTTACGTTCACTGTGCCGAATTGGCGAGAGGTGCAGGCTTCCGGTAATAATGATACTTATATGGTCTTGCTGTCAAATTACTTTAAAGTTTGTTTAGTGGTTTTTTCTTTCTTTTTTTTTTCGAGAATTGACATCGAGTTGTGCACTGATCAATTAATCCACGAAAGGATGATGGGAACAGGTTCGTTGGCTGGTTTGACTTTGAACGATTTCCAACTTGCCGAGGAAAGCTGATCCGGTGTATGTGATGTGTGTGGGGGTATTTTGTTATGGACGACGGCATTCCGAGGAATAATAATTTATCGCTAATTGGTGAAAACACGACACACTGCTTGATTTTTACCTTGGGACATCAACTATATTTAGAATGTCGAATGCTTATCTCGTGGGTATGGGAAGGATGTTGATGTTTTTGACTCTGTTTTTGATCGGTAACGGTAATGCGCATTACGCATGGAGGCTCTAATATTTGATTGATTACAGTTTAATCTGAAATATACCGTCAAGAATATTAGTTCCAGGTAAGCATTGCCGAATTGTTAAATGTTCATGCGTATAATGTGTGGCGCTAGAGCGATTTTGATTACCAAAACTAAGCAGTTTTGGACTGGCCCTTTCGTCACCGCCTCAACTGTCCGTGTCTTTGGCTATCGACGATAGGTGGCGCATAGGCACTTTCTTATTTCTCTCATAAAAATATGCGATTCGACTCTAGATATAGTGGTGTGTCAACAATGCTAAAACTGAGCGTATAAACAGTTCCAAAAGAATCAGGCGCAAGTATAATGCGCAGACAAAAAATAGCAAAGCTGAGCGTCCAAAGAACCAAGAATTCTTAATGCCCCCATAAGAAAACACTAACCAAGTGGATCGAAAATATACTCTCCGAGAAAAAGAAGAATAAGCATGAACCAAGAAAAAAAAGGAAGGAAGAGAAGAGCCTTGATCCGACCTTCTTTCAAAACGAGCCCGTTCGCGCGCCTCTATATATGTGGCCAGGCAGCATTCCTCAACCCACGTATATGAAGCACCTCCGAATAGCGCCGCCGCCGTGTGTATAAGTTTTCCTTGCGCGCACTGGCTAGCAGTGAGCTTTTGTTATGGCTTAACGATTTATCTAACTTTCTTGCCTGCACAGCTGTATACATATATTCGCATATACGCACGCATAGAGAGAGTAAATGCCCTCTCGAGGAATTTGCATTTTACGGCGCGTGCGTTCGTTATGTGAGAGGCTATTTTACCGCCTCGAGAGAATTACTCGACGATTGGATGCTGAATTTGAATTAAGCCTGCTTTTGTGTGATCTGCATTTCCCGAGTCCCGTTCGACGACTGGATTACAATTTCACGGAGCGCTTGCAAAAATATACACGCACATACACACATACACACACGTACGGCCTATAATGAAATCCGTAATTACTGTTCTCCCTCACTCGTTCATGCACACGTGAACCCGTTAATTAATCAAGCAAAGTACCCGACACACTGGCCGCAGCTTTGGAGTCTGGCAATAACAACTGATGCTATAATTAAATAAAAAAGAACACGTTTATAGATGATATTCAGCGAAACATATTAGAGACGCATGCAATTATCCCCTTTGAATGGATATCCAAGCGTCGAAAAAACGTTGTAAAAAATTTCTCAAAAATCAGCCGGAGGACAGAGGACGACCAAAGCGCTGATGAACGAAATTGATTTATATCCGCAGGGACGAGGGCTGCGCGAGACTTAATTTGCCGCGAGCGTGATAGGATGCGCTTTAATGACTCGATGAGCAAGCGCGGGGACTGATGGTGCATCAGCCTATAGAAAATCGAGCGGCGCCGAGTTATATGCGCAAGTGCAAAAAGGAATACTGTATAGACATCGCACAAAAAAGGTGCGAAAGTGTTCTTCTTTCTCTCTCATCGCCGATGAGATTTTACGCATCTATTTTCTATTCCCGCAAAGCTTCGTCATCATAATTAAAATTTTTCACGGGTTACACCCGATACCGTCTCGAATTTCACGCTAAAAAAAATTAAAAGAAAAATCAGGCGTCAAACCAAGCGCGTCTTCGGCTTAGTTTCTGACAAGATAATAGAGCGATCGACGAGATACGACGCGCCGCGTATATATATAGGAAGGAGCCAGGGCTCATTCGCCGCAGATAAAAGCGCCAAGTAAAAGCCGAGAGTAAAAAGGAGTATATAGAAGAGGAAGACGCGCTGCAGCCGTGACTAACAACGAGCGCAGCAGCGGCTTTACGAGCATTACGTCCGCGCGTAAATCTCGCACGCGCGCAAAACGCTGTGCCGTGAAGGAGAGAGAGAGAGAGAGAGAGAGAGAGAGCTTTTACGACTTTTAACGATGCGAGAGGATCGTCGGGAAAATTCCGTTGCTCGAATTTCGCGCGCGTTCTAATACGCGATGTTTGATTAGCTGCACCGACTCTCGATGCGTATTATAATCAAGACGTCGCGCCTATATGTCAAAGGGAGCAAATACACCGCGCAGAGATAAGGACGACTCCGCGCTTGAATATGCATGAGTTGTATATACATCAGCTTTGCATAGAGGCCGCTGTCTGATTTTTCATTTTTATTATAAAAAGAGCAATCGGCCAGACCTGCACGCATGATAATTTCAGAAGGATCGATCAGAATGGTTCGCGACTGCGAGCTTTTATTTATCGACTGATTTATCATCCACGCGTAGGTTTCGGCCTTGCGGCTGCGTGTCCAACGCGCGATTTTCCGAGCGCGCACGATTATACATCGGTATTATTTATTAAGCAGGTGTCTGCGTCGGGTTATATGAGCTTCCGCTGCACACGTTCTGTATTGGAAAATGGGAAACAATTACAACACAGAATATCTTCTCTTTATAAAATTAACGTTTATTCTGAGACGCATAGAAGGAGCAAGCACATCTGAACTCTATGACGTTCTGTCGGAGACTAACTGTAGCTAGCGCATATCGAGAGTGCAGAAGGGAAAGGGAAAATCCCTAAAACAATGGCCCTACTATATAACTCGCAGAAGGACTCCAGATGGCAAGGCCCACCGAGAAGTCCGCGGCCTGCTACAACGTGTCGCAGCACGTCGTGCCGTAGCGCCGCTACCCGAGCTTATATTCATAAAAACATAAACGCATAACTAGACCCTTCTTAGCTATAAATGCACTCAAGATTTAGTTTTGAAATACGGATATTTCCAACATTCTGCAATACTCTCTCTTGTGATTGATATCGCGCGGTGCAGAGGCGAAAATTATTTATACGCCGAGTGAGAGAGAGGTATAGGTTTAAAAAATTAAGTTCCAATTGAACGCCTCGATGTAAACGATCTTATCCGTACGCGGTTAACGATAAAATTTTTTCGCGCCTCTGTACATGTGTGAGCGCGTCGATGTAAGCGCGGAAGATAAGATACAAGAAGAGCTGACGGCTGCGGTGGAATGTAAATAAAACGAAATCAAGTGTTTACGTTCGACTGAAATATAAAACGGATTCCTTCGACTCTGTACCGTAAGATCTAACGGCAGTAAAAAATCGCTTTGTATCTCGGATCTTCGATATGCTTGGCGAAAATATTTTTGTGTACGCGAGTTATTTCTTTTTACATAACTATAGTTTCTTGCTGCTCGAAAGAATAGCTTTCAGTTGTATCGAGCCTCGGAGAATAATGTTTTGCTAGAGCAAAGAAGACAAAGCGTATAGTGATCCTTAAATAGATTTGCACCGGCTACGTGATGAGGTCGTTGCCTCCTCTATTCGCAATGAAGAACCAACAGCCATAAATCATACGATCCCGATGTTGGTTCTCGACACCAAAAATAAAGTTTGGGAAAAATCTCGAATAGCGAATTTTCTTTCATATGGATACCTATGGAAAAATATCGAAGCCTTTTCTCATTAAGGGCGAATCAAAATTTCAAAGAGTCTAGCCGGCGGCATCGCGTGTGTGCGCGCCTGAAAGATGAATGAAAAAAAATGACAACCATTCAAGTCTCTAGCGCGGCAATCTGTCGCTCTACTCGCCGTGTGAATGACCCCCCTAGGAGTTAGAAAAGAGCGCCTTTGAAAGCGAGTACAGACGCACACCTGAAAGCACGTCTTACAGACGCTGCAAAATTTTCGCGTGGGTGGAGTCGAATATATTTTGTCACTTGCAGTCTAACTCAATCGAAATATTCTGCGAGTTTTCAATCCTTTTGGATTATTTTCTTTCATAGAGCATGATGAATTGTACAAGTTATTATTTATAGAGCTATATATAAAGATAAAATATAATTATATCGCGTGACGACTTGCTCGATCAATGTCCATCGCGTTTTTTTTTAAGAAAGGAACGCGCGCAGCTTATATAATAAAAGTGCAAGCTAGCCCTGCACGCTTGAAAATAGTTCAAATTCTTTCCTAACGTGTATGTAAAAGGAAAATGTCTTAAAAAGTAAAAGCTTCATTCCAATTAGATGCTAATTCCGTCAATTGTACACGCGTAACCTTGAGAACGAGTACACGTCCTTACTTCTCTAATCAAAATACTCTCCCAACCGTTATACCATCTCCACACGCACATACGTGAATTATCATTTGCATTATTACACAATATACATGTGTACAGAGCGGTGGAGAGAAGAGAAGCAGAAACACGACGTCGCAAGCTGGGACTGGCAGTGAATTACGACCGCAGCGCTTGTCGTTTGCACAACAACGAGGACGCATTTCCCTCTCGCGCAGCCGAAATCCAGGTTACGTGGCTCACCCTCCCTTACGCCTTCTGGGGGAGAAGAGAGACATTTCGAGTTTCGAGCGCGTGTCCGGAGAAAAATGGAAAGTAGGCGCGCGTGCTTTAACCGAGTAGCGAGAATTTCATGCGGTTTGCGAGGAATTTTAAAGGCGTTTGGTGTTTTTGTATAGTCTATAGGCGGAGAGAGACTTTTTTTACGGTTTGTTATACTATAGAGGTGTGTCGTACTATGCGGATCTACGAGTTTTAAATTTTTTGCGATTATTTGTACAATAATAATCGCTTCCTAATTTTCAAATTTCGAGTCGACGATAAGCTCTCGTTTGGAATAACGGTACCTGCTCCCATCGAACCAAAAAAGTTATTAGTATCGCAACCGCAAATCACAATCACATTCACTCGCCAGCATATAAATTTTGGTTAAAAAAACAACAACTCCCTACGAAAAAAAAAACACACACAGACACACGCACACTTCCTCCAATCAACAACAACGCGAAAAAAGCACACAAAGCTCAACTAGGTCAGATCCATAAACTCCCTTCTCTCCCGGCAGCGCAGGAATGTGCCACGCGCAAAAAGCTCGGAAGAGGAAAAATTTTGGCCGTCGATGCGAGGGCTGCATGATTGCGTTCGAAACGGACCTTTGCCACAGCTGCTGCTGCAGGAAATGAACGAGAGGGAAAACGCTACTGCGGCGCATCGACCTGCTATCTCGCGCGGTGTTTTAGGGTATATGGCCTTATTTTCCGAATGGAGGGGTGTTTCCGGCAGAGGTTTCTCGCTCGACGGATAGATACCGGAGTGAATGAGTATTGAAAGTTTTAATGATATTGCACGGTGCATTAAAAATTAATTTTCTTAATAATTTGAGATTGTCAATCCACTTCGGAAGAAAAGAACGATGCTTGCAAGCACTAATTACCGTTCTGCAAACACTTGAAAAGTACAACATCAATCTCTTTTCTCGCGCCATTCAGTTTCCGCCAACAAAACGTCCGTTAACAGAATACACTTTCAACAAAAGGGCGCTATGAGAAAAAATACAAAGCCGAACAAGAGACCGGAAAAAAGTGCACAACGTTGTAACAGTGCAGTGTACACCTCTCTGAAAAAGGGGGCGGCAAATTTGTTCACTTTCAGCTTGCAAGCTTTCGCCTGCTCTTCTCGGACGGCCGAACGCGAACAAAAGCTCGCGCTGTTCGCTGATACACAACGGAAGCTCAGTGCGATGGAAAATGAGCCCGACTGCATGTATAGCTGTGCCGAGTGTCCACGAGAAAAATGTATCCTCGAGAATAATACAGAGAAATGCCAAGAAAAGTTTCGGAGGGGAACGAGGACGTACACACGCTTTCGATGAAGTTTCTCTGAAAAGTGGATAAAGATACGAGCTTTTATTTTCTGTCTCGGCGCGGATGAAGTCCAGAAAGTTTCTAACTCGTCGTTTTTATCGCTGTTTGTTGCCAAATTTAATACTCGTGTACTATGGCACGAGAGAGATTTCTATCTTAAGCATACAACATATTCGCGATCGAAAAAAAGAAACCAGGTGAATATAATACACGCGAACAAAAAAAAACAACGATAGACGATAGCAAGCAAAGAAGATAGACGAACTCCCACCCACAAAGAAACGACGGCCCTCGATTTACGGGGACGGCTATTCATGCTGCTGGCGGCTGATCGAATGATGCGATAGACCGCTGTGCCGCTGCTGGTTGTCGGGCCAAGGTTAATGGACACGTATATACAGTCATTCCCTGGCTGTGTCGAAGGGACGAAAGACTACTATACTTACTATACTACTACAACTACTACTCGCGGACCCTTTTGATTTCGTTATACGCGTATACTATTTTCGCGGCGGGTCTTTTATATATAGAGTCGGTGTGCGGTTATACTTGTACATTGCTCTCGGGAAGCTTCCGTTGAACGACGCGGGTAGAGCTTTTATGTCGCTGAATTAGCTGACGATTACGCTCGAGAGGTCCGATAATTTGCATGAAAATGGGGCCGCGCAAGCGTGTGCGAAGCTTAAAAAAATTTTCGTGATATATAGGGATTGACTGATGCGTACATACTTGAGATGTAATGAGAGAGCATATACTGTGCTTTGTCTTTATTAAAGTAATGGTAGTGTCGTCAAGATAATAGAGTTTAATACTCATGGTCGAAAAGTCCGTTGTGACTAATTTTGGGGAATTACAATCAATTAACTCGCTTCTAATCGCATAATTAATTTCGAGAACAATCAAGAAGAGTATATATTTCCTCCTTATGTGTACGTCAGCTTGAACGCTGCACAGTAAAAACGATTTCGGACGAGTTCAAAGTACTAATACCCAACCACGCGACGGCGAAAACCATCAATCCGTGATTATTTATCCCCATAAGGCAGTAGAATCTGTCGAGGCGTTAAACGACAACAAAAAAGGCCGTAGAACCCTGGGAGCAATCATCACTGCGTAATAATACGCCGGGAGTCGAAGGTCGCCAAACGATGACGACGACAACGACTCTTCTCTCTATACACCGGCTTACGTAAACCTCACTGATGTGCTGCTCTTCGAGCCCATTTGCATGCGTCTGTGAGCGAATAGTGTTAATTGCAATAACCGGCCGCCGTTGATAGTGATGAGCGAGGGCCTCGAGGCTGATTCAAGCGATGCAGGCGAAGAAGAGAGCTGATTTAAAAAAAAAAAAAAAACAGGTATTTTTAATCTCAATATAGTCGAGGATGGTTCTAGCTATATTAATAAAACATAAACTTTTTCTCCGAGACTCGATTGCATCAACGCCGGTGAAAAAAAAACGCGCGAATATAAGAAACATCGCCGCAACACTTCTACACATACTCGCACGTGTATAACAGTGTCGTCGTCGTGATTGAAACCGTCCTCGAGCGCCACGGAGCTCATATAACTCATATAATAATTTTTTTTATTCCTCGACCGGACTGCACGCGCGCTCCGATGAACCTCTTTATGACAATGATATAAAAGCCCGTTTATTACAGGTGGCGAGAGCGAGCGTCCAGTAAGTCTCTGTCTCTCTCTCTCTCTCTCTCTCTCTCTCTCTCTCTCTCTTCGCCGTAATTATTATAATACTACCGGTTTATGCGAAATCAATACCTAGAAATTTTCTGTAATGCGACTGTTTAGTCGGCGCTTCGTCGTGTGCTTTCTCTTTTTTTTTCTGCAGACAGCCGCTGTCACAATGCGTGGACGTTATTGGAGGAAATTCACCGATGAATGTGGCTATATTATACGTATAATACAGAGAGCGAACGCGGAAATTAGAGGCATGTATAGCGCGTACATATAGAAAGAGGAAGGACAGCTGAAAATATATTATCGCTAACATTATTTCGAACAAGACAGTAGACGCGGAGAGAGTCTCGATACACAAAGTTTCTCTCTCTCCCGTTTCGATTCTTACACAACGATTACAAATAAAACACGTCTCTCGGCTCTCCGATCATTCTCTCGCGTGTATAATCGAACGTGATATTTCCCCGCCGCGTGAATTTATGCTTCCGCCTTTCGATCCTGTATATCGAGAGAGAGAGAGAGTCATAACTTCGGAGCTCATCATCTGAAGAGAGAGAATTTCTTCAAACTAGGAAAGAAAAAGTAGAAAGCCAGTGACGCCGTGGTATACGTATGCATCTCTCTGTATATTATATCTCCAGCCGACGCGTATATAATGTAACGACAATTTCAGGCTCGGAAGAGCGTAAGATATGATTATCGGGCCGATTTATAAGAGGATTCCCCGCCTACGTATATACAGCACTTCGGCCTATACTACTACGGCCTCTCCCTCTCTCAATACGTGTATATATTATGCATCGCTACATAGGAGTATAGGAGAGCATCGGCCGCGGAAGAGAGAAGCCTCTGCAGGTTGCATACAGGCCATAATCGCCGGCGACGCGAATCGATATGCCGCTTCTCGCGGGAGAGCTTCGCGTGTGTGTTTGTGAGTCTGCAGTCAACTGTTTTGTCGAGAGCTGCGAACGCGGAAAAGCAAAGTTTTCTAAGCCGAGGCTTGGTGTACTGTACATTCATAGGCTGCTGCTTCGGATCGATCAGAGACGACGAACACTTTTCATTTTTCTGGAAAATTGAAGTTTGATATAACTTTTGATGAATCACACACGTCGGTCAGTTCTGAAATGCGAGAAAGCCGTTTTGTGTTTAAACAAATTGATCATTGTTTAATTGACGCGCGCAGTTATAGCGTGGGCGGCCGAAGCGGTAAGCCAAAACAAGGCAGTTTTTCACTATATATCTAGACTCGGGGCGAATATTAAGCTATGAGGGAAATTGAAAAGTGTCTATGCGCCACCTATTTTCACCTGTCAGAGACACGAAGAGTTGAGGCGGCGACGAAAGGGCTCGCGAAAAAGCCAGTCCAATATGTTTTGTTTTGGTATTGATATCGCTTTAGCGGTCCGCACGTACGTTATGTATGTACATTAAAATTAAGTTTAATTTAAGGTTAAGTAGAGTTTTTAGAATTAATTATTTATAGACGCGCTATGCGCGTTCTAAATTTTTACTTTTCGAGATAGGAATTCAATCATAAAATATGATACAAATATGTACGAACGGTAAACGAGGAACATGTCCATTCGATTATTTCGATATATATATAATCGCAATCATTCTTTTGTAAGAGGATAGGAGGAAAATTGCTAATCTGGGTAGTATCTATACAAAGAGCTTTCTCTATATGGGTCAAACGAAAGACGATACGGATGAAGCTGCAGCTAATTAATGCAATCAGTGTTTGCGAATTACACAACGATATATAAGGACGGGCTTCAGTGACACGCATAAGTATACACACATTTTCCGCAGAAACTAAAAGAAACTTACTCTTCTCGCAAGCTGATATGAGTTATAAGCGCAGACATTTTAATAACAATGGCACAAGTGCCGAGGTAGACACACGCCTTATAAGCCAAACGAGCTGGAGGT
Source organism: Pteromalus puparum (assembly GCA_012977825.3). Classification (NCBI taxonomy): domain Eukaryota; kingdom Metazoa; phylum Arthropoda; class Insecta; order Hymenoptera; family Pteromalidae; genus Pteromalus; species Pteromalus puparum. The sequence continues at coordinate 72,367,246 of CM053170.1, forward strand.
GCATGTATCTCGTTAAACGCATATAGGGAGAAGAGATGGATCGGCTTGCAACTGTTGACTCTGCGTCATCGTTTACGGTATAACGAAATTGCTTGGCTTCGCCGACGAGGGGCATATATAGTGTATAGCGTGTACGTGAGTTCCAGTCCATAGCAAAGTTCTTATGCATCTCTCGATTTTATAAGAATTAACGCTTCGTTTTCAATGAACAAGGGATAATAGTATATAGAACGAGTTTTTACGAATTAAGTAGGCCTCGGTTAAATTATGAGAAAGAATTCAGCCAATGCAATTTAATTCTTCGTAATCCACACGACGATTGCAACGTGTGTATAGTTTAGACTTTGCACCGACGACGCAAAAAGACTGCTGCGGCCGATCTTTACCAATAATACACCAACGAAATCCATCTCCGAATGCGTGCGACGCTTGCGCAATAGATTCGATCGACAAAAAGTGGAAATATCAACAGAAAGAGACGCATGAGCGTGTAACGTATTATATATAGGTATGCACACGTTTAGCCCGAATTGTTGTTTTGCGCAAGCAGCGCGCGGCGCAATAAACAATTTATGGCAGTTGGCCAAGCGCGGAATTATTAAATCGCGCGCTGCGGAAAGTCGATTTATGTTATACACCGCGGAATCTGGAGGAGATTAAATTGCGACAGACGACCGGAAACCGTTCTCGACGATTTCCTCCGTCGCGTTGTGCCTTTTTTTTTTGTGTATAATACTACGACGAGCGAGTGAGTTGGTTGCGTCATATATATTTGTTACACCATATACTGCATGTGAACTTGACATTTCGTGTGCGTTTCATTTTTCAACGTATTTTTTAAGTGGGGGTTTTGAATTACCGTAGTTTAGCTAATTTCTGCTCGTTCAATGTACGAAGTTTGCGCGAATAATTGGATTTAACGCGACGAATTAATTTTCAAGCGTTTTATCGGGGTGTATTATAACTCGAGCGCGTTGTTTCGTGCGTATCGATTTATGCTCTAACTACCAGTTAGATGGAAAGCAATATTCCACTGCTATATATTGAGATCGTGTAATTAATGCAATGCACACGCTAGAAAACGATTAGATTACTAATCGTACTCTCATTTAAAAACAGCAAGTCGAATGCGTATTTCATTCATGAGATTATATTCGTAGGAATTCACGGTCATTTTAGCAGCACTCTCATTTTTAAACGCGAGACTTATAAAGGCACAAAGTAATGATTTCGGCATACCTGCTCCATTCTAGATCAAATCTGTTCGTACCTATAATATACACATGACAGCGCGCAAAAATGTAGCCCTCTCCCATTATCGCATCATATAGAACAAAAAATGACAAGTACACTCGCGATTTCCGTCTTCAACTCGCTCGCAAACATCATACATAAGCCCCTGTATACACGTCAAACATCGTCGGTTCAAAGAACCCTAATACGGTCGATTTCGCTTGGCTAATAATAAAAAAGTATAACCTGCCAGTCGGACTGACGGCAATGAGCCGAAGGATGATGGCCGCGTTGCGCACAGGTGGAACGTCGAGACGTCGAGCAGCGACGCCAGATTTTTCGACGAGATGATACTATGATACATCGCCAGCAGAAACAATGCGCTCGACATCGTGGATTAGACCGAGGATTAGACGAGCGTTCGCCTGCAGCGGGTTGAGGATCTAGCCGTGAATGTTATGTAGCCGTAACGGGACGTTGAGTTCTGCAGTATAGACTCGCGTGGGAAAGAATCGGAAGGATGAAACCCCCTGACTGATTACAATACGATCTCTTTTTACTTTATTTATTTTGGAAAAAAAGGCCCTCAATAACGTGACGGTATACAATATAGAACAAAGCAGCTTCGTGACATTTTCGCACAGCTGTATACCTGGCTCTATATATTTTGTCCTCGGCATACGACAAAAATCGATTATACACTCAGGACTGCAGTATAGAATATAGATCGATTTAGTTAAAATAACGGTGCCGCGTGTGGCTTATTTCTCAAGTCGAAATTATTGAAACGAACAGCAGATCGAAAAAGTGATATTTCGTGATATACTCATAATTATACTCGAACGTTCGCAGCGTCGGCATGAGACACTTCACACGCTGCACAATAATATACGAGTGCAGTTTAGCTCGTAATTCGAATAATGAAACGGGAGGAAACAAGTCTGTTGAGAGAAATCAAGTTTTATGATGATATAGTTTAGCAGCTTTAATGCGCTCGCTTATCCAATTTTCTAGCATTTAGTCAAGGCTTTCATGAGCAACGTATACTCGCTTTCACATACACCGCTTCGCACTTGCAATTATTGTACCTATATACATGTATCGCGAACGTTTTAATTACAAATCAGAAAATCATTGTTCGTCCAATAAATTATACACAAGGACAAAAAAAAATGATGACGAATCAAGTAATAACCTTTGCTTCTCCTATATAATTTTCTCAGAGAAAACTCAGCTTTTCTCAAACTTCACAACAATATAATGATCCATCGTCCGACGCAACGCGACTCCAGACCGAAAAAGACAACAATAATCCAGGAGAGGAGTCCAACTTCTCCTTTATATTTCGCGGAAGCCTGTCTCTCCGGAGAGAGCGTCTTCTGCGAGAAGCGAGCCGCAGCTCGACTGAGAATTGGATTAAACGCTGGGCGTGACGGTCGAGCGTCTGGCGTCTTAATTGCATTCATCGCGTCGGTGCGGACGAGTGTATGCAGTGTTGTCTGCGGCGGGTGACGCGAGGCCTCGAAAACCTCGTCCTTTCTATGCGCGAATATTTCTCTAGAGGATGGATGCTGCCGCCCTTAGTAACGGCGCTTCGAAATATATAGATCGTGTGCTTTATTGATCCGCGACTGGCCAGTACGTTAACGTATAAGGGACTATGTGATTGCGGTTATTGCATTCCTCTCGGCATTTTCGAGCGAAAATATAAAGACTCGATAGATTCCGCGATGATGCCGTGTTATGTTTTGCATTATTTGATCAACGAGAGCGTCAATACTAGAATTCGAAATGATTCTCGAAATGATTGTCGATATAGTCATTGCAAGGTATACGACTAATAATGGAAATTGTGTGTACCGAATTCATCAGGTATGCAAATGGCAAAGCAACTCTGCTTCTGGAAATGGCTCACAATCGCGCGATAACGTTACAATGCGGAGTATCGCGTTGTCGAGGAACGCATCCTTTGTGAGTGTTATAAGGAGGATAAAGAGATTGCTTGCGAGGACTCATCGATGCTTTCTTAAGCGTGCGTTTTGACGATCGAAAGGAAGTTCGTTTTAATAAAAATTTGAAGCTTATTATACTTTCAAACTCAATTTTAATGTTCATGCGTATACGTGTGACGCTATAGAGCGATATCATTAACCAAAACAATTAAACAAAGCAGTTTTGAACTGGTCCTTTCGTCACCGCCTCAGCTGTCCGTGTCTTTGGCTTATATCAACGATAGGTGGCGCATAGGCACTTTCTCATCTCCCTCAATAACAATATGCGCTTCGAGTCTAGATATAGTGATGTGCCACCAACGCTAAAACTGCTCTATACACACAGCAGCTAGCGCAGCTCCAAGGCCATTCACGCTGATTCATAAAAAGCAGTCGCGCTATAAAAAGAAGTAAGCCGCGTTTAGTACTTAATAGTCTTTTAATGTTTATTTGAAAATCAACCTCAACCGTTGCCGTGTACAGAATTGCCGATAAAGTTATGATTCACCGTAAAAGCGTTTAAAATTAAAAGCATCAGTAATGTCATTGCGCCTATATAAAAGGTTAGATCAACGATACCGATTCAACGTAAAATGCGAGAATTGAGACGCTTCGTCGGGCAAAATTCAATATTTGAGATCCTCGTTGAGATCAATCGTGTTATCGCACTCTCGAGCCTCGATAGATTGAACAAGCTATATATATATCGTCTGATAACACGTGATATCGGGAAAACTAAAAAATCATCCCGCCTTTCAAGATCTCAACGATAAAACGCCCTGACAAAACACATTAGTGCGCCGTGCAAAGCAATCGAGAATGGTATAGTCGTTCGGTGTGTAACGCGCATCAGGTCTAATTCAATTTACGACGCACACCTGCAGATAACGTGATTTTTCTTACACACGACACTGCAGTGATTGAAAAGCCACGCATGGCGTAACGATCGATCATCATCGCTAATGGCTTTTATGTTCGCGAACCTCGAGAGTGCGTTTAATCGCCGGGAAATAATAAACTTCGCTGCCTGCGTTCAACGACGCGGTCAATACTTTATCCACTTTGTTGGCAAATAATTGCAATTTTCTTTGATGATGTGTACTGCAGCTCAAAGTTTCATCATCTAACGAGAAAGCTTTTTCCGGACAAATTAGATAACGAATTTTATCAAGCAATATGGGTTTACACTGGAACAGTTAATTTCTATGCGCATGCAGGGATGATTTTATAGATTATTTTAAATTTCAAGAAAAATTTGCAAATAATATAACCATAGGTAAATTATTTGCAAAGTTCTTATCTGAGTAGTCGAAGAAGTTCTCATGATTGGAAAACCATAAAACTTTCAATGCAGAACTTTCGTCGCTTAATAAACGATAGCTGCGCCGTCCCTCTTTAGAAACTTTGAAACTCCATTGAGTATCATATAAATGAAAAATCTTTAATAAAAATAAAAAAGTTTCTGAAATAAATGCGCATTGAGACGACAATTAAGCAACACAGCTCTCGCGCAAAGCAGAAGAAGCCTCTACTCCGAAAAACAAAAATGTCGCAATAATAGAGGACTTCGAAATCGACAATACGTCACGAGGAACAACTCTCGCAGATTTCCCATAAATGGATGCACCGAGAGAGCGCAGATCAGCTCTCCCGATCGAGAAAGGCCGCTCGTCTCGCGAGCGCGACGGGGGTCGCTCGCTCTTTCCGTAAGCGGACGCGGACTGAAACACGGGCGTGGAATGCGATCGGCGATGGCTGCAAATCGCTACTGTCTTGCGGTTTGCTTCGATGTCTTCGCGGGGACTTTTTTCGGACGTGTTTTTCCAGGCACGGCCGCTGCAAGCGAGCGCATTTTAATCGATCGATTATGCGCGATTTTCTGCGTTGTCTCTTTTTGTACAGGTATATACACACATACACGCGCAGCTAGCTCTCGACGACGAGCTGCAGAGCTTTTCATTTTTTTCAAGAGCGTATTCGTATAAGCTAGTCTTTATTCAGTTTAAAATCGAAGTCGTTACTCGCGTGCGTGCTAAAGCCAATGAAAAAATTATTTTACGATGAGAGAAAAATAAAATAGTTGCAGCGATGACTTCATCCATTACGTATGTTATAGGCTATTTACGAGGGTAATAAATTATGTCTCTAACTAATACAGACTATCCCAGCTCAATGCAGAATCGATCTACGACGATCGATAGCCAACTCTAATACCGTCATTGCTCATAGATAAGTCATAAAGTGCACACATAATCATGCTGCCAGATGGAATCACGCGAGTGATTTCATTTCGAATAACAGAATTTTATTTCTACAACTAAAGAAAAATTTATTTCAAATTTAAATTAGCCCGAGAGAGAACTAGAGATTATTCAAATGACGCCTCGAGAGCTGCTGCACTCCAGATTCGAGCAAAGCATTAGCAATTGTAACTATCCAGATTAAAAAGTAGGCAAACGAAAGGTAGAGAGAAACAAATATTAAAAGCAACTCGGGAAACGAGACATAAAAAGAGAATATTCACGAAAGAGAAGTGTATTCTTCCAAAGCGAAGAAAGTGCGCGCGCGGAATATAAACAGCCAAGGAGCGAGGAAAAAAGGAAAAATAAAGAAAGGGGTCATCGATTCGAGATGTCGTGATTAAGGTAAGAACTTAGCAAGTGCAAGAATCGAGGTCGTCTCTCAAAATCGATTGTCGGGTGCTACTCTCGTGTGTTTCAAATGGCTTTGTCGAGCGCTATCTCCTTCTGTTGATGGCATTAACATTTTTTTTTTCTATACTGTGGCAAACTACTGGTGACTAATTGATGGATGATACATCGATTGACATCCATCAAGTGTACACGCTGGCTAGTTTGAGTTTCAAGTTATACTTATGAAATCAAGGCTCGAAATAAAAGCACGAAACTCCATAAAAAATAATCCTATAAAAGCACAACTCAAGCACATAAAATACCAATTTCCGCGAAAATCCAATTCATCCCTCGAAATACTCTAGCACCTATATATAGCTATTGAATTCGAAGACCAAATCTCCCCTCTCTATGTAAGCCTGTATTACTGCAGTGAGTGTGAAACGCTTCGACGACGTCGCACAGAAAGAAAGAAAGAACGAAAAAAGAAAGAGTCAACGGGAAAATCGCGTATTATATCCAGCTCACACTATACACATACGCTGCACAGCTGTGCGTGCGTGTCATTGATATAATATAACAAGACGGCTCGATGGCATAATCGACGCTGCCACGCGCTACATCAGGGCAAAGGCGTAAGTCGACAACGCGGTGTGTTTTTTTAAAAGGCCGACCGGCGCCTGACTCATTGTCAGACGATATCAGCTTCAAGTACGCGACTGGTAAAGGTTGCGGGAGGAAAATAAGCTGTAAGAATTTATTGTCGCGTGACTCGCTTTTTTAGAAGATATGACTGCGCAAGTCTTATCGGACGATCTGCGCTATTGAATTTTCGCGCCGCCTGTGAAAGCTGATGTTTAATACCGTCGGTGTGACTTGGATCGCCTGAATGAGGTGCTTTAATTGACACTTTTTAATCGTGTGTAAAAGAAGCGAGGGAACCATTGAAAGTTTTTGTATTTTATATTGTGGGCTATTTTAAAAGCATTGAATGCGCGATTTATTAATTTTTTTCGTGTCGCTGCTGCTCTACTTGACGCTGCGAAGTTCAAGTATAGAAACGCCAACACACATGATGTGGGTAGCACACGTAATGCTGTCAGATTTTATGAACTTCGAGAGTCTAATGTAAGAGCAATTACTCGGATGACAAGCGATAAATCTATTATTTTTAAGAAAAACTAGTTATATCGATATAAGGTATATATAACTACGAAGCAATCAAGAGCTAATATTCAATACAACTTCTCAAAGTCTCTACACTTTATTAATACTAATTTGCTTTGAAGTATTCGTTAGACTTCGCACTTATAGCTGAAATCCATCGAGCAACCTTTAAGTCATTAAGCGATATCGATTGAAATAACATAAACGCTAATTGACATTGAAACGCGCACGCAGTCGAAACAAAACTGTTTTTCGTCACCATCGATTCTTTCAAAAGATAGTTATACGCATTCCTATACTCAGTATATAAAGGATATACACCTCGAAAAAAAATGTCCACCATTCGGCCTATTAGATGAAAAAATAGAACATGCCGCGCATTCCTTAATTAATTACGTAACTCGGCTTTCATAATCACACGAAACGGCTACCCGCGCGGGTTGTGACGAACATTGCCATTTCTACACGTTTTTCCTCTCTCGGCTCCTGTCCCGTTTTTGCCTCGTTAACTCTCTCGCTGAAAAAAAAGTCAAAACAATGCGCTCGCGCGCGCGAAATTTAAAAGAGTCGTTATATTGCGGCTCGAGAGGGTTAGGGAATTCGCATAGCTTTCACCTACATATACATGAGAGCTTATAAACCGGCGAAACTCGACCGGTGGTAAAGTAGTCCAGCGGCCACAATAGTGGTTCGTGTCACTTTCATGTGGCCGCCTACACCAAAGTTTTTTTTATGTATTTTGACCCCCTGAATCCAAAAAACTTGGGTGTTTTTGCCGCAGGTGGTCACATTAAAAGTTATTAACAATTTTTATAAACAAATTGCGATTTGCCGAATTTCACCCAGGGAACGCTTGAGGAACGGCACGTCGCTCGAGCCCTCAAGTACGCGCGGACTTTCGGCTTTCGTAAGAGCCGATAAAATCAAAATCTTATAATATACTGCATATAATTTCAAAATTGAATGTTAGACGAACAGCGTAAGCCTTTTAGATTTAAAAATCTAAAAGCGTATATCTCGAAAACTAAGCGTTTTACGAAAAAATTTATGTGATTATTTTTTGTTTAGAATGTGCCAATTAACATAAAAAAGTTGTTCCCGGGGTGAAATTCGGCAAATCGCAATTTGTTTGTAAAAATTGTTAATAACTTTTAATGTGACCACCTGCGGCAAAAACACCCAAGTTTTTTTAATTCAGGGGGTCAAAATACATAAAAAAAAACTTTGGTGTAGGCGGCCACAGCTTCGCTGTTATATATATCGATTTTCATTTCAAGGTCGGCGGGTAAGTCACCGCTTTGCCTCACCTTTTCACACTCGAAAAAATATCGTGTATAACATTACAGCTATGTGCGACACTTGTGTGTACGTATGTATACTGGATGCCAGAGCGTAGTGTACCGGTGTTTTCGAGCCGTAACTTAGTTTTATGAGTTCGATGACTCGAATACTCTCGCGGTCCGAGAGAGCTCAAAGTATTATGTACGGCTGCCCAAGAGAGAGAAAAAGGTATAGGTTTGTGTATTACGGTCTCGTTACGTAGCGCACGTATATAACTTTCATTCATTGTATATAACTTTCTGGGCAGGGTTTGCGGGATAACAGTTGGTTTATTATTAAGGAAGCTGCGAAGGCGCGACTTTATTTTTCAATTTCATAGGTTGTTAATTTTTCCATGATGAAACAGTGAGCTGCTCTTTTTAGGAAAATTCCAGATCCTTTTGTCAACTTGTTATCAATGGTTACATCGCAGCATCCCGGTATTTTTGCTGTATAAACATTTCTCATAACGTGTGAAGTCTATTAAAAATTTTCAACGACACGAAAAATCGAAGCGTCAACAAACTAGGCCACCGCGGTTTTAAGCGCGCTGAGTAATTAGAAGAAACAGTATTCAGCACAAGGTGCTTCTCGCCATTCACTGAAAATTTCAAGCGCGCTTATCAGCGGCGCACAAATTCCTATTCCCCCGAAAATACTATCCCGAGACTACAAATTGGAGCAATATCTATATATTACACACACACACATATATGCATATCCCCAACACCTCCAGCAGTCACGAGCAATGTGGGTCGGCGGCTCGCTGCACAGTTTTCCGCTCTCAGGTAATGGCATTCAACCTCGAGCTCTATTTCTCTCTTCATCTATACTCTCACGAGCGGCGGTGTACAGAGAAGGGATGCCTTATCAAGACGCCTGAGACCAGGTGTATAATACGCTCGCGATATAACGAACAGGCGCGAGCACGAGAGACTTATGTAACCCACGGAGAAAACGTATATGCTTGGTATATACGTACGAGAGACTGTGTTCGATCGAATCGACTGTGCGATAAAACTCGCGCCTAAGATATTTAGCCGCGCGTCTAATCGGAAGTGTGTCTGCGGCATACGTGCGCGGCGGCGTTACTATTACATGAGAAGCGAAACGAGGCCGCTCACGTATATACCCGGCTGCTTGCTTGATTATATACATGGCTCTAGGAATTTTTAGAAAATGCGGTCCTTTCCTTCCAATTTGATGAGATCGTATATATATTGGTACGGGAATTTGTTGAATAACTCGGCGTATAAGGAATGTCGCAGGTAGCTGCGAATTTAGTTTTAAAATCGTTACGATTGTTAGCTTGCTCTGCGTCGAGTCGATATTTATCTTCATTGAGATAATATACATCAAGTTAGGCGCGACATGGATGGATATCATTGAAGCCTGTTATTTGACTTGATTGTACGGGACAGAATACTTGGAATTCTTCGAACAATTTTTTCAGATAGCGTATACGTCAATCGGCACTTGAAACACCACCTCTGCTATAAGGTCTGCTTGTTATTAACATTGCAGAGCCCACTTTTGTGAAATCCACGATTTAGCAAGAGGATGTGTGACAAAATCAAGACGCAGAAACTTATAGCTTTCGAAAATTTACACATGCGTTCTTCCGAAGCGAAGTCTCGTTACGTAAAGAATTGGCAGATGATAATACTATGCACCGATTTCATCAATTGCGGCGACTGTACAATCGTAAAACCAAAATATGCGTTACATAAGGAGCAAATTACTCAATCGCTTCGAATTTTGTATTCTTGCAGTGAACATAAATTTCGTCGATGGCGAGCCTACATTCCTATACGTATATGTACCAGTGCAACAACACTCACACTGGAAATGTCGTTCTTATATGCTAATTTAATTTCTATGTCGCGCTACCAGCTTACTTATACGAACAAAGCTATCATTTGGGTCCTTTGTGCAACGCGCTGCGCGCTGCGCGCGCAAGTAGCTAAATTGATGCTAATCTGACCGAGGAAGAAAAATATGATAATGGCTGTTAGCATTGCAGAATTTCAGAGCGCCGAATGCGTGCGCTACGTCGAGATATAACAGTGTTAAGCTATTGCACATAGTAACGAAATCTGTTATTGTATAGCCTGTATATTCGATGGATAATCTTACGCATTTCAATGATGCTAAAGAATAGAGGAATTCGGTTCTACAATTTTATGGCGGATGACGAAGTGTTTCGAAGCACCGAATCGTATATTATATTCCAAACGTCAGAGATTTGGTCTTCAAGGAATTTGTGCAATGAATGCAAACGAATGATTCTAATTACACCTATTACATCAATCAAGTGCCACCAGCGATAGATTACCAACTCGACACCTATTCACCTTCGATATTGAAAAATTCGAAAACTCCAAACGAAAGTCGAACCATTCAAGAGTTTATTGAAATCGACCAGCCTCTCGACAACTGACAATGTCCGAGTGAACAATCACTCAGGTGAAAACGACCTCACCGGAAGCTCTGATAATTGCAAGGAAGCATATACCTTCGTCGCACACCCATCAGAGACCCAAGAAAAATATTAACGTTCGTTACGATCGGCGGCGTTGGTCAACCAAACAGAGAGAAGAAGAAGAAGAAGAAGAAGAAGAAAGTCCGCGTTTACAAGTATTAGCATGGCAGCGTTTTGTAGGTCTTCGTGTCAGACATCAACGTCGTGGCCAAAGATGCAATGCAATCTCCCAGTCGATATCTCTGGCTGGCCATTCTTCGAAGGCGCTCGAGAGCAACGACATTTTGCTACATGTATATACCTAACGGATTTTCTCTCGTCACCTTCGACCTTCTTCTGCTGCTTCTCGTTCCGCTTATTATGTGAGAGGAGGAAGAGAACCTGCTGTGGCTGCCGTGTGCTGCACGGTTAACCTGTCCCAAATTCCACTGAGTCTACGCGGATATTGCTATCTGCAAACTCAGTATTTTATGACTTTCCTCTTTTTTGGTGAATGTGTACGCTGTAATTCCTTTCGAACGATGCCTGCGACTGGATAATGTGTATCTTGGACAGATGAATCGTGTCGGCTGTCTGATTCCAACGAATGAAGTTGTCGCGGGGCTCTCTATGTTGAACGTATAGTGGAAGAGGTCACGAATTAAAAACACCATAATATGATACAACAGATTTATCGATCCTTTGCGACTTAGAAAACCAGATTAGAATACAATTACTCACGAGGTATACACCATCAACTTAATGACGTTATAAGAATAGAACGATCAAGTTTTTTTTTTCTTTTTAATGAAAAATTGTACACCACACGACTCCATTACGGACTGCTCTAATCATAGCAATTTACAATTTGATCTTATCTGTATAAATGGTTACGGCTTAATTTCTTTATGACTTTCATAGCAATGTTATGTCAGCATGGCTTATTTCCGAGAGTGCTAATTTGCATCTAGAGAAAGTTTTTTCTCCCTCACATTTTTCTTGCGTATACAAATCAAACGCGGACCTCAAAAAGCAACGCAGCTATACGTTACAGCTTTACTGGAGTGCGAAATCGACCTTTTCACTCCAGAAACTTTACGAGAGAACACAAATTTCGGATTCGGGCTACGCCAGAGTTCGGATTGAAAATATGGAAAGCCAGTTTTTATTTCCATTTCGAGCATTGCTTTCAGCGCAGACAAATACTTATTTGCGCGAAAAAGAGATTCAGTATAAGGTCAACACCTAAAGTTATTTATATACTTTCCCGACTCTCGAAGATATGCATGTATGCATATAATAAACGCAGCTGAATAAGCATTTAATCCTCTTAAAATCCTCCGCAAAAACCCGTAAAACAAACGCAAGCTCGTCAGGGTTTCAAGCCGGCGAAGCAACGGTTCGCTCCCTCTTTTTCCTCCTCTCCTGTGCCTTTCCCGAGACCTAAGGTCATGCTAGAATTAATACACACGTATACGGCCCGAGCCTCTAGGAAGACAAGCAGAAGCAGCAGCGGCTCGCCTTGAAAAGCGAGCGAGAGAGCGCCGAGAGTTGAACGCTCGCTACGCGCCTCTCCTCCAGGAACTTCGCCAAGCGTATTTCCGTCCGGCCTGCAACGTATGTACGCATATACGCACGTGTGCGAAGAGGCGTCGAACTGAACGCCAGAAAGAAGGAAATAGAGAAATAAAGAGGGAACCCTACTACTCTCGCTTATACGAGCAGTGGTGTAGACTAGTGCTATAGCTGCTGCTGCTTCTTCTTGCGCCGCAGGAGAGAAGGTCGCGCGTATCTTTGCCATCAGTATATAGCGGCGGTCGCGCTACACCGACTTCAATTACTATACTGGCAGCGTGCGAGCGATAGAAGAAGAAGAAAAAAGGTTTTTCTGGTGCGCGAGGATCGTATCTTTATTTTCGGGGAGCTGAGCAATTTCGCTTGGAAGATGTATACGATTGTCGATATTCGTAAACGTATAGAGCTTGAAGTTTTGAAATATTTTACGACAGCGGATATGGCTTTGAGTAGAGAAATCATCAATAGTTATTATTATACAGAGGTGAACGTTGCGTAACGCCATCCTGCGCGATTGGTCAAAACTAACGCTTAAGGATGCATTTAAAATATATGCAACGCACAATGCATAAATGAGACTACAGTAGTTTTATACGATGATAAATCACCGCTATATCCTATAATTAAAAGAAATGATTCAAAATCACCTCCTCCCACGCGTTTCACCCACACCACGGCGCACATCCATTTCCATCAGCGGTGCGTTCTACCGAAGCAGAACACCGTATATATACGTACAGGGCGTCGGGTAGCATCGATGCTAATTACCTACTACCAAGCGGACTCCACAATACTGCTCCCAGGGGACTCCTTTCACTTTTTTCCCCGGACGCGTGCCATTCGGTAATCCCTCTGGGTGATTTCGTAATACGGTCTCTAGTATAGCCCCTGACGTCGCTGTCGAAATCACGCACGGCTAGAATTCGGCGGCGCCAATGGAATTTTAATGCCGATTTCGGCCCCTGATTCGACTCTCTCGAGTGGGAGTCGAATTATGGATGACGATGGTCCGTTTTCAGAATTGTCTGGGAGCGAGATGTTAGAGCTGCTATAAACACCGGATTTTTGGGAAATGCTTGGAATTTTTTCGGGAAGCCGTTGACTCGTTTGCATTAGTAATATTCTAAGATTACCATTTCAAGACGAGGCAAGACCTATCGAAGAGCGACAACCATCCTAATTAGTCCATCTAAATCCTATATACATATACATAATATGTACAAAGCCTTGCAGAAAAATAGGCACACGGTATACGTTGTTGCAGCGCCACCCGATAGCGTCGGCCTATAGAGAAAGTTATGAAACATGCGAATGGCATCTATTATAGCGGTAGACGTGTCAATTACTGGCTCAATTCGCACGCTCCAGATTCCCGAGCAATATAAGAATCCAGGGACTCTTTCCCTCCGTTTTCCTATACAGCGGCGCGGAAGAGAAAGAGACGGAGACTGTATATCCTGGAAGAAAACGATTAGACGCGCATATATTATCCATATGCCGCTGAACTATGCCTACATGCGTGCGTATATACGCAAGTGCGTCGTGTTGGGGCGACGCTTTTTTGCTATACGAGTCGACTCGTTCCTCTGGTATACACTGCGCTGCAGTATTAGAAGAGAAATCGCGTACCACACGATGTGTACGGCTAAAAGACTTTTATCGGTGTGGTTTCACAGCTGTCGGGGAAATTGGAAATGGATTTTTCGGCGGAGTTTGCTGCGCCGCGGGAAAAAAAGAGGCAGGTAATTGCCGCACGTTTGAACTGCTGCTGCGCAGGCTATTACTCGTTCCTCGAGTATATAGATTTTTCACGGAAGAGTGCTGTAACTCGAAATACCGTGGAAACTATAGTGTATTGAACTACAGTAGAACATTTTTATAGCAGGTAAATATTTCAGATTTGAGTTTTGTGATCATCGCAAAATTAAACAAGTCTGCACCTGATGGGCACCTTTCATCCTCCGAGGAGAAGCTTTCCAGGGAGAAGCAACAGTATAGCGACATTGCCACCCATAGTAGCAGCTGCTACATAGAAAATCGAGCGACTTTCCCAACCACGCGTGCACAAGCCTTTTCCAGCTCTGAACTCTCTCGCTCTTTTCTCTGCGACAAAAGTTTCGCTACAGCCTTTCTAACCGGCTTCCACCAAAAGATTATCATTAAACGCGAGATGGCGAGCGACGCCTCAAGCTTTCGATTGTTTCGACTCCGCGTGTATTATCGATATGCTCCGTTTTTTTTCCTTTCCTGCCTCGGTGTGTTTTGGATATTTCCCCGCGGTTTGGTAATCTTGTATTTGAAGGGAATTCACAAGCTGTTTCGACACAAGCTGTAGTGTATTGTCCTTATATAGAGCGTTGGTGTAGTAGGTATTGTGCGGATAGGATGGAACGAATGGATATTTCGCGGGAATTCACAATGATAAGGGTCTGTATTTTTTTTCTTCCCTCGTGTTTAACAATATCTCTCGGGAAGATTTAAGTATGGAGATTCTATGGGGAGATAATGGCTGTACAAGCGTTATAGATTGAATAATACCCTGCATCTATGAATGGATGAAGGCATTTTTATGTATCAAAGGCTTAATTAAGGATGTTGCGTAAGGCAAAGTAGTAATTAGCGTATATAATTGAGTGAAACGTTTTTCGAGTTTTATTCGCGCACAGGCAATTAAAATGATGAAATGACGCATACGTTTTCGCTATTCTTGGTAATTGTCAAACGGATGCCGCTACATGTATTACAATTTCAATAATAAACATCAATTTAAAAGAGATGATATGCATAGAAGAACTGAAAGAGAGCAACAAAGCTTCGGTATTATTACTTTCATAAATATTTTTTTCCAGAGTAAGTACCAACTACTCATTTCAGTAAATAGAGGAAATAAATCCTCCTTTTATTTGCCATTTTTCATGATTTATGGTTATGCATTCCCCTTACATAGAAATCTTAAAGCTTTTCACAGTAAAATCCTTTCCGAGAATTCTCGATCTCTCTTCATTTTCCAAGCTCTATAATTACAGCTTCGCAACGTCACATTCAAAACAAATTCGAGAGCGATTCGCGCAGAAAGGCACGACATCATCCCAACCTGTGCCAGAAATCAGTGGGTAAGATGGCCAGCCCAACCAAAATTCAAGTTCTCGAGTGCATACACTTGTACCGCCACCTCAAGTGTGCTTTATACCGAAAGAAGATAAATGAAAAATAAGTCGAGAAAGAAAAAAATGACAGCGACACATTGGTGCCAACTGCACATATAAGTATACGTATACAGATGGAGATTCGCGAAGAGAGAGTTTAATGAATCGGCACTTGGCGCGCGAGCGAATGCCCCGCGGAGAAAATCGAAGAAGCCGGTATATACGACGGCGACGACGAAGCGGCGTTTCGTTCGAGGATAACCCACTTTCCGGGCGCTTGCACTCGCGAACTTACAGGCTATATACACGTATATAGGTATACTATCTGCTCTAACTCGAGGATTGCTGTGCTCATCCTTCGACGTATGGGGCGATTTGCCTCTCGAGTGTCTCGTTTATTCCTTCGATTGATTTTTTTTCTCTCGCTCTAAGAGGGGAGCAATACATCTGGAAAGTTGGAAAGTAGAAAACTTCCGAGACATTTTTTATACGTTTCGAAGCTGATTTTTTCTACTTTATGTTTGTAGCTAATGCTTACGTTGAATCACAAATTCCAAAGAAAAAAATAATCATCGAATTCAATTAATATGATCGATAACCATAACCCAGCCTACTTACATCGAAATTTCAAGAATCCAGGTGGCACACTTGTCGAAAAATGTTCCACGTGCGCACACAGATACACACACACACACACACATCTTTCCCGCGCGCTCTCCTTTCGTCTCTCTCTCTCTCTCTCGCGTTTTATCTGCCCGCGGAATGCGGCGGCGGTGTGTATACATATTCACGTTATAAAATACACGCGGCGCTGTTGCAAAGCATAGTGCGTGGCGGCTTCAAAATTCGAAAAGCGCATTAAGTCGCCGGGCGTCGCGTGATTATAAATTTATTGCCTCGCGCGTGTACACATGCATGACGAAAGCGAGTGCGAGAAATGAGAACGAGAAGAGAAAATCGTCGCGCAAAAACGCACCTTTCCTGGCGAGAAGGTAAGTGCACGTGTATTGTCTTCTTTCTTCTTTTGTCAGAAGTGCGTTAGAAAAAACATCATCAGATCGGAATTTTTATTATTTGATGAACTGTCGCATCGATTGTATAAAACAGTTTCCGGCGAATATCTACGCTTATTGAAGCTATATATTTACGAGCTTCTTATCTTTTGTCGATATAAAGCGATGAAAAAGTTGGATGTCGATGACAGAGAAATATATTCATAAAAATACAACGTCAACTCTGCGCAGCTTGGAATTCGAAAAGTATAGGCATTAAGTCAACGATTAAATTTATTGCTCTGAATAAATTTGACGAGTACAAGTATGCATGAGAAATGGGAACGCGAGGAGAGTGAGAGAAAGTACACGGCCTGTAGCAAAAAGCAATGTTACACATTTTATTGATGGAAGACTGTAAAAGCGGTTTATTAGTTTATGCGTCCGTTCCGCGAAATTATTCAGATTATTGTCCATAAAGCGCGCTTTGATAGAAATTTAAAACTATGCGGTGGAAGCCAATGGTTATACTCACAAATTTATCGGAAAAATCGCACGGAATACGTGAATTCAGCCAGAAGAGAAGAATACATACCTGAAACAAACAAATAAACAGCAAATTGATTAATGTGAATATAATAGTGGCATGCGATTGGCATACAAGTTTAATTAAAAGCCGTCTAAGCATCTCCCTCTCATTATACGCTATATTACACAAGTTCAAAGACCTCGGCGTATTTCGGTATTCCGATGATCGATCGATTTCCGTCGTCTCTCTCTCTCTCTCTCTCTCTCTCTATACCCTGCTCGCGGCTACGTCTTCCGCAAGCGTTGAGAGGCTATCTCGTGCCTCATTTTCCATAGGACAAATCTGCGCTCTCGCGCACAATGAAGTTATGCGCGGAGCGAAGTGAATGGCCGCCGTCGTGTCGTCGTATAGCTGCATCGCATCGGAAGGGGATCGCGCGCGCGCGANCATAAAAATACAACGTCAACTCTGCGCAGCTTGGAATTCGAAAAGTATAGGCATTAAGTCAACGATTAAATTTATTGCTCTGAATAAATTTGACGAGTACAAGTATGCATGAGAAATGGGAACGCGAGGAGAGTGAGAGAAAGTACACGGCCTGTAGCAAAAAGCAATGTTACACATTTTATTGATGGAAGACTGTAAAAGCGGTTTATTAGTTTATGCGTCCGTTCCGCGAAATTATTCAGATTATTGTCCATAAAGCGCGCTTTGATAGAAATTTAAAACTATGCGGTGGAAGCCAATGGTTATACTCACAAATTTATCGGAAAAATCGCACGGAATACGTGAATTCAGCCAGAAGAGAAGAATACATACCTGAAACAAACAAATAAACAGCAAATTGATTAATGTGAATATAATAGTGGCATGCGATTGGCATACAAGTTTAATTAAAAGCCGTCTAAGCATCTCCCTCTCATTATACGCTATATTACACAAGTTCAAAGACCTCGGCGTATTTCGGTATTCCGATGATCGATCGATTTCCGTCGTCTCTCTCTCTCTCTCTCTCTCTCTCTATACCCTGCTCGCGGCTACGTCTTCCGCAAGCGTTGAGAGGCTATCTCGTGCCTCATTTTCCATAGGACAAATCTGCGCTCTCGCGCACAATGAAGTTATGCGCGGAGCGAAGTGAATGGCCGCCGTCGTGTCGTCGTATAGCTGCATCGCATCGGAAGGGGGGCGCGCGCGCGCGAGAGAGAGAGAGAGAGAGAGAGAGAGAGAGAGAGAGAGAGAGAGAGAGAGAGCCAAAGGCATTCACTGACCGGTGAACGCGTTTCGAGCTTACCAATTCATGGGAGAATGTGCGCACGCGTGTGGCCTTATCTTTGCTATACAGGTACGTGCATATTGTAGTTAGCATCAGGTGCTACGGGAGCTTTTTTTCTTATTTGGAAGAAATGTTTTATCTTTGAAATACCGTGTGTAACCAATGAATTTTTCCTGAAGCATAATACATAGAGACAGAAAGCTTGACCCGAGGCGCACACATTTTTAAACTTTCATTTCTAAATTTTTCAACAGCTGGCTTGAAATAGTTGGATGCCTGTGTAGACGCTCGGAGGAGAGCAAATCGAAGAGAAAGGCAAGCGTCGTGGATATATATACTATACACACACACACACACACGGCTGATTTTTGCTTTTCTTCTGCTAGCCAGTCAAACGGGAATATATCGATTTCCGATAGCCGATTTTGCGGACACGCGCTGTCTCCGTACACCGCCGCGATCCTAACTCTCTCCGCGGCTTTTCTCATTATTTACCCTCACATACACAATGACGCCATCTCGACTTCACCTAATTACTTTCTTCGTACCCACTGCCGGCCATTAATAAGCCGATACGGATTCGAGTTTGTTATTTTTTCTTTAAGAGTAAACGCTTGTGTCTTAAAATAGAATCTTATTATTGCGGCGATAAAAAAAGACTCACGGGCAAGCGGACACTTCGAGATTTAAGACGGATAAGAGTATTTTAAAAAGCACCGGGTAAACAGAAGAATGACGTGTGTGCTAAAGTTGATTGATTATTTTTGGACGCTGATTCAAGTGGTTTCGTTGCAAGAAATACCGAGTCCAGGAGAAGAAAATAAGTGCATAGATAAAGGCCGGATGTGTGGACAGACGCATAAGCGAGCAAATCAAGCCATTCAGCGAATGTGTAATATAGAACTGAGCTCTGAAATAATACCCTTTGTATAAGAGCAATTTTAATCGGAGTGCGGCGATCGTTTTCAAAAGCAATCAAGCTCTGAAGCATGAAGTGCCCGAAGGAATCTAGTCAAATCAGATGCACGACGGCTTTTCTCGATGTCTGCTCCAGATTCCTACAGTCCAAAGCTCTCTCTGAGGTGAACATTTAATAAATGACTATACAATGGAAGGTTACAAAACGGACGCTCATAACAAACGCCTAAGTCTGAGAAAGAGAAAGACAAATGACAAATGACAAATGCTAAAATTGAATGAAACGTGTTGAATAGTACCTTGGCTCTATAAACGTACTTATTACTGCGCAGAATATGATTCTGATATATCAGTGGGATAGGCCTGCGGATATAGGGAATAGTTCGCAATTGTTTTAGCTTGCGCCTTGCACTCGCGTATATTGTCTGTATGAAACATATCCATATTGAGTGAGAATTGGTTATCAATAGTATCTAAACTTGACGAATACATATATACGGCTATGCAATAAACAATTCTTTTGCGCATAATAATTTTTCTCTTTTATCTTCTAGCAATCCTGCTCTAAAGTATATATACATATACTTCGCGAATCAATTTTTGTTAGAACGCACAGCATGAGAAACGTTCTTTTGAAAGCAGGCCCCTTTCAAGCCCACAAGTACGCATTCAGCCATTCACGAGCTAAAAAAATCCTCCATTCAAGCGGTTCCCACTATAAAGCACAGGCGTAACCTCAAATGTCCTTTAAGTTTATTTATCTCTGAATGGAAATATGCAGGAGGAAACAATGTTGCACGCTGCAACTTTGAAAGTGCGCATTCAAAGCGTTCCAAATGGTTCTAATTAGAGAAAAACCAGCACTATCGTTCGGACCAATAAAAGTTGCGCACAAACGCCACCGCAAACACGCCTTATCTCGTATCCTCTATTTCTATTATCAGCGCATTGTTACTGGTACGAACACGAAACAATCGAGCTAAGCCAATAATAGCATGCAGTATCCACACCGCAGCAGTGTAGGAGCCACATTCGTTTCTTATATCTCTCTCGCGGATTTAATTGTCGAGAAGACTATAGCCGTAGTACAGCTTCTCTTTTAATTATCTCGCGTAAGTCGCGGCGATGTTTATATTTCTACGGGAAAGCACAGCAGTCTCACCTTGACCACGCGTTACGGTATCGCCGGGGCATATAAAGTCCTTGGTTCTCTTTCTCTCTCGCCATAGTCTAAGCGTGGAGAAGACCTGAGCGTAATTAGTAATTAAGGAACGCCTTCATGCTTAATAACTCGCCTAATCGGGTGACGATGTGTTTGCGCTGTGTGTGGGAGAGACAGAGCTGCTGCTGCTGATGTTGGGGTAATTAATCGGCCGTTTAAGGATTAGGCTGTGTGTGTTCGCTGGTGTGCAGGCGAGAGAAAAATTTTGCAGGGCTCTTAATTGGCTCGACGACTTTGTTGGAGCTTGGTCTAACACCGTGACTTCGTTGTTTTGGAGTTGGACTAGGTTGAAATTTTTATTTTATTTTTTTTTTCGATTTTATTATTTGTCCGCATTTGTATGCAGCTATCTAATTGGGATATTTTTACACTTTTAAATGCGATTACTCGTGATGAAAAAAAGTTTCAATCTTAATTAGCAAAGCAATTATACTCTAATTTGCTTTGTGCAAATAGTTCTTTTCTCAGCTCGGAGATTGTTTGCAAATTAATTGTACTTGGCACATTACGTATACACTTTTTCTTATTCCAAAAGTGTATGTATCACACTCTTATAGTGTCTGTTACGAAAAAATTTGAGGTGAATACACGGTTAACGACCCAAAACAGAGAAGCAAAAGTCGGCTAACTGGTTTCTAAAATACTCAGCACAGTGTTTCTAAAACCTTGTGGCGTAGCTAACGCAGGGTTAACAGCCGCAGGTGACACGTTATATATTATTTCTTGTGTACAGGACGTCAGCGAAATCAATAAGTTTAACGCAGTATAGCGACGCAGCGGCGTGAGTATCAGGGATTTAAGCGATATACTTTCACGTTTCCTCCTCGAGACTTCTCGACAAACCTGCAACGCACAGACTTCTTACAGCCGGCGTTGTAGTACACAGTGCGGAGTGTCGAGCAAAGCTGACAACATCTAAAATAGAAATTCTCGTGCTCCAGCGATGAATAATGCAAGAAGAAGAGAGATAAACTCAATCGGCCGATCGACACTATGCAGCGATAGTCTATAACACTGTACAGTGTACACACACATATACACAGTAGAGCAGAGCACCAACAAGTAGAAAATGGAAAACGCGCAGTGTTCCGCCTAAGGAATGCGATATAGCCGCCAAAAGAAGGGGGAAAAGCTACGCCAGCAGTAGCAGTAGCAGCAGTGCAAAAGAAGCTCTTGGAGGCCGGCCAATTTCGCTTCGCAGAGAGAAGAGAGAATAAGAGAGACTATAAGAGAGACGTGCCGCTGCCGCGGACTTTGCACCGAGTTTCCTGACATCGTCGCGTGGGTGGAAAGCTATATTCTCCTCCCGAGCACGTCCGCGAGGAAAATCATTATCGACGTCGCTGAACTTAGTCCAAACTAGACCAGTGCATATACGGCGCTCTAGCTCAGTTATTGTTCGCACTACATACAACCATTTCCAGCACTCGATTGCCGAGCGAAGCTCACCCGGCGGCAAACACTCATCAAAAGTGCAAATCCAATCAGCCCGCATCAGCGTGTGCAGCTAAAAGCCTCGGAAAAGAGGAAACGAAACGAACAAGTATACGGCCGAGAAGAATATCGGGGAATCACAGCTCCGTTAAATGATTCATGGCCGCTCTCATAATAAACAACAATTAAGTTGTGTAACCCGTGAAGAAACGAGCACACGCGTATATATACAAGTGAGTGCTCAGTCTTGCCTATAGCTCCGCTGCTGGTCACGCACGCATAGGAGATCCTCTTGTCGGTTCATTCACCTGCTGCTGCTGCTGCTGCTGCCATTCTCACCTCGGACTCGTCGCTGCAGCTGTAGAGCTGATCAATGAAAGGAGTCAGGCCGATTCTAATGCCGATTCCCTGCAAGTTTCTCTTTAAGGAGCTTTCCATGCGCGCAGACGGCAACGGTTCTTTCCACGTTGCCTTATTTGCTTGTAATTTTTCTCTTTATATTTATCATATGTATAACATAAGAGAGACAGAGGAAGATCGTGAGATCGTTGGAATAAGAGCTGGCCGAATCTCACATATGCATGATGCGCGATGACGTCAATGCGTGCGTTTTCGAATAATACGTATATGCGACATGTGCGCGAGAGATTAACGAGAGACACACTGGCTTGTCGTTGTACACTGACGTCGGAGGAGATCCTTATGCGATATTTCAATCGCATTCGTTAAAGATGTGTGTTTTTGTCGACAACGATGATCCCTTCCTTTTACTGCCGTAATTGCACATCAGAATTTATTTATTCCTCGGCATAATTGCTCGGATTCACGATTGAATTATATTATTTTGTAACGTAAAATTCTACCTATAGGTACGCCGCGCAATAGTTATACTTATACTGCTATTATTATATTTTAGTTTTCTCGTGTTTTCCCGGACTGGAGAACAGTTAGAAAAACGTTATATGCGTTTCACTTTTACCCGGAAACTGACCCAGTTTCTCCGACGCGATGACCACCTTATGAAATCCAAATTACTCATGGGAACGTTGACCGGGAGGTGTATACAGTTCTTTTTTCGAATACCTTATTACGAGCACAATAAACCTCTCGGGGCGTCGTAAAATTAACTTTGATTTCAGAGAGACACGGACATCTAAGTCTACTTCCTGCAATCTTGTTTTTACGATCGCACTAATTATCAATACAACGATACAAACAGAAGCTCCTTGTACTTGTTTCCAGCAGACGAATGAATTTTTCAAAAAGTCCCTATATGAAAATGCAGGACTCAGTCGAGCGTAATCGCGAGCGCGACAATTACCCCAGATATACACGGGCTTTCACGCGTCATTGGCACCTATTTCACCGACGGAGTGTGTCTACCTCTTCTCCGGGCTTGAGAATCAGGCCGCGTAAGAGCTGCTCCGGCGGCATATAATTTCCGCGAGAGATGCGCTGCCGCCGTTGATCGATCGTAATCGCCGTGATGTCCGATGGCGCATGTCGGATGTATCGCGCGTGCCTTTTTTAACCTCCGATTTTTTTTTTTTTTTTTTTTTTTTTTTTTTTTTGGAAGACGAGGTTTTGTGATATCGCTGACGTGTTTTCTTTTATATGTACTTGTCGCGCGTTATTATGCAGGAATAAAATGGCTGATTGGCATGCACGCGGGTAATAGGGTTCAAAAATTGCTTGATAGGAGCGGTTTATGGCTGATGTGTTGTTTTCATGGCACAGCGGTGATCGGGATACCTTTTTAGTCGGCAGAGCGTCGGAAAGTTGATACGTGCGCGGATAAAATGGATTTTGCCTCGTCGAGTCCACATGAATTAAATATAGAAAAAAAACTATTCTACCATCTATTGATTAGATGAAAATTGTGATTTAATGAATACTATAGAGTAAGATATCTGCTTATATCATAGCAGAGCTACTACCAGGCTTAAAAAACTTATCATGAGACAACAAATATAACGACCCAGCTACAGTAACTCGTAAGCAAGACATTCTGTCTCCGATACAGAGAGTAAATGACCCCTGACACAAACTATCGAAAACAAGACCACATAAATTCCTCCCGGCTCACGAAACCAGAAAAAAGGCATACATAAGGAAACACGGAAAAGGTCCAAACAGATGACAACTAATTGATACATGCCACACAAGTAAGTTGTATCAACACTTCTTACGCCAAGTGAACAATCCGACATAGGATGCGACGCGTAAACCACAGATAAAAAACCAGAAAATCAATAAAGCCAAAATTTAGTTGACGCCAACGACACGAACAGAACTCCGCACGCCTAAACTGGAGGAATTTTGTCGAGAGATAGTTCATACTAACCACTAATATCAGACCAACCTCCGCGCCAGGATATGACACAATAGGGCGTCCTTGAAACGCAACGCGCACAGTAACTAACATATACCAAAATCACAGTTCAAGAATAGCGCGGACTGTAGATATGGCAAACACATATCTGAGAGCGGAGAGTCCTCAAGCTCGCTCTGACAGAAGCTCTGCGGTACCTAAGCTCGAGCCCAGACGCGGCTTTGCGGCTCTCGACGCTGTAGGAACGAGAATAGCTACGGAATGGAAAGTGACAGCAAGGCATAGCAAGCGAGCGGAACCGCGAGAGTCACATCAACCTACAGCCTTGCGCCTTATCACTCTTCCTCCGCGGCTTCCCCCTTATGTGTGACAACAATCTCAATCTCAACACAACAACCAAACTAGTCAAAAGGTAGAGAGAGAGAGAGCAAAAGAAGGAAGCCAGGGATGGCGCAGCACAAAGGAGACGCGGACACACGATAGACTGGGAAAATCTGCAGAATGTGCTAGAGGAGGCCGCGTCGATTCTTGCCATTGGATCATAGTATTCACTCCCTCGTTTTGCAGGCTCGAACGCAGGACGCGAGCAGACGTGAGGACCGGATACGACAAGTTGCGAGACGGAGCGCGTTTCTCTATATTTTTGGCATCCAGAGCCACTTCTGGAACTGGATTGAATAATACTTGTTGGAGCTCGCCGGCGTGATGCGTCGTTTCCAAGGACGTATCTGTGTAATCGCCTGCGAGTTGATTTGGATGATTAGAGGAAAAGCGGCAAGATTTATCGAGTCGCTTGGTCGCCACCAATACTTACGGGCCTAGATTATCTGCTAGTTTTTTACCTAGAAATTGTGCGCATTCATGTCTTCATGACACTTATACAAAGTGTCTGAGTCACGAGATTTTCACGTCTTTTGAAAAGTCGAGTTGTTAATTCATCTATTAGATGCCTATGTTCGTGACACCGAACGAATTGAGTTTCACTTTTAGAGAATCAATCAAGCCGATACTATACTGAACACTGTTAGATTACTCCGTATTTCCCCTTTTTATTGATCCATCTGAATAGCCGTACATTGCCAAATGACGCTAGGAGTTGCGCATATAGGAGAGCAACTTTAAGGATATGTACCAGTAGATCAGAGATTCATGTGGGGCTAATCACCCATTAAAATGAGAAAGTATCTTACCTTTAAGTGTCCCCTCTCGCATGCGAGAGAGAGAGCAACAGGAGGGCTCGCAGACTGTATTGCAGCACCTTTTCCGAACGCTCTTATGGCGATCTGAAAAACAGGAGATCCCCGATGCAGCACCGAGCGCTTGTGCATATATAACATAACACGCCAGTGCTGCACATAGATCATCTCTCATCGCGTTGAGACTCCTATCATAAGTCAGAACTGGAGATCAGCACAAGCACGCCGCCCAGAGCACCGTGCGGGCGTGCATTGATTGCCGAGAGTCAGGCATCCATTTTTCTATGTACACCACTGCAATAAATAAACAACTGTACGCGAGTACTAGTCTAATAAAAGAAGAGATGTCGACGTCAAGCCGGAATATCCAGCAAAAAGCCTCTGCTGTCTTCCGATAATAAAAAAACAAAAAAGAAAAAAGAAAAAGTCGGAGGTTTTCAGTACACATATAAAGATGCAGTGCTGTGCACGCGCATATCATGCAAGATGCAAAAGTAAGCGACACATCACACCCCACACGGGTAGACAAATGTCTTAGGCGTACATACCGATCGGGATCACTAACGAAAGCGTGCGCCAACGTCGCATCTCTCGCGAAATTATACTCTGCCGCCGGAGCAGCCTCATACTGTACAGTACCTGACTAAATCAGAGCCCGAGTACGAGTAGGAGACACATCTCACAACGTTCGGATAGCATACGGGCCAAGGACGCGTGAATATGTCACGTGTATGTCATCCTGGATAGTCCGTGAATTTCCAACTCTCATACGAAGTATTAACGCTCGACTGACCGGCCCTGCGCAAATGTTCATAATAGCGGAACTATGTTATTCAGAAGGAAGATAACAGTTATGCATCTGCTGGAAACAGAGAAAAGGAAGCTTCACGTTCTATGTCTCGAGTATGTAGTTCTGATATATCAGTAGCGTGATCCAAGGATAAAGACACAATAAATATATGTGGGCCAAGAAGTTAGAACTTTAGATGTCGTGTCTCTCGTGAAATCAAAGTTGCATAATGTCTCTATAAGAACGAGAATACGCTTCCACGAGGTATTTATATCGCTGCTCGTAACTAGGTTCGAAAAAGAACGGTATACACCTCCCGGTCAACGTTCTCATGATGTAATCCGTGGCATGTTCAATATAAGAGCTTGATGCTCATCGAGGCGTCCGAGAAACCGGTCAGTATTACCGGGGTCAAAAGTGAAACGCAAATATAACGTCTTTTACTAACACCTTTTCTCTCCAGTCCCGGAAAACACGAGAAAAACTAAAAATACATAATATACGCTAGTATATAAGTATACTATCGCCGGCGTACACTATAGTAGAGACTTTTACGTTACAAAATAATATAATCATCGTGAAATCCGAGAGCAAGTTATGCCGAGGAAGTCAATAAATTCTGATGTGGCAAATTACGGCAGGGAAACTGACCCCGTTCTTCCGACGCGACGACCACCTTATGAAATCCAAATTACTCATGGGACGTTGACCGGGAGGTGTACACAGTTCTTTTTTCGAATACCTTATTACGAGCACAATAAACCTCTCGGCGCGTCGTAAAATTAACTTTGATTTCCAGAGAGACACGGACATCTAAGTCTTATTCCTGCAATCTTGTTTTTACGATCGCACTAAATTATAATACAACGATACAACAGAAGCTCCTTGTACTTGTTTCCAGCAGACGAATGATTTTCCAAAAGGTCCCTATATGACAATGCAGGACTTCAGTCGAGCGTAATCGCCGAGCGCGACAATTACCCCAGATATACACGGGCTTTCACGGCGTCATTGGCACTTTTCACCGACGGGTGTGTTCTACTCTTCTCCGGGTTGGAATCAGGCCGCGTCGAGCTGCTCCGGCGGCATATAATTTCGCGAGAGATGCGCTGCCGCCGTTGATCGATCGTATCGCCGTGATGTCCGATGGCGCATGTCGGATGTATCGCGCGTGCCTTTTTTAACCTTCGACCCCCGTTTTTTTTTTTTTTTTTTTTTTTTTTTTTTTGGAAGACGAGGTTTTGTGGATATCGGCTGACGTTGTTTTCTTTTAATGTACTTGTCGCGCGTTATTATGCAGGAATAAAAATGGCTGATTGGCATGCACGCGGGTAATGGGGGTTCAATGTTGCTTGATAGGAGCGGTTTATGCTGATGGTGTTTGTTTTATGCACAAGCGGTGATCGGGATTCCTTTTTAGTCGCAGAGCGTCGGAAAGTTGATACGCTGCGCGGTGGTTTTGCTGCGAGGACATTAAGTAATTTGACTTTTAATCCTTTGATTAGATGAAAATTGTGATTTATGAAATACTAAAAGTTTGCTTATCATGCAAGATAAGCTATTAAAATACTATTATGATCATAAAAGTATACAGTATCTAACATTTTCAAAAAGTATGCAATATCAAAGAACAATTCGTCACGAAACCAAGATCATAGAGATAAATCGACTTTTAAAAGTAAATTGTATCAGACACTTTTAAGTACAGACATAATGGATTCTACGTAAAAAACAGCAAATCTAGGCAATATTGTGACCAAGCGATCGATAATTTCGATTTTCCTCTATCTCAAACAACTCGCAGATTAAAAATAGTCCTTGAAACGCAACGCGCAGTAAATTTATCAATCGTTCCAGAGTGCTCATGAGCCAAAAAATAAGAGAACTCGCTCGTCTGAAACTTGCGTACACATCAGCAGGACGCGTTGCGTTCGAGCTGCAAAAACGAGGAGGAAATGATCAAGGCAAGAATCGAGCGGATCTCAGCACATTCTTCGCTTGCGTATAGTCTTCCGCGTTCCTTTGTGGCAATAGTTAAACCTCGACACGACTAAAGGTCTCTCGTTATTCAGTTGACAAGCTCGGTGCACACAATGCACTTGCTCATAACCGAGTTACGCCAATTCGTTACTCGGCACATTTGTCGCCTACTCACGCGCGGTTTTTCTACTTTTTGCGTCAATTTCAAACTTCTAATCCGATTACGCGTCTCTCTTTCGACGCTTTTTTGTTCAAGCTCGCGCTTTGATTCGATTGTCACTTTACCAGACACACGTATATCCGAGTTACTCTGAAGTGAGTAATACGTAGTACGATTTTTACACGGAAAAGAGAATCTTGAATCCGAAGGATAGGAGATCGAGAGGACTCGTGAAAAAAATTGAATTCCACAGCACCTAGAAGATCTCGTAGCTATTACTTATTCCGTGTTTTTCCGAGGCTCAAGGAGCGTAAAGTCGTCAGATTCGTCGCCTCGGGCTTTTGCCTCGTATTTCACGGCTGTCACTGCCGGGACACATGAATGCCTGAGCACCCGTCAAGATTTTTCGCTTCGTTCGCGCGGTTCTGAAAATCCGTCGTGTCTGTCAATATTGCCTCGGGTCAATGAAAAAATTGACAGCCACTGAGATAGAAAAAAGCCTGTTATGCGCGCTTGAAATCGAATTTCCAAATAAATTTATTGGAAGCGAAACATCTTATGTATACGAGTGAGCATTTCTAATAATGTTGATTATTTTAAATGGGCAGTTGATGAGGAGTATATTTAAGGGTTCAGAAAATGCACACTGTATATCGCTCGACTAATCGACAATCATCTTAGTAAGGAAATCTGAAGAAAATCAATGAAGCGTCTGACTAGACATGCAAATGAGCGTTACGCAAGCTTCGAGACGTGTCAGGCTTTGTAAACATGGCCCACCGAAATTGTCGGCGTCAATCTTCAACTTGACCTTTGAGAGCGTACGCGCGCGTTGAAATTTTCAATGAGTGCGCTTGTGTTGCTGTCGAGAGTCGTATGACCGCGTTTGTTACGCACAGGCTCAGTATAGAGTTGTAAATGTCAGGGCAGGATTTACTTCTTATTGCTTCTCCGAAGTGCGCAAAAAGGGTTGATTTAACAGCTTATTTAATGGTTTTCGACGAATCAAAGTAGGCGACGATGAGAATCTCTGCCAGAGCGTTTAAGATCGAGATGATGAGTTCGCGCGATATGTAGAATATTTTTTCGCGCAATAAAATTCGTGTAATCTCATGCGGATGTGTTTTAACTGGCTTGAGCTAGTGGCACTTGGATTTCAATATGAACAACCGAGAAACATAGGAATAGTCATTTTTCAAACATAAAACGTAACGTGTTTTTGTGTTTTAACAACGCATAATAGAAAAGCAAAACGTTTATACTTGTATCGTTGGAAGTCATTGATTCTGACACGTCTAAAAATGTGATTTTTTAAATAAACGTTTGAGATTTCGAAGCAATATCAATTTTTGATAAGGTTATGCCTCGGGTTATGCATTTTTTATTCATCATTTTTAAAAGAGTACGTTGACATATAGAGATATGGTCATATCTCTCCGGAAAACTTGACTCACGGATCCTGTTTCAAAATATACATTCATATCCGTATAGTTTTCTCGTTTTTGTATGCACAAAATTATAATCTCATATAACACGTTTGCTCATATAACAAATACGCATCAATTGGTTTATCGAAAAACAAAATTCGTCATAAAACTGGAATAACAATATGCGCGCCAAGTCTAGAATATTTATAATGGTATGCCACCAATGCTATAACTACCTTGTTTAGCTTTGCTGTTTCGGCCATTCATAACTGCGCGCGTCTACTACAACAAGTTTCCTTTCGATCGGAAACAAATAAAAGCTCGCCCGCCTTGGTCACCGCGAGCGTCATCCACTATTATTTTATATAGCAGTCGCGCGCGAGCGCGAGCGAGAGAGAACAGCCCTCGAAACAAACATTCCCACGCATTCCAGCGGCTCCTTCCTCTCTCTCTCTCTCTCTTCTCGCCTCGGCTCCATAGCTATATATCCCGTTGCGGTAGTGCAGGCTGTAATACACGACTCAGAAAAGAGCTGCGAGAGAGAGAAGACCTTGAGCGGCGCGCGACCGGCTCCATAGTCTATCCTGCTGCTGGTTTAGCGTGTTGAGAACGACTGTGTATAGCTGGGATTTAGATACAGCGTCGGATGCTGATCATTAATACGTGGGTGTCTGTGTGTGTGTGTGTGTGTGTGTGTGTGGCGCTTCCGAGAATCTTGACCTCTCCCACCGCGCTTTTTTTGCGAGAATCGAGAATCGCCGCGGTTAGTTGCGACGGTTAGGGAGTTTTAGTTTTCTGGAGGGCTTTCAGAGACTGCATTGTTTAAATAGTTTTTAAAAGTTGACCCTGCACTCGGATCGCGTGTGCAGATTCAATTAAATCCGTAGTTGAATTCTTGCATCGGATACTTTTATGCACTGCATCGCCGCAAATAGAAAGGTAAATACCGTCTGTATAATACAATGAATGCAGTACCTATTACTCTTTGAAATTGATTTATTTAAATCACCCCAGACATCGGTTTAATTTAAGACCAAGCGCGCGAACTTACAAGCCTTCGATGCAGTCGCCTTTTTTTCAATTTAAAACGCTGTCGAAGAAACGTGTGCATTGCCGTAGTTCGAAGCCTATACTCTCCAGGGTGTATGACTTTATAATGCTCAATTATTCTAGAGGAGCATTAATTCACAATAGAGCTATTATGCTCAGGCAGAGAGCGAGGCAAGAAAACGTATCTTCTGACGCCGAAGGTATTTACTCGAAGAAGAACACGAGCGATAACGTTATCTGAGGTTTGTTGTTAAAAAATTCAGAAAGAAAAGGAATTGTCGCGATAAACCGACGGCTTTTTTCAAAAATACAACGAGGGGGTAAACACAAAAACTGTCTGTGAGACATAACACACCGCGCGCTATATTATCGCAGCTCGATAAAAGCGAGAAAGTTTTATAAAAACAGCTGTGTTCTTCGGTGATACGCCGCAAGATTAGTTTTCGCAACTCCAATGTCAATACGTAATTTAATTATTGCACTTTTAGCGTCAACGCGTTACGTAACTTTGGAGTACACAGAGTGTATAGGGAGAGCTACTCGATCGCGATAATGAATCTACTTACATTATATATACATGCGTGCATTGTAAACAGAGTCGAGAGTATAGATCTCTATAGCTGATAAAGCTCGAGGAATTCAGAGGCTTTGCATTTTTAATAATCCGAATATACCGTCTCAACCTCATTTGTCCCACGCGGCACATTTTTACCTAGTTTATTTATACACAACGACTTCTATATTTATACACTTCCTCAAACTACGATAGACGGGGCATCTCGTGAATGCAAAGGTCAAAATTCTCCCGGTACAGGTTATCTATTATACTTAAAAAAGGCTATACTAATTTTGTTATTTAGGTAAAGCATTCGAACGATCGATATAGAATTTCATATTGAAAATAAGTGTGTCACGCCGAGATAAGTCGTCGACGATAATATTTTGAAGCGCATTCCATCGGTCGCTCGCCCGCACAGCACGTGTCTATACACCCGTAAATTTCCAAGCGCGCACGACACAAACGTCCGGGTCGAAAAAAATCGTGGAGAGCGCCGTTAACCATCGAGTGTACAACCTCGCGTAACCCGAATGAGCCGACAGCAGCAGCAGCAGCAGCAGCAACAACAGTGAAATGCTCGACCGCGATCTGAAGCATGTTCGTAATTTTCGTGTCGTCAGCGATTCCTCGAGTGTTGGTTGGTCCTATAAAAGTTAGCGGAAAGTCGATATGGACACGGATTATTATAAAAGTAGGTGCGCAAAGAGCAGTGATTGGAAAGTCCCACAGCACTGAATGAATCAGCTGAAATTCGCGCTGCCCCTCGTTGGGACCGTCCACTTTGCGCAGTTACACTTCTCACTAGTGCATTTAGGTACTTATATGATGTAGTTCGCGAGAAGTGCGCTCGATATATATAACAGGTAAACAAACTCGCGAAGGTAAAATGGTATACCAGCAAGTGCACACACACACACGCGCGCGCGCGCGCGCACACACACACTTCCTGTTTGACGTTCACACCGCTGGTCTACGGTAGCACTATAGGCACGTAGTATACTAGGTATGTAGTATAGCTATACGTATATCTGGTGTAGGTGCAAAAACTCACCGTGAGCGGAGTGCGGGAACAGCTCGTTGTCGCCGTAGCTCTTTTTCTCTCGTCGACGCAGAGGATGACACACTATAAAAACGAGCGCACTGTCCGATGCACTGGTTATCAACAATTCGCACAGAGTCGCGCCCCTGTAGGCTCTGCAGAGGAGACGCTGCTGCTGCTGCCCGCGACACACAGACGGTCAGCAGGCTGAGACACGGCACACTGCACGCGCACACACACTTTGTATCAATAAAATACAAGCACAGAAGAATCGCGACTGCTTCCTCTAGGAGACGACGTTGTAGCTGCAGCAGGTGAGGCGCGCAAGGCCGCTCATTTTAACAGGCTCTACCGACAGGATTACTGCAGCGCTGGCCGAAGAGACTGCGTCCCAGTGTGCGAGCACGATATACACTGATGATCACCGCGAGCTGCTGCTCACACACTGGCTCCGTTCATTCTCCGTCTTGCTCCCTCTCCCGAACCGCGGACACAGCTCTCTCGGGCTCTCGCTCTCGCGGGGCCAGATAGCTGCAGCAGCTTAGCTTCGCGGCCGCGAGATCGCGCTTACATCGACGACTATATGTGTACTCGCGGAGTCGCGGTGGCGGGAGGAATAAGTACACTGCGGAGACTTGCGCACCACACGGCACACCCCGCGAGCTGATGATGTGGATCGCGTGACACCGATGTGTGGTTTGCGACGGTCAGTCGAGTGCGGTCTGAAATGGGTTTTTGGAACGATTGGATTGTTTTTTCTCAGGAAACTTTTTCAGTTTATGTTTGTTTCGTTTTTTTGCTATTTTTTTTTTTTTTTTTTCTTAAATTGGGATATTTTTATGGAATGATTACTTTGATTCGATCGTACTCGCTTATCGCGCGGTGACTTGCACTTTACTACGCTCATGAAAGCGCAGAGCTAGCGAAGATAATTTTTTTACGAAAAAGCAGAGTAAAAAATTAATTATTCATATTTTTGCCGGTCGATGGTAAGCTGCTTTTTATAAAAAAGCGCCTGATGGGAAACGCTCGCCCAATCAACGTCGTAGTCGAATTTTTCTTTTGGAACGAGGAAAATCGCGACTCCTCATTGGTCGACGATTCGTTCGAAACGCTAAACGTCCCTAGTCGAGCTATCGAAAACTAGAGACAAATTCGCGCCCGTCGCGTGATTGTCAGCACTGCCCACCGGATCGATGTAAACTTACCACAGAGTTTACGAATGCAGAATATCGCGTCGACTGCGGACTGCTGCAGTCGTAGCGGTATGTCATAGTTCTAAGCTTTTCATCTTCCCGAACTTAATTTGTAAACAATATTTTTCACAATGGATATCCACGTAATGCCGAACAAGGTGATTATCCGCCGTTTCTCGAATAACACGGCTGCTGATGTAAGCAAAACTGTTCGTCCGTCTCTTTGAGCGTTCTACTAACCTTAAAATAATCGAGGACAGTTTTTCATTGATATGTCGATTTCCTTATTTATTATCGCTATAATTAACGCAAAAAGTGACGGATCATCTTGCACAAAATTACTTTTTTTATCATTCATGGATTGTTAATTAAATATTCTTCTTTTTTTAGAGCGAGGCTGACCTCACTCCAGAAGAAAGATGGAGGTAAAAATTATATTTTTATTTTCCCTGAAATTATTGATTTTTACCCAAAATACGAATGATCTGTTCATTGAATGATTTTAGGGTCGAGCATATAAAGATGCATGAGCAGCATCGTGGCCACGAGTCCATGCACATGGAAATGATGCTCATTCTTATAGTTACTGTAATTGTAAGTGAAGTCATCCTTATCACTTGGAAGCAAAGGCATTACAAGTCTTATCAGGTATAGATATTCTTTCTTATTTAGTTTTTTTACCTTTATATTCTGGCCAATAGCCTACATAATCAACTTTTACTTATATTTCACAGCTTGTAACGCTATTCGGTATGTGGATCATTCCATTGGGCATGTGCATTAGAAATCTATGGTGGAGGTTTATATTTTTATGGCTGGTATTTTCTTGCATTACTGGATTAATTGTAAGGAAGACTGTTCAACGACCAATGCAAGGCACAACACCAAGGTGCATAATTTTATATTAAAATATAATCATGAAAAATACAATAACATATTACATGATTTGATTTTATGTTGCAGACTAGTATACAAGTGGTTTTACTTTATTTACAAATTAAGTTATTTTTTGGGGATAGTTGGTTATTTTGTTATGTTAGCTACATTCTTTGGCTTGAATCTGGTATTTGATGTCAAGCCTCAAATATGGATGGACTGCGGTTTATTGTTTCTATTTTATGGTCTATATTTTGGAGTCCTAGGAAGAGACGTAGCAGAAATATGTGCTGATAAAATGGCTGCACACATTGGAGTAAGATAATTCATTATTTATTATAATTAATTGATTCATGCATGAAGTTAGTTTTCAATTTCAGAGTTCAATCCTTTAATATTTCATACTCATGAAAATTATAACAACTGTGTATTCCATTTGCAGTATTATAATCCTGGAAGCATGCCAACCAGAACTTTAGATCCCAATGTGTGTGCAGTGTGTGGAAACAAATTGTTAGTTTCTGAACATGAAGAGGGCGTTTTGGAAAATACATATAAGCTTAGCTGTAATCACGTTTTTCATGAATTTTGTATTCGAGGCTGGTGTATTGTTGGCAAGAAACAAATTTGTCCTTACTGCAAGGAAAAAGTTGATCTGAAGAAGATGTTCCACAATCCGTATCCTTTTAACACGCATCATTTATGCTAAGTCAAATATTGATTAACATTACGAAAAAAAAAAAATTTCTTTAATATTTTGACCTTGACTGAATTTTTAAGTTGGGAGAAACCTCATGTATTATATGGACAGCTTCTGGATTGGCTCCGGTGGCTAGTTGCTTGGCAACCAGTTATCCTGTTCCTAGTTCAAGGCATCAATTGGAGCCTCGGACTTGAGTAAGTAATGACTTTAATTGAGCCATAAAAGGAACACACATGGTAAAAAAATCTTCGTTCCAAAAAAAAAAAAATTGAACAGCGATCTTTTATACAAGTTAGAAATAATAATTACTCAATGAATTCAAAAAAGTCAAAGGCATAAGGCTCAATAAGTTTAAATCTTCACGCTATGTTGTCATTTTGTAAATAAGACTTAACGATATCGTAACTATACGAAAAAGTTGTCTATATTATGATCTATTTCATAAATTGTATCATCTTTATAGTTAATTATTGGTAGTGATGATGTGCTAAAACTAATTTTTTTGTGATACTTACTTTTGCGAAATATATAAGTTTTTAAACTACACAATCAAGTATTTTCAAGTTATGCAACGATAGAGAGAAATAATAGTCTTATGACATTCCTATAGTCATAAGAATGAGGGATCTTCAGGTTGTAAATGATGTGGTAGTTATGGATGAGAATAACTCTTAAATACATCAAATTTATTGCACTATCCATTTTACATTCGTTTTGGTGCTCAAAGTCGTTTATTTTATCAAAATATCGTTCGTATTCAGAAGTGTACGGTTTCCAATCAGTTATTGTCCAATCATCTTCGTAAAAAATCATGATAAAAAGACGTGAGTTATACTCAATAAGAGATTTCGCAGAAAGTACACCAACTTAGGCACAAATGGTTTATTAAAAGCAAGCCTTTTTTGTGTATTTTGCAAAGAATTTCAGAGATTATTATTATCTACTTCAAATAATCGATTAAAATACAAGCGTTTTCGAAAATTGAACAAAAATTATCCAGGAATTTATAATTATAATACTTGTGTTTGCCTACATTTTATTAGATACCTTACTCCAGCCTTTCACAAGTACTTGGATTAACTATTTTTTATTAATTTTTTTGTACCTTCGTTTAGAATTTTAATTATCTCATCATCCATTAAAAAAGTAACGTTGCTCAGACTATTGTTGATAGCGTCACGAATCATGAGAATTACGACCATATAATGTATTTGTATTTTCTTGATTAAAGGGCTAGCTTGGAATATCGCAATAAGATTGTTTCAATGCTTATAAAATGTATGTTATAAAATTTTCAATTTGCACCCAATATTTATTTCGGTATATAAATGGGTATTTAAGGGTTTCATTTCATTACCAATATTCATTGTGAAATTAATAGTATACAGTCAGAAAAACGTTTTTGTCGAGTTTAAAGTGTTGAATGATTTTATTATTTTTTTAATAATCACTTATAATCATATAATGATGCGCTTAAAAATTTATCACGATTACAAATATTGAAAAGCGTATGCAGCTTCAAAATAAATCTTAGTCCAAAAATAAGATTTCACACTGAAGGGTCGTAATAAAATGCAGATAATCTGAGATATTAAATTTAAGTAAAATTGAACAGACATGCGGAATTTTTTTTAATTCTCTGTAATGTTTTGAATTAACAAAGATTACATGAAATTCAGTGTGAAATGTAAAATCAACTATGTGTTTTGATAAAACAAAAATCTGTAGAGATGGATTTTTGTAGATATAGAATACAAGCAGAATTTTGTTTTATCGAAACGAAAATTTTCAAAATAAAATTTGTATAAATACTTCGTAAATTACTATAATCGATAACCAAATTTTTGCACGACCCGCTGTACATGTAATATTGAATGATTTTTGCAGTGTGCATGAATGTATTTGGTGTATTTGTGGATGTGTTTGTGTGTATAAAGTAAAAATAAAGAACAATGAAAAGAATACATGTGTGAAAATTCTTGAACTTCGAGTAAACTGTCAAAAGCATACATTATGCAATACGATCAACTTTTTGTACATAAAATACTAATAAAATGATAGCATTGAAAATAAGTTAAGCACGTTGTTGATACACTGTAAACGTCGCGTGGCTCGGCATTAAATTATTGATTATATCACTCAAGAAAAACATGAAGACATTATGTGCAAAAATAAAGAAGAAAATACTTGTATAGCAAAAATCTAAAATTAAAGTTATTCAATGACAATCATATGTTTCTAACTGCTTCATAAATCCCTACAGAGTTGACAAAATATGCATTCACTTACCTTCACATTTTTAAAAAGGTGTTGTTGAATATATCAGAATAAAGAGTTCGTTGAACCCGAAATCGAATCAGTTGATCGATCAGTAAACTCCTGCCTTGTGGATTAATCATAATAGTGAATTTTTTTTTTTTTACTGTAAAAAATTTCTTTATTTTATATTTTATCTGCTCACAGTTTTTGTAATAAATTTTTCAATCTTTTATGTGATTTTAAGCATATAAAAAATAAAAACGACAATACTCAGGCATAAACTAATGAATTGTATTACACTATTAAAAATAAACTATATAGATTTATATTTAACGTCGTACACCTATCGCATTTCTGTTATTTTATTTCATTTGCATGGAAGTCTTCTTTTTAAATATTTTTTTAGCAAGATGCATGAATACTTTTTGAAAGTAAAATATTTTTCATCATTTTTACAGAATAAAGGAATCGTGAATGCAGATGAAGCTGCATAAGGCTGTAAAACATAGAATATAAAGGATCTCAGTAAATATTTAAAAGATGAAAAAGTTTTTTCAATGAGGAATTTTAATGAAGATCTGTGAGGCTCTTTATATATAACAACCTTAAAAGGTTTGATTACGAAGTTTATACAACACAAAAAATGTGATACAAATGAATGTAATTGTTAAAAGAAAAAATAACACAAAGGACTCGTAAGTCGTCAGTAAGATCACAAAATAACTACACGCACTTAGTTTTCAATTATTTTTATAACTAATTTATTAATTGATTCTTTATAATTTATAATTTATAAGACTTTCATTTTTTTCCTCAATTTATTTATTTTTATCATAGAAAAAACAACTTTCATCACAGGTGTATAAACACCTTCACATTTGCAGACAGGTAACTGCTTCTTTTCAAATTGTCGGAACTTTCGCAAATTATTGTCCAGTTTATGAAAAATTGAAAGGCTTTTTTGTTGAATTTTGTTAAATTCACGATTGTCCCGACAAATTTTTGTTAAAATAACGTTTATCTTTGTAGGACAGTTATCTATAGACATGCTATATGATTGCAGAAGGATTTTTCAGACGGTTCACGATTTGACAGGATAAACCTACTATTCGCCGACTGTATCATAATGGGGTCTTTATTTATTTTTTCCGTGTATATATATATATATATATATATATATATATATATATGCGGACTACTATTAAACTTGATTTTTCGCTTAGATTATTTAGCCAAAAATGTATGCTTTACAAATATTGAAGTAATATTAAAACTTGCTACATTTAAACACAATAATGATTCTAAACTTTCGATTGCAATAACACATTTTTAATGATACCGTAAATCAAACGATGGAAATGTTGATATTGAATAAGTAAACATAATAATTACTAAATCAAATACGTATATTAAAATATCTGTAACTTTGATATATCGGCGAAAAGTAGGTCTATTAGGATAGGTTTAAGGGCAGACATTCACAAACACAGGGAACTTTTATAGATATATTTATTGATTACTTAGCGTGTAAGAGTATAGAATATATGTATACCTTACTTGTTAAATATTACATGGTAATATATATGTATATATATATTCATATATTCATATTTATACCGACGCATAGTCATTAAAATAAACCTGCCGTGTGTTTACACGTGTTTCTTGTGTTTCTTTTACTGTGTAACTTTGCGTGAAACGCTGTGGAATCATTCATTTTTATTTACAAATTCATGACAATATTATTATAATTATATTTACAAATCTCACGAGTTTTTTTTGTTGATTTCATGATGATTCTTGTGATTTTTTAAAATTAATAATTCTCGAGAATCTCAAAAAAACGAAAACTCTACGGAACGAGCATCGAGTATCTTTATTCATAAATTAAACCTTCTCTTTTATCTGTACGATTGAGTATAAAAAACTTTGCAGATTCTTTACTCATTTATTTTGTCGAGCATGACGATGGATAAGTGACTCTTACAAAATTGAATGACAATTCATTTTTCACCTCGTACACTCGTTCGTATATAAAGTATATATTCCGATTGGCCAGCAACATCGCGCGTCAATGGAATAAAATATAAATTTAATTATACATTTAGTTATGTACAAAAGTCGACGTTCTCGGTCATCCTTATTAATTATAGTTTCGTATTGACATACCAAACTCAAACCGCTGTGAATGTTACGATTAACACAACTGCATGAATATATATATTAATTTTTATATATGTTCGTTTACTCTTGCACATCTTTTATCATTCATTTCCATTCTTTCTCGTGAACTCACGCGCAAACGATTTTCGGCTTCGCTATGACCGATTTCCTTTATTTATTTCGCACATAGTTTCGAGATACTAATTAATTATACGATAGTTACAAAGTATTGCTTTTTCGTAGTCACGTTACGAAACGGCAGCTTTTCAATTTTTTCATCTTTAGCCAAAGAAGAAAAGTTCAAAATTGCCGCCTTCGAACGGCGCGAAATCAAGGAAAATTCGAATAAGCTCCAAAAAAATAATTTAATTTTAAAAATCACGCGAGAACTTAAAACAAAAAAGAAAAACTTTTGTAAAATCAATCACGAAATAATGTATAAATAAACTATTAACTTTTAAGATTTACCCTTGTTCCTCTAAATAAATCCTCTGAAGAAAAAAAAATATAAAATGTGTACCTCCAATAATATTCAAGTTCTCGATTTGTATTAAGGTTTTACGACTAAACCAATGTATTTAGCGATAAGCATTTCATTAATATATGTTTATTTTTTTGAGTATAAGACTAATTTCATCTGTGTTTTCATTTTTTATTTATTATTTTACTGTTTCTTTTTCTCTCTCCCTTATTTTTGGCGCTTTATCAAGAATATGACTTGTACGCCTCCGGCTAGTAAACTGCACGGATTTTCAATAATTTTAAGATTAAAACAGCAGATCACTACTTTCCAACGTAAGATTAATTATGGTTGACAATTTTTCTTAAAGTGATGGAGAAAAGAAACATTTATAGAATAAATATTTTCGCCGTTCAACGGAAAGAAATTACTATATATGAATAAACATACATTGTCTTCAAAAAATTAAACAAATTTATCAGTTTTCTTTTATCATTACCTAAAAAAATAAAGAAAATTTACATATTTCTACGTAATTCAATAATTACGTTTATAAAATTTAAAGAAATTGCGAATTTATAGACGAAAAAAAAATTAGACAAAAATAATGATTAAAAGTGGAATGCTTATGAAACAAAAGAACAAAAATATATGCTGATTGAAATTTTGCGTATAAGAACTACACAACAGCTATTTACGTGTTTCGGAGGAGATATGTACAGCGAATATAATGTTACTTTGTATGACTGTAATAAATTCGCACTCGCATTTCACCAAAAAATTATTCCTTTTCACGTATTCACTGTCGACTATTTTAAATACTTTTAAATGTACGCTGCAGTTATGATTATGTATCATTAGCTCATTGTACAACTACGTGGAACACAACGTGGTGGAGCGACGTGGCTCGCACGTTGGCTCGCGTTCTTTTAATCATTAATTATTTTTCACTTTCTATGGGTTTTTCGATTCCGGTGCACTTGTGCGCGCACGCGTTTTTTTTCTAAAGTTTTACTTGCTATAAACATCGACGTATCCTTTTTAATTACTTGCTTCTTTTCGCATTTATTAAATTCCACTAATTTCGCTTAAGACTTTACGTGAATTTATTTGCTTCAGGGTGTTGTGGAACACGAGGAAAAAGGGGACTCGTCAGTATAGAACTCAATGCGGCTCCTTACATTTATCGTTATGTGTTAGAATCGTATATTTGTGTAAAAATGTCTAGAATAACTTCTGAACTTTTGAGTTTCAACTTTAAACATTTTCTGAGCTCATAAAAAATGTATGCAAAATGTATACTTAAAGATGATATAATTGATCAAGTGACTATCAATTTTTCTCTATTTCATAGTAAGTAGGAGCATCATTGCTTTGCATAAAACGAGTCCATGTAGACACGAGGATATTGATCGATTCAAAAAATAATTTTCGTATTTTCAGTATCTTTGTTTTTATCTTTTAGTAGAAAGATAGGCTGGGGACATTTTTATACGGTCATAAGTTTATAATAATAATATATTTATTATTATTGTTATCATTAATATAATTATTATTCGGTACGCGTGTTTACTTAAATATTAAGTTTATTATTTTCCCTTTGGACATTGTTTATCTCGATTAAACATCTGCTTCCTAACAAACATTCAAATCGCTCTTCGTTTTATCGTCTCTAATAGCTTTTCGTTTCCCCATGTATTTCAATCGTCAAATAATTCAAATGACTTTCTTAAAGTTCCATTAT
This sequence comes from Pteromalus puparum, assembly GCA_012977825.3. Lineage (NCBI taxonomy): Eukaryota > Metazoa > Arthropoda > Insecta > Hymenoptera > Pteromalidae > Pteromalus > Pteromalus puparum. The sequence continues at coordinate 72,409,074 of CM053170.1, forward strand.
CGCTTATTACATTGAATTTTCTTTTTTATTATTATTAAATATCATTATTTACAAATTATTTTCTCCGCGGTCCTCGAATTTTCCTTGTGCTTTCACTTTTTATTCATTACCTACACGGTAAATGCATTTTTTTTCTTAGAATGTAGCAAGCAGAGTCGATTTTTCTCCCGTGTTATTTTTGTAACGAAAGATTCGAGTAAAGAGATGAGAGAAGAAGAGAACATAAAAGGGAGAAAAATCGACGCTACTGTTTTCAGTGTACTTCCGTGTTTCACGTGTATAAGTGTGTACGTGTACTCGAGTTTTACATATAAAAAAGCGTTGATCGACAGTTTCACTCTTCGAGTCTTAACGTTATAAATTATTTCATACAGTAAATATCTACATGTACAATATTAATTGATTAGCCGTATTTACAAAGTCGCCTTGTATAACGCTTCCATACTTAAATTAAATCGTTCGCTATAAGATTATTTCCACTTACTTCCACCTTCTCCATTTTTCTTTCTTTTTCGATCGCGCATTGCAATTCTTTTTTAAAAATATGTGCTTTTTGCCTATTTTGACTCTGCCATGTGTCACTTCCTTTTATTTTTGCCCAGAGAAAAGCGCGATCACTTAACTCCTTCAAATGGACGAATATTCCTTCGCTCATGTCTGCATTTATTTGTTTGTTTGTGTCTTAGACCCTGTTACTGTTTTGCGAAAAAAAGTATTAGGCCACTGTACTTCGCCACCCTTTATATTCGAAAGGAAACCTAATCTTTCTCTGTGCTTAATAATAAAAGAAGTACATTAAACAAATAAAAATTCAAAGAAAAAGTTCAAAGTGGCAATTATCACGTATTACTTATCGAATAAAATAAACAAGTTCGTTAACAATTCTTTTTCGCCCGCATCACCCACACACTCGCTTCGACTAGCTTTAATTTATTGCGTATGCTATGATTCCTTCTGTTTCTTTCCTTTAGTTCTTTACTTTATTTTTGTCTCTTTTCTTACATTTTAATTTATGATAAAAATGGCACCGCTATTAAAAAAAAAAAAGTAAATCCAAATGAAAAACTCAAGAAGTGTATCTCTTATTACTTTCAATTTCCAAAAAAATCATTGAATGTAAAATCGAAGCCAAGAAGGATTACATAGCGATCCGCATTACGAAAATACATCGTCATCATTCACCACTTCGAACTCAAACGAAAAAAAACTCCTTAAAACTCCTCATAATCCTCCTCTAGTCACGAGTCGTGTCTATAACCCCTGGCTTTCCTATTACTACCGCTCTTTCGCCTCTTTCGTTTGGTATCTCGGTTAAATATAACATTACCAGGGTCGTCGGCTAATTGTGGATACCTGTGGACACTGTGGATGTCAACACCTTCATAGCCCTCGACTATGCCACGGCTGATGAGTTCGTCTTTCTCCTCTTTGGTCCAATCGCCACGGCCCTGAAAGCCAGCGGCTACCAGCTGCTTCTCGATCTCCCAGGCTCGCTCAACAGCTCGCTTGTGCGCGTGCTTCAGGATTCTGTGCCTCTCCTGTTCCGGGTCGGCGCCATACCTAATCACGACCACAGCATCGACGCTGTGCAATCTCAGCTCCTTGTAGGTTCCACCGCCGTGTTCCGTGGTTTCATGAGTGGATACGTTGAACATGCTACCCAACCTCTTTAGTTCGTCTGTATCGTCGCGGATTTTCAGGGCGTTATCCTTAACGAAGTAGAACACATCCTGGTCGTGAACGCTGAAGTGCAGTGGCAAAAAGTACGAATTGTTGATCACTGACGTCATAACATCTTGCACAACGCTGTTGACACCGTCGACAACGCTCACAAGGGCACGACCGCCAATTCTAGAGACCAGGATACCTTCACCGAAAACAGCTCGCCTGTGTGCTACTCTAGGTAAGAGATTTCTCGTCTTTGGTTCGAGTTTTAGCAGAGGTTTAGGTACAAATCCCAGGTCTGAGAATTTGTCGTGTACTCGGTTAACAATGCATTGGAGTCCACTCATGACACCAAAGTCAGGCGTCAGCTGGGGTGAAGTGATGATTGCAGTTGGCTGGTAAACCATTTCCTTGGTGTATTCAGAACCGAGCATTGCGTTGATGTCGTAGCCGTAGAGTTTCAGCCACGATGGCAAATCGGTCATATATTCAACGTTCTGCTTAAGATTGATTGGATCATTATTGCGGAAACGATATATGAAGATGTCAGTAGGTGTCGTCAGTTCATTAGCCATCTGCTCCCAAGCTGGTGTCATCCACTGTCCTACAGTTGGGTCGTACAATCTCTTATTTAGATAAATGAGTTTAGTATTCGGATCGAATAGACCTCCGTGGAAGTCGATAGGCAGATAGAAGTCAGGGTTGGTATCCTTGATGATTTTTCCGAAAGGTGTTCGTCTCATCTCCTTGTAGAGATTGCCATTGGTATCGAAGAGTGCTAGGGGTGAACCATTCTGATCCGTAGCAACGTAGAACCTTTGTTCAGAAGTTTCCACAGCCATAAGGAAGTTTCTGGAGTCATACAGGAACCTGAATGTTCTCTGAGTCTTGGGGAAGTGCAGATGAGTTATGAGATCAGGAGTCTTCGGATTAGCGTAGAAGAATTGCGTAACATTATCGCGATCATCGTTCCAAGCAACGAGTCTGCCCCTGTCATCGTAGTAGTACGAGATCTGGAATTGCTTGTGCTCTGCTGCATGAATTAGTTGGCCTCGCGAGTTGTAGCGGTATTTGTGTTCGCCGCGTATGACGACAAATCCACGTTGATCGTAAGAGTTGAATTCGACGTCACCGTACTGTACGACGCGATCACCACTGTCGTAGCCCAAAGTGATCTTTTCGCTTCGTTCGGTAACACCAACTACGTTGCCATTCTCGTCGTATGCATACTGCCAGGAGATGTCGGTGTCGGCGACCTCCAATACGTGACCATCGGCATTGTAAGTTATCTTGTCCATGCGAGTCCATTCTTTCTTCTCAATTGAGTCTTTTCCTGTAGAAAGGTAGATAATTAGTATTATTTAGTAGTAAAATTTAATCATTACAAATTCTCGAATATTGATCACTTACCAATCATCAGCTTGCGCATCTTGATCCTATTCCTGTTGTCGTACTCCAACTCCATCCTGAACACATCTAACGATCTAATGTTCATTAAAATGGTCTTGACTCTGCCATGCTCGTCGTAATCTGTGACAGTGAAGAACTGCTTGCTCGAATCTTGCATGACTGATCGGTTGAACAAATTTCTGTAGATTCTCAAATCGTTGACGGCTTCGAGTACACCCAAATTCTGGTCGTACTTCAGTCTTATTGGCTGGAGCTGTTTGCCGCTAACATCGACATCGATGCCGGAAATTCGCGCATTGCCATCATATTGGTAGCGGAAGTGAGCGTTGTCCAAACCACTTTTGCTGCCGTACTTTATCTTTTCGTCTTTGACAATGCCAGCGTGATACTTGTATTCGACGCGCATCTCGAAGTTTGGTTCATTAATGTCAATGCTGCGCACCAGAGAGTTGGTTTCTTGGTAGGTGTAGTGGGTAGACGATTGACCGGCAAGAGTGGTCTCGAGCTTGCCATTATGATCGTAGACGTAGGCAACCTTTCCGCTCTGATGTGGGTAGACCTTGGCAAGGATCTGGCCATCATCATTGTAAAGAATCTCATACGGATGTCGGTTCATGGGCGAGTAGTACTGGTACTTGTAGAATCCAAGTGACGTCTGCAAAGAGAACGCGTGAATGTGTCCTCGGGGAGTAGTGAGCGACTGTAAAGCTCCGGCCTCGTCGTATTGCAGCAGATAGTCACTGCCTCGAGGCGTAGTCACCTTCAGAGGTAAGCTACTGAATATGTCTTTGAAAGCGTAGACCATCGATGTACCGTCGCTGTATTTGATCTCATAAAGACGCCCAGCCTGATCGAAGCCGTAGGTTTCGCTCATGTTACCCCATCTCCAGCTGACGAGTCGGCTGAACCTGTCGTACTCGAGATCAACGCCAGCGAAGATGCCATCACGAGGTCCCCATTTAATCGGTCTTGCGGTCTTGTCGTATGTGACGTTGAGAAGTTCTACGCGGTCGTCCTTGAATACAGCTACCGTGTTCGATTCTCGGTCGTACTCAAGTGAGAGAAGGAAATCGCCGTTGACACGAAGTTTCCTGCCAACCTGGGCAATAGCCTTTGCAGCATTGCTTGAACCGCGGTTCTTGTTAGCTTGCACCTTGCGCAAGAAGTAACGCCACTCAAAACGGTTGGCCAAGTCACCAGCGATCTCCGTTCGTTGTTTGGCTGGTACAGGATAGCTCTCGCCTAGAAGTGGTTCGATCTCGGCGAGGATGGAGTAGGGCATGGTGTCAGTGCTGACGGTGTGCGACCACGGAGTCATTCGTCCAACGCTACCGTCACCCATTACAGTAGTTCTCTGTTCGGCTTCACCAATTTTGGTTACAACAGAAGAGCCTTTGATGAGCATCGACACTGGTTTCCTGTTGTTCTGTCCCACCTTCACTGTGGCTCCTTTTAGGCTAAGATCGAAGGTGAGACTGATAACCTTACCAGTTGGTGTAACAGCACTGGTCAGCCTACCAAATTCGTCGTAGTTGTAGACGTAGCTGCGGCCGGTCGAGTCTAATTTGGTCTTCAGTAAACCAGTAGGTTCGTAGTATTCAAAGGTGACGTTGTAGTTATCAGGAGTACTCAATTCATGTAGCAGCTTCATACGTGACATGCGAAGTCGGCACTTCTGACCCTTAGTATTTTCAATCGAGTTGACTTGAGCGCTGTAGTCTCTGAGCAGAAAGACCTTGTTGCCCGCGGCATCCGTAACAGTGCTCAGTCTGCCGTTGCTGGTGTTGACATTGTAGGCAAACGTGTAGATGGTCTCACCGGTGAGGATATTCTTGGTGGCAATGTGCTGACCGAAACGATTAAACACGTAGATCTCTTGGGTGTCAGGTGAGTAGATTTCGTATTCGCGAGCATCACTGGCATCCGGAATGCTGGCCATGACAGAGCGGATTCTGTAGTTGGCCTGGTCGCCGATGTGTACTACACCGTCTGGACTGACAGCAACAGCCGAGATCGTATTGAACTTTGACGTAGAAGCCAAGTAATGGTCAGCTTCGAAGCAGTCACAGCCTCGCTCCAGACAGTTGCACTTGGACTCAGCTCCAGCGTAGGCGGAGATTTTGCCGTCAGTTCCGATGACGCGGACACGGTTGATTCTCTGCGAGTCGCTCTCGGCAATGTAGAGATCACCTGAGGGCCCGAAAGCGATGCTCTGGGGCATGACGAGGGTGGCGTGAGTAGCGAGTTCGGTGTCAAAGGTCGATGAGGGCGATGCGCAGTGCAGTGGGCGCCCAGCAACAACTTTGACGCGACCGTCAGGTGCCAGTTGGAGGACCATGTGGTCGTCGATCATATGCAGGGAATTATCCAGTGGGTTGATGGACAATTCAGTTGGCCAACGCAGATGGACTTCCTCAACGTTCAAAGTACCTTCGCAGGGTATCGGCTTCCAATGGGACTTGTGCATGTGATTGCCGATGATGGTCGTAATAATGCCATCTCTGTCTACCATACGGATGTTGGTTCCATCAGCGAAGTACAATACGTTGTCAGCGGAGATAGCGACGCCTTTGGGATAAGCAAGCTTGGCGTCACGAGCCAAAGCGCCATCACCGCAATGAGCCTCATCGCCAGGTAGGCAACGCTCGCCCGATCCGACGACCGTCTCCCAATTGTGCTCGGGATCGGAGTAGTCGGTAGTGTTACGCACTCGGATGATTTGGTGAGACTCTGGATCGCTGATGTAGAGAGAACCATCTAAAGGACTCAGAGCTATATGGTAGCGGTAGGAAACTCTAGTGGCGCTGTAAATTTTAAACATTCATCATTAGTAAAAAGTTGCATATAAACCTTTGCAGCATTTTAAAATATCATTTAGAAGTTGCACTCACTTTAATCGTACGATAGTTTTGACGGTGCCATCGACCAGAATTTTCCTAACGAGATTGAAATCTCCTACGAAGATCGAACCATCTGGAGCGGTAGCGAGCGCCACTGGTGCCAGTAACCGTTGCTTGGATGCTTGGCCGTCGCAATCGTAGCAGTCTAGTGGCCTCTGATGTCCATCGCCCATAGTAGTCAGGATGACACGGGGCTTGTGCTTCAGGTAGATGTTGGAGCCATCACCCTTCTGCAAGATTCCCTCGTGGAAGTTGTATCGGTGGTGGATATCAAGATTCCAGCCTCCGACTTCTGAGATCGACATGTCATGACCACTGAGTTTGGTGGTCTGTACGTCCCAGATGACGTCTTTGCAGTCGCTGTACTCGTAGCCAACCTTGACCATAGCCGTAGTGACTCCGTAGACGCGCTGACGGTAGACATTCAATCGGTTCCAAGCATACGTGAACTGTAAACGTAAAATATTAAGAAATCAGATTGAAAGTTGAATTATTGTGAACACACTTTATCTCTATTATTTTTAATAACGCACCTTGATGACTGGATCGGCTTCAAAAGTTTTCTCAAAGAGTATACCCTCAATTGTAATTCTGAGGTGAATGAGATTTAGAGTAGCTGGTATAACTTCGGGGGTCAGTTGAAGTTGAATAGTCGACAGGTAACCAGCTGCTCTCGAGCTGTGGTACACGAGGTTAAGTCCGGTTCCGGGAATCTGCAGACTCTCCTGGACAACCTGGGACTCGGCGAGGATGGCACTCTTATCAGGACAGGCACCTTGGAAGCCGTGTTTCCAAGTCGCCAGAACAACGGGTTTCATCATGTCGTAGTCGTGAGCAGCGCAGCTATGGATCACGTGCACCGGCGGTTTCTCGTCCGCCGTGCTCATCACAATTTTGTTGATTATCACCACCTAGTAATAGAATCACGAATTGATAATATAACTGATGAAATAATCTGCACAACTTGGAAGCGTCTAATGTCGAGAATGAAATTTCTCCTCACCTCGTTCCAGGGCACGAAGACAATGTGGCTCTGGGGTTTGAAGGGCGACCTGCCGAACTGCAGGGTAACCGCGCCACCGCCGTTGACCAGAAGATCGAACCAGCCATCGTCGCGGGTGAGGGTGAAGCCCTCCTGGGGAGTGCTCGTGCTCACGCGCACACCCATCAGGCCCATGCCCAACGATGTGACGACGCGACCGCGAACTACTGCTGAACGACTGCACCGGAGGAAAGAGTGATTTAGACAGGATTCGTATTTATAGTCCAAGCTTAACTCCTTCAATTTCTTTTGAGAAATTTATGAAAAATTAAATTTCACAGCTGAAGCACACTCCTCGCAAGAAATTCAAAGAGTTTCGCTGATGGTTTTTTTATCACGCTGTCGTGCGTTGACTGTCGTTCATACAAAAACTACTCGGTGTAATAATACACTTTTGGCATGAGCTAAGATTCAAAATAATGTATGTACTACGTAAATAATAAATGATATATTGTCACGATACTCTTCGTTCTGTAGACTCTCCACTGAGAGAAGTTGATTTACTACAGCTATCTTATTTGAAAGTATTCCATTGTTCATTATTATAAAAAATATATAAATTTATATAAATGTGATAAAAAAGCAACCACTCTTCTCTCAGTGGTTATCAAATTGAGAATTCACATTTCAACATGAATGTAAATGTTACTATGAATTTAATTTTTTATACCAATTATATCACTGCGAGAATTCCCAATTTAGTCCATTGGTATAATGTATCTTTTTTTATAAATCAAAGAGGTTGTATAATTTTATTAAATGTCTGTTTACATGCTTAGAACTTATTGAAAGGATTCATTATAGTAAAAATCATTATCAATAAATTATATAAATTGCGGTGATCGAAGAATAATAAATTGTCAATAAAGGCCAAGAGTATAATTAAATAGTCTTTATCCAATAAATAAAAGTCTTGTTCGTCAACTGATGTAACACAAGTATGTAGATTCGAAGCTCAACAAAAAATTTCACGGAACACAACATAGGACTCATAAGGAAAACTTAACCATGCAACAAAAACAATTGTACGTATTGCGGTATGAGGACAAAAGATTTGAAGAAAGACACTTAAACTTTTCTGTTCTTGCTACTCAACTAATACGACAACACATTATTTCAAAAGTCTGAAACTTTTGAACATACGCACACATACACAAAGACATGATGATTATCGAATGCGGGAAATTGACATCACAAATGCAGATAACATAAAAAACACGTAAACACGTATTAAAGTGTGTAGGCAATGTGAAATAAAATAAGGACTACTTGTTAACTATTAACGAAAAAAAAATAAAAAAAACAAGATATAAGCTGCTTCAACAATACGATGGAGAAAACAAAAAAGGTGGGACTTTCCAAATGTACAAAATCAAAATTAGATTGCTTCGCTTTCTAGCAAAAAAACCAAAAAAACAGAAGAATTAATCAAAAACAAAAGGACAACAGGCTGTGCTCTTAAGATCATTCTCTTCATTTTTGTTTCTCTTTTACTGTTCTTACCTTGTGTTGAAGTGATTCCAGAACACACTGATCGAGCAGCACGGACAAAACAGCCCAGTTAGAATGGTGTGTTTGTTTTAGGATAGTTCAGATGAGAGTTAGAGATGAAGAGATGGAAACAAATGACAAAACGTGTTCTTTTAGTAACTGGAGATATTTGTAATAATTATTTCTTTTTTGTTTTTCACAACTGGATAAGGAAGTTTGGAGAGTAAATGAGATAATCAACATGAATAAACATGGCAGTCCATGAAAGAAAACTGAACAATGATGTATATATATGGATAAAACAGAACGATGAACGATGAAGAAAAATATTTAATGAGGGTTGGGGAGGTTAAGTGCAGGGCACACATTCGCGCACACGTACGTATACAAAACATGTTAAAAAACTTTTGGGATGTGATTTCACACGGGTCACAACAACGCAGAAATTTCATTTCTTTTGTCTTTCACATATATCTGTTAATACTTTTCGGCTTCGATTATTGTAAATTAAAAGTTAGACTTCAACATTTCATCTTTTACCAGAAATCCTATAGTTCGGTCAATTATTATAGTACATTTCGATTGTTAGACTCGTATCAATGTTAGAATTAAAAAAGATTAATAAGAAGTTGAATGTGACGAGGCTTACCTCTCGTTGAACGTTTCTTGACGCGCATAGTTCTGCAGACTACCGTCGTCAATCAAAAATTTCATTCTTTCGAAGAACGAAGCCGTGATTGCGGGTGGCTGCTTCCTCAGTAAAATATCGATAGGTTTCGGTGCGGAGACGCACAACTGACTGCTGCGGCATTTGGCATTCGAGCAGCACTCCGGGTCGGCACAATCGACGAGACCATCTATAGAAACGAATTTCATTAATTACCATGTAATCCCACACTAATAAAAGCAATTTTTCAGTTAGTGCAATGATACTCTTCAAAGTACATACCTTTATCGTTGTCTCTGCCATCGCTACAGTCCTGCTCCAAGTACACGCTGCAGTCCTTGCCGTTCCATCCGTCGTAGCACCTGCACTCCCACTGGGCGTCGGAGTTAACTTTACACTGTCCATGTCCAGAGCACGAGTTCGGGCAGCCCTCCATGGTGCAGTGACGGCCGTTCCAGCCGGTGACACAAAGACAGGTTCCGTTTTTGCATTGTCCGTGCTCGTTGCAGCGCGGATCGCACTGCTTGAGATTGCAGAGCTCGCCGGACCAGCCGGGCAGGCAGTCACACGCGTTGTCCACGCAATGACCGTGTGGTCCACAGTCGAGGTCGCAAAGCTCTGCAAATGACATTGATTATTTAGTAAATAAATTAGTACACACGAAAGGGGATTCAAAAGAATCTATCGAAAAAATCCTTACCCTTTGAGCAATCATCACCAGACCACATGGGCTCGCACAGGCAAGTCTGCGTCTCCAGATCAAAGTTTCCATGACCGCTGCAGCCGGGAAGGCATTGCAGAGCCTCCTTGTCCATCTGGCTGCAGTCGGCGCCCTTCCAACCCTTCTTGCAGATGCAGGTTCCCTCAGCGCAAAAGCCGTGGCCAGAGCAGGTCGGGTGCGGGCAGTCCACCTCTTCGCAGAACTTGCCTTTGTAACCGCGCACGCAGTTGCACNAGGTTTCGGTGCGGAGACGCACAACTGACTGCTGCGGCATTTGGCATTCGAGCAGCACTCCGGGTCGGCACAATCGACGAGACCATCTATAGAAACGAATTTCATTAATTACCATGTAATCCCACACTAATAAAAGCAATTTTTCAGTTAGTGCAATGATACTCTTCAAAGTACATACCTTTATCGTTGTCTCTGCCATCGCTACAGTCCTGCTCCAAGTACACGCTGCAGTCCTTGCCGTTCCATCCGTCGTAGCACCTGCACTCCCACTGGGCGTCGGAGTTAACTTTACACTGTCCATGTCCAGAGCACGAGTTCGGGCAGCCCTCCATGGTGCAGTGACGGCCGTTCCAGCCGGTGACACAAAGACAGGTTCCGTTTTTGCATTGTCCGTGCTCGTTGCAGCGCGGATCGCACTGCTTGAGATTGCAGAGCTCGCCGGACCAGCCGGGCAGGCAGTCACACGCGTTGTCCACGCAATGACCGTGTGGTCCACAGTCGAGGTCGCAAAGCTCTGCAAATGACATTGATTATTTAGTAAATAAATTAGTACACACGAAAGGGGATTCAAAAGAATCTATCGAAAAAATCCTTACCCTTTGAGCAATCATCACCAGACCACATGGGCTCGCACAGGCAAGTCTGCGTCTCCAGATCAAAGTTTCCATGACCGCTGCAGCCGGGAAGGCATTGCAGAGCCTCCTTGTCCATCTGGCTGCAGTCGGCGCCCTTCCAACCCTTCTTGCAGATGCAGGTTCCCTCAGCGCAAAAGCCGTGGCCAGAGCAGGTCGGGTGCGGGCAGTCCACCTCTTCGCAGAACTTGCCTTTGTAACCGCGCACGCAGTTGCACTTGCCGTTGGTGCAGTGCCCGTGACCGTTGCAGTCCGGTACCTCGCACTCGTCATGGCGAAGCGAGCATTCCTTGCCCTTCCAGCCCGGGTTGCACTGGCACTCGCCGTTAATGTACTCGCCGCGCTGGCTGCAGAGCACCGGGCAGACGCTCTCGCTGCAGTCCTCGCCGCCGAAGCCTGGGTTGCACTGGCAGTGGCCGAGCAGGCACTCGCCTTTACCGCTGCAACCGTTCGGGCAGTTGTGTGTCATGTCCTCGGCGATCACTGCGATCAGGCTGATCTCCTGTGGATCGCCGTCGTCGTTGTAGAGCGAGAGGAACCAGTGGCCGGGTTCCATGTAGTGTGTCACTTCCTTCTTGATCGAAGGTTGGTGCGAGCTTCTGGTAGTCCTGGCCTTGAATCCGCTGAGCACCTCGAGCAGGTCATACTGCGTGTGCGTGGGCAGTGCGTTTCTCCTGGCATAGACTCCGATGCTTGCACCTCTTGGGATATTGTAGTCGAATCTGACGTAGGCAGGCTCCGACTGATAGAATTGCATGTTCCAGTAGCTGTAAGCGGGGATTTCCTTGTTGAGGCGTTGGCCTAGCACGACCTGGGCAAATGTCGTGCCGTCCGGTGGGAACGAGCGCGCAGGGAACGTTCTGCCGCCTGTTGTAAGATAAAAGAATTGGTTTTAGTTCAAGTTTCATTGGAGATGGTTTAAAGAGATAAAAAATGAAGCTCTGCTCTTATGTTAAGCAAATGAATTTGTTTCCGATTTTTCAAAATCATTATGATATTGTTGTTGTTTTTTTCTCGAAACATGTAGTGAAAGTGATAATGTTGAGTAAAAAATAAAATATTTACACGATGCGAAATGCTGGATTTGAAAAATATTTTCTCACTGTATTTTCAAAGATTTTGGAGTCAATGAATTACAATAATTTATAGTCTTATTTGTAATATTTCATGCAAGTTTCTTAACACAAATACACCAAAACACGCAAAGAAATTGCATTAAAAAAAAAAGAAGCAGAGTGAAAAGCAAAACACACACTTAATTATTTTCATTGATAAAGTCAAAGCGAAAGCCTATAGAGAAAAATTATAAGCATTAGTCGTTAGTCGTTTTTGATGATCCGTGAAATCGCATCGTTAGTATTGTTAATCATCGCTCGATTATTCAGCCTATAAAAAAAGATCAAAACGATTTCTTCTTCTTTACATATACTGGCAGAACGCGACAGGACTCGTTCAGCAATTCGAAACCAAGTTTTCATTTTATTTATGCCGTATCTCAGGCTTCTGATCTCTGAAACTGATGAGACCTCGAGCCATAGACACAGCACAAAACAAATCTAAAAACTTTGTATTCCGAAAACAGCGAATAGTCCCGTCGACTTGTCCTTTTCCATCCCCTCACCTTCCAAAATCAGAATAATTGGCTCCGGAGGCATGGCCGTCGTGGCCACCTCGCACTTCATCCTACCATCCTCATCACTTCTAGACGTCGTCATCTCGTCCTCACTAACCGATATCTGCGTGGTGGTAGCATTGCCCTCCACCTCAGTCTCTGTTGTATTACTGTAATCTTCGAAGAGCAAAGGCTCATCGCTTACCACCTCGTCCCAGTAAGGATCTGGTTCCTCGGAAACCGACTCGAGCAAGTCCATGCAAGGACAGAAGCATTCGCACTCGCCACCGGCCCAGACTGGAGGTGGCGGCGAGTTCGGCGGTTTCGGAGGCGGTGGTAATGTCAAAGCTATCCCCTTATCCGTCACCAAGCTTTCTTTAGATCCGTGTTCCTCCGAATTGTTGGTTACAGTAGTATTGTTCACAAGCGAAGCGTTAACGAACTCGGAAGCTTCGATCACTTTTGTCGACATCATCTCGATGTTGTCAGGCAACTTTTCACCGAGACCGAGAGTTTTTTCGATGGTTCCAAGCGATTTTTGAATGCTCGCAAGTGATTTTTCGATGGACTCGGTTACGTGATTAGTTGCCTTCTCGTGCTCGCTTTTGTTAGATGAAGAGCTCTCTTTGGGGTAAGGAGAAACGTTGATGTTGATAGATGATGTCTCGCTGTTTGTAGGTACCGATACCGATACCACGTACAGTGGTTTCTTCGCGTTTTCAGATGCTATAGTCACGTTTACCAAAACCATGTTAGTAGTTGCCTTAAGTTGGTCTGTGCCTTGCTTGGTAGTTTGCTCGACTGTATACGTTAAAGGAGTGACTGAATTTTCCTCCCGATGAATATTAGTTTCTGATGTCGATGAGTTAGATTGATCAGTGGCATTTCTATTAGTATTTTCGATCGTCGAACGGTTCAGCGAATTAGACAGATAGCGATAGTCATCTTCTTCCCTAGGCCTAGTGACGATCTTCGTTCTCGTTTTATCGTCGCTCACAACACCGAATTTCTCGTCCAGTTTACGGAAAAATTCTCGCTTGTCAGGCTTCTTCAGAAGCTCCTCGAGCTCCCTCACGTCTTTTTCATAAGTCGAGCTGTCGTCAATCAGCGTTACGTCGTTTTCCGTGTAGGACAAATCTTTGGTTTTGGAATGCTTGTCGGTGGTAACTTCGCTGTTAAGATTCACGATCTCCAAGTCCTCGTGCTGATAGAAATTAAAGGGACCGGGTGAGTCGCGTTGAAGTTCCTCGTCGGCCTGATCTGCCATAAGTTCCTCGTGACTGGTCTCTTTCGTTTCTTTTTCATCTTCCGGCAAAATATCGATCGGAATCTCCGGTGTGCTAGACTCTACGAACGGTTCGTCGGTAGCGAGATTCACCACTGTTTCGCTCTCGGTGTCGTTCCTCTCAGTAGAAGTACTCGCGTCATCTTCCAGAGCCTCCGGTACATCCTCGATTTCCTCTACAAAGTCGCCCGGATCCACGATAGTAGTACCCTCAATCTCATCGTAAGACAGAGTCGTCGTATCCGAAACCTCGCGATTAGAAGTAGATCGTCCATCACCAGTACCAAGCTCAGCCTCATCAGGCGAAAACGAAACAAAAGATTCATCACTACCACTAGTATTAATAGGAGCGATAGAGCGCGTGTTAGTGTCCGAGGAAAGAGTCGTTTGCGTCTCGAGTTTCGCTTCCTCGTTCACCACCTGAGTAGCAGTAGTAGTAGTAGTAGTAGTAGTAGTAGTAGTAGTAGACCCATCATGCATTCGCGAGTCCGCGAAATCGTTAACAACTACCGCGGGAGAGTCATGCTCGTCATAGTCCGCAGCTCTGCGCTTGCGGGCGTAAACCGGTAGCTGTGAATTACCTCCAGAGCCGGATTGCTGGCGCTTGCCGCCGGCCCCGCTGCCACTGGCTAAGCTGGATGACGGCGTAGACGAGGAGCTGCTGTTCTTCCCGGCAGCTGTGCCGTCCAGGGCTGATTTGCTGCCGTCCGTGCCGTCGCCGACGAGGACCGTACAGGCTTTGGTGCCCTGGTACCAGTTCACCATGTTCGATGCTGCAATTAAAAGGTCGAATTTAAGCATTTGAGTTAACATTTTAAAAGTGATTCATCAGATTAGATTTGTATAGAAAGTGCGATCGACACCCACCTGCTACATAAGTAAGGGCTGCCAACAGGCAGAGTGAGACCATTATCACAACAATCGCAATGAGCTTCCAGCTGCACCAATCGATGCCCTTGCGGAAATGACAGCGGATGCTCTGCCTCCTCATCGGAATCATCGAGGAGGCGTGTCCGTACGGCAGTGGCATCCTTCGCAAACAGAATATTCGATCAAACACATGATATACAATTATTTGTTTTCTCCTTCGCGCAAATGAAACTATTTTTTTCGTCGTTAAAGACCTGCCACATCGAGTCTAAATATACAAAACGCATCAATTACGGGATCGTTAAGTAAAAAAAAATCTGTCGTAAACAGACACGCCAGATTTCCTAGCGCATTTTTATCTCCAGGTTTTTCCCTGCCCCCCTGGCGTCAAGAGCGCACATACGCTTCTCTGGCGAGTAGCCCATAAAGAAAATATTTAAAGGGAGTTCCCAGGCTCGCTGCACACAGTCCTGCTTTATGTTTGCTCTGCAGCAGCAGCAGCAGCACTCGGTTTCTCTCTCCTTGAGTCTCTATACAAGTGGCAGTGTAGGGGAGAAAACGTGAAAAGAGAGGGAGAGAAAGAGAGGTGCAGCAGACGCTCTTCGAGGTGGTCTGTCTTGAAGGCATTAGCTCAGAGCTCACGAAATTCCACGTTTCTCGTTTTCTTCGACGTTTTGTGTGCGAGGTGAACGCTTGGGGCTCCCCGGAGCCGTAGCCGTTGCGTGTCTGATTGATTGGGATTAATTCTTTACTTCTATTTAAGAAAATCTGGTCTCTGCGTTTTTCTACTTATTTATAACACTTTTTTTCAAAGTTAATCGCGATCAATCGACCCTCGTATCAAAAGCGACAAAAAAATACTATAAATTACGCAAGCCCGATGTAGTGTATTATTAAGACGTTTTTTTCCAATTCGAAGTATCAAGACGACTCCAACGAGGCAATTGAAGACACATATTAAGAATAAATTGCCGAAAAAAAAACGGCTCGTGAATCATGTGTCAGTATAAAATCATGTCAATGAGTCAGTTATACATGCCGTAAACTCGAGTCAATTAGCGAGAGTTGGCCGCGCGTCGCGGCGTTGGGATTGGCTCTAATGATTCGAGCCAATGTCATAAATAATTCCAGCGATTATCTAATAAAGCCGCTAGTCACAACAGCTGAGCTCGTGAGCCGCACTAAATCTATACGGGTTAACAAGAATATCTGCGCGTCTTCCCCTGGTGCGTACATCACACAAGCAATATATCCAGGCGTAAACATATATACGCATGAAATTTTTTCTCATAAAAAGTGTATAACAGCTGGCAGTTACGTGCAACGTTCCCAGCCACCTACGTTCTTCCTGAAAAGCTTGCTCTGCAGGCCAATAAAAATATTTGACGCCTCAATCGGACGTCCTGCGTCTCAATGTTTTCATGCGTGTCGCAGCACTCGAGGCTTCTTTTCTCTCCGAGCGAATGATCGAGGAGCTGGCGAAAATTCGGCGCGAAAAATACGAGGAAAAGCTCCACCCGTGGCGAGCCATGAATCACGAGAGAGGTGACAATGAATGGAAATGTGCGTATGGAAGTCGAGAGAAAAAGCTATACGCCGGGTGCAGGCATTGTATATACGTTGCGCGACTGCTCCTCCTCTCGTTTCCTCGCTAAACGAAGGCTCGGCAGGTCCGTCCGTAATGTCGATCGATCGTCCCTCTCTCGCTTTGTGAATGAAGCGGAAAAGAACGTATAGTAGTACGAGAGTTTTCTTTTGCTACGGCATTATATATGCGACAGTATACGTGCGAGTTCAGTGAGCCGAGCTAGAGAGCGCATGAATGAAAATTCATAAATAACCCGTAGTAGGACAAGCGATTCCGAGAGAGGAGGATACGATCCTTACTTGTGAGGTGTTGACGTTGTGATTTTGTTTTATTTTATCGCTTTTTCTTCTACATATACAAACGTATTTGCGAATGGAATATCGCACGAGATTGAAAAATAACCGATTGTTGATCTTCGACTATTTTTGTGTTTTGTTTTTGTTAGCGACGTGTAAAAATAACGGTTACAACACGTGCCTCGGAAAATCTCGTCGTTTTTAACTCGAACACACAACGCGCGGGTGTATAGCCATATACTATAATACAATACAAGACAAACTACCGAGCGCACGGGAGAAAAGTACAAATGAGAAAGGTTCCTGACGCTGCGAGGAAAAAAAATGATCCCGAAGCTCCCGTGGAATTTTCAAACTCGTGTCTACGAACGGAGGGAGGCATCCATAGTAATTTAAACACCTCTGCCGCCTTCAACTCTCGTGTATTTATATATTCTGGTAATTTATGCGTCGAATAGTTTCATTTGCGTAATAGAAGGTGGCTGCTCGCGGTTGTTGTTGATGGGGATCATGCGGCGAAGAGGAAAAAAAAATGTGCATTATTCAGGATTAAGTCAGGCTTGCTTACCTGTCCATGTTGTTTTGTAATTCGACTTTTATTGGACTGTTTCCCGTAGATTGATTCTTATTGTTGTAATCATTCTTCGGTTTCTCTGCAACAAAAATGAGAAAAACCGAGCTTTAGATATAAATCATTCGGCATAAATCATTAAAATTAATTTCGTGCCTCCCGATTTCTCTCTAATACCAGCGAAAATCCATCACCAAATCGAAATCGTAACAGCAGCAGCTCCTTCTTTTCCCTCGAAAGGAGGGGAGGAGAAGGTTTCAGCTCGTTCGCCGGCTGGTGTACCTCCGCGGGTATATATGCAATGGCAGTCGGAGTGGAGTCCCTTTTTACGTATACGCGCGCAAGCGAGGCGGAGCCACTTTTAAATTAATTACGACGGAGGGTAAAATATATTGCACACGGAGAGTCCACCTACTTTTACTATACTCCCCTCTTGCACACGTCGCTGCTCTCCTTCCATATACGTGAAAGATGGTGTCGCCGTAACCGTTGACTACCGCGCGATGTGGAGTCTTTTCAGCGATTACGTGGATTACGAAAAAAAAAAAAACTATGACGGAGGAAATATAAAACCTGAATGCCTCAATCACGCCGCGCGGCATCCGGAGGAAATAAAAACAAAGAAGTATATAGCTTAATAAGAAAAATATCGCAGATGCCACCATCATCGATGCATCTTGCGGCTATACACCTTGACGCGGTAGGTGGCGAATACATATTTTCCAGGACAGGCTTCTGGTGCGCGTAATGCAGCTCATAATGCGTGCGCGGAAAAGACGTGCCGTGGAATCGATAAGTATAGATACGCACACACACACGCCGGCGGTATGCTTTCCGTTTTGAATTTCAAGGAGCAGTGCGGCAGACCACCCTGGCGACAGCGTCGGCTTCTTTATGCGCGTTTATAAGTGTGCCGCAGCGTACGAAAATCGAGACGTGGTCTGTTTTTTGATTTTCCGAAAAAGCACGGCCGGCTGTTTTTACGCTCGTTTGGCTCTCTCTGTCTCTCTCTCTCTCTATGGGTGTGGTTTGAGAAAAGAGCGAAAAATTGCCGGAGCATCAGCTGTGTGTGTGTGTGTGTGTGTGTGTGTTTTTTCTCTGGAAAATTGAATCTCGCTTTCAGATCGCGTTAACTAACGCGTGGCCAATGAACAATGCGGCGATTTCACGAAATGAGAGAAAGCTGCACGCTTCGATAAATCACCTCCACGCTATAGTGCTCCGATATACGAACTTTCATAATCCCCAATCGAATCGAAATCGTTGCAAAACGCAACACATCAGCCCACTCCCATTGTTCCTTCGTATGTACACGCGCACACGGATAGCGAGCAAAAAACAAAGCCGCCGCAAGGCGCGAAACGTATGGCTCGCCGAAAGAGAAAAATGATAAGCGCGCGGGCACAGAGAGAAAGAGAGAGAGAGGATGAAAAAAAGCAATTCCCTTTGCAGAGCGAATTAGCCTCGAAGCAGCAGCAGCAGCAGCAGCAGCGGGCGTGGGAAGTCGGTAGAGAGCAAGCGAGAGAGAGAGAGAGAGAGAGAGAGAGAGAGATAGAGAGATACCTGCTGGCTAATTGACGGTTTCGCGTCGCTCTCCCTCCGTCCGAATCCCGATGATTATGCTCGATTATACACGGAGCCGTGCGTGCGTGCGTTTGCGAATGCATATACACGCGCGGAGGATGCTTAGGACTTTTAGCGCGGGCCCGGGGGTCGAATTAAACTTCCGAAAGGGTCACTATACTCCGTTGAAGCTCCTTTATTTTTGCTTGCAGTTATACGTGTATTTTCGTTGCATCGACTTTATCGAGGGAATGTTGAATCGGCGAATTAAGATGTTACGGCTTCTTCCTTCTTCACCGCGTTATACCCAGCGAGAGAGGATATCGACTTTGGCATAATTTTAGACAAGCGTGCAGCGCTCTCATGACCCGGAATGATTATACCCGAGGATATTTTTAAGCGGACAGGATGATATCCGCGCGGGCTTCGATATTTCATCATCGATTTTTCTTATAAATAAAATAAAATGATAACGGATCGCGGTGCATTATCCGCTACTCGAGAGTGGCCGGCCCGGTAAAATTTCCTTATATTAATCGGATAAGTGCCGCGATCGGCTATCGGTAAACACGACACTAATGCCGCAGCTCGCTCGAGAGGATCTTCGCAGTATATATACGTAAGAGAGCCGAGTCGCTCCAGGAAAATTGAATAAAGGCAAAGTTCTCGAGAGAGTGGAAAACAATGCAACAGGGATCTCTTTCTCTCCTCGAGAGCGTAAAACCACGGCGCGTCTTCTTTCAATCCTCGCGTGCATAAAACGAGTAAGAGTCAAAGGAGAAGAGACTCCGGCGTCGGCACACGGGGTCATACAGGTATACGAGCGTCGTCGCATAACGCGAGTCAATAAGTCGAAGTCTACCGCGGCCCATAAATCAGCGCGAACCGTTTCCTCCCACGAGCCGGCGCCGCTTCTTCTTCTTCTTCTTCTTCTTCTTCCTCCGCATAGCGTTTATGCACGCCCGCGCATTATGTCCGGGACGCAGATGCGAGAGACTGTCTTTTCTTCTCGCGTTTCCCTTTTTTCCTCCTCGAGATCTTTTTCTTTCTTTCATTCTTCCTTCTTTTTCTCTCTGAGATGGGAAGTCGAGTGTCCGTTTTGTAGTTGCGCAAGCTGTTTGTTTTCGCGCTTGAAAAATTGATTGCCTCGTCTAAGTATATACGTGTGAAAATTTCACGGAAGCGAATTGAAATTCTTTCCCGCGCGGGCCGAAAAATTACAAATTCAAAACCATATAATAACAAACAGCTGCTGTTGTGCCTCGTAAAGAGCGGTATACATTCTCAAATTTATTCCGATAAACACGCGCGAGGCTGCATCGGCAAGGCGATGTGTAAAGCAGTAGCATCAACTTCGCGTTTTGCAAATTGAAATTTTATTCAACCGCAGAAAACAGGAAGAGGCACGCGCTACTAGCTCCGTCGAGCGAGCGGTAGTAAAATTTTGCCCTGTGCGCGCGCTCGCTCGAGTGTGTCTCGCAAAATTACACGAATTGATTTTCCGCGCGACGAGCGCTCTGTGGTCTCGCCCCGCTCGATTTGTTATTCTTATTCCGTCGAGGAAATTTACAGTCTCCCGACTGGGAATACGTTCGTTAGGCCGCCGCGACCGTAAAACGCAAGGGTCCGTGTAAGAGCTCTGCGCAGTTGCGGCGTTTTTGCCGTTTAGAGCTGGTTTAAAGGGATATAGGCAGCGCTGACGGAAGTACTGATGCGGGAGAGTATTTTTTTTTCTCGGAGGGCTGATGATGCTTTTCGCTAAGGAATGTACTAGCGGAAATTGAAATTACGAATATTTTTTTTTCGAATTAAGTATACTTATATAGTGTAAGAGACGCTGGGAAGTCAAGTTTTGACATTCAGCGCGCGCGAGTAATTTTTCAAAGATAAGCAACTATTAATAAGACCCAACATCCTCTACGCAATTCCAAATAATCCTCATCAAAACTTCTCCCCCGGCCGGAGAACTCCCTGAAATCTGGGTCATGGAAACGTCAAACACACACACACACACCACAACCTACACACACACACACACAGCATATCTCTTTCCCGTCCTCGTCGCGTTTTCTCCGCATCTGACTCATTTATACTCTCGAGAAGCAATATTCCATCATTTCCTCCAGTTTCGTGAAAAATAACCTTATTCTCCCTCGTCGTGTAATATCCTGCACACACATACAGACAGTCGGAAAATGCGTAAGATCTTAATACCCGAGTCTGCCGCTGACGATGCACGAAAAGAAGACGTTGTTTGCCCGGGCTAGCTCCTCTCTCCCTTCAAAAATCACCGATAAGATAAAAAGGCCCGGCACACACTAAGCTCCTGGACAAATATTTACGATAGCGGGGCGTACGAGAGAGTTCATTTGATTTTTCCGAAAATTCTTGCTTATCGCCGGCGCGTCTCCCTCCTTTCTTTCTCTCGGCGCAAGAGAACCGAACTGAGCGAAAGAGAGATAAGATAGAGCGCGGCTATATTTTCCCTGTCCGAATAAGGCAGGGGGGAGTCTTGTGTGTAGTCTTGACCGACGGATAACCAGCGGCGCGCGGTCAGCGCCTTTTGTTTTTCTCCGATTTTCACGTACATACTCGTGAGCGGCTTATTTGTGTTCTGTCTCCCCGTGTGTCTACGGATTATTGCTTGTTTTCTCGGCCAAGTATATATAAGTATATGGGAGGATCCATCTGAATTTTTTTTTCGGAATTATACTGTTATGACACGTTCGTGTATACAGTGTTTGTTGAATCGATCGCGCGACGCGATAAACGTTTCACGTGATTACAACGCGCAAGTGTCAGCCCAGGGAGAGTCGAGAGAGAGAAGAGGAAGCGGAAGCGGCTTTGTGCGCGTGTGTAGACACAGGGCATTAGCCAGTCAGTTTCAACATCAACAAGTCAAGTCATCCTCTCTGACCGACACCCCAAATGCGGATAACGATCGAGAGAAACAAAGTATCCCGATCCATCGAGCCGTATAATAACGAAAGTCAGCTGCGATCCGACTATATCGGTTCACATCCTGCTCCTCGTGTATATACACGTATATATATATTATATACAAAGCGTACAAGCCGACGTAGAAGGATTTTCGTTTTCGTTGATTGCGCCAGACGGACCGGACGGACCCTCGTCAAAGCCACGCAGAAAATCAACCTTCCACACACGCCTCCTTTGCTGCTGCAAGTGCAGAGAGAGAGAGAGAGAGAGAGAGAGAGAGAGAGAGAGAGAGAGAGAGAGAGAGGAAGAAAGCCTAATTTGCAGCGCAAGAGGCAATCATCGCCATTAGTCCCCCGGAATTCAACGTTTACCGCTCGCACGAAAACAAGAGGCGGAGGAGAGATTTGTTTCGCCGTTAAATGATCGATTTCGGAAAACCTCCGAGTGTAATTTTCACGCGTTCTCGAAAAAGGAGAAAAGCTACGCTATACACTATGATTTAATCGAATTTCGCGCAACTGTTATATACGTATGTACTCCGCGCGTCGGAAAAATTCCACCCCAGGGCACTGCAGGGAGGAAGAGAAGAAAACTGTGATTTCAATTAAGATGAACGTCCGAGATAATCCTCGCTCTCCGACACACACACACACACACACACACGCACACACACACATACAAGACAGCTGACTAAACAAATTCCGAAGCGGCAGCGAGCGCCTCGAGACAAAGACGGAGATATAGTGCATAAGCCTTGTGCAGACTGGAGAGGCTCTCATTAGCAAAACAATCGGAGCATTTAAATAAGCCCGGCCGTGTATAGCTGCAGTGTACGCGTAAAACTGCGCGCAAGGGGTTTCAATTTTCCCGGAGCGGATTTTTTTTTTAGACGGCGGCGCAATATCATCCAATTTCATCGCGAAGCGGAGACATTTGAATAACAATAAACTAAAGGCCGTGTTTCTCACGGTTTTTCGCGATACCGCGCCGGAGGAGGCAGGCATTTTCCACAATCGGAGGAAGACAGCGCGGTAGTCTCTGATCCTTAACAGTCGCAGGAACTGCTGCTACTACCTGCTTGTATACCGCGTATATAAGCGCGAGTAAAAGACATTAAAGAGGTGTTTGTTAAGTGAAGCGAAAATATTGTAGAAAATACTCACTGGATATGTTGTAGAAGTTACCGGATGGGGTGCGCACCAAGCAGGATGGCTCCAGGTCGGGATCTCTCTCGTGATCACTGGCCGCGTGGCTTCCTGGCAACCTTCCGTTCAGCCGGCTCATTGTGGGATTGCGGGGTGGCACATCGGGTGGTACCCGCGGTGCCGCGCTGTCCAACAAACACCCTGTGAGAAAAGACAACAGGGTTACTATATACTTGCGCTCAGCATATCTCTTCGCCTTCTCTTGCGCAAATAAACTTTGCGCGGGCGCTCTCTCTCTCTCTCTCTCTCTCTCTCTCTCTCTCTCTCTCTCTCTCTCTCTCTGCAGCGCGGGGGCGAGGAAACACACTTATAATTATCGCACGCGCCCAAGGCTTCTTCAATTCAGCGGATGCAAAGCAGGCAAAATTAATTAATGGCCGTTTGCGCGCGTGCGCGCTAGCGCTACTAGATTTACACTGATAAACGGATAATTGAACATTCCTGCAGCGTTGTTTACCTTCCCGCCTGCTTTGCATTGTTGTATCGAGAAGCCATTTGTTTCGCGTGTATCTATTATACACTCGCAAGCTGCTTGTTATTGTTGTTATGTGTGTAAGCTTGTAGTCGGTGGGAAAGCGACTTTTTGTATTAGAGAGAATTTGTTCCAAGTCAGCGTTAAAAAAAAAAGCTCCAAGCTCCAATGGGAAACCGCTGGCCATCTGCGCGCGATAAGGCTACTTCTACTACTTCATTTTTTCAATCCTCGAGCAGCGAGATAAACACGTTATCTTGGCTGTCGAGAGCAACTTGTATGCCCCGTTGCTCGAAAGAGATCGAATATTATGAGGCATTATAGAAAGGGTGCGGTTGTACTGCCGCTGCCTCAGGCGCTTTTAATAATCGTGCACTGCATGTTAACTGAGGAAAAAATGTAATACGCGGAAAAAAAGTGAATAGCTGCGTTGTGTGTCAGCCGAGACTAGACCAGCACAGCATCGACAGTGTCTACACTGCAGCGTTGCTGCTTTGTTTTAATAAAGACAAAATAAAGAAGCGCCGAGTCGGTACAATCGACGGCTACCCACGCGGCTAAGGTTACTTTGTACACAGCCGCGCTTGCAGTGTATACACAGATAAGGATTTGTTTTATCTCGGACGTTTCGCATCGCTCGTCCTCGCTCGTCAGGAGTTAAGTACGTCGCTGCAGCTCTCCTTCTTAATAAACATTTCAACAATATATTTCGCTACCGTATACGAAATTCTTCTTTGCGCCATACGCGATACTGTGAGAGAGGCGCAAAGCCGCTAATGCGCGCCGTATATGAAAAAGCGCGCGCATATTAATAAGCGAGAATCTCAACAGCTTTTCCATCCATTACGCTGTAACTTTCTCCAGAGAGGAAAAAGAGAGAGAGAAAAAAATCAGCTGCAACGCACGCGCGCGTCTCGAATTTTTCCTAATGCCATTAAACGCGGCACTTAGCGCCCTGCGTAATCCCATAAAAGCTATACCCTCCTCCTCCTCCTCCTTCCTACGAATAAAAAGAAGAAGCTGCTGCTGCTGTTACTGCAGTGGCAACAAGAGACGAAAAAAAAGTGTATGTACGAGGGCCGAGAGCGAAACCCGAGAGGTGATCGATAGCAGAATAAAATGGGAGGCTGCTCTTTTCGAAAAATCGGTAATTCCCGTTAATAGATCAGCGGGGGAGCCGGCGCTCTTTTTTTCCTTGAGAGCTTTGTGTCGAGGAAAGAAGATTCTTCTCCGAACACAATGTGCGCGTTGCCCAGGTATACGCGCTCATTTTCCTAGGCGCGTGGATGGAGAAAGAGGACACAAAGCCTCGATGCCGTGAAATTCGTAGGAGAGCGTCGTCGCGCGAGCGACAGAATGCAGGTCAGCTGAGAGGGAAAGAAGAGCCGATCGAATTATCCTCGGCCGGTTGGCTCCATTGCTCGGGTTACGCATGGAGATTTTTTGAACGAACGACGGTATACAAATTCGAGCGGCGTTTTTGATTTTTTCTCGAGAGAGGGTGGGGACATTTTATTACGAATGTTTGCCGCCGCCGCTCCTCCTACTTGGCTTTTATCTAGTGGGGTACTTAGCGTGCTTCAGAGGAGGAGGTTTCTCATTGTGATGCCACGAGCACACGTGGCGGTAGCTTGGCTTTTTTTTCGATACGCATACGCATCATCAAAGAATATACGCGCGTATTTATAGTATGCGCTAATGAAGCCACGCATACTCGAGTGGAATTGTCGAGAGTATAGCTCGCGATTGAGATTGCTAAATTTAGTTATGGAACCACTTGAACTTGTCAAAAATACACGAGAAGGAATCGGATCGGTGATGCGGTATTTAATAATAAGCAGCGTTTTACGTCATCATCGCAGAGAAACTCGATTTTTCCTCGACTCGAGGAGGGAAAAGACGAAGCGTTACAAAGGCGCCCGCAAGACGTCACATCCATAATGCATCCAGGGAAAGAGGAGAGCCCGCGGCTTGTCAACTCTACTGCTCCCCGAGATGATACATCGCATGTTAGAGAAAGAGAGGATAGAAGGAGGAGCCGGTAGTCCAAGACGATATACTTACAACACGCGTAGCGGGAGGGATTAGATAAGGGGACGAGAGAGAGAGAGAGAGAGAGAGAGAGAGAGAGAGAGAGAGAGAGAGAGAGATGAGAAGCATGGCTAGATCATCGAGTTAAGGCCGCTGGATTCTCAGGAGATTTGTCATGCGCGCCCGCTTTTTCTTCTCATTCAAATGTTCCACAGCCTCGAGGGCAGAATTTTATAAGGCATTATCATGAAAATCGGGACTGTATATGCTTTTGCCATCTCAACGAGTTTCTTTTAGACTCTCTTAGTTCGAGCGTATAGAATAATCGCATTCCACGCAACTAATCCCTTTCTAGTCGCTCCCTATAACGAACCTCGTCGAAGCTCTCAATTAGGCGAAAAAACAAAAACTAGAGCGCACACAAAGCCGAGTGGTAGTCCGATCGTATAGCAACACAGAGCGGCTCGCGTATAATATCAAAAAGCAACGCGCGCACTCAAGACTACTCGAGAGCCGGAAAAAAGAGGAGAGAGAGAGAGAGAGAGAGAGAGAGAGAGAGAGAGAGAGAGAGAGAACCCTCGGAATGCCGTTCAGCCGAAAATATCGTTAAAAATACGTAGCAGTGCTTCAAGTGGGACCAGCTAGCGGCAGGCTCTTGATTCCCGTAGGAGGAGAACTTCTGGCCATCATCGAACAATGAGCGAAAAGAGAGTATATGGCAGTAGTACGCGACTGCTCCCTCGCCGGCCTCCTCTTAAAAGGGAGAGCCGAGCCTTTGCGCGCTCGCGCGGCAGCGTTTATGTTTCACAGAGCGAGAGAGAAATGACAAAAAGGAGCTGTTCTTACTTTTCAGCTATACAGCTGGAGTCGTCGGCTGCAAAAAGATATGCGTGGATGATGCATACACGCGTATAGTCTAATAAATTCCATTAGCTATGGGCTTTTGCCTGCTAAGGAGCCGCGTGCGCCCGCTCTCTTGCTATTGTTGCCGATGCTCTTTTTACGGGAGCCTCTTCCTTTTTTGTGTTTATTTCGAGAAAAGCGGCCCGGTGTGCAGCCTTACGCACGCTTCAACGGAGTCCGCTTCATCATTTTTTTCGAGTGCGTGGATAATGCGTCCTCAGCGGCGGCGGTGGCATCGATCACAGAATTTGAGACGAGTATCTCTCTTCTTTTTGTGCGTATACCTTCGAATTTTTGGTTTACACGCCGGTGGCGATTTTATCCGGTCGAGAGCTCGAGTGCCGAGAGTGAATTGATTTTTCAGTTAAAGAACCTTTTTGTTTCGTTTCGTATACGACCCGATCTACCGACACTGA
The DNA here is from genome assembly GCA_012977825.3 of Pteromalus puparum. Classification (NCBI taxonomy): domain Eukaryota; kingdom Metazoa; phylum Arthropoda; class Insecta; order Hymenoptera; family Pteromalidae; genus Pteromalus; species Pteromalus puparum. The sequence continues at coordinate 72,435,588 of CM053170.1, forward strand.
AACAAGCGATACATACTACATACATACTGTGCGCGCGTGGCTCTCGAAAATTAGAAACCAAGAGAGACTGAGAGAAAAATGTGTAAGAGCATACCAAAGCTCGCGCAAGATTAATGTACAATTCAAAACATTCTGAGCTAACGCAAATACACGATCCGCTCCACTTCCCTCCCTATGCTCTCACGAGAGAGAAAAAAAGCTAAAAAGCTCTCCGAATCAAATTAGAAAATGTTCGCAATGACGCAATCTCGCATCTCTCGAGTGCGTGTCTGTGGCGGCGTAAAAGACGAGCAGATCCGCGGTGTGTGTGTGTGTGTGTATATATATATATATATATATAGTATACGCGATACAGCGAGAGAGCACTAGAGCGACAGCTGAAGGGGCTGCGCGGCATCAAGAATTTACAACTTCCTCGGCGATTGTTTTGTCAGAGAGCTTCGCGAAAGAAGCCTCGGAAAATATTTTTCCAAGCCCTATACATACGCTATTTCAGCGACATCGGCATTATGGGAGGAGCGACTGCGTATAAACCGAAAAGAAGAACGCACGAGACTGAATAGGAACGTCCTTTAAACCGACGAGCGTTTAGGAGAATTAATGGGAAAAACGACGAGGTGTACAACAAGACGCTCGAATGTCGCACCTTTCATTGGTGTCTACAAGCTTTCCCTCTTCCATTCCATCGCGGGCAAGATAAATAATCGTCTTCGTTTCTTTGCTGCTGTTGCAGCCATTATGTCCCTCTCCGGTTGAATGGTAATTTCACCGCTGCCGCCGACGCGCCGACGCGCCGAATGTTTACACAGGTACGAAGCGGAGAATACGCCCGAATCCACGTCGGTTATTAATTGAGACTTTCGCATAAACAAGCAGCAGCAGCAGTCGGCAGCTGGTAGTCCCGGTTTTCACTGAATAGCGGAATTTCTCATTTCGCCTCAAAAACTCCTCGTCGTATTATATAGACGAAATAAGAGAACGAGAGCATCTTATTCCTCGTTGACACAAGAACCCTTGCGCGTAAACAACAACAACAGAAAAAGCGCAATTAGCTCACTCGCAGAGATGATGCTTGGAATATCGCTGTAACTCCGAAAATTCCCTAACAAGACGCTAAACCGAGCGAGTATACCGTATATATATAATCGTAATCTCTCAACCCTCGTCTCTCTTTCTCTCTCTCTCTCTCTCTTTCTCTCTCGCGGTCTGCGCAGGGGCCTGGGAAAATTCGCGCGGCTCGTTATAACGCGCGCGCGCCCGGCCGCAAACGAGCCAGACTCTTTATGCATATATAGGAATCCAGCGTGTGCGGCGCGCGAGACTCACGCACCGGAATATTATTATTATTATTATTATTATTATGTTGGAGAGTTGCAAAACGACGACGCGCAATTACCCTGACGCAGCGACTCGGAAGAAGTTAACGAGAGAGAGAGAGAGAGAGAGAGAGATGAACGCTGTGTTGTGTGCAAGGAGAAGAGGCTTCTTTTATTTAAGTTTCTTCTAAGGCTTATTACGGCGGCGGTGATATTTGAATAAGGAGTTAATCGAAGCTTGCGCAAGCCTCGTCGTCGTCGTCGTCGTCGTCGTCGTCGTAGTTGGTACGCGACCGCGAAAAGTAATGGGCTTTTTTCAATTTTCGGACCGAGATAAAGAAGAATAATTACGCACTCTGGCTTCTGATGGCTAACGCAGTGTCATTTTCCTTGAGAGAAAGAGGCCGAGCGCGCGAGGAGGGGGCAGTTAACTTGTAAATGAATTTTTCCCCTCTTCTAGGCCAATTTTTCCCGCTGGCAGTGTCGCGCGTATAGTCCTCTCGCTCAAGGGAGATAAGGACGCTAGAGAAAACTCGTCTTCGGAGGGTCGAAATTTCGCGAAGGGGAGAGAGCTGAGCCACTTTTTAATTGGCAGACTCGGGATTCCTGCACGCGGAGAGAGAAAACAGCACGCGGCGCAGTAAAACTTAGGGATTCTTTTTTCCTTCTTAAGTGCCCGTGCGCGCGACTCATCCTTTCTCGCACTTTAAAGAGGCAAGTCGAAAAATCTCCTCGTCGCGCGAGTTCCTCTTTTTATGGGAGAGAGATGAAAGTGAAAGAGAGAAAGAATCGAGCGCAGGCTATTAAGGATTTATCGGTGTTCGAGAAGAAGAGGAAGTTTTATGGTAGAAAGGGGGAATCGTTTGACAAATTAGTTTGCCGCGCTTTACGGTGATTCGTATGTATTATCCTATGCATAGATGCTCCGAGAGAGGGAAGCTAGCTGTAATTTTAATGATCCTCCCGGAAACTCTTCGATTGTAATATCCATCGGTTAACCCAACCCGCGAGCTCGATCTGTTGAACCAATTCTACGCCGATGAGCAGCTATAAATACACGACCCAGCCGACCTGCGAGAGAGAGAGAGAGAGAGAGAGAGAGAGAGAGAGAGAGAGAGAGAGAGAGAGAGAGAGAGAGGAAGAGTTCATCACTCCGCGATTCCAATATAAAGTAATTATTTCGAAAAGTGCTGCATAAGCGATTCTCGGTAAAAGAGACAAGAACAAACGTGCAGACGGAATTACTCTCCCGACCGCGCGCGTATCGATCGTATCATTATTACATTTTCTTCGCGTATATAGAGCTACACTGCCGCGAGCCACGAAAACAACGACATAACACACGCATATACACACTCGTATATATACAGATGGCAGAAATGGCCGCGAACAAACTTGCGCCGGATGCACGTGGTAATTGCTGCCCCCGAGCACTTTGGCTTCTGCTTTTCGGGCAAGGTGTGTGCAGCATGGGAAGAAAGGCGGTGCGTGCGTATATACGCTCGGAACTCGATGATTGGCGAAGGCACGCACGTATGGAAATGGCGGAGGAGTGAGAGAGGGATGTGCGACAATACCAAGAGAAAATGACGGATAATTGGGACACGAGGAATTAGGTTAGTTCGCTGTGTGTATATGTATAAGTACGCTCGGGGTATTTCAAATTTAAAATTCTCAAGATTGAGCCGAGATAAAAATGTCAACTCCTCAATTGGAATTTTCCAACGTCAATGATTACCATCAATTCTTCGCTGACGAACATGTAGAATGAAGGGAAGAAGGAGGAGGAGCAGCCGCGTGCGCTCTCACAATAATTGGAGAAAACCGAAGGCGCGAGTGACGGATGTGGGTGCGCGCGTGTATAGGTATAATACGTATATACAGCTGATGCTGCTGCTGCAGAAACCGAACAATGAACGATGCGCGTGCTGCTGCGGAAGGAAACGCTTAATGAGAAGTGATGCGGAATATAACGGAAAAGTCAATTTCAGCTCTCTCTCTCTCTCTCTCTCTCTCTCTATCTCTCTCGGCGGCGATATGCCGTATACATATACGTATACGCCTTTCTCCACGATGCATTGTGTGCGTCTTTAGGATACGCGCTAATTGAGAAATATATCTTCGTATCCAGCTAAAGGATTAATTAACGAAGTTTGCGCGTGGGCGTCACGAGAGTGTTTTATACGCTTTTTCATTTTTATCGTTGATCGGCCGTTATTATTGACAAAAGCTCTCCGCGGCAAAGCAATCGATGCGCTATTCACGTATAAAAAAAAGCCTGGAAAATGCTTTCCCTCTGTAATAATAAATTAACTTCTACGCGGCGTTTGATAAAAAATAGTGCCTGAGAGAGAGAGAGAGAGAGAGAGAGAGATGGAAAAATGGGCAGGTATAGAACACAGGGATTGTGCAGCAACGACCGCTGCTGCTGCGTGTGGGACGTAACGAAGGCGGAAAAACAAAGGGAAAATAGGGAATAAATCACAGTCGAAGCGAAGAAAACGCTCTATCGAGACGGAAGGGAAAAAACGTCGCGCAGCCGCCAACTCGCTGTCGAGTCAAAGCGATTCTAAAAAAAAAAGCAAGAGGCGAAAGAATAATACATTGCGCACATATATAAGCGAGAGCGAGTTTCTTTTGCATAATTTTATACGGGTTTCCACGACGGCGGCGGCGAAGAGAAAAATCGCTTTCGAATGACAAAAAAAAGAAGCAAAAATAGAAAAAGATCAAGCTTGAACGACAAATTTATGGCAAACAGAAATAGCTGTTATAATTTAATCTCCCCTTGACACGTTTAATTAGATCGTTAAACGCTCGCGAAAACAGCGACTAATCTCCCAAGCTTTAAAAAAAAAACAGGCCTTCATACTCGCGGCTTATTAAAACAACAATGCACTCGTTCTCTCCCGCGCGAGTATAGTCTCTCTAATGAAAAATCAAAGACGAAGGAAACATAAAACGCCTACGCGCTCGCGCGCCTGTAACAACATCTCGCTCGGGGGTAAGAGCTGCGCAGTGTGTGCACGCGCTCTCGCGAGAAAAGAAAAAGCAAGAGTCGATCAGGCGGCCCCGTCGTTCGCAGCTCAGCAATATCCCATTGTAGCGCTATGTGTACACGCGTATGTACCTCGTGGGCGCGACTATATACACGCGATATCTACTCGCGCGGATCTTTCTTGCCGTGTAATAATACGAGTGAGAGAGAGAGAGAGAGAGAGAGAGAACGCGCGCATGTGTCGCGAGTATTGTTCGATGCAAATTCAGAGACGCGAGAGAGAAAGAGAGACAGTGTGCCCGGAGCTGTCCGGACAACGAAGAACGGACGGTATTATAGAGATGCTCGACCTATAAATATTCCTCAGGCTCTTGTTCGCGTACTTTTCGAGGGAGAGATAATATACATTCTCGAAAACTACCCGAAGAGCATTAAAATGTTCGCACGGGAGACGAGGTGCGGCTATTGTGCGTATATAATATTGTATAGTGGAGGTACGTGAGAAGATTACGATGTTTAAGAGCCAATTTGTCACTCGTGTATAATATAACGGCGACCCGAATACCTCTGATGCACGTTTCAACATTTGCGTAGGAGCAGCGTGAATTACGAAACTAAATCTCGTCGCGATGATAAGGATCATGCAATCAGAAAGTCAATTTGCGATTTAAAAAATCACACGCTCGTCATCCCACTCGGACAATGCATGTAAAAAAAAAAGAAGCGCGAAATGTACAAATAACAAGCGTGAAAGGTGTGTACAATGAATTTAATATGGCTTTGCGAGCAAAAAAGCAGAGTATACAGGACACGCGGCTCTCTCGGAAGAAGAATCGAAACGAATCGTCATGTTGGCCGTACACGATCGCTGGTAATTTATTTATTGTGATTTACAGCTGCGATGGATCAGAGCAACAGCAGCAGCAGAAGCAGCGGTACAAAGAGAGAAGAACCGGTATGCGATGAGCAAGACGGCCAAACCTATGAGAGTCATTTGAGGGCCGGCAACGCGATAGGCATCTTGAATTTGTTTAGAACGTGATTCTCGAATGCTTGGGTGTATGTATGTGTTGCTCCTTCTCCGTTGCTTTTTTCACCTTCCTTATATTCACGTTCGTCAATAATAGGCAGCGGCGAGTCGAGAGAGTAAACTACGTGTCGAACATTCTTATGCGATCTCGCGTGGGAGGGCGTAAACGATACTGTTACAGTTGTACGTGTGCGGGTACATTGGCTCGATTTATTCTTCCGCTCTTGGCTTCGGCCTTTTTTACTCCTTGCCGCCGTCGCCGAGAGATATCGTTCCGAGGATTGAAAGTCATCGGGTAATTATAGGGAGCTTGTAAAACCCGCGGAGTAAATTAGTTTGGCTTTTTTTTCATCTTTCGAGACGCGACTGGGTAGGAGGGCATTTATGTGTCTCAATAAACGCGAACGGTGAATTATGATTGTTTTATTGTCCTGCGAATAGCACCTATATACCATACTGTAATCGATTGTCGCGGCTCTTAATTAAAGAATTCCTATGCAAATATCAAATTTTTGCAACGACAAAAGGACTCATTAACATGCAAATGGCACTCGCAATTGGACTCGATGGCCATTATACCTATTTTTCCTGCGATTGTTAATCGTATCTTTAATTGATCGCTATACGCGAGCGTTCGTCGACACGGAATTCCGTTTTTTTTTTCCAAACTCCAAAGACAAAGAGGAATAGTATACAGTATAATCACGCCTTGTCAGGCGATTTTTACGCTTGTTTTATTGGCCTATTCATTGGAAATAGAGTATATCAATCGCTGTTTTTTTTTCTTTCTCCAAACCGTCCGTGTCCCGCTTCGATCGAACCTCATTATCGGTCGAATGTTAAACGGTCGAGGGCCTCTTAAGAGGCCATAAATACTGTAATTAACAGATTCTCATCAATTTCATAATCGCTCGCGTTCCGAGAGCCGCCCATTATAATGAAAGCTACATTATCTAGCTTTATTACAGAGCCACATCGGCAGCCCGCAAATCCTTCGTGCAAATCGTCCGCGTTACCTAACAAATTTCCCCCATATTCCGAGAGGGGTCCTCTTTAAGCTCCCCCCGTATAATTGCCCGCGTCCACTGCCAATTCGCTTTCCATGACATTTTCGTTCCAATACTTTCGAATCTTTAATAACAATCTAAATATCCGAAAAAATGTAGGTCGATCCCATCGAAAGAGGGCGCAATAACCATCGTTCTCGCGACATTAAAATCTAATTTGCCGTCGTAAAAAGAGCTCGGGCATCAGGGAAAACCGATACAGCGTGTATAGTCCCGAAATTCCGAACTGCATCGAATAAACGATAAATAACCCCCTTCCCCCGGAAAAAAAAATCGTAGCCCTCCTCCGCCTACTTCTCCTCAGAAGGACACGACATCGCGCCATCGCTTCGCATTCCCCTAGGCACGCAATCGTCATGGCATCTCTTGGGCTCCTCTCTCCCTATAACCCTAAATCCGAAACTCTCCCTTCGAAATAAGAGAAGAAGCCGGCGAGGAAGGAAGGAAGGAAGGAAGAAGGTTAAAAGGAGGCCAGGGAGAGCGTTGCTACGATTCTCGTTAGCGGCACGTGCGCGCGCGCGTCTATCGATCGGCGTTTGCGCGGATGTACCCTTGGCTCCGAGTCTTGGGAGGGAGAGAGAGAGAGAGAGAAGCGAATCTAATTGCTCGCAAAGTCTCGCGCGCCCTATACGTGCCTGTGTGTGTGTGTGTGTGTGTGTGTGTGTGTGTGGGTAGGAGGAGAGGGCGCGCCGAAAAGATACACTGAAAATCGAACAACAAGCAAGTTTTTCCTACGTCTCCGTCCTAGATATCCGAATCGCGAGAGATGTGCACTCCCCGCCGAGTTTTTCCCGTTCTCGAGACTGCTACACTTCGCGTATATGTGCGCAGTGCTAGTCTTCTTCCAATATCCGCTACCTGCCAAACGCAGACTACGACTGCCGCTGCTTTTTTCCCGACGCGAGGCGCGTCTATCCGTGTATCTATATACTCTTTCTTTTCGACTGCTGCGCCGCCGCCGCCGCTTCTGCTCTCTGCCTCTTCCTTGATTCTGTTTGATTTTCCCGTCGCGACGCGCCCAAAACGGAAGTGGAGCAGACGTCTTTTACCCTGGCTTTTTTGTGTCCGCGTGCGAATGCGCGAAATTCAATCTAACGTCGAGTTTTGCCTGCGCAATTTCGAGCTCTTTTTTTGAACGGGAAAACACATGTTTTATCGCAATTAAGATTACAACACACACACACCGACAGTTACATCATTAAGTTGCTTATATTTAAAGCGAATAAAGACAAAATATGTGCGCTTGGTCCAGTATCATTATATGTTTGCTCGGTTAAAAGAGTCGTTGCAACGGTAATGAGAGTTATAACACTCGAGGATATAAAATATAACGAGTGTTTAAAGGCGTTTTATCTTGTCCCGGGGTACGACAATTTCAGGAATACGTCAACTCACACACGCACACTTTAAATTCAATTAACCACGATCTCTCGAAAACAGATAAGCATCTTCCCGGAGATTCTAACTCCAAAATCCGAGAGCCTCGTTCATTAGCCCGGAAATTTTTCTGACGTTTCTCCGCACGGCTCCCATAATAAATCCACGCACTTCGTCCTTAAAAATATGCACGCGCAAAAATGCAGAATAATTTTATATATGTCTCTCTTTCTCACTCGTTCTCTTGGAAAAAAAAAAATGGACCGTTATAATTGCGATGAGAGATTGCGCAGAATCCGTCGGGAGTATTATAAAAAATAATTAGCATAACGAAGTGAAATGTGATCCGAGCGCTCGTGCGCTTTTCGGAAGATTTCGAAGCACGCGCGGATATTATTTCCGAAAAAATCGCGCTAATCGCCGTCGCGCATCTCTCGCTGCTCTCCGCGCGCACGTACACCTATAGAGAGAGAGTAGGTGTCGACGGCTTTTTCCTTTTTTTACGCCGAGAGATCACGGGGTTTCGGGTTTCCACGCCGCTTTTTAACGTCTTGACCGAGGAGCAGGACGTCGTAAAGATTATGTTTATTGTAATGCGCATGAGCTCGTTGCGGAGGAGGCGAATAATTTAGTAGTTTGCATCGAAACAGCCTCATACCGTTGACAATTCAGTTGGATTGATGCGATTTGCTTTATGAAGATGATGAAGGTTTGATGCCGCGACGAGGTAACTTTAAACTAACGGGACGTTTCGGGACGGCAAAAGACGTTCAAATAAACGTTCCGTAGACACGCGAGAGAGAAAGATGAAAAGAAGAATCCAAGAGACGACGAAACTCATTTCGTTCGCTGTCACACAGTGTCTGTATACGAATGTAGCTAGAAAAATAACTATAAGTATAAAGTTGCGCGCTTGTCCATCAGCAATTAGAAGAGGAGAAAAGAAGAAGACTATTAGGGCGAGCCTAGACTTTTCTTTGTCGTATAGAAACTTTTTTTCTCCTCCTCGACGACGGCGCGATAGCACCTCCCTGACGCCTTTATTATTCTACAAAATTGATGAACGGCACGATATTAATGATTTTTCGATCTCGAACTTTACCATTTTTCAAGCACCGGCTTTAAAAATCAATCGTGAACAACGAGCCTTACAAGTACCGGCATTTCGCAAGCAACGAGCCGGGAAAAACCATACGCAGACACGCGCTGTAATTTCTACTGGTATAGATCGGCTGCGATAAAAGTCCGCGGCTCGCATGAATAAAGCCAGCCGACGCGCGCATACGTACGTTCATTCAACTTTTTTCGCGCGAACGAGTGTTAAGCGTGTCGATGAATAATGAATGCGCGAACGCAAGAGAGAGAGAGAGAGAGAGAGAGAGAGAGAGAGAGAGAGAGAGAGAGAGAGAGCCTGCTAATCGAGCGAAGCGCTCTCGCGCATTGTTTCAAAGGGAACGGCATGAGCGTATAGCGGAAGCCGCCGAAAACAAAAAGACAAACGAACGAGCGAAGACGATGCATGCGTTATATGACGAAGCTCGTTAAATAATGCAGAGGGAAGGGAGGGTATATATCTGCAGCCGTACGCTGAATTCGAAATCGATTGGCTGCGGGAGCGATTGGTCGAGACGAGGAGTCACGTACTCTACGCTTCATTGTGTCACGGAACGTACGATGAACTCTCTCTATATATTATATGCTTATAATACTCTATAGGTATTTTCGGATTTCTTTTTCATCCTTTTCCACGATTGTCTGCCGAAGCGTATTGTACTCTTTAGCGCGAAAAGCGTCGGTGAGAAGTTGTGGTTTCTTTTTTGGAAAATATTCGAGAAATTATAAATAGCGGAGGCGTGTGTGAGTATGGTGCGCGCAAATGCTCCAGTTTTAGAAATAGACTTTTATTGCTTTTGTGCGCTGCTGCTCCTGCAGAGAAATATAATCAACTTATTTTTAGATTATATCACGATCAAATGAGCCCCGAAGGCGCAATTTCGCAGCCCGATTGTGATACGCCGTCACGGAAACTAAAGGTATTTTTAGAAATAATTAATGAACCGCGTAATTTCGATCAAGATCGCGTATAGAGAATTATGCTTTGGAACGGCTGCGGCTATACACCGACACTGCGTTATATATCACTAAACTTTTCACTTTAAAAACTCGAATGAACCCACTTAATCCCATCAGCTCGGGCAATTACTCGCGTCGAGCAAATTTCATACATGTCATAGGTGTTATTCCCCCCGATATTTCGTTATGGCTAAGTTTGTTTGAGTATAGCGCACGCGATATTATGCAAATAAACGATGCGGGTGACGGCTAGTATACTTTTATTTTTCACGACTAAGCCCGCAGTCGTGGACTTAGTTCACACACGCGAAGATTAATATTCAAGCTTTTTCGGTATAGATGCGAATGCGAGCTTCCAATTCAATGCGTCAGTGGATTTTTCGCGATATTTCAGTCGGAGCACGCATAGAGAGTGAAATGTTCAATTTTATATAGAAAAATATAATCACCGCGGCGGGATGAATAGAAACTTAAAGCTCGCGATGTGTCGTAGTTCACACTGCAACGGCATCATCACACGCGACACTGAAAACTTTGAAGCCCGATCATCCGCGAGAGCACGAGCACGTATTAGTTCGCTCTACTGTCATTGAACTAGAATCTCCATGCACATAATACCGAAAGCCGATCGTTTCACTTTATATCTATGTACAGTGTACACGCTTCCTTTTTCCTCTTTCCGTATTAGTTTGCCTTTCAACCTCTTTCCACTCATTCACTACGGCACGTCACATTTTTTTATTTATTTCCAACTATTTTTCCTCTCCGGGTGTGCGTGTTTTTTTTTTATCTATATGCAAGTATTTTGTTAGTAGAAGCTCGTTATTTTTCACGGGGAATTCAAATTCAAAATCTGCGCGCTCGCAAAAAAATCCGTGTCTCTTTCGGAGTAAAGCCGTGTTTTTTTATTTCATCATCCGAACGTATTCATTGACGTTGCTTTTAGCGTGTTTTTTTTCGGTATAGTCCATTTGAATGAAAAACGTTTCAGCGCGGATGCACTAAAATCAATAAAATCAGATGTGTTTTCGACGGAAGTATAGTAAATCGGAGCACGAAACCGAACAGTTTTTTTGCGCCCCGACTCGTTTCAAAACACGAAAACACAAATGGGCTTCGATGAAAATCTCGAAAACGAAATTCCTCCGCGGTGGTTTCTCGGAAAGCGACTGGATAGGTACGCGAAACAAAAGCACATCGCGTATGCTCCCTCATACTTGGCACGCGCGAGAAACAAAGCCACGAATTTTCGCGGTCGGCACTTGAACAATACACACACGCGCGGCTGTTTCGCGGTATAAAAGCATCGGCTCAGTATGCATCAGCAGCGTCGCGCGTCGGAACTTTGAACTTGAATGTCGCGCATCCCCGATCTAGATATTAATTATGGTACATCCAAAATCCTTCAATCCATGAGTGTTATACAGCAGAGAGCAGAGTATAGCGTCTAGCATATCTAAGCGGAGCGTAGTTTTTACAAAAAAAAAAGAGAGCGAAGTGAAGTTGCACAGATACCATAGGCGATAAAAATGTTTGAATATGAGGTGGTGCTCTACCTTCTCGTGTAACGTAATAACGAACCTCGTACTCTCTCTCCCGCATATAGACGAGCTTTTATTACTACGTTTATATGTCTTGACTGAACAATCTCAACGATACTCCGCGCACTTTACTTTTTCTTTATATGATTGATTAGTCGTAGCAGTAGCAACCCTTGCCCGTCAGACTCTCTGAGCGGCGGAAGGCAAAGAGGGTTTTGTTTTTATTATTATTATTTTTTTTTCTTTTTTGATAACAGAACTCAACAACTCAACAACTGCACACTTAACGAATGCTCGCACTTATAGAACAGAAACTTAGAAGAATGTAGCACTACCTCGACCACCTCCGTAGCAATAAGTGTACTCGTTGTAATCCATGCTGGGTCTACGGAGCAGTCCCTCGCCGGCTGGGACGAGATCCAGGAGCACCGCGGTTCCCTGTTGCGGATGCTGCTGATGGCAGTGGTGGTGATACTCTTCCTGATGATCGCACATTTGGCGACTCTTTTGAGCTTGTCGTCACGTCATTAGTGGCCCGCCGCTACGTACTTCTCTCTCTCACTCTCTCTCTCTCTCTCTTGCGCCGGGCAACTTCAAAGACAAGCTCGCTCTAATTTTCACTCAATTCACAGAACGCTGCAGACATATTCGAGAGAGATACAGAGCGCAGAGATAGACAATACAATATCTCGAAATAGGCACACTTTCTTCCTTCACTGCAGCTTCCTCCTCGTTTTCTTTTATTTCTTTCCGTTGCGATTCTCGATCAACACATTTATCACAGCTCCGTAAGTCTCCTCTTCTCGACGAACTTTTCACTTTCTTATAGTTGGAGACAATAAACCAATACTTCGAACGAAAGAAACTTAAACGATAAAGCTTGGTTGCTTCGAGCGCGTATCGATGCGCTCGCGTACGTGTATCTTCGCAGCTCCGTGTTGTGTGTATCGGAGCGCGGCTCCCTTCAAGTTCGAGCGACGACTGTACGTCGCTCGCGTATGTATACGCGTGAGTTTAGGAGAAAAAGCTTGGCACCGCACGCTTGCGCCGTCCGCGGCAGACTGAGGCTGCTGCTCCGCCGCCTCAGTGTCAGGGATGAGACGACGTATACCCACACACACACACGTACAAGAGAGACTCGCGCACGTACGAGGGAGAGAGTTTTAGGCGCGGAGAGGGGGGACGACTCTCGCGCGTACATACAGGCAGTGTATATAGCAGACTGTGCCGTCGAAGGAACAAGTGACGAAGGGAAGGGGCAGAAAGAGCAAGAGCAGCGCGCCAGTGAGAAAGTGAACGAGAGGGGGGAGATGATAGAGAGAGAGAGAGACGGAGGGGGGATGAGGACAACAGCCGGTCTTCGAGGATCGAGTCGTGGGTGCCTCTGCCACTAGCTCGCCGACCCTGCAGCGAATTCCGTCGTCGACGAGCCCAGGCCCTTATGTATTAAACACTTATGCGCCATGCGCTACGTCGCATCTCTTGTATGACTTTCAGCATGCTGTTGATTCATATTCTAATGCGTGTGTATAGCTGCACTGATTTTGCTTGGAAAATGTTTTCGGGACGAGTGCGTCTTCCGTTTCGGAGTAATTTTGTCAGCTGGTGTATTACTGTCGAATGTTGTTGTTTGTCAGAACGGAATGGTTACACCGGGGCTGCATTACTGCGAACAAACAAGTAACGTAAACTTTGACTCAGTTTATGTGTACACGGCAACTCAGTGATCCCAAAATTTCATTCTGAAGCCCCGTATTTACCGATAAACGCCCGATGCGTATTTCCGACGTAATCGCCGAATCGTAAACAAATAATTGTAGGACTACTATACTCAATGGCACACGTACTATCGCTTTATTTAAACGGAAAAACGCCGGCACGTAAATAAAGTCGAGAAAAGAGAGTTTCAGCCTTCGCAAGATCATATTATGGCAGAGCCTTCGCTGTAGTGTACGGCGCAGCTCTCGCGAAGCGACTGCTGCCAAGATTGCTCACGAGAGATGGCGTTAGCGGCTCTTTTACTCGGCCTTTCGGAGCGGTTTCTCGCCGAGAGCGCAGGGAATCGAGCCTCTCGCTCGCCTGTGATGCTCCAGAAGTGCATATATCCTATGCGACAGCAAGATATTTGTAAATATTTTTCATTTTTTCGCGCAAAAACATAATTGCAACGTTTTTATCGAATTCTCTGCGTGTCCTTGATTTTTTCACAACAATCAAACAAGTATAATGCACAATAAAACTAGCAGCAGTGACAATAAAACGAATTGTTTTACAAAGCTCGTTCAACTTTATATCTTCTTTGCAGCGAGACGCGTAGACACACAGACACACACACACACGTGAGCAACAAACTACTTTCGCTCCCGCGCTCATTTCTATAAATCTCATCTTCAACGTGCGGCAGGGTATAGCTTCCATTCGGCTCCTCGACTTCTCTACACCCGCTTCATCCTGCAATCATCCAGCGATCCCCTCCCCTCCTCCGCAAACATCTTGTTTTACGATCTCCTAGGGACTAAGGTAGAAAAGATAGAGCAAAGACGACGGGGGCGGCTCTGCGCGCAAGAAACTTTTCTCCCGGCCTTTTTTTCCTCCTCTCTCTCTCTCTCTCTCTCTCTCTCTCTCTCTCTTTCCCTTACTCTCTTACTCTCGACAGATACTCTTATACCTATATGAACTTTGGAATCTCTGTTTACTTTGATTTCGTGTCGCCGAACAGTCGGAATCTGATTTCAACTCGCAGCTACCGCCGACGCCGTCGCCGCTGCTGCTGCTTCTTTCTTTATCACGAGCGAGAGCGAGGATTTTACTTTCGGATTTCCTTGGATAAGCTGGCGCGCGACGAGTCGTCGTTTTATCGCGCGACAGCGACGCGGGAGTTACCTAATTTTTTTCCTTCTCTTTCTTTCGTCTTTCGGGAAAGTCGAGATGCGCTCGCGTATATGTTCGTTTTTCTCTTTTTTCCGTCCCCCTTTTGAATTTATGTATAGTGGGATTGTCGCACCCGCCCGTGTGTGTAACTGTGTATTTTGTGTATATCGAGTTTATCGATACTTTGCGAAAAATTCGATATTATGTAGTTTCGTTTTAATATTGCATCGAGACAATGTTGTGCGCGAGAGAGCACACTATTTCAGACACCTAATAACCGATGCATCTTGACTGAATGTTTCATGGTTGCTATAGCTATAGGTATATACATATATATGCGTTATAGGTGTGTATGCTGTGCAGCAAGTATAACGGCTATAGTCGCAGGTATAAAGTATTGTGCGACGTATAAATAGATATTGCGGTACAGCGCTCATCTAAAAATACTCCCTTGACCCACAACACTATAGCGAGGGAATCTCGATGAAAAAAATAAAAACGGCGATTCTCCCGAAATAATATACATCAGCGGTCCTCAATCCCGTAATCTATGCCACACCGCGCGAAAATCCTCGACTGTAATCGTCGCCGTGTCCAGCCGTAACAAACGGCCGTTTCATCGCTCTTATAGCCTCTGATGCACAAAACGAGAATCCGAAGCTGACTCTCGCGCCGCAGCGTCGTATCTCAGCGACTTATACCTCGCGCGTGTAATAAAGCCTCGCGCATAGCCCTGTGTATAATGTATATACATATGAAAAGTGCACCAGCGGAAAAATCCAGCGCACCGCGGCCCCTTCCTTTGATTATGAAATACAGACGCACGAGCAGCTAAGCGGCGATCGTTACAACTGCGCGACGAGTATTATCGTGTAATAATACGCGAGATGTGCCTCGTATCTCCAGGAGTTTACGTCTCTATATAAGTCGCTTGACCCGCTGCTGTATATTACGTGCGGTGGCAGCAAAGCCGGAGAAGCGGGAGGGGGATGACGCCTAATCCGCTTAATCCAGTATTGCTTGTAAAGCGTAAGCGTCCACGCGCGCGCGCTCGCGCGAGGTTAAAGCCAATAAAAGCGTCGTATCACTGGACGAGTTTTTTCTCTCAGGTGCGCTGTATGGAACGTGTGTGAGAAGAAACTCGCCGCTGAGCTGATGTGTAATAAAGAATTTATACGAATTTTGTTCGCTTTACGACAAGTTTTCTTTCATCGATCCGTTCGTGTAATCATAAGTCTAAGCAATTTGATTAGCTTGGCAGCTTTTTTTTCAAACTGAAAGTGTGCTGATACTAATAAGCACAACAACATTCATTATTTCATAATCGAGCAGAGTCGACTGATTGACGCCGTTTATTTACGATACACGTTTTATAAATAATTCATAAACATCCGAGTAAACTGCTGCATTGTAAAAGTTGCGGCAAAACGTCATGACGAAATTATCGTCGTCGCTTTATTCACACAGCGGCGAATATTTAAAACATCTTTACGAGCCGTAAACTTGCGGGGAGAGAGAGAGAGAGAGAGAGAGAGAGAGAGAGAGAGAGAGAGAGAGAGAGAGAGAGCGCGCAAAGTCAGCGCAGAGTTGAATTTGAGATTCAACATTCCTATGGCGATATGCCTGAATAAATTTTGAGCTTTAATGTGGACAATGTTGCTTTACAGCTAGGAAAGGAGAATAATAGCCTCGCAACTCGCGCTGTAAATAAATAACAATGCGCGTGAAGCATTTCCCGTTCATTAATAAAAGTCAAACGCGCATGTCTGCATTTTAATTTCTTCGTGATTTACACATCGACGAATAATCGACAAAGCCGCAACCGCTTGATATTTTCATTGACGAAAATAAATCTCGAGTGATCTCCTACGAGCAACGACGGCCTATTCCCCCTATTTCTTCATTCGCATAATCTCGCTCTCGTCGTAAAAAATGATATACTACTTAATCACCCCAGACTTTTATACGATCATGCGCAACGCACGCGTTTCTCGACTGGAGAAAAAAATCCCTCTTCTACTGCCAATATTATTCATTGAACTCTCGAAATTCCTCGGCGCTATATATGCACTTTTGTCTCTCGCTAAAACAGCACCTAAGCTAAAAATAGACGAGCGCGTGGCGCGCGCCTACAAACAAATTTCGCGAAATACTTCGGGTAAAACAATGGCTCTCGCGTTCGAGTAAAAAAGGTCCGGAGAAACTGAAAAAGCTATAGCACACGGCGCGCGGTCGAGGAGCAGTTATAATACATATCTGCATATACGCGCGAGCGGCGCGCGGATGATAGCTTCGTAAATTACGGCGCTCGCGGCGATGACTCTCCCGAAGAACTGCGCGCCTGCTTATAGTGCCACTCGCCACGGCGCGCTCACGTTTCGCGAGTGTGCGGGAGTAAAGCGAGAAAGACAAAGAGTCCGTTTCAAGGGCTCGCCCGCGCTGTCCCTTTCTTCATCTTCTTCGCGGTCTTTTTTTCGGCTCCTTCTTTCTTTTTTTTTTAAGAGGCAGGTATATGTGTGTGTGCATATAAACAGCGCGAGAGAGTTCGAGAAGTTTGTGATTTATCGGCGGCGAAACGCGAGATCGCGTAAAAATCGAAAGTGGTATTTATCAGAAAGGGAGAGCACCGGGCTGCAGAAAAGCACCGGGGAAGAATGGATTAACGAGCGACGGAGGCGACGCCGAATTTTTTTTTAAAGACTTCACGGAAAGTGAGAGAGAAAGCGATAGATTCCTTGAAGATAATGCGAAATCCCGCGCGGCACGGCTGTCTCTCACAAGGCTTTAGATGGGATCTCTGAGGAACGACGAGAGAGCTGCGTGTAATATAGCTTTTTCAGGATTTAGCGGGAGGATCATCGACGCGAGAGGAATGGGGTTGACGCTTACTCGCTTTTTTCTCCCTCTCACTAGGGGTTGATGATTATAGGAAAAGCTTCGGGCAAAGTTTTTGCATTTAAAAACGATGATTATTTTTAAATCGAATTTACCGTCTCTCTTATGAGTGTGCGTCATTGAAAATAAAAGTTATTCGAGTATAAAAATATGTATTATGAATATATGTGACATCCATATGTATCATTCTTCGCAGCAGCAGCGCAAATATAGATTCTCCGATAACGTGCAACGTGTGAAGCATGAATAATAAAAATAACATTAACGATGTTGCCGCAAGAAGGCAGCAGTGGAAACAGTCGCGCGCATCGAATCATTATAAAACATACACACATAAGTTATTCAAAATAATACAGAATGAATATTTCTCCCGTAAAGCACGCGTACACACTATCCTCTCAACTTTAGCATTTCGAAAACTCCGCAAGACTAAAGTACCGTCATTACGCGAACGCAATGCATCTAATTACGCCGCACTCTGTGCCCTCTCGCTCGTCTCCTCTGCTCTCCCTATTCCCGTGTATGCCCGTGTATAATAAGCGATTCTTCGAGTCCCTCTTTCTCCCTCTTCCGCAAAGAGAATGTAAAAACTCCGGCGTCATTATGTAGGCACTCTAAAAAACGCGAATGTTTACCGAACATCAACCTTTTCCGGCCTGCGCGAACTTAATCATCGAGAGGCAAATAAAAGCAACGGCGTATCATTTGGAGGCATAAAATGTAAGTCTTCGAGAAGGAACGAAAAATTTCGGCCAACTATAAGGGGATCCATTGAAAGGGACGAACCGTGCATGTGGACTACATAGCGCACACCCGAGCACACCCTTTTCTTTTTCTTCTCGCTTTGGAAATCCAAGCCGCGCCGAGTTCTCTATCGTATCCTGTGTATCTCACCCGAGATGCAGACGCTGCTCACCGCTGTGGTATATACATATATACTATGTATACCTGCTGAGGTTGCTCGAGTCTTGTGTCAGCTGATGGCTTTTGTGAATGGACCAACGGGTTTGTAGTGGTTAAATTAGCTAAAATTTATACTGTATACAATCCGCAGTTTTTTTGTCTGTAATTTTTCAAGCCACTGTGTCGACTTCTTTGGCAACAATGAGAATCATCGACTTA
The DNA here is from genome assembly GCA_012977825.3 of Pteromalus puparum. Lineage (NCBI taxonomy): Eukaryota > Metazoa > Arthropoda > Insecta > Hymenoptera > Pteromalidae > Pteromalus > Pteromalus puparum. The sequence continues at coordinate 72,453,878 of CM053170.1, forward strand.
CGACGTAGAAAGAAACAATAGTGATTCAGTTTTGACGCGCCCGGCGCTGTTTGTTTGTTGCGATGAGTCATTTCAAAGTTTCGGTTACGCGCATCGGTTCAGGCAAATGAGCCTTTATCTTAACGACCTGCGCGAGAGATGCGCATCGCTGTTTCGTAGAACGATGAACTTCTGTGTAAACGAGCAGCACTTGTATAAAGTTTAACAGTCATAGCTATCGGAGATGACTAACGTTATTATAACGATCGATCGGTTTGAATCACCTCGTCTGCTATAATATCTAAATTTATTACGGTAGTAACGAGCTAATATTCTACACCCGAGCTATCTCTAATGAGAAAAGTCCATAGCCAAACATTTGCACATCGATGGCTTTAAAGGTCACGAGAATCTCTCTCCTGCGGCGTTGAAGCAGCCTCGGGACGCGATTGTGATCAAACCTTTATCCTTCCTCTGTGCCTCTCTCTCATCTTCTGATGCAGCACGACTCCACCTTCTGGCCTGTCTTCGTTCTCTGTATGTGTTCCTATAGCATAGTCACACAGTCCCTCGGGACACTAAGTGCGCCTGCGTGCCTACCATCTGGTCTCTCTCCGATACGCAATCCCTGAGACTTAACCTTTTTTACGTAATCCCAGCACCACCGGCCGGCGCTTTCCTCGACGATCCTCGTATATAAGATGAGAAACTCTTTTTTCGGCGCCGCGCACCTTTTCTTCCTTTTTGCTGCTGCTGCTGTTTTGTTGCCGAGGGTAAGTCGTGAGAGAAAAATTCGAGCCAAAGGTGAGAATAAGTGCGTGTGCGTTTTCGATGCTGTGTATATACGCACAGTCGATACTTATTGCATTTAAAGGATGTATCGATGCGGCGCACCGAGAGCTTGTGTTTTCGGGGGAGAAAAAAAAGGTGCGAAGGTGGTAAGTAAGTACACGGGAGAGAGAGAGAGAGAGAGAGAGAGAAAGAGAGGTGACCGGTTTTTACGCAGGAAGAAAACGAAATTGAGGCTGCTGCCAATGATCGTTATCGCGCGTTCGCCTGCTGCGCGATACAATTCGGTAAGTACGTATTTTGCGCGGATGATTTAAAATGGAGGTGTGTCTATAACTGCTTTATCGTCGTGAGAGAGAGAGAGAGAGAGAGAGAGAGAGAGAGAGAGAGAGAGAGAGAGAGAGAGAGAGAGAGAGAGAGAGAGAGAGAGAATGCACAGTCTCGAAGGTAGGTGCCAAAATTACTGTGTTTAATTGCACTTATATACATTACAATATATCGATGCACGAGAGTATACGTTGCGTCGCACAGGAAGTGAACGAATAAAGGATTGCCCGAGACGAAAAGGTATCCGAGATGTTATCGACGGCGATCGAATCCTTCCGCGTAGAAATCGACTGTATATACAAATCCGACTTTCCCTTCGAATTTCTCGTATATTCTGTGTGAGCGCACCTCGCTCTGTACACGGGGATAAATACGTACAATGTATACATATACCGCACACGCACACGCCCCTGGTGCGCAGCATCTCTGAAATCGCGTTTTGAATCACTTGGACAAATTCCCTCTTCCGAACGAGAGAGTGAGAGGACAACAAAACGACAGTCCGGAAAAACGTTTCGTCGATCAAGATTAGAGTCGAATCGAAGAAAGGGAGAGAGACGAAGAAAAAATAAATCCAACCCTTTTCCTGTCTAGCCCTCTCTATACTGGAGCAAGAGGAGACTGTGGGATTAGACGTTTGTTTCCTTTCGCGTCCGGTTGGGGATTAGGTGAATGGTTTTTTCTTCTTCTGTTGGTTATCGCATGTGACGATTGTCATCTCTGTATATGGAAGAGAACGTTTTGTAAGCTTAGGAGTAGTTTGGGGTATTGCTGTGGGCTATACACACACACACACTTTTGATTAGCTGCATTATATACACAAGTAGGGGCTTTCGAACCTTTCTAATTTACGTTACTTTGCAGTGAGATGTGCTTGTCATTCGGGCGACAAGCGCGTAAATGAAGTATTGGAGAGCGAGTCGAAATTTTGCGCGCAGGGAAGCGACCAGTAACACGCTGTAGCAGCGGACAGAATCTAATTCGAAAGTTCTAACTGCCCCGGCGCAAACCACATTACAACTGTAAACAGGGTTAAATCGATCACGTGCCAGGTGATACGTGACGTCACGCAGTGAAACTTCGAGTTATTATCACTAGCGCTCAGCGCTCATGGCTAGAAGCAAATAATTAATTGTTCGTAACTACATTTTTCCGAGAGTCTCGTTGAAACAGAGTTAAAACTCGCACGTATAGGGGGAATCATCCTGCATACGTCCTGCTATCAATCAGTCTCTCAAATTCCAGAAAAATCACAACAAACCCCTCTAAAAAGCTAATTTACTCTCGCACTTAAAACGAGATAGGAATTAAGGCACACTTTAAGTCCAATAAAAAAAAAAGCCCCTGCTGACGACCATCCATTCGTCGTTATGTCGGCTCTTTCTATACCTACGCTCTCGAAGGTGAGAGAATACACACGGCGACGCGCCCTCTCTCTCTCTCTCCCGTTTTTCCGGCAATAATATAATCCACACCCCGGCCGCTTCTATATCGCTCGGCTCGATCTCCGCGGCTGTTCCAGCTCTAATCGCTCCGAGGAGGCGAACGCACACGGTGTCCAACCGCACGCAGGAATCCCAAGTGTATATATGTATATACATTGTATGCTGCGGTGCATCGGTAGAAAAAGCCCAGAGATTTCAGCCAAACACACGGGGCTATCATCGAAGTGTTGGCTCGATCTTATCCTATACGGACTGACTATATAGAGGTCTCGTCGTCGCAATCGTTTTCGAGGCCGTTTATCTGCAAGAGCTGCAGAGAAAGAGCGAGTTCCGGCCGTATATACATTCGGCGACGTGTGCGTGTGTTGTACGAAGGGGTCGTCGTCGCCGCGAGATTTCTTCTGATGTCGGGGGCCGAGCTGCGGCAGTTTAAGGACGGAAACTCGAGCAGCCTATTAATGCTGCATATAACGGACTGCCCGTGTGTGTTGCGGAGCAGTCGACTGGACTCGTCGTCGACGCATGCATATGCAATTGTGATGGGTGAATTGATGACGGGAAGTTTGCTCGGATCGTTGCTTTCCGAATTGGGCCTTTCTCGACGAGACTCGTACTCGAACACTATATTATATACTTTCATTTGGATAAATTCGTCATTCGCAACTTATTTTTAAAAAATAGAGCTATACTTTTCCTTGACTTGCACGGAACGCTCAAAACAAAGGTCAGTCCAATAGAACAATAAGCGTATAGCGTTTATCGCGAGTGACGTAAATACACGCACATGCGCACATAACGGCGATATATAATAGGCCGTATGAGGGCATTTACACCGCAAGACGGAAATTCGAGCGAGGAGCTGCTGCAGTCGTCTCGCGCACATGCATATTCAATCGCGCGCTCGCCTTCGTAATCCCGCGGCGTCCGGGAAACGTCGCGACGACGGACATCGTCGAGAAAATGAATTAAGGCTATACATATACCGTATGGCTCGCGGCTGTCCGCGGACAGTGATAAAAAGAGACGAGGAGTATAGTGTACGGTGTGAACTGTGAACGGTGAGTTTGGATTGTTATTAACGACTTCGTATATGCATTTTAGAGTTAGTTTACATGCGATTATATCCGAATGTGAATGCACGAAATAAAGCCGATCGAAATTCGAAACTAGGATTTTCGAATTCACATCCAATTCATCGACGCGGAAACGCTCGTTTAATTTATTCAGGGCGTGTACTCAACAACATGCATATTGCATATTGTATGCAAAAGTTCGCAGTTGATGCAACGAATTTACGAATAGCACGTTGACAAGATGAAAATATCATCAATTTTAATTCAGTCACGTACACTCGTTTCATCCCTGCATTGCCCACGATATTGGCATCCTTATTTGGAAGAATAACATTTCCGTCTCATTATAACGACACTGCTGCGCGGCGCGATGCATCATATATATTGATCAAATATAATTTCATTGCGATAATAATAGAAAGTATATATATCGAAGAGCGTAAATCACATCATATATTAATTACGTTTTGCAGGCGCGCGCGCAAACATTTTTGACGTGATTGATGCGAATATTATGCGTTCGCGAACTATCAAACGCAGTCCCACGTCGTCGGAGCGACACCTGATGTATTTTAAAATATTCGTACCACGAATCTCCCGAGAGTGTGAGATTTTAATTCCTTCAAAAAGGAAAAAGCTGTAAACACGGATGGAATTAATCACCCGTCGTTTATTCATAATTCCGGGTAATATCGAACTCGACAGGTACGAAAAAACGACGGCAGCGTAATTCTTAAAGATCCTTTGTCTGTTTACGTATGCGTTAAGAAGGAAGCCACGTGATGCACTGCGGCGTTTCCGGAACACAAGTATATACAGTTGTACACATCCATCCGTTTCACGCCAGTGGGATTTCACCAGAGTGCGAGGAAATCACACGAAGAATATATAGAATCTTCGTACGGCTACATACTAAATTTTAAAACAGCGTCGACTTTTCACACTTTTTCGGCGGTCCTTTTTCTACGAAAGGGACTTCTCTATATCGACGCTCGACTGTGTGCGGTAGTTCGAGGCTTCGGAGCATCACCTTCTCTATAATAGGCCTCGTAAATATGCCGCGCGGACTACCGATGCGTATCGCTGTGATGGCGCAAGGAAACGAAACGTATACCTACATAGCGTTCTCTCGTGTGTGGGAGAGAAAAGGCAAACATGGAAATATATACGGTTAGTTAAACGGCGTTTTCGAGCGTGATTGTTTTTTCCAATTAGCCACTTGGTGGGCCATATAGGTGTTAGGATGATGCGCCTTATACCTACTGGGCTCGCGTGAGTTTGTGGATTTTAAAATTTCGTTCGCTTTCTCTTGTTGTTCGGGTGTTATATTCCACAGTCGTAGTTACTGGCTTGGGTACATACCTGAAACAGAGAGAAAAACGAGAGCGTTAATGTGGGATTCATCGTTTCGGGAATAATAAGTAATGATGCTTTTCCGCGCGGGGATGATTTATGGCGTGTTTTGATTTTGGGAGAAAGCTGTGGGCAATTTCGAAGAATTTGAAAGTTTCGTGATTTATCGTTAACAAAGATGACTTATTATATTAATTGGAAATTATTTTCGATTTATTGTTTACCATACGACTGCCACTCAGCAGATTGCATTGACTGTCATATGCAAACGAAAACAATATAGTTCTAACCAGAACATGACAGCGCTCTAACAACAATTGGGCATTTTTTTCTTTGAAGGCAGTTACAGTATGAGTGGCTTACACAGGCCCAACAAGGCAGTTTAGGCTCAGTGGCACACCGCTATATGTACATTTTTTGCGAAGATCATAGCGAGGGAAATGGAAAAAGCGGCGGGGAGAAGGCCAGTTCATAACCGTTTCGTTGATCACAGATACTATAACTATATACGATTGATTCCATATATTATGCTCTCACATCGCTAGCGTGGCAGATATTATTTCTCCTGACACGTTCGATTCTATTTGTGTATTATTTATTACGGAAGTCATTTTACGCTTGTAAATTTGGCACATTAATATCGAACGGATAAGGCGCAGTATTTCAGCAGGGTGACATATAAATCTGCAGTTAAAGCTGCTGCGGGTTTAAAATAAATTCGGCACACACAACGAAAAATCTTTGTAACCCTTGTCAAGCATATCGCTTTTGACGCAAACGGAAGGCTTCAAATAAATCATTCTCGAAATAATTTGATTATATACCGCGCGCCACCTCTCACTGATGTCCTCGAGCGGATGACGAATTCATCGAGCTGTCGCGTGCGCAAAACAGTGACAAATCCACGAGTTCACATCTATACCCGAAAAAGACCGCGGACAAGATTGGTTTCCTTCTTTCAATACAAGAATATCTCGCATATCCGAGGATCAAAGCAGTCGAGGGAGCTGCAATAATAATAGACTTGCCGTCAGCGGTGAGACGCGCGTCAAGAATTTTAAATCGGCGGAACGTGCGACTTTTTCTATATAATACTTGCATTAGCGACAGATTCATTCCGGATTCTAATGTCATCGCGCTGTGGCAGACGGAAAGAGACGCAAACGCGGCTTGGAAGCTCGGTGACGGTGTATTTTTATATTCGGGATAATGTACACTGTGGAGCTCGGTGGCCATATTGATTGCGCGGGAATCCGGTATATAAATTGGCTGTTTCCGAGAGCAATTTCAATCATAATTAGATTGTGTGTTTCAGATTCGGTTGCGAGCGCGCTGCTTTTCAAGCGGAAACTCTGGAACACTTTAACACTCTTTTATTCGATTGTGCCTCTTTCAGTTTAAAAATTATTTTGGGGTATGCTTTATCACATTGCGAGCTACGAATCAAAATTACTAGATGAGTTTCGACGAGAGTTTTGATGGAACCCGAAATGGTCGGTTTATTTTCATTTTGCAGTCTTATTCAAAGCGAAATCTTTCGGTTCTATTCGAGGTTCTACTACTACATAATTCTGTTAAAACGCGATCACGAACCGACGAAGTGATTCTCGCTCCAGAGAAGACAATCGAAGCAATCGCTCCTTGGGAGGTCACGCCTGTGTAAATTGATACTCAGATCTCTAAATAATGGCACTTGCGCTTGCGCTGCAGAACGGACGCGTAACGTTGTAAAATTCACCTCACCGAGCTGTAAAGCTAAAATAGTGCAATGTGTCGTGAAAATTCCCTCTTTTGGTTTTGAGGGAACGACTCAATTTTTTTAAACAAGACTAAGATAGGATACGAAAAGCAAGAAATACTAGGGAATATTATTAGCATTTCGCAGTAATATTTAACAGAGTTCCAGCAATACCATACCGTAAATAAGCGCTTTCCATTACGTCAGTCATCAAAATTTCATACTTTCATCAGTTCCCAATTACCGTATATGTATATCTCCAAAATTACTTTATCGACGTAAAATTATTCAAAAACTTTCTTGTGCAATCACACATGCCTCTTGCATGAGAATATCGCGAAACCAGTATAGCACAGATCAAAACATCACAACCGATGCACTCGCGCAAGATTACACGCGCAGAAAAGTCAATACGAATCAATTTCAGTGCAGCAGTGTGTGGCCACTCTCTAAAAGGCGCCTTGCGAGCGTAAAAACGCCAGCGAAATCAATTTACGCTCCGTGGCTGCGCGCGATATTTTTCAATTTTGCGGTCGGCGATCGACAGTAGCAGCGGCGGGGCGGCCACTTCGCAGAAGGGAAAACAATAAAATCCAGGGAAGCGTGGCAACGGCGGTAGGCAGCCCTAATATACCAGAAATCTCAAGTATAAGTAGAGAGGAGAGTTTCTAGGAGCGATCTCGAGGTATACGGTTGGAAGTGCGCGGATGGCGTGTGACTGGGGGGTTTGGCTTTCTGGAGTCTCATTAGACACGCAGCTGTAAGGATATTTTGTATCGTGTGTTCAACCGCGAAATTTTGTTAAAAATTATAATGATCATTCGGCATTGGATATTTGATATCGAGTTACATCTTCCTTCGTGATGCAAACCAATTCCAGTAAAACACGCCAAGAATCACTTCTGGACTTCGCTATACACTTGAGTTAAAAAAAAAAAAAGCCAATCGCCCAAAACACGAGAGGCTGGACAGGAACCCCCCGCACTTTATGCTCTCCAGAAACCGGTGTGTTTCTCCAAAATACATCACCTCTCCCAAAGAGCGGCTCTCGACTCATATGCCCGTGTGCTAGTGCCCGAGCTTGTGCCTACACCACGGCCACGGGCCACAAGACTAGCCGCACGACTACGACGCCCATCAGAGTCGGAAAAGAAGCGAGAAAAGGGGCGCCAGACGGCCACCAACGGCGTACAGAGCCTCCTCCTCCTCTCTTTCTCTCTCTCTCTCTCTCTCTCTCTCTCTCGTTCTATGCCGCTCGCGCGAGTTGCCGTAAGCTATACAGATACGGACCACCAGATAGCCGAGGTAAAGTGTCCGGTAACGAAAAACTGGTAAGGTTACTGCCACTCGCTCGCCCGCGTATACTCGTTCGATCGCAGCGAGGCCGAGGCCTTCATCTCGCTGCTGCTGCTGTACCGAGAGAGAGAGAGAGAGAGAGAGAGAAAGAGTATTGCTGGACGGTCGCCTTCGTTCTTATTATTCTTCTTCCTCTGGCTCTGCTGCGCTTCTCCATAGTGTTCACGGATACTATTATGAGAGCGAAGGCAGAATTATCGTGCCTCGATGTTGTATATTTTCCCGGGTATAAAGGGAAGAGCTGCCGCGGTGGCTTGTAATTTGTTGTTGCTGGACTTCTGATGGTTTTGAGAAGCTTTTTTGCTTGCGACTCGCTCTCTCTCAAGAGAGAATGTGTAATGACGACGTTTTCTAGTCCGCGGCGTCTATGATATTTATTAGCATCAGTGACAGGAGCTGTAATCATGCTGATGTATGAAGATTAGAAACGCTATTTTTTGGAGCAGCTCGATTATTAAATAAATTAAATCGATCGCCGTCGCGACCTATCTTTCACTCTCGTGTCTATATACGCGCGATCGAGCGCGAGCTCGTTTTCCTTTGGACGCACTTTCGCCGCACGCACCTTTTTCTCACGCCTCGCTGACCAGAAACTAGAAAATTTATCTACGCACCAGGTATACAAGAGCAAAGCGACACGAGACCTGTATCGACAATCATCTTTTTCTCGCCCCTCGTTCTCCGCTGCACCCACCTGGAGATCTACGACGAGTCAGAGGAAAAACCTGCGCGTGTGCGAGTCTATACCGCGCCAACACGTGCTGTGCGGGGCTCGTATCGTTTAGTGTATTATACGGGGAAGAAGAAGAAGAGGAATCGGTAATTTGATCGCGCGGCCGGCCAACCGATCGTTTTTTTCACTCTCGCTCTTTCTCCTCCTCTTCTTCTCACAGTTTTGCGTCTTTAATGAGTCGTTTATTTATGAGCCGGTCGCGTTTTATCTTCATCTTAAACGATTTCGTGTCGCGCGCGTGCGATATCGGTTTACCGAATTTGAATTTCCATCGCGGATATACACACCGGCAGGCGAGAAAACGTACATGTGTAGCGCGTGTTTTTTTACGCTTGGTTTATTGCTGCCTTTTTTCCTTACACGCCTTATAAATACGTGCGAACGGTGTTGTGTTTCATCGTAGTTTTGTTGCTCTCCTCGCGGACATGCTAATGGCTGACTCAAATTTTCAGGCTTTCTCGTGAATTTGTCGAATATCTCCCGTTTCTTATGATTCTCGTGTTACACTGCAAAATTCTGCAAGCGATAATTCGTTAATACCGCGCTTTACTTTTTCAACATTCCAAACGACACAAAGCTAAATCGCACAACAATCGCACTCAGCGCGATTAGATACGCATTCGTCATCCGAGGCCCGACGAATGCATATAGCGATAAAACTCGGCAATAATCCAGCGTGAATCTCATTTATCCGGCTGAAATTCTCTTCCGAATCGCCCTTTGCAGTCCTAGAGGTCCGACAGGAAAAAAATCGTGTAATCTGGCTTCTACAATTTATACCTATACACATCGCACACGAGACACAACAACAGCAGCAGCAGCCGCTACCGCTTCGTGCCGAGTAGATGCGCAGCCAGATTCTCCATGCAGAAAAATCCACGCCGCTACCGCCGATTCATGCTCGCCATCTGACTCTCCGATTATGCAAATGCCCGTCTCTCTACTGCCGCCCACGAAATCGTTCTTTATATCCCGTCTACTCCTCGGACGACGACAGAAAAAGGAGAAGGAGAGAGAGAGAGAGAGAGAGAGAGAGAGAGAGAGAGAGAGAGAGAGAGAGAGAGAGAAGAAGGTCGGCGGCAGATTGCGCGTACAAGTATCGGAGGCCGATACATTGTCGGGACTGTCCCGTCTGGAATCCCTATATAAAAAAGTCATGACCGGATGAAGTGAAGCCAAGAATGCGTCAATATGATTGGCTCGTGTAGTGCGCATGCGTCAAAAGTATCGTTAGAATTTTTTGATTTGTTTTTGATTTCTAAAATTGATCCTAAAATACAAAGAATGTAATATATTACTATAATACATATCAATAATTATTAGTTGTGTATTTATAATATTCTATTGTAAATATTATCATTGTTACAAAAAGTGACATGATGTGAACGTTGACACGAACTGAGTTGAGACATAACCTTAAAATTTTAAAAGGTAGTTGGTGACGAAACCGCGGCAATTTTGAAATTTACATGAGCGCGAAATGAATCAAATCATATATTGTAAAGTTTGATATATTTCCGTAATAGAAAACAAATATTAAAAATATCATCAAGCATTTATATTCATTAATAAGTTAATGAATTAATATCTCTACTACAGTGCGCGCAGCGCACTGCGCCAAAAGCTAGTGTCGGTAAAATCGGGCTGTAAAAAAAAAAAGAGAGAGAGAGAGAGAGAGAGAGAGAGAGAGAGAGTGCGAGTTATATGCCCATCGCGAGGTGGGAGTTCCGAGAAAGATTGTTTTCAACTTTGATTACAAGTTAATAAGAGTTTTATTTATGAATCGTTGTTCGCATTGATGTCATCTGGAATGGCGATTTTTCATGTATATCAAGTCGTAACTTTTATTCATTGCCTCGTTAAAATATAACGATCCAATTTGTTTAAAATTTGTCATAAAAAGAAAAAAACGTACGACACTCTTCCGCCAACGTATCCGGCTAATCCAAGTAAAAGTTAAATTCCGAGCAAGAGCGGCACACGTAAGCATAGATCCTCAAAAAACAGAGAGCGAAAAGATAGACTGGAAGCTGCATCAGCTACGAAACGAGTTGAAGAGAGACGGAGAGACAGAGTTATGAAGGCACTCGATGCGCCGACACGTTCCGGCGCTCTCGGCTCGAAACCTGGCGAACAAATGCCACAGCGTCGCTCCGTGGGTGTCGCGCGCGCGCCTGGCTCTCTTATACTGTTTTCACGAAAATTTCGCACGTGAGCCACGTTCTGACTGGAGCATTATCCCGCTGCGTGTGTTTACGCCGCATCTGGCTGTGATGCCTTTTTCCTCCCTCTGTCTCTCAGCTATAGCGGCATCTTTTCATCCGCCGACACTGTCTCTCTCTCTCTCTTTCTCTCTGATCGTCGACGTCCGCCGCCACATGTGTATAACATGCAGGGAGGTTCTCGAGTAGCTGCGATTTTATAATATAAATGCGAGCTTTTTATTTCGAAACTGTTAAAGCTCGTGAATGAAAGAGCGAATAAATTCGAGATTTTCGGACAATTTGAGCGCGCGGGTGGTCAGAGAGATTTTCGTGCCCAAACGCGCGTCATTTTCACGCGCCTCACACAATAACAGAACGTATCTTACACGTAATATCTCCAAAGGTATATCATGCTCCAGAAAGCAAATCTTCCCTTATTCTCCCGTCATTACGAGAGCATAGACCCTCGCACAAAGCTGCGAGAGCAATGACAATAATAATCTCGAGTATCGGGGATCGAGCAGGGCTTTTCCGAGCGAGCGGAAAAGAAGCAAAGGAGGATCCTGCGGACCACCAGAGGCGCGGATCCTCGAGAGGATCCTCAAGTCTAGCGCAAACGATTAGACAGTCGAGTGTGTTTGCCTCGCTAATCGACCTCAAAAACGTGATTGACGTGTACGCGCACTCGACTTTCCCCACATATCGTGAATGTATCTTTATGCTCGTCTTATGTGATTTCTTCCTCGAGTGTTGCGAGCGGAGGAAAAAGGACGACGACACGAGTGAAAAAAAAAAAAAAAAATGAACGTGAAAAGAGCGCCTACTCCGAAGATTTCTTTCGCTCGAGCGCGGACTTTCTTCGGGAAAAAAATTCAGTGGACCTCGCGAGGGGTATACAAAAAAAAGGTGCGGGGCAAGGGTTGTCGTCCCATTGAGTGGGAAAAAAATCGGGAAAATTTTTACAGCCGGTTCGCTTTGTTTTTTTCTCTTCTCTTGCCGCTGAAAGAAAAAAATCCTTTTGCTTCTTTGGCTTTAATATGAAAAAACTGCGAGCCGAAGAAGCTTATACGCGAAGAAAGTTTTACAGATAAAAAAACGCGGGGGGAAGATTGAGGAAAGATTTATTTCTGTTTATTTTTTGTTCGTGAAAATGCGTTTTACCGAGCGTTCGGGGCTTTTACTTTTCCTTTCACAAAGCACGCAGCGGTAGTGAGAGTCGTATTTTTATGATAAAATTTTAAGTCCGTACCGGCTTTGGGAAAACATTCAAAAGGCTGGAAGTTTACTGATTTATTGGAAGACATTGTTTCAGCTGAACTACACTATATACATCCTTCCTTAAAAATATGCTAATTATTTGTGCGCGTGCTTTGGCAAAAATTATCGACGACAATTAAGGAGAAAATATTATTAATGACCAGCGTGTATGGAGATGCATGTTAATCACTAATAGTCCAGTAAAATTAGCTTTGAAATCGACCTACGATAGAAATGGCTGCATTTTGGTTATTAGGTAAATCGAGGTCGAAAAAGACGATTCTGAAATTTGCAGCTTCCTAGGTCAACGGGTTCTATGCGAAAACAGTGTGCAAAAATTAATTTTACTTATATCTCGAAAACGGCTTAACGTACACAGTAAAATGGCCTGCACCAGTCGAAAGAGCGTTCAATTTTGCATCGGATTCGATTTTTTACTCCATTTCGATGAGTGCAAAGTTCCAAGATAATAAATAAAAAAGAAATTACCTAAATGTAGAAAGAGGGGGAGGCGCGACGCGTACAAGCCATGTACTAGACGCGCAGACGACATGTGCATTTCGCGCCTCCCCCTCCTTCTACATTTAGGTAATTTCTTTTTTATTTATTATCTCGGAACTTTGCACTCATAGAAATCCTCTCTTAAAAAAGTGATGTGAAGCATTTAATTGATGTCCAGTCGCCTGGTATAAGAATTTAGGAACGCGAATTAGAAACGCGAATATTATTACATAACCTATAAACGCTTTAAACTGTGTTCAGCAGGCGGCAAAATTTAAAAGCATTCTTTTCTTATTAAATTATGTCTTATACCAGAAGGAATAAGACATAATTGATGGTATAATAAGAGGTGCGCGAAGCGCACATAAATTTCCTAGTTGAGTAAAAAATCGATTCCAATGCAAAATTGAACGCTCTTTCGACTGGTGCAGGCCATTTTACTGTACGTTAAGCCGTTTTCGAGATATAAGCAAAATTAATATTTGCACACTGTTTTCGCATAGAACCCGTTGACCTAGGAAGCTTCATATTTCAGAATCGTATTTTTCGACCTCGATTTACCTAATAACCAAAATGCAGCCATTTCTATCATAGGTCGATTTCAAAGCTAATTTTACTGGACTATAAAAACCGTCGAGAACGACACGCGTTAAAAATCGTTTGAAGCCCCCTGGCGGCCTATTGAATCCCATGATGATTGAAGCTAATCAAAAGTTCCTCTCCATAAACAGCTTCCACACACACAGTGCCTGTACGCGGCCGGCTCAAAAACGCGCACCGCAATACAAAGCACTGACGAGAACATTAGCCCTCTAGTTGACATTTTATTTGCTCAGTTCTCTCACACGCGCGTGAAGGGGACGACAGGCTACGCATGCACGTACCTACGACATTACGTATACCTATATACAACTGCTGTTGTGTGGACGAAATTTCAATGGGAAGTAGAGTCGTCGGGGTCCAGTATTAGTATATACAGTGCAAAGGTCGGGGGGTCCGATATGATGGATGTGTCGCGGCGCGCGGCGGTCGGGCCCTTTCAAGTCCCTTCTTCTTTCGCTCGCGCGCTCTGCTCCGCTGCTTCTTTTTTTTTCTTCTTTATATCAAACAGTTTGTAGCCGAGCATCTACGCTTCGTAGCTGATTATCTGCATGGAATGGCTTATATCGAGGGGGGACAGCCGAATTTATTTATTTAAGCAGTGCTGGCTTGCTGACGGTGGTCACAACAGCATTGGGCTCGCGTCGCCGCTGGAGGAATGTTTTAAATCGTGCTCCCATATTTGCGGCTGTGTGTTTACTTTGAGTGGCTCTTGAATACATCTGAAGTGAACAAGTCACAGGTTTTTTTTACGGGGACCGTAGCTTTTCATAACGAAATAATCGAAATGTCCAAGACAATTAAAGATTTCTAAAGGAAAAGCAGGTCAGCGTATAGAAAACTCCGTGAACCGGTATGTGCTCATCGGAATCATTAATCATAATTAGTACATTTCAGCGTCTGCATTATGCAGTTTATTCGGATAGCTGATACACGCAGCGAGCACACAGATCACAGAGGGAATGCGCACGAGAGAACGAGCGAAATAAATAAAGAAAGAAAGAAAGAAAGAAGGAGCGAGTCGAGAGATAATCCTCGGGGACAGGAGACGAAAAAGAGGCAAAATGATCTTTCCACTCCACTCGACGCGCGGGCATCGGTGAAAAACGCCGGGGCGACCTGATACACGTAGACGTATAATAGGCGGGAATCGGAATAATACATCGTCCTAGTCGCCGGTGTCGTCGCACCGTCGGGCTTCGTAATAATAATACCAGTTCTCTTTCCTTTGTACGGTGGATCTCTCTCTCTCTCTCTCTCTCTCTCTCTCTTTCTCTCTCCTATACTTTTTAATCTTTTTTTCAAAGCGGCAAGCTCCACGCGAGTTTGAAATTTTTAGTAGAGCGTGTACATGTATGCGTGTATGTGTGTACCGTTAATCCCGGGTGGGGGATTTCATTTGGTCTTTCTCCTTTTTTTTCGGGGATTATAAAAGGGAATGGCCGTGTACACCGGGAGTATTAAATTATATTTGTCGGCGCGACGAAGCCTGAAAGTAGCGTATAGTATTATAGAAGCGCGACGATACGAGAATCATATGGTCAGTAATCTCGAGGATAGAACGCGAGCCGAATCGTGGAATTTGATGTGTGATGGGATGGGAAAAGTGAAAAATAATACGATCGTTTGAATTTTTGATTATTCTGAAATAAGGCACCTTGCGGTCGGAGTGACGAAACTTTTCGAAAACTTGTTTGCTACTGACTGATATTACTCAAGATTATTCTGAATAATCGCCTTTGCTGTAACTTCATGATACGAGCCTATAAATTACTACTTCCAGGTTTGATTTTCGAATTGGTTTGTTTAATCTAGTGAAACTTGATACTCGAGCAGATTAAATATAAGTAGAATCATAAAATTAACTGTCGTTTCCTTGGTTTTTAGAAAACTGTAATGATTATAAATAAAAACTATACATCCAAAACTTTCAAACACGATTGGTGTCTGGTTTCAAGGGCAATTCGAAAAACACACAAAAATACTGTCATCGCCTACTTCCACCGGAACGTGACTCGAGCCCCCCAATAAAACGGAAAATCGCACAAAAAGTACCCACCGGCTAATTTGCCCTCTCGCTCTCTCCCTTCGAAAAAAAAAAAAAAAAACGAGAACCACGTTGCCGGCGACCGAAAATTCGAGGGTCGAAGTTTTTCGACCATCATCACCTTTTTCCGACGGCAACGGCTGCTGTACAGCATTTTTTTTTGCTCGGTCGGCTGAGCGACATACGGCTGGGCCACGACGGCGCAGGAAAAATATACAACCCTTTTTTTCGACGCCGATGTGCTACAGGCATCGACCGCTGCGGAGCGACGATGGGCTATTGTGGTGGAGGTTCGTTGCTGCAGTACTGCTGAAATCGTGAGCGACAAAGGAAGCTTGCCAGTGTGTTTTGGGGACAAAAAATAGGTTTTTCGGGGGTGAATTCTGACCCCTTTTTTTGGGGCGGAGGAGAATTAAAGTTGTCGGTTTGAATTTTTTGGGAAGAGGTATAGGGAAGTACTTGTCAATTTTAGCGGTTGACTGTTTTATTATTGTGTCATAAACCATCATTTAAACCGTGGAAATAGTTTGTAAAAACTCGCAAAGCGAAAAATAACGTTTACCAAGCTAAACGCCTTTCGATAACTCCGCATAATCCCCCAGATAAACGCGCAGCGTGACAAAGGAATGCCAAAGCGCAGAGATACGGTACACACTCGCACATTTATTCCTCCTTTAGCGGCAAGTTATCTGTCTCTTTTCTCGACCGACAAAGACGCACGAAAGAAAGCGAATAAGAGAAACATTTGTAAGGAGGAAATAGACTGGAAGGGAGACTGGTATTCGTAGGTACATCAAGCGTCGCGCGCGAGTAACACAAGACACACACACGTACACGATTCTGAGCGTAAATACAGTCACAGAGAGAGAGAGAGAGAGAGAGAGAGAGAGAGATCAGATGCTTCTGCCTGGTCGAGAGAGAGAGAGAGAGAGAGAGAGAGAGAGAGAGAGAGAGAGAGAGAGAGAGTAAGTGCGAGTGAGAAGGACGCAGCAAAAAGAGATTATGGAAGCCAGTGTAGCGACGCTGAAAAAAGGGGTTCGCCTTTTTCCGGAGAGAGAGGGGCGGACCTCTAAAAGGTCCCCGACGACGAAAATTGCCGGGCTGCCACTCAAATTGGCCCGGCAACGAACAATCGGCCCTATTACGCCGCACGGCGCTCCGCTTCTCTTCCTCTCGCTCTCTCTCTCTCTAGCATTTGTCAACGGCGCATGTACGCACCCTCTCGTTGCGTACGCTGTACCTTCTCTCTTTTTTTAGCCGTCGTCGTCGTCGTCGTCGCCGCTAGTATACATATTAGGGGCGCGGCACGTGTGTGTATATAGGTATATAGGTATTGTCCGGCGGGCAAAATTCGTCCTCGTCGACGTCCATAATTTATCGAGCTGCGAGTGTATATATAGAAACGAAAGCACGATTCGATTCATGCGCAAATCGCCTGAATTAATGTGACAACGTTTTGTGTGTGTAGTGCCCGCGCGCGCGCCCGGGCTTTTATTCGCTCGTTGTGCAGCAGCTTTCTTTATTTGGCTTTTTTTTTAAAATAGGCTTGCCTTTCAATCGTGCATAAATCGCTCTAATTGAATCCGATGCTGATTTGGATGTTGCTATTGTCGTCGAGCGTATGTTTGTATCGTTAGGCTGGGGATTATAGACGAGTGAATTGAAGGGTTTTGCGCAAGCGGGTATTTCGCGTATAGAAATTTAACGAGAATAAGCGAGTCGTCTTTAGAAATATGAAGAAGTAACATCGAAAAACCGGTTGTCATCCTCGTATAATTGACACATCCTTCCTAAAATCCAATAAACCGCGAACCTCATCCACGAAAGCTCTAAAAACGACTCCCCATGGCAATAAACAGCGTCACCGTATCCTCCATGCAGTATATAGCAGCCGTAAAAAAAGAAGGAAAGACAAAGTTGAAATCCGCATCATCAGCTCGATCGACCGGAACATCGCGAATTCGGTCGCAATATATATTATCCGCGTTATATATCGGTTGGATGTATACAGTTGCAACAGAGTCAGTCTCTCTCTCATCTCGTCGGTCGGCAGCTCTTGATCCGGGAGCTATGCTTTTACAGGTACACGGCTTGCCACTATGCGGCTCTAATTATCGACCTGCAGCGTGGCGGCAGCAGCGTGTAACGGATTCACGCCAGTCGAGCGTCATCGACCCTTTCTCTCTCGCTCGCTCTCGCGTCCTTTTGTGCCGTTCTGTTTTTTTTTTTTGTTTATACTCTTTTTATTTTTAGTTCTTCTAAAGCCGAGCTCGATGACTCGATTGTTTATTTAGTTTCCCCGTATGCTTGGATGACGAACTTTCGCAGACCGAGTGAAAAAAAAAAGATTATAATAGTCGCCAAGATTAAAATCCGCGTCGATTTCTTCGAATCCCCGGTATCAAAAACTGCAGAGGCAATTTAAAGCAAGCTTATACACCGCACCCTCTATGAAAAAAAGGCTCGGAAAGAAGTTTCTTATGGCGCAGCGAAGAATCAAAGGCCGCGACATTAAAACCGCACCTCCCGGCCTTGCTGCAACGTTCGCTTACACGAACCGACGGAAGCACGCTGAAAAACGCGCGATTTCACGTTTCGTGGCGGCGGCAGCGGTGCGCAAGAAGCGCGAAAACGCCGATGAAGGAGAAAAACTGCGAGCGGCCGATATACTTAGCTGCAGGTGAAGCCGACGGGAAACGCTTCGTCGCTTTGAAGGAATGTCTCGAGACATCGGGAGCACTGTGCAGTGCACGGAAGAGGATACAAAATTACCACTGGAGAACAGAGAGAGTAGAGTCGGAATAAATTATACCGAGATTATTATTATCGTTTTGTAGAGGAAGAAGATCGATATTGGCTCCGTCGTAAAAATTAGCCTGGAATTTCGAGCGCAGTCGGTTATTAAGGTATAGTTGTAATAATCCTAGCGACAGTATTATATTATAACAACGAGAAAAAGTACAGCAACACATCTGTCGAAGACGGGCATGGAAAATTCATACAGCCAGAAAAAGTATAACCGCGAGGGACAGGGCATAGGTTCCCTAAAATTATGAATTATAGAATATATGTGGCGAAAAATTGTCGATGCGGCGCCGTCGTCGAGAAAGAAAGAGGGGCGAACAAGCGCCAGTACGCGAAGAAAAGTCAGCGAGTAAGCGATAATACATTTCCTCCTGCGTAGCTCTCAATACAACTCTCGG
This sequence comes from Pteromalus puparum, assembly GCA_012977825.3. Lineage (NCBI taxonomy): Eukaryota > Metazoa > Arthropoda > Insecta > Hymenoptera > Pteromalidae > Pteromalus > Pteromalus puparum. The sequence continues at coordinate 72,472,483 of CM053170.1, forward strand.
GTGTGTTTGCCTTTGGCCAGTTCATAGCCCGGCGACCTTTTTTCCCCTGTGTCTGTATGTATGTGGATATCGCCAGCCTCATATCCACGCTATATACCCCGAAAGAACGAAAGCGAGAGAGGAAGAGAAAGAGTCACTTTCCTTCGACTTTATTGGAAGTCTCTGACCACTCTCGAAACGCGCCGATATCAGCAGAGGCAATATAGAGTACCTATATACGCACTGCTTCGCCTCGCTGGCTTTATTTTATTGCGGCCACCGTACCACTGCAGCCGGCCACTTGCGGCTTTTATTTTCGAGACTCTGCGCTGGCAGAGGCTTGTATCGAGAAATTTTACACGCGAAATAACGGCTTTGTTGCTGCTGCCGTCCAGCGAAAAACCGTATAGGGCTCTCCAAATCTTCTCGAGCGGAATTTTTCGGAAGTTTGTGAGCTGTTTGCGGGCGTTACGGTTTTACACGCAAGAGTATCGCGCAAGTTACATCTTTTTTTTTTTCAAAGCCGAGAGCGATCTCCCGGCAACTGGGAATAAAGTGATATTTATTCGTTGCTCGCTCTCTGTGTGTATATGCGGGAGAGAAGAGTTATTATCGACGAACGGTTATTATCGTTTGTGGACGGAATTATTGCGCATAATAATCCCAGCTGCACGTTTGCGTATTTGTATACCCGCTTTGTTAAAAGCGGGCCATTGATTTTAGATTATCGTGACGATGATGATTAATTATCTGCTGTATTTCCAGGTACTGGTTGACAGCTGGGTCCTTTGTTAAATATCAGCCAAAATCAAGTACAAAATCATCAAAATTGTCGTAGAAACACTCCAAAAAATAAAACGTCAAAAACACCGGATGCTTGATTAATCGCCTCGTTGAAAGCCTGCGCCGAGGAGCTCTTAAAGTGGCTAAAACCTACAGTAAAAGACCAACTAACAAGCATAGCATATCGGGCTCGAAAACAATCGGCGATAAAGCATCGGTCGAATGCAAATACCACAAGGCTCTCTCGCTCGCTCGCGCGCGCACGCGCATAATTATGCCAACGATTCGCCGGCGGCAGGCTTCCGCCGAGTGACAGCGGCTCGATCTTCGCCTCGGCGAAAATCAATTATCCGCTATTAATTCCTCGGTTCATCCGCTCCCGACGCGCGCGTGATCGATAACCGGCTGCGCGAGGACTTGAAATTTCTCCGTCTATGATGCATCACACGACGGTCTCTCGCTCTGCAGGAAAGATAAAAATGCATATACGTATAACAATGGGGCGTAGCCGAGAGGATTATAGACGAGCTATCGTCGTATCCTCTAAGGAGCTGCCTAATTATATCGAACCTGTCAAAACTGACCGCCGGAGAGTCTCGACTTCTTTCCAGGCCTTTCGCATATTATGCATGCGCCTTGTGTGTATATATATATATATATATATATATATAGCTATAGGTATACTATGAAGGCGGCTGTGCGCGTATAGTCTTTTGATTAATGGTTGCGCGAGGCACACGACACTTTTCCACGAAGAGACGACGCGACGTCTTCGGTTTTTCGGGACTATCTCTCGCTCCTCGTCGTCGTCGGCGGGGAATGCGATTAGAGGAGGAAACGCGCCAAGGGGATTTGCATTTTTAATGTATTATTCAGCTGCTGCTGCTACTGCTTATCGCCCGGTCGCTGCACTGCGTGTGTACGTATGGAATTTTGATTTATGGAAACGCTGGGTTATCTCACGAGGTTATCCGCTGGTGCTTCGCATAATTGCTTTTGTGAGCAACGATTGCGCAAGTTTTTTTTCCGTTGCCATAATTGTGCAGAATGCGTGTATTATAGTTCAGGTCAATAAAGCTATATCGACGCGCGCGAGCGATTTTTCGCATATTATACATTACATACTTGGCACAGTTTCGATTATATTATGAGTTTATTTAATTATGAAATATAGGCGTAATTCGATCTAAAGCTCGATTGAAATTTAAACAGTCGAATATTATAATATTCGTTATAATTCCATCCGAAAAAATGCATAAGAAATAGGAAAAACAACGCGCCCGCTTCGCTACATCGCGGGGGGATCATCATTAAAACTCCTCCGCCCGACAAAAAGCACACCTCGAAAATAACGTACGATAGCGAATATCCTCGACTGCTCTGCTGCTACACTCGTACATCAGTTCCCTCTCCTTCTCTCTCCAAATAAGCATCATATCCCCCAGCTCCTCGACTTTTTTCCCACAAAACTCGATATGTGCCTATACAAGCTCTACTGCAGCTGCGACCATTGCTTTTCGCGCGCAGTCCGCGTATAAGTACTCGCGAGAGAGAGAGAGAGAGAGAGAGAGGAGAAGAAGAGAGAGAGAGAGAGAGAGAGAGAGAGAGAGAGAGAGAGAGAGAGAGAGCGGAATCCCAAAGCTTTTCGATGATCGAGCCTCGGGAGACGGCGATGAGCCTCCGAAAAACTTGGCCCTGCTAGTCGGCCGACAGGGATTCCCTTTTTGCGGAGCCGCTGCGGTATAGCTCCGCTATATATACATCCAGTCACTCGAGGGAAACGCGCCGCGGTTGCGCGTTTTGCTGCACTATAGTCGCAGGGATATTCGCGAGAGCCTTTTTGCCGAGCATCGATGGATTGCTGCGCGCGCGCAGCCGGCGAGTTTCTAAGGGGGTGGATGGATAGCTTTTTGCAAAGCTATATACTCCCTGAGCGCTGCGTATTTCGGCGAGGATAAAGGAGAGAGAGGAGACGCGAATTATAACGACGCGACCGCCTCGTTTCTTATTTGCCGCCGGAGAGATATGATGGATATGCTAGTTGTTAAGTCAATTTTTGAGTTTCCGTTTCAACTTTAAAGTATATATCGTTGAAGAATACCTCGTTCGCGAGATTAACATTATTATCAACCGTTCTGCTTTTGCTTCTTCGGCTGGACGACGCGATTGGATTCTAATAATAATATACGGGATTTCGAGGCACATATATCAAACGGGGCAATTCAGCGCGCTGCACCACTTTTCCGATTTTTCATTCGTAAGAGGCTACATTCAATTACAACGGTCGGCTTTCAGTAGTGGCCCATTAGAAAAGCAATTGGCGTAATGTGCGCCTCGGGATCGGCCGGCGAGCTAAGCCGGCACTTAATTTTCAATAAAACGAATTAAGTCGCTCGCGATTCTCTCTCTCTCTCTCTCTCTCTCTCTCTCTCTCGCTCGCTCGCTCGGCCGATTAAACCCATAACGATCTTCTATTCCATCGGCCGATCGCGAATTGAATTTCCAACGATCTTCCAGTCTCAATTACGAGAAACATAAAAACAGCAGCAGCAGCAGCACGTCGTCACGTCTCGACGGAATACGACGTACTAGTCTGCGCGTATTGTATCGTATATATGTGTGTCAATCGGTCAGTCGATAGAGAGAGAGAGAGAGAGAGAGAGGAGAGAAAAATATAGCAAAGTACGCGACGGCGAATCCTCGCGGAGAGGGCAATTTCCACGCGCAATTATATATGCGTCCGCGTTGCGGAGTTCATTAAAAGCCCGGCGACTGCGAGCCGCTGCGCGATCGTAAAATAGCCGGGGCCGATTTATACGAGTGCACTAATGGAAAACGCTCCGAGAGAGAGACCAAGAGCGAATGGGATGCATTGTCGAGAGAGTAGAGCCGGCGAATTGTCAATGCGCTGCGGTATTATATAGTCGACGATTCATTCCGGGATCTAGCGGCTGCGCATTATCGTCGGCTTCGATAGATTGACCATAACGTGTATATGTGTGCGCGTATGTGTGTATAGACAGAGAGAGTGAGCGAGCGAGAGAGAGAGAGAGAGAGAGAGAGAGAGAGAGAGACAAAAGTGCGCGGTCGAATTCATCCTACACTGGTGGAGTTTACAACGCAATATCCATCAGTCTAAAATCTGAAAAGCAGAATTACAAACAAACCAGCGGCTATTCGTATATATAATAACATAGACGCTTTTCCTGTGGCTCTCGCGCGGCGCAATTTAAAAGTTTAATCCCCGAGCCGCGCGCAGTCATAATAGGAAGCGAGGAACGAGAGCTACATAAACAGCGAGAAAACTCACTTTCTCCCTCTGCCTACTTCTCTTTCTGTAAAAAGCAGTGGTATGTATATATACGTTCGCGAGAGGGGCGAAAGGCCATTTTATTCGCGCAAGTGGCACTAAAAACCGAGAGGGTGCGTTCGCGCGCGGTCCATAACCTTCGAGGCCAATTTCCTCGCGGCGCGCAGCAGCGCGCAGAGAGAGTATTTTCTTCGCGGTCGTTTTCGCCCCGCGGAACAATGATTAAGCTGTCTCGAGCAACGTAGGCGCGAGGAGTGGATGCTTAAAATCTACCCTCCTGTATATATGCTAGGTGTGGTGTAGGTATATACAAGAGAGAGAAAGCTGCACATCAGTGCGGGAAAGTTTATGTCTCTGCGTGCGGTTCGCATTAACGCACACGCGCGAGCGGAGCTGTTGTTGCGCGTGATGTCTTTTCTTAGCATAAGTGACGCCGACGATTGTCGTGTCGTTTTGCGTCTGTCTCGCAGGCGTTTTTTAAATATGAAAAAATCGTAGATAAAGGATGTTTTAATGTAATCCAATTTGAGTTGCATGAATTGATATAGCAGAAACCGTATATCTGTCAATAACGTCGATTTAATTTGCGTTCATAGCTCTGAATAATCGAATCATGGATCATTAATTCGTTGTATTTCCATTCCGCTAATAACACATTCCCAGAATAGCAAGAATCAATATTTGCGTTTCATCCAAGCAAATCGAAGCGAAAAAAGCCCCGCGTCTTGAAAGCACTCCGATCAGCACGTTCCTTTCATCCCGGGTCTCTCGCGAGCGCTTGTCGTTTTCCGCCTAAAATCCAGTTTATCTCCTCGATCCACGCACGCGTACATGTACGTATATATATAGCAGACTGTGCATCGCTCCGCACAATCCCCAACTGTCTTTTTGTACAACTCCCTCTCTCGCATCCCCGTAAATATATACAGATACGCACATACTTCCACAACACCAGAGAGAGAGAGAGAGAGAGAGAGAGAGAGAGTAAGAGACCCCTCTTTTTTCCCGGAAAGATTCGAGCGTCGCCCGAAAAACCTTTCATACCGCGCGTCGTCGAGTGTGTGGACCGAGGACTGCAGCAGCCCGCGGTGCGATTTGACGCGCGACGTGCGAGAATCTACTCGTTCCATTCATTCCCGCACCGGCCCCTCTTGCGGCTGTATAAGCGAGCAATATATTTCAGGATGTATCAGAATGCGTCGCGTCGAGAAGTGTGCGTATGATGTATACGCATTGTACGCGCGTATCGTCGGGTGTGTGAGACAAAAATGCTCTCGTGCGAAAGCCCAGAGAGATGAGAGTGTGTACACACATTGTAAGGCTCGCTGTATACACGGATTTAATGGCGTTTTCGGAGATGCTCACGTTTTTCCGTTGTTGGTAAGTTATAGTTCTATTGAATTTCGAGCGCTGTGCGGAGACACTTATTTTTACGCTTCGAATAGGTGCAGCACCGCGCGCGGCCTTGATTTATTTACTTACACGAGAGTAAACAAACAAGAGCAAAGTAAGGCGTTTAGTCGCACAAAATCTCATACTTGCGGACTAAATCCTCTTGAAAAAAATACACGGCCCGTGCAAACATGCGGGTTTGCTCATCCTCTCTCGGCTAAACAAGTACGGAAATTATCAGTCAACGCCTTGGCCAAATACACACACACACACACACACACACACACGCGCGCGCGCGCGCGCGCGCGCAAAGCGAAAATCAAAAGGACGATCCCGTAGGCACGCATACTGCACCCACATATTTGCTCTCTATCAACGAGAGCGTGGCGTCTGCATTTCCTGAGACCCCACACTACTACCCCCTAGCTATTCGTATATCTAGTATTTCCTCCAATCCGTACTTTGGTCCTTGTCTCTCTCTCTCTCTCTTTCAGTCAGTCTTTCTCTCTCAAGTGGTCGCGCGCGTGTTTGTTTTACCAATTTTCCGCAAGCAGCAGAGCAAACACAGGACCGCCGGCGACGATGAGAAAATCCGACTAGTCATCGAGAGCTGCGCCAGCAAGGGGAAACGTGTCTTCTCGTCGCCGTCGTCGCGCCGACGAACGTAGTCCCACAGGCGGTAGGATAATTGTTGCGTCTCGTCTCGGGGCTAAATTAGTCGAGAGAACGGCAAGCTTATGTCTCTGGGAATCGGCGAGAAAAGACACCAACAGAAGCATAAGCGTCTACCTACAAGTGTCTTTTTCGGGCTGTAACGAATTTTCGCTGTAATATGTATATGTATACATTGGGGTTAGCAGCTCGCTTCTCTTTTTCTGGGTCGCATGGAGATAGGGATCGGGAGTCGTCGTGTATACGAGCTATGCTATATGGATGGATGGTCCTCGGCTCGCACACCACGGGGAGTCGTGCAGCGGCTTGCGATTTTACGGGCGGTTCGTTTTGGCGTACATATATACGTATACGCCGAGCTGCAGCTTGTTTATGAATATTTTTCGGGACCAGATGCCAGGAAGGTATAAGGGGCGGCTGCTGATGCTGCTGGACTGGGGATTAGGGCTTAATCTGTTAAGTGGATTAGGATAATTAGGCGTTTTGTATTATAGCCTCTAGCTTGCTGGTATCCTGGGCGTTCTCTTTCTTGTTTTTCCTGACCCTTTTGTCTTCGTAGATTATTGTGATCAAAGTATTGTTTCAAGGTGTTTCCGAACGAGGCATTATTGTAATTTTCGGATTTGTAATGGGGAGAACGATAATCTAAACTTTGAACTGCGCGTTGAATTATTCATGGGGATTCTGGCAAAAGATCCGAATTCTCGAAACAGATGACAAAAAAATTAACCTCAAGGCTTATATAATACACATCGGTGTTTTCTCTGTATCTACGAATCTTCAGTGTATATAAATCGAAGGGGCGCGACACGCGTTTGTCGCGTCGCTGCGGGACGTCGTCGTTGTTGCGACCGCTAAACACCCAGAAAGAGACAAGAGACCCCAAAATACGGTATTATATTTAAAAGAAAATCAAATTTTCCCCGTACAGAAGTACGCCCATTTTTATGACAACAAACACGCTTCGTTTTCGTGTTTTCCAGAGAGAACGCCTCGTAACTTATGAATCTTTTCACCGAGCGTTCATTGATTGAAATTTATAGGTGAGTGTGTGCTACCAGAGCAGTACAATGGACAGAAGGGCGTGTTTCATGGCGATACTGCGACGTTTCATGCACTTTTAGGTAGACTTTTACTATCGAAAAGGTGAGAAGGAATGGAATTCACATCGCGGCTTCCGAATAGAGTGTTATACGCACACAAAGATCACAATCTTCGTTTCTGTATAGGGTCATGAAGTGCACAAAAGCTAAGTGTCTACAAATTTTTTCTCACAATAATACATATCCATATTTTGCATCACAGCTCTGTATACGAGAACGTATCCGATTTTATTCGATAATGTATTACAAAATTCAGCAAACTAGAAGCAAACTACTTTAATAACGATAACGATAAATTAGAAGACCCGCGCCGCGCGATCATGAATAACGAAACGTAAAGCGATAAATATTATCCTCTTAAAACGCCGTGCAGAGCCGACAGAACTCCCGAGCGGCAGAGAAAACAAACAAACTATGCCGCAGAAAAATTTTTCGGCACAGCAGCAGCGAAACTGCCAGAATAATTAATACGGTCCGCGGCGCCCGCTCTATGCCTCTTCGTCGTCGTCCTCTCCATCATGCATATAAAGAATCTCACTCTCTCGAAGAATACCTTATATAAAAAAAGACGGACACGTCGGATGAGAGAAGACGCTTCTCTAAACACATTCAAGAGAGAGGAATGGTCAGCGCGCAGCAGGAGCCAAGAAATTGGTAGTGGCGTGCGTGCGCCCCGTATTGTTAGCTTGGAGAGACCCCCGCGCGCGTGTTTGGACCCGAAAGATGCAAATTTCACGCGGCCTGCTAAACATGACGATGAGCTCAGTCACTGGTATAGACAAGGGATGGATGCTCCGGAGTCAATGGATACGGACGTGCGCTTACCGGCTCACTGCTGCTGTTGAGAAAAGAGGGGTCAGCCCTATAGTGCCAAACAATATGTTGAGACACGTGTGGTTTTGGATAAAATTTTAGAAACTAGCAATTTGATTATACTATCACTAATAAAAATCGGGGAATACTATACACGTCTAGACACAACTAATACTTTTACAACATAACAAGCCGAAGCCCAAAACAGAGTTATAGTCGTCGAAGAAAGAGAGCACGCGCGCGCGCGCAAACGCGGCGGACAAAAAGACAGCGCATCTCCTCTCGAAAAAAAGTACAAAGCAAAGGCTCTCACGTCGTATAGTATAGGAGCTAGCGTCTACAGCTCTCTGCAGCGCTCCTTGGGTGGCGGCTCGGCTCTCTCGCAATCTGGACAGCAGACGCGGCGCAGCGAGCCGCTCGTTTTCGTTAATATAAAAGACCAGCACGATCCGACTCTCTCTTTCTCCTCTAGGCCTGTGCACCACGTGGCTACCCGCTTTAGCTTCTTTTGCGCTTTTATTGCGCTCGCGATTCAGCCGCTACTTTCGCTAAACGCTCGGCCTCGGCTGATTCTCTTTTTCGGGCTCTCTGCTGGCGTCTATAAATTATTGCTTTGCGCGAGGAGGGTGGAAGAAAAAAAAAACGAAACAAAAATATCTACTAACGTTTAGTGCTCTTTCACTGCTAGTTTCTCATCTCGTTCGTCTGAAATAGTCTCTTTGCGAGCCGCGGAAAGAAAAACAAGAAACGCGTTCAAACGCTGCGCGGCAATTGCTACAGAAATTTCTACTATTGCTCCGTGGCTGACCCCATTCCCGAAACTCAATATCATTACCCAAAAAAAAAAAAAAAAAAAAAACACAACTGCAACGGCGTGCGCTGTTTACTTTGGAACGTGCGAGCGCGGCGGCGGTGGCACAAAAGAGCGCCATGTGCGCCGCTATTATACTGCGCGGAACATTAAAAAATACTCTTAATTGAGCCATACAAATGGCTCTCTCTTGTGTCACTGATGCGCGGAGCTGAGCTTCCCATCTCCCGCGAGTGCAATAAAATAAACTGTTTGCCGAATAAACAGTCTTAAAGACGAGAAAGAAAGAGAGAAATGTTATTCCAAAGACTATATAGCCGTTATACTAAACTCTGTGCTGCAGCACACAAGCCCGCAAGAAAGCAGATAGTAAAAAATCGGCTTCGCACAGAGAACATCATAATTGAGGGCGTTTACGCCAGCGCGTGTATAGTTCGCAGAGAAAGAGAGAGAGAGAGAGAGAGAGAGACTCTTTTCCTGCGTGAAATTGGAAAAATAAACGCCGAAGCACTTGCGCGCTCTTTTACATTTTTGTGTACAGTAGCAAGCGAGACGTGCGCGCGCGCGCGCGCGAGCCAGGTAATTGTGCGCCGACATAAAGCCGCCTGAACAAACAGCCGTGCGGCGGCTGCTTTTCCGCGCGTATACCTTTGCTTCCTTTATTTCTCCGCAGCCTCTTTATGGTCGCATCTTTTCTGACCTCAGACTTTAGCGTCTTTTTTCCTGCCGATGATTCTTCTGCAGCAGTCGGTCGAGGTTCAACTCTTTTTACGCGCTGCTTGCTATACCCGAGAAGCCGGCGCTGCAGGCCGTGCTTTTTTTAATCGAGTTTTTCAGGCATATTTACTCTGGGCGGATTCAAGGGATGCGCATCGTTGGCAGCCTACTCTATTAATATCCGTCATTCGTCGTCTCTCGTAAATGGCTGCGCTGCAGTTTACAAAATTGAGGCCCTAAAGACGCCGTATACGCCGTGCACAAAGCGGCTGTCGCGTTTCTCGCAGCGATTTATCAAAATAAAGAAGTAGCATCCCATCTAGATTTGTTGAATCCATAACCGCAGTTGAGGCGACAAACTTCCCAAACAGCTTAGGAAAAATATCCCGGAAAGTGCGCATTCACGCGCCTCAACAATCGAACAAATCTGATTTCCGCAGCCGCATAGGCTCTCGAGTTCCTCAATGCATTTCGAGACAGTAGCCGGTGTGTTTGCTGGGCCAGGTGACGAAAAATCGGCTTTTTTCTCTCTTTCTCCGGTACAACACTCCCCGTCGCGTGAGCCGATTTGCAGCCGCGTCAAAGGGTTCGCAGAATCGCCGCGAACAGAGCGAAGGGTGTGCGTGTGTATCGTTTAGGGGTTATAACTCGTAAGTAGCCGTGTCTCGGGGCTACCTGAGAGAGATTCTATAGACAGGCTGCGGCCACTTTGTGCATTATTTCTCTCTCGTCGCGCGGATGCTGCAGTATATATACGGTGTGTGTGTGTGTATTGTGCAGCGCTTGCTTCTCTCGCACGGCTTCTAAGCGCATAATGACAGGTTCTAATAGCCGGTGTGTGTCCACGTCTGCGGCATGAGAAAGTTTGCGCGTCTGCGCGGATGCTCAATTGTGTAATTGCCGCAATTTCGTGTGCGTTCTGCAACGCGCTGCGGTCATTTTGTTTTCGGCTGTAGTTTTACTGCGTCGATTTCGCGCTCGAACGTTATTATGCTCTCTATATACGGCCGATGCTAAGTGATGAGGTAGCAGTATTCCCGCCGAGACCGAATGTGCAATCGGTAAAAAGCGCGCTGGTTCTTAAAGTAAGTGGAGCTAAAGCTGGTCATTCGACGCTAAAGATACATATAAGACGAGTCTCGCAGTGCCACCCGATAATTTTCAGTACACTATATGGCTTTGTTCTTGTTCAATTTTTGAGAACTCAAGGTTTGTAAAAAATTTTGAGTTTATTTTTTTGCGCTTGCGATGCGTTTAGTTTCATGTAATTGAGAGAACAATGCTATCCTTCTATTAGAACATATCTAACCTGGTGGGAAATCAAGTCATAAATTATTGCAGCGGGTTCGATACGTTGGTCGCAAAATGTAAATGCGCGAAAGCTACAAATACCAACGACTCAGTGAACGTAAATTAAACCGCTTAATTATTCTCATAAATCAAATGCTCGCGATCGAAATAGCGTTTGTTTTAGTAATTTAATAAGTGGGACGCTTCCATTTCGGTATGCTGTTTTGAAAGATATTACCGAGGTAAAAAATAGAAACTCTCTTCATCGATTACTTTCATTTTAATCGAATTTACTCGAATAAGGGCAAAGCAACGTGATAACGAAAGCACCTCTCGAAACCGCATATCGATCTCAATCCAGAATACAGCAAACCGACACCGTAAAGCCGACGAAAAAAAAAGCGTAAACCCAGGCTACTCCGAAACCAGCGCAGGAGCCATTCGAAAGCTCCCATCCACATATCCGCGAAATCGCTCTCAATTTCAGTGCACACACTACTATCCTCTCTCCGGCAGTCTGGTTCTAAGTGCTTAATAGCAGGCTCTAACACACCTCTCGCAATCCTCAGCTCCGTAAGTGTAACGTGTCCATCAGGCCCGGGGCACACAGTCACTGCGAAATTGGGCCCGAAAAATAGCTGAGCGCAAATCGACCGGCTGGTAATTCGTAAACAAAAACACAAACAACGCCAAACCGGTTTTCAATCGCGCGGTGTCTTCCTGCCGATGGGTCTCTGTGTGTGTGTGTCGCTGTATGTATACGATGGGCAACAGATGCTGCGGTGACAGGTTGCGCGTGCGTGCCCTTTTTTCGGCGTCCTCTGTGATGCTTCTTCGATCGAAGAAGGCATCAGACAGAGAAAAAAAAAATGGGTGAATGGAAGAGACGACACGAGGCAGAAGTGTCCGTTGAAGCTTGCGCGCGTCATTCATGAGGTGTTCGCCCGCCGTCTTCCGTATGTCGCGTGTATTGCAGTGGAGTATACTGGGCCAAGGCGCCGTTAGTGAAAGAGCGATGTACACGGTTTACCCGGCGAATGCAGTTTTGATACGGCTTCGTTCGGCTCTTTCATTCAATCTGGGATCGTTACGCGCGGCTCTCGATGTTGTGGAGGGATTTTGCGAAGCGATGTCGGAAATGGAATTACGTTTGCTCGGTTTTTATACTGCACGATCCGCGCGGGTTCGTACTTTTTTTCTTATTTACTGTCGATCCAGCTCCTATAAAAGAATCATTGCAATTATATGTCAAAATTAATCGAATTGACATGTTCCTCGTTTGCCATTCGTTCGTATTTTAATGTACATAACGTACATCCGGGCAGCTAGAGCGATATCAATTTATCAAAACAAATCAGTTATGGACTGGCCCTTTTGTCGCCGCCTAAAGTCTCCGTGTTTGTGGCAGGTGAAAATAGGTGGCGCATAGGCACTTTTTGGTTTCACTCGTCTAGATCTGCGCGTTGAGTCTAGATATATAGTGGTGTGCCACCAATGCTAAAACTGCCTCGTTTTGGCCTACTGCTTCGTCTGCTCATGCTATAACGGAGGTTGGGTTGATGTAATAGATTTTTAAATGATTCCACCCACAGCTCACCGCTTCCGTTGTGGGTCGAAAGTTGTGGGGGTTCACATACCTGCAACAAAAAGACGAGAAAATTTCATCAATAAAACGCATCGATCATCCTAATCACGCATAACGCGTAAAATCAATTAGTTCTATATACAGCAAGCTATTCGAAATTCGTTAACATAAACGCATTCTCCCTTCGTCCAAACTGTTTACGTCATTCAAAACAAAACAGCATATCTCCCGCAGAAAATCGAGTAGTACTCCAGTCCAACGAGCGAAATTCCTCTCGCCAAATCGCACACTCAACTGTATAGCGATCGCATCGTCGCACAAAGCCGGTCCGCTGCAGCATCAGCAGCAACGCATTAAAGGCATCGGCAGCGATATAGAAATGGATTAATTATCGCGCGGTGATACGCGAGAAGAGCTGCCGTGATGACACTCGCTGCACATAAGAAGCGGAGGCGGAGGAGAGAGAGGAAAAAAATGCTCGCACGTGGACATCTCAGCAGAATCGATGACTTGCACACGAAATTCGCTATCAATCTTCTCTTGTGTGTATGCGAGCGACGGGCGCTTTTTGAGAGAAGGTTCGCACCCCTTACGAGCGACGTATATATACCTTCCTTATACATTCGATTCGCCACGGCGACGACACTCGATAATGCAGGCGACGACCCTCGATTAAAATACACCCTCCTGGAATTTTTCTCCGCCTCGGCTTTGTGCAACCTCGCGCGCGTTATACGCAAGATCATACGAGTCGCGCACATGTACGACGTGGAATTAAAATCGGCGCTTTTTCGGCGTGCCTTTGTGCTTGGAGCGCGTTTTAACAATTTCGTCCTGCGGATGACGAAGCCGCACGCGCGCACAAACGAGGGGTTATATGAGGGATTGGCGAAGGGAGAAAGAGAGAAGTCAATTCTTATATCGAATGGGAAATCCGGCTAGATTCGTATGCTGTATGCGTGTGTGTGCGTGGGAAGGGGACTAATACGGTTTAAAGAAGCTTCGATTTTCATAATTTATAGACGAGGAGAGAAATTATAGTTTCGACCGAGTTGACTATTCGCTATAGACGCAGCAGCTGTTTCAAATTCATCGAGATAATCTCCGAACAAAGTATTCAATTACCGCGATTTCCCGCGATACAGTGCATTTGAACGCAGCTTATATATACTCATGGCCTTGGCTTTTAATTACAATAAAATAAATCACGCGTCGACCTATTACGATCGCTCAGTGCGTATAAATCGAGCTTCATAAACCTCGCGCGTGTCAGCAGCCACAGCTCATTAGCAGACGAAATAAAGGGACATTATATTATATACGCCAGACTCTCTCACCATAAAATTTTCTCATAAAATCGCGCCGTTCACGAAAGAAAATTCGGCTACTGCGCGATGTGTGCAAGATAAAAATCGTATATGCACACGTATATATACCGCGCACGTCGGGGAGAGGGCAAGTCGAAATTTGATTTATCGAGGCCGCGTTTAATACATCGCGCTCGCGTAGAAGGGCGTTGAGCGCCGGGATTAATGATCCTTGCTCTCGCAGCGGCGGCGGCTCGTCAAAGTATCTACGCTGTGAATGGAATATTCTGTTTTTGGTACTTTTTCTCCTCCCCTCTCGCACAGCGTAAGTATTTTAATTGAATCCTTTCGGCACTCGACGCATCCGCGCAAGAATTAATGAAAGTTAACGAGCGTACGTGCGCGAGATTGGAAGTACGAGAGAGAGAGAGAGAGAGAGAGAGAGAGAGAGAGAGAAACCTCCGGCATCGGGCCATTCAATTCATCAGCCGAAGCGTGACACACAAGCCAAAGCCAATCCGCGTGTAACTTGGCTCGATTTGCTCGCATAATATTCGCTTTCCCTCCGTCGCCGTCAGCCAGTCAGCGCGTCTCTCTAATACGGCTACTCGGCAGTTCTATGCTCTCGTCTCGCATAAAAGGGACAGTGTGCTGCTGCTGCTCGTCTCTGGCGTTACGCTCGAGACACTGTGTATTCGAGGCTCCTACTGCTGGCACACGGCTCCGTGTAATTGTCCGGTGCGCAAGCCGAATAGCAATGAGCAGCGCACAGCTATATACTCGGCATTGTGGACCCGAGGAACACGGAGATTCGCGCGTATAGACGGACGGAATGAGCAAGAGGGAGGGTGAGAGGGAAGCTGATGAGAGAGAGAGAGAGAGAGAGCGCGTAAACGGCTTACACGGACATGCGGTTAGAGAGGGAATAGAACGAGTGTGTGAAAGATGGAGCCAATAGAGCCCCAGCAAAATAAGCGTTTTTTTACTCTTTTCCTTTGCAGCCAAGGTCGCTGCAGCTTTGTTTTTTTTTCGTGCGTTCGAGCGAGGGTGTATTGATTTGAAAAGAATTTAGACAAAATGCGAGACGAGAAGAGGGCACGAATGAAAAAAATCGAGCAAAGAGCGGTGAAAATTTAATTTTCTCCTCTACTATTGCGCGCGACACGTTTATAAATTATTGCTTAATAATAATAATAATAATAATAATAATAATAATAATGATAATAATAACAATAATAATAATAATACAAAAGTATAACAAATATTATTTTAATTGTTTTTATTGATTTACTTTTTATTACTTGTATAAGCAGAAATTGCTACATAATACAATTGAAGTATATAAAAAAAAGAAAAACAGTACTTCGTTAAACGCAGACATCTCAATACTCTTCTTCTTCGGGCAGTACCAACAGTGTCCGTAGGTGGCGAATGGCAATTTCCTGACTACTACTTCTCTCGCGAGTGGCGAAATTTACAGACTATTTGTATATATACCGCGGCCAAAGTTGCGACTGTCGGTAGTCCGGAGCTTCTCACAGAGATTCTTTCGAGCATTGCAATCACTATATTTCCCCCTTTTATTCTGTGATATAAACTGTGATGTAATCATAAGTGTTCAATGTGATACAATATATGTGATATGAAAATATATATGATTACAATGCTCGAAAGCGACTGTAGAGGTGACTATGACGACCATTTTGTTTTTTAAAATAATTTTTCTTGTTGTAATTTTGACATATTTTTAAGAAGAAAATCAATCGCGACAAATTATATTCACGTTTGATTTTGCTCTTTTCGCCAACCAACTGACCGACAATCATTGAGTTTTTTTGACCTTGCTATATTTTCGACTGAAATTCCTCGCCTCCAGGCGTTTATACACGCACGCCTTTGCGGATATATAATATATCCATAACGCACTTTCATACAAAACGCGAGAGTTGCGCTCGCGCGAATTTCTGATTAGCAACGCATCGGCCGCCGGTAAAAAATGACGTGGTGTTGCTCATTGTTGTGTAACGACTGCACATGACTGTATGAGATCGTGCTCCGAAAACGAATCGAATGAGACGTTCTCCTGTCGTGGTGCTGGCGTCTCACTTGACGCAGCCCTTGATCTTAGCATTGATGACCCTGAATAAAATAAAAAATATCATTAAAAAATTAAACTTTTGACTAATACTTGACAGCGTTGCGAACTAGTTTATGCATATGCACCTATTAGCGTAACAAGTAGGCTGTGTATTTCTTCCTAACTTTGTTCCCGAGTGCAGTATGGAATTGTTTAACATTCCCACGTCAAAGAAAAAAGAGCTACATATTTATTTCCTAAACTCACTCTAGTTTTAAAGGGTAGGGATTAAATAGAGCAAAAACTATACTTATTTAAAAGAAACAGTCAATTTTTCGAAATATTCAGAATGTTACCTTATCCGACGCTGTATCCGGCCTCTGTTGGTTCGACCAGGCTTGCAAGCGCGTCTCCTTTTTAGCTGCAAACTCTTTTGCTCTGATGTGAAATCTCAGCGTCGCTTGGGCTCCCCCAGCCTCCGCGTGCACTCTCACTTTCCGTGCAGGGACTCCTCTCCTTACTGTCCTTTGCGGGGGAGGAAGCGTCCTCGTCCCTGTGCGTGCAAACTGCACAGGGACGGGCCGCGTCTTCACGCTGCCAGCGCTTCCAATAGACTGGCTATTGCTTGCGAATTGCGGGGGTCGCAGCCGCGGGCCTTGGCCTCCCCCCTCACTTCCCCATCTCTTTCTCTCCAGACTTCGCTTGATTTCGGCTTGGGCCCTCTCTTCCGCTTCGTGCTTTCTCTCTGGCCACGCAGCGCCATTTCGACATCTTTTGTACTTCCGCTCTCCTCGCCGCGTCCCGACGCCAAGCACAGCGTCCATGGTAATATGAATATAAGTTTCGTTGGGAGTTGATTTTGCACTTCCCGTACAGTTCGTTTACGTTTCACGGTGCTTTGCACACTGCTCGACTTGCGACTATGAGACGTCATGATTCGTTAAAAAAATCGAAGTACTCCGAGACGGTTTAATAGCGCAGTATTTGATTACGATATAATAATAGAGCACTAGACAGGGGCCGTATTCAGCAACGTTAAAACCTGCATAACGCATGCGTTAAAGCCGAATAGCGCCGGATTTAACGAATAACGCTGATATTTAACGAATAGCGCTGGCGCGCGTTAGAACAATACGTTAATCGATAAAAATGGATGAGCGTAATAATAAGACAGAGAAATAATAAGAGATTTTTTTAAGGCGGTCGCGGCCCTATTTTTTCGGGGTATTCGCGATGAGAGATAGAGCAGCGTGAGTGGCGCTCTGGAAAAAACGCGGTGAATTTTCGCTTTTTCGTCCCGATGGCTTTTGTTGGAATTGATATTCGGCATCGGCGTCGTTTTTAATGAATTCGATTGCGTCTTTCTATTTTCATGCATTTATGCACTCTCGCGCGCTATTATTCTCGTATTATAGCATTTGGAGAATCTGCCGACGTTTAGGGAATGCGATATTGGGTATTATAATAGAGCTTCAGCGAGCACGCGCGCGTGTACTCTAATTCATATGTGTATAACGCCACTGTAAATCAATATTTGACGGATGCATTGTTGAATTCTTTGTCAAGCCGAGCGAACGATATAGAACGCTCCAAAAAGCTGGTGAATCATGGCGTTTAAAGAATTGACGATCGTAACTCGTGTGAAAAGTGCACAACGAAACGCCTTTCTTCAAAAACCATAACGAGAACGAACCCGATACACCAGTTCTCCAGTATACTATATAGCACACGGTAGCCCCCACATCTTTCAGAATCTCATATTTATCATCCAGATGAATCTCGCCCCTTTCCGAGACTATACACATCAAAGTCGCAGGCGCGTTTTCCAAAACTGAAAAGAGCCAATAAGATATAGCCAGAAAGGAAAAAGAAGCACATATAACCCGCCGAGCGTGAAAGCGGTGTAATGCCGCACACGCGATAAGAATCAACTCACGCGCTTCTCGCTTTCCCGCATCTGCAGTAGCCGCCTTTGATCTGCGGGTATATACGATGTCCAACCCCTTTCACCATCATCACCTTGGCCATCATTCTCTTATCTTCTCTCGACGCGATGATTAGCCCTGTCATGCGGCGCGCATAAAGTCGACGGATAATGGGAAAACCGGTCGCTCGGTGCGGCGGAAAAAAGGGTTACGCGCGTGTCCGGGCCAGCTGCTCGTCACGGTTACGCAGGCGCGTAGTCGTAGGCGAAATTTTCGGAAAGTACCGTCATGCTACGTGGCGCCGTGCCGGTGTGTATATCGCTCTATGCATGACTTTTTTTCGATTCTTTAGAAACGGAGGCGGGACAGCTGCTGCGGTCGTTCGAGTTAGTGGCTTTTTTCTCGTTGCATTAGACAAGGTTCGTTTTCACTTAATTCTTATACCCTTTCGGGAGGAGAAAAAGAGAGCGAGTCTTGTTTTGGCTAATGGACGACTGTGAAATTGAGGAAGTAGGTGAGCATTTCGTTGATCAAGAGGGCATGACGCGACGAGTTATATGCTTGACGCTGTCCTATATTGTAATAACGAACGTTGCTTTTCATTTTTGTTTTGTTTCATGTTTATTGTTCAAAATCATTCTTCGAAAGCATTTGGCAGTTTCGATTTTCTTTGTTTGTTTTGCCTCATCGCGAATATAGTCGATGGAAATTGTGTCCATTGAGCAGAATTCAATTCCCATATCGACGATAGCGAGTTATTTAAAAATAATATAATATACATACTAAACGCCGAGAAGCGTATAACCAAAGATTTTGATGCATTATGCATTTGCATCTCTCGCGGTATATCGTAGCCTGCCATAAAACGTGTAATTCACGAAACGCATCCCGCGCCTATAAAACTCCGCATTCCGTAATAAAATTTCCCCTTTAACACCTATCGCATCACGCGAACCTCTCTCGCACTCTCATAACCGGCACATCTTCTCTTCTATTTTTCCTCTTCTTCCCTCTCTCCTATGTGCGTTATGAATGTAGATATGGGCAAGTACATAACAACAAGGGTAAAATACTGTCGAAAGGACCGTTAAAATGAGCGAAAAATAATATTTTACTTGTATACATAGCATCGTGAACGTGAAATCTATTACGTAGCAAATCAAATCTTGATGACGAAGAACGGTACCGAATAATACCATAAACCTAAACGTAAACTGGAACGAACGAAATCAAAGCATCCACACGATCTCCTGAATATCAGGTCAGCTCTATTTGCCCAGTCAACTCCTTTATCTCATTCGTCCATTACACACATGCAATCGCCGGCGTTCCGAGGTCACAGAAAAATCCCGAACCCACGCCAACAAGCTAACCTTCTTCTTTTCCACTGATGGCCAAGTGAGAAAAGCAGATTTCCGGTGGGCAGGTATGCTGATGCTCCGGGTCGTGACTCATCGAGATTAGGGTCGCGAATGACGTAGAGTCCGAGAGAGAAAGAGAGAAAGAGAGAAAGAGAGAAAGAGAGAAAGAGGTAGGCAGGCAATCATGGGTCAGCTGCAGCAGCGCTTCTCGAGCGATCATGGTAATTCAGCAAAGTGCCTTTTCCTCTCCTCTGTGCATCTGTGTGCAGTGTGTTTGGCGTGCTCTCTTTTATCTCTCGGCTCTCCGTCGAGCTCGCGCGCTCTGTGGGAGTAGTGTACATTCTTATTTGGTCAAGGGACTTTATTATCTTTGCTCTTGTTGTTCTGCTATACTATACGATTGTGTTTTTGGGCTCTGCACTTGTGACGCACAAACGTGAAGCGTGAGTAAACGCACTGATTCATCGAGAATGCAACCAGCAAATAAAATTTGTTTTCTAGCTGACCTATCTCATCAATCAAGGCCAAACGTTAAATACCCGCTGATCACTTATCCTTCTGATGTTCCCCACTTCCCTGACCGAAGCCAGAGCTCCCACAAGAAGAGAGTCGCGATCGCTCGATTTCGATCGCAGTCTCTTTCTCTCTCTCTCTCTCTCTCTCTCTCTTTCTCTCTCTCTAGGGCCTGTCGGAGCGCGAGCTGCATACAGCCGCAGGGGACGCAGATTCCGTGGGAGGTTCCCTGGGCTTTTTCCTCGGTATATACGCGTCACGAGCATCACGATAATGGGCAGGCCGCCGCGAGAAGATCGCGCGGTAAATAGTTTTACGGCGCCGATTTTATCGGGCGCTACGCGAGCGCACGGCCCGAGTATATATATAATGTATAAATCGGCTGTGTGCGAGCGTCATATGCAGTATCAGTGATTATTTGCTATCTATAGTCTCCGGCTAGCGACGATAGGTGGCGTATATCTATTTTTCTATTTCCCTCGTCAGAATCTGTGCTTGAAATGTATATAATCAATAGAAATGTTGACTAGGTATGCCAAAACTGCCTTATTAGGCCTGTTGCTTGGTCTTCTCTTACTATAACTGCCTGAGTTATTTAAAATATATCCTTATAAATATATATAGATTGGCCTATATACATTTACGACTAACATTATGCATCGAGTCTTATATGACGCTCAGAAAATTTCCGCGGGATAAAAGCCTTTGATTATTTCGCCATGTGGTCGCAGCGAATATGCGAGAGAGTTCGTATGGACAGTTTGTGCGCCGAGAGGATTTTATTGACAGGTTGATGGCTGGTCACGGTCTTGAGTGCACTGGAAATTAGTTTGATGCGGGGATTGATAAGATTCGTTTATGGCGATCGTATACGCGCTGGCTTTGGTAATGGCTTTGGGACAAAGTCAAATTAGCTAATGGAAAATTCAGTGCGCGCCCGATATAATACCGTCGGGCTACCGCGCGTGATTGGCTTGTTTTTGTTATTTTATGAATACATTAAATTTAATTGGGTTAGAAGATATTCTGCATGTATAACGTTTTATTAAAGTCGAAACTATTGTTTGCAAATAGCACGCCATAAAGTCGGTAATCAATTATTTGATACGCTCTCACGAGTGACTGATATACAATGCTCAATAAAATAGACTCGATTGCTTTTCTTGCGTGCGATTGAAAATGAAAATAGTTCTTTAATAATAATAAAATACTGCTTATCGCAACAAGTGCGCAAATGCCTGTATGCATTGCAAAGCAATACCCGATGAATATTCACAACAGAAGCATCTCATTAGCTTTTGTAATGTTGTGTTGCGCTCAGGTCGATGCATAACGCATATAACAAAATCGATGGTAAATCAGATCCAATAATACATCTTCAACAAGATCTTCAAATAGCTTCTGCATTCCAAACGCTCAAGCACACTTCTAAAATTAAAACAAACTTGCGAAAAAAAGCAAAACGGTTGCTTCATTTCTCAGAAGAAGCCTTCCCCCCTCGCGTTTACGTTTACACACGACTGGCGCAGCGTTATTCCGCTCCGTTTTCAACCCCTCGAGAGTTTTCGCAGTATACTGCAGAGCCGGTCTCCTCTAATTGGGCCGTTCATTACCCTAATCAAAGGGAGCATCGAGTACGATTCGTCACGTTTCGCCAGTCGTACGCGCACAGCAAATATCAGCAGGCGCAGAGCTACTAGCAGTCGTTCTTCTCGGATTTGCATAAGCACCACAGATTTCCGACTTTGCACCGCGTTACACATACATATCACACGGAAACCAGCTGAGAGAGCATCCTTTGGCGGCCTCTTTCCAAACTTGTATACGCGCGCACACACATACAAGCAACAAATTCATATCCAGAAAATCTACACCCTTTCTGTCGTATTTTAATCCCGAATCACACCCACGAGAACCGAGAGAAAAACTTTACGATGCTCCGGGCAGTTTTCTCTTTTACTCCGCTGCTATGCTATGTGTGTATACGTCTTCCTTTTTTTTACAACCTGCCCCTTATACTCGTCGGCAGCTCGCGAACTTCGACGATATTTCTTTGGCCACCGCCGCCGCCCCTCGAGAAATTATTCGACTGGCGTGTAGTAGGAGTTCGGCCCTTCGAGCACGCGCGCGTGCGGAATTCTAATTTTATACGACTCTCTTTCTTCGCGTGTGGGTATTTGCGCTGTGTGTGTTGGAGAGCGCAACGGCGGCGCGCTATGTTAGAAGTCGACAATGCGCGAAATTCTTCGGGGTTGAAATTTTAGTATTTTATGACGCGCTACACACAATGGGGAGCGTTGTTTTACTTTGCGGTACCTCGGCTCGCCTATATACGTCGAAGGCGAGTCGTAAAGTACAGAAATAAAGCGAGGCTTCCGACAGACTTACTTCGGCGCTTGTACACATCGCTTTGCTCGACTAAATATACACACACACACACACACACACTGCTAGCATTGACGTGTCGCAGTTAAAAGCGAAATCATCGATATCGAACTTAAATCAGCGCGGATATATCACTCGAGAGAAAAGAGCAAGAGTGAAAAATAGATGAAAGCCGCAAGCGCGTGCGTGTGACACATATTCGTACTTTAATATTGCATTACGCGGCTCGCACGCGTATATAAATTTGACGGCAAATGCTTATACGTTACGTGAGCCGCTCGCGATGCGCGCGGCCGGGTTTTGCATAAAATATAAAGGAGCTGCAGCAGCGCGCGAAATTTTACACGCGCGTAATCTCGTGCATGTTCTCGCGAGTGAGTCGGTATATATATATATATATATATATATATATATATATATAACGTCATTAAGGAACTTTTCTTTCGGAAGCGGGAGCGAGAGAAAGATTTGAATAATTTGTAAATATATTCGGCCGAACGCGCGGGTTGAGAAACGAGCGCGTCTGCGTGATTTGTGCGGCGAGTCATATGTGCGATATAGTCACTTTAAAAGAATATACGTCATCGCATGTAGATCGCGACATTTTCGGAGGGCAAACGGCTTTGAGGACGTATTTATTACCCCGTGTCGACATCGGAAAAATTTCCGATCATACAACCACCGCCGGCTCTTTTACACAGCGTAGTACAGCTTTGAGAAAAGGGCAACGAGCCAGGAACGGTGCTGTGGCGGCGAATGTTATTAACGTCAGTTTAATGAAAAACTTGTATAGAAGCTGCAGCGACAGGAAATTAAGCCTTCCTTCCTTCCTTTCCCCCGCGAC